>OX382310.1:6552164-7802164 GCA_947507805.1 Aporophyla nigra
TTGGTATGTTTTTTGTATATGTTTAAGGTGACACACCAGAATCAGAATAATTTATTCGTGAAACATAGGTTACAGGTCAAGGTGTTAATAATTAAATTATGCCCTATGTTTTGCCATTGATGGCATACAAAATTATTAGTGAAAATTATCATAAAAATAAAAGCATACCAAATTCATTATATAAAACAAAAAATAACTAGAAAATAAAATACATGCATGAGAAATATTCGATAACTACGAGTAATAGGTATGTCAATGTACATACAGTAGTTACAGTGATTTATCATTTAGGTAATCATCTAGGGCATAGTAACATTTCTCCACCAGTAATTTAGAAAAACATTTTTTAAATTTTGTTAGTGGCATGCTTCTTATTACCTCAAGTATTTTATTATAAATTTTACCATACAGTGGATTGATTATAAATTTTAATATTTTGTTTTGAAAGTCTACAGATATTTTTAAACCTATCTTAATATGCCCCTTTGTATACCTACGTAAATAGACACTACGTGGAGGTGTCACTAAGCGAATTTACCATTTTAAGAAGTTGACGTTGTGAGAAGTTGACGTTATGCGAATTTGTCATTGTGAGAATTCGACATTTTGAGAAATTGACATTATGCGAATTTGACATTCTAAGAAGTTGACATTCTGAGAAGTGGACATTTTGCGTCTGGTTGTCATTTCGAGAGTTTGACATTATGAGATGATACGCTGGCAGGGATAATGGCACTAAGTCCAAAAGAGTCCGTTACAAACATACAGGTGAAGCTAATAAAGCATCTTAAAAAATACATTGAGTCTATGCTATCTCCCAAACGAATCCATTTGCCTGACTTTAATAAATTCCGACGCCTTAAGGTGCAAACTGTATGCTATCACCACAACAATACTACATCAAATTTATTCCTAACATATCAATACAATAACAAGAAAATCAGATAACAACAGTGTTCTTGTAGCGATGGATGGGACGTTCCCACCAACTTATCGGACGGAAATGTCACTTGCGGATAAATACGTCACTGGGGCCCTCGCACTTGCTACTTATCAATATAACACATTATTTGCACAATTACTACAACACTGAGTTCTGTGACTATAGTACTGAGCTGTGTCTATACGGCCCGGCCGTGATTCATCACGAACGGTAGTTGGAAGATTGAAGACAATAGGAACAGGATACGAGGATATTTTTACGATTATGCTTGCCTTTATGTTATTTTCGTGCTGATTTGGTAATAAAAGGGCAAAGAATAACTACTACTCAGGACTATAGCGTAAATAAAACCTTCCGAGGAAAGGTGCGGTCAAATTAACTGTGTCGAAATTCTGAGACATTATGCCTCCTCTAAGCGAGAGGGTAATCTACCACGCGGGCCCAGTGCGGTGTGGTATATGTCACATGTCTTTGAATTTTTGGTCCTAGACATGTCGGTTTCCTCTCAATGTTTTCCTTCACCGTTTTGAGAGCAGTGGTTTTGAATTATTTGCACGAAGTAAAGCACTAAATTCCGTGTTGCCGGACGGTTCCGTATGTTGCCGGTCGAAAAGAATAGCTTCACCCTATTTCTTCCCGTGGTTTTCGTAGACGGCGACTAAGGGTCTTGCTAGATAATGGGCAGCAGCGTTCTCGTATGCGTTTTACTACCATACTACTGCAATCGACAACCCGCCTGCCAAACGTGGCGATTATGGCTAGTTCCCCCCCTGAGGGAGGCCTATGTCTAGCAGTGGACGTCTTTCGGCTGAAATGATTATTATGACGAAAGCACAAAATAAATGTACTATCTACAACTCGTAGGTCATGGCCGTTACCACTGAGCTACCACAGCTCTGGTCTCTCATCTCTGCTCTATCAGGCAAGTTATCAGCCCAAAAGCAATATGGAAAACACCATGCTGATATGAGGAAAACATTATAATTCGTATTCGTATCGATATCAATACCGATTTTGTTGTTGACTATGGTCATGATACCGAAAATATTGACATCGACAATATTGACTCGCTACATTAGAAGTTATGGGAAAAGAGCCAATAATCGTTATGTAACTGCAAGCTAGGATATACGAAAAAATGTCTTTAATTCGGCGCCTTGTCGTCTATTGGTCGAAAGAGCTTCTGCTGAGAATGAAAGCCTTGGTGGCTTTATCAGGAATTTCTCAATAGCAGTTTGGAGTTTGGATCAGTCCCTGGTTGATGGCGGTGGATGGGATTGATAGGGTCGACCCTTACTACATGGGGCCTAAACTTGAGGCGAAATGTGGACGTAGATACTACAGGTACACTACCGCACCCTTCCGAGAGCACAGCTGTTTAAAAGGAGATTCAAGGCAATAAACTTAACCCTTGAACAATGGATAAACAAGTCCTGTTAGCAATTAAGATAATTATTGGCGAGATCGATACGGCAATGACCATAAAACTGGGTGGTAATGCGGTATAATGTAAACGGTAATGACTAACATGGGTAATGACAAGGTTGTTTGTGACAAATGTATGACAAAACTTCCTGTCATATCACTAATGTAGGTAGTGTTGCTACGCGAGACAGGATAAAGCTTTGATTGTTAGTTCATAAATTCATAATGGTTATGTTTAAAAGCTATTTCTACGAATGTAGTTAATGCTTTAGTTATTGCAATGTTTAAGGCCATAGAGCCGTGCTAGAGGAAGAGGTGTAAGTTCAGCGACTATAAAGGACGAAGTCAAAGAAGTTTAAACAGTTTTACAAAATACTCCTGTGTTATCACAATTTACAGATTCAGTTACGGTACAACAATGTATGCAGCTTCAGTAACCTTGTGTTCTAAGATGTGCCTAGATAAATGTAAAGTATAGGAACCTCTGCCAGGGTAGCGAGACTTGTTTTAAAGAGACACCGTGGCCCTGGCACATGGGCAACTGAAGGTACACGGGTGGGTTTTAGTTTCAGTAAAAGTCTGACACGCCCTCCCGCTCCGCCCAAGAGTGGGAGACGTCATTTGATGATTTTCCACCCACACAAAAAAAAAAGTATAGGAACCTACAGCCTGCATCCTAATTTACAAATTCAATTACGATTCTTATAATAAGCATATAATCACTCGCTGTTGGGTCATACGTCTGCTCATCTGTGGTCTGCTCTCTGTGAGAAAGAGTGGGCCCATAATCTACCACATGGACCCAGTGCGGGCTGGTGGATGTCACATGTCTTCGAAGTTTTGTTTCTAGGACATTACAGTTTCCTCACGATGTATTAATTCGAAGCAGAGGAGCTGAAATTATTTACGCAAAGTAAAACGCCAGCTTGGATTCGAAGTTCGAAACCACGGAAACTCGTAAATAGGGGTTGTTACCACTGGGCCAGCACTGCTCTCACATTCATAATGGTACAGTCAAAAAGGTATTTCTACGATGTCTTGTAAATGTTTAAGTGATTGGAAAGTTCAAGGTCATAGAGGCTATTGCACAAGATACAACAATGTATGCTTACATAAATGCAGCTTCAGTATTCTTGTGTTCGAAGCTGTGCCTGAATGAATATTAAGTATGTGAACTTAGTCCCTCATCTTAATGATTTTTTTTTCTCCATTAACAGATCCAAGAGTACGATACAATAATGTATGCACCTTAAGACGTTCAGTAATCTTGCAGAGTACGAAGGTGTGCCTCGATAAATGTAAAGTATATGAACATACAGTCCATAACTTAAACATGTTGCCATATTAGTACCAGTGGAGCAGAGCTGTGATACAAGTTATTGTTCCGGCACAGACACAAAGAGATCTCAATCTTCAAGCGAATGTATTTACTAAACATATCGCAGGCGCTTTAGGTTTCCTTCGTTGCGTTATTTAGATTTGGCTTAATGCGCTTGAGCATTTTGCTAAACTCTGGAGAGGCGTTTGATCTTGATACTTGCATATATGCTGCGCTACGCTGTATAGTAGGATGACGATGTGCTACGGTTTCAAAATCGGTGCATCATCTCTAGCTGATACTTTTTAGTCGTGATATTTCTTCTTCCCCCGACCCGCTCTCCCTCATCGCCTGCCTGCGCTCTTACCCTTTCTTCGCGTAGGTGTAGTTCATTCTGGCTTTTTTCTTTTTTATCGGCTCTTCAAACCCTAGCGTGATATTAAATAACCTATAGTCTTCCTCAAGAATTAGGCTAATAAATACAAAAATATTATTTCAAATCCGAGTGCTAGTTGAGATTAGCAGCGCGTTCAAACAAATCATCATTACACATTCATCAGTTGTATTAGTTTGTTTATTTCATAATCGTGGGTTTTAACAAATACATTGTAGAGGCTATTTTAAGTATGAGTAAACCGAAATCTACCTATGAGCAACCTAATTGCGTAACACACTCAGAAGAGTGTGTTACGTTGTGGATTCACAGTCACAGTAATGTTGAAGGATATTGCTAATCATCCATTCATTGCTTCATATGTTCAAAAGCCTTGTCTACTCAACAATGTAAATAACGCAATGAATGTTGTTGAGTGCTCAAAATTAAAGCCATTCCCTGCTGTTAGTGAGTCAGGCACCCGCTGTACCAGAAGACCTCTTTCGTATCTATGTTTATATGCTACGATTGTTTGCCCTATATCTAGTGCAATTTCAGTTATCTTTATTTTACTCCCTTCACCCTTTAAAACTGAATATTTATTTATAGAATTAATACCACCCCAAAGAACCCGATCATATTATTGAATCGTAAGCTCAATGGCGGCAATCGTTCCGCGGCGCCGTGTTTACCGGTTATAAAGCTTTGAACAAATATTGATGAATGAAAAGCCTCTTATAAAGTAGGGTTGCCAACTTGCCACTTCCATTTACATAAATAAACTGAGCTCTTGAATATGCTCATTGAACATGTGAACTAATTTCATGATACTGTTTTTGTGAATATACATCTAGAACAGCCTTTCCCAAAGTGGGCGATAACGCCCCCTTGTGGGCGCTGCAGGCCTAAAGGGGGATGGTAAGAGACCCAGAAAAGACTGTGTGGGGTGTGTGTAGACTCTACACAACGCCCCCATTTTTTTTCTGGGTCTCTTACCACCCCCGTTTAGGCCTGCAGCGCCCACAAGGGGTCGTTATCGCCCACTTTGGGAAAGGCTGATATAGAACCATCATCATCTGCCTATTGCCTTTTCTCAACTATGATTGGGTCGAAATCCCGATCCAGATGCAGCTTACTACTACTATTTGGTTTAGAAAGACTGCCTATCTGACCTCCACAACCCAGTTACATAGATAACACTCGGTAAGACTGGTTGTCAGACTAATTTAAATTGATTCTCTGACCCGACATCTCGAGACAGAATTGCTGAATAGAATCCGTGTTCCAAACAGCTCATTAAGACAAGATTTACTGAGGTAAGGGTTTCTAAAAAAATCTAGGTCTTTCCATATATCCTAGCCAGGATATCTGATAGCCCTTATCTGCGACCAAGCATCTAAGTACTGTAGACACGCACTCGCGTGCTTAGCCGCTGCGTCGGTTTTTATGTAATTTAAGTTCTGGGGAGCTCCCCCTAATATATTTGTGACGTAAATCTATCACCCGTTATGACTCAACGCTTTTACAGTCTCCATTGAAAATGTGTCTAATCAAATTCTTTCGACTGGGGTTGTGTGTTTTATCACTTTGTTTGATATTGGTATATTTAAATGATATAATGCCAATAAATGCATTTTTCTTTTCTTTCTTTCTTTCTATATTGGGGGAGATGATTCTATTGTGGACCAAGTAAACTGAATTTAGGCTATGGCTATCCTTTTCCTTCAAATGAAACATGAGAGATGAAAATGAATTAGAGTTGTCTAAGACTTTGTACGATGAACTGAATTCATAATGCTTAAAATCGCGCCAAATTCAACGCAATCGAGACAACACCAATTTCCATTAAATTTTTCCAATGCTTTCACAGCTTTATTAACATCACTTCTGAAATTAAGCCTGAGATTCTTCCGGGATGTGTCCAGTCAGAAACGGGAAAAAGATTGCCGATCTTACAAAGATGATTGACTGAGAATCCTACTAATACTATAAATGGTTTTTTCGTGAAAGCGTAACAAACAAACCTACATTCAGGTTTGTTTGTTACGCTTTCACGCGAAAACTATTAATCCGATATCATGAAACTTTGTACACATATTTTTGGAGGTATTAGAGAAGTAACATAGTCTTTATGAAAAAAAAATTGCACTCCGGGAGTGCCGGCAGAAGTGAAAACTTGATTATTAACGTTGAGCATGTTTGATATTTTGGAATGGTTAGGGAATAATTTGTTGTTCAATTTCCATATTTTAAGCACTTTATATTCACGAATTTTACGAATACACAACAATGTGATCACTACACAGACGGTCGAGCCATCAGCTGTCACCATCCATGGATGCGCGTGGCACGCTGTAACATAGACGAACATTCGCGCAAGCGCCCTGCGCCGCCTAAACGAAACAGTAGGCCCAGGCATACATTTTCGCCGCGCCGTAGAGAGGGGATAGCTGTCTACTCTCCATCCGTCCTACGCTTTTTCGATCAGGTCACGTGTCCTGACGCGAGTTTAAGATTTTATACCCATTACAGAAAAAGTGCTCAACGCCGCTAAAGAAGTTTTCACTTCAAAAAAAAACTTTAATTATTGTTATTTTTAACGCGAGCGAAGCTGCGGGCACAAGCTAGTATACACATAATTCAAATATTTTTCTTTGCAATTAATTATGATACTAGCTTTTTTTGCTAGCGGCATCGCCCGCGTGGAGGTCGAAAATTATCCTACGAGAAGTACTTCCGAAAAGTAGGCTATCTGTTAATCCACGTTATAAACTATCTGTGTACCAAACATCTAAATCCGTTCGGGCGTTTTTACATGATTGAGTGACAAACATCTGAACATCAAAATTTCCACACTTCATTAAAGTAGAATCGTCTCATTTTGTTTCGTTCGAGTGCGTATAATCGATTAATTCTATATACGGCATGTGACACTCTTATACGACGTTCAAAGACCGCGGGCTCCCAAGGGACTGTTGCATTGGATGGTACAAGGGGTAAGATAGTACGTGCACTGATCATTTATAAAATGTTTACTACAAACAGCCACTTGTGATGTCAGCCCTAATTCAAACTAATCTAAGTATTGGAAAAACGAAAACAAGTTTTGATCATGGATTATGTTTACCTAGACAAAAGTTCCCTTATTTGTTTGTTATGCTAACAATATCACTCTACCCGACTCAAGGTACTAACTTTTCCATATTATATTCTAGATAGCCAAGGGCCTACTTTCACGTGAACAAAGCTCCAGTGAAGTAGAAGTCGTAAAGTCAACAAACATACTACCTACCCACATTCGGAAACTTTGTCGGAACAATCGCTGTCACTTGTATCAAAACAAGAAACGGGTCTGTGGCGCCGGGCGCTACCCACGACGAATACAACGCAACTTGGTATAAGGGACCCTACGTACGGACGGTTTGACGCGGAGGGAACACCCATTCAAACTCCCTGATTTAATGGGGCCATTCAAACATCCAACCATGACCCAAAAGGGAAATGAAATTGGATATTATTATACGTTTTCATCATGTTGATTTGGGTTCATCGTTCATCTGTATGAAAAGTTTCGCGACTTCCCAATTGATCTATCAATTCAATGCTATGGATAGATAAGTGGCGAGAAACTTGTGGGAAAAGGATTAATAGGATGAAGAGGAACTTATGTGAAAATAGGATTAGCAATTACATTTCTTGACAGCCAATTATTCTAGAATGGGTCCCATTTGCCAATTTGCGTCGAGCACCTTTCGAAACGATGTATCAAAGCTGTGTAAAAGTAATACAATAAAACTCGACGTAACTTTAACAAGCCCAGTATATCTAAGCAATTGCGCCATCTCGCTAAATTGAAAAGAAATAAAGGACAAACCCGTGGGCGGACTCGTGCGGGCCTCGGGCGAGAAAACCTAGAGTTGCGAGTAAAAAGACGAGCCGGGGCGCTGGCACTACCGTGGGCGGCAAATAACAGCGTTTATAGGCCGGGAGCCATTCTTTATTTATTACATAATCACGCTTTTACTCCACAAAGCGATTTAGGATTTTATAACTTGAGTCAATAGATAAAGATTCTTGGAAAAATTACTTACAAAATTTAATAAGAAGCTCTCAAGTTCTGTAGGCGTAAGAAGTGGAATAGATGCTATAAGATAATTTTGACAGAAACTGAGCAATTTTGTTTACACCTAAATGAAATAGGTTTAAAAAAAATAATTCAGTTTGTCACTTGGTTAAGGGTTCTTAATATGTATAAACGTATAAAAAATATGGATGACGGTTCATTTTCGTTGTAATATGGTTTCAGTTCAGTTAATCTAATATTATTTTGCTTAAAATAAAACAAACACATTACAGATTCCGAGGACAGCCGAGGCCACAAAGGATATAAACTGAAACTTAGTTGCGTAGGTATAATATATTCTGTGGCACGCGCGACAATAAGAGAGACAGACATACCAAAAGAAAACTAGGTTTTCAAAACAATAATTGAATCAGACTATTCCTTAATTTTGAATGTCTGCTAATCTCTAGACATAAATGTAAGACTTGGTTCTTTACTGAGGACGTATGAATCATAATACCACTGAGAGCTTATAAAAAACTGTCCCGTAAAAATCTGGAAAGGTGACGACTGATGACAAGACAAGATGGGTCGACAATATATCCAAGGCGGCAAATCTGGACGAGGTATACAAAAAGGCGAATGGAGAAGACTTTCTGCGTCTGCAATGAGTTGAAAAAAGGCAGTAGTTGCCTATAATGCCCATAAAAATGGATATATACAATTCGGTACCTAGACTTCCATAATTTCGCAATTTAAGATAAAAGAGAGAAAGCAAGAAAAGCGTTTATTTGCCGCAATTTCTTGAATGGGATCTGGCATGGAATAAGACAGATTCATCATAATCTGCCTTTTCCCAACTATGTTGAGGTCGGCTGCTAGTCTAACCGGATGCAACTGAATACCAGTATTTTATATGAAGCGAATGCCTTATGACAATCTAGTTACTGGGTAATACGATACCCCTTGGTAAGTTGTCAGACTTTCAGGCTTCTGAGAACCCGTAACGATTGTCAAAAGTCAACAAATGACAGCCGGTACCAACGGCTAACGTGGTTTCTGAGGTATGGAGAGGTTTTGGGTATGAAAAGATGGTCACCCATCTACGAACTAACCGCGGTAAGGGTAGCTTATCCTGATCGGTTGATCCGTGCAGCTGTTTACTTAGCCACAAGCTCCCACTAGCATGAAATATGACATCTTCACAAACAAAATTACATGCGTGTATAAAGAAGACACACTGTTTATCATTTCTTGACAAGCCCAACATAGTCACTAACGTATGCATGCAATGGTTGACCAGATTGAGACAGCTGACAACAGTGACAGCCCGCCTTCTAAATTAGCGCCACTGGAGCCCTAAGTGCGCTTAGCCCTTCTTATTTTAGTGCAGACAGATCCGAATGTAGGCGTTAAAAATAAAAGCGTCTAGAGCGTTGACCAGTTAGCGAGTCAGATTGAAGCGGGGCGTTGACTTGTTTGGATATAGGAGAGAAAATTTGATGAGCGAACTTAGTGAATGAACTAACAGCAAATGGAAAGAGTAAATATTTTGACTCCAGCGAGACAGTTCAAAGATTTTCAGACTAAAAGGAATGAGAGTTTCTGAACAGTGTTTTTCTGCAGTGTAGAGACAAACAATATCGTCGTCGTTGTTTCAGCCGTAGATGTCTACTGCTGGATATAGGCCTCCCCCAATTTGTGTGTGTGTGGGGGGGGGGGGGGGGGTTACAATAATCGCCACGCTTGGTAGGCGGGTCGGCGACCGCAGTAGTGAAATGCATAGAGAATACTGCTGCCCATTCTCTAAAAGTTCCTTAGTCGCCTTATATGACACCCACACGGGAAGAAATTGGGTGAAGCTATTCTTTACGTCCGGCACCAACGCACAAAGAATATAATTATTACCTACGTATTCAAATTTCGATTAACAATTTGTTCCATATTCAAATCTTTCAATTTAGACATTTAAAACATACAAGCCGACACTGCCATATATTTCCCATAGCCATAAAACTACCCGTTATGTTTCTGTCTCTAAAAATCGCCGCGAAATATTCAATAAAGCGTTCCTCGTAGTCTTCGCCATCTAATTTATGACCAGCGCGTTTATTAGGTTACGTTTATTAACGTGTTAATCGTTCTAACACAGAATACTGATTAGCCGCCAATTAGTAACCACGACACGCCTTGTTATAAATGTTTTATGTATTTTTATCTTCTTGTTTTTCACTTAAACTGCTCGTAATAAGACTTTTGGTAATTTTATTACAGATTAAATATACATAATTGTGTAAGGCGTAACCATTGTGTACTTTTAATGATTATAAAAAAAGCTGTACATATTCATGTATTAGAGGGCCACAAAGCCCTAATAGAGATGCATATATAAATAAGGCGGTGTTCACACGGCCGCCAGCGACCGTAACCGTACGTCCCGGTCCCTTGAGAACCAACTATTTAAATCACTGCCTTTAGATCGGTTCGTATAACCACTTAGATAACGACATCATTTATTATACAAACATATTAATAGACCAGACATGTGAAATAAACTAGCTTTGTCTGTGTTTACACGCTTGTCAATTACGCTCATGAAACGTACGGTTTGATGGTGTATAAGTTATCACCACGCCAGAATCTGGGGCTTAAAGCAATGGTTAACTTGCGCACTGAACATAGATTGAACCGATTTATGTTAGAACTAGTGTCTGCCCCCGACCCGTCGTTTCGCATTCTATCGTCCGCCCGCTCTATTATTCAGCGTATGTTCAGACGTTTTCTCTTTTTGCTTGGCTCCTAAGGATCGTAGAGTGATGGTAAAAAGCCTATGCCCTTCCTCAAAGATTGGGCTATCAAATCTCAAAAGCTTTTTTAGAACCGACTCGCAGTTCCAGAGATTAGCGCGTTCAAACAAACAAGAACTGAACAAACTAACTCTTCAGCTTAATTTTTAGTATAGATAAACATGAAATATTTAATGAATCAAGGGTTATCGCAACAGTTAATCCTGGATGTGTTGATGTACTCTCGGACACACCGCTAAACGATTAAGTGCAAAGCTGCCGGCTCAACCGACCAATCCTCTTTTCCGACCATTACTCTTTTCTACGATAAATAGATTATTTATGGTGTAGCCTGATAATTATCACATAACAGTGTGCATTAAAAGAGGGTGGTCCGTAGTATACAAAGACTATATTCTCTTTGGTAGTATACCATGCGTAGCGAGCGACAATCTTATCTTGCATCTTTCTTGCTTCAATGAGTATAATAATAGGTCGTCAGTAACAGCTAACAGCGATGGCGATCTTAGTGAAGGTTGTCTTAAAGCAATATAAGTTTAAGTAGGAAATGAGTTATTTTGGTAAAAATTGTTTACGACTTACACACATATTTGAAGTAGGTACAAGAGAGGCCACTTACTGTTCTTCAAACTACATGAAAACAAAGGGGAAAACTACCATCGACAAAAAAGAGAAAGTAAAGGATTTAATATAAAATAAAGCTTTGTACCATTTTTTACGAAAATCACGCGAACGGAGAAGAGTATGCACAGTTAAAGTTTAAACCGAGAAGGAGTGCAGAAAGCTCATATTTTTGTATAATAATGCATTACAAATACACACATCCACGTATACACACTTACCCTTACACTCACCTATGTACACCGTTTATTCTGTTTTAATTGTTTTAATTTTTTTTTTCTTTGTTAATTTTAATTCCAGTTTCTCACATTTTACACCTTATTGATCATCGGCTATAATAATAACGAGGGTGGGCGCTGATACTTATAATTACAAGATATAAAGTTATCTTAGCTTAGGTATTGACTGCAACTCCAATATTCAACCTTAATAACCTTAAGCCTATGTGTGTTGCTAATTGTGTATATTTTGTTTTACTTAAAGGTGCAAAATAAACTATTTTATTTTTATTTTATAAAGTTTTAAATGAATTATATTGCAGTTTCGACCACTGCGCAACCACTATACTAATGACAATTTTATCTATGACTTACCACCTCCGAGACCAAATTCAATTTGGTCATGTCAAATATCAGCATGCAAAGTAGGTGTTACTATCCTACCGTACCATCTAACATTAGCTTTGACATCAGATTTATCGATTAAGCTTCCCGAAATCGAAGGCAAGTCATCATAAATCTTCGCCCTGGCACAAATACAGCGGTGCATAGCGAAAACAAAGCCTGGCATGCCAGTATTCAGACGTACTGACAATTAAACTACCATTATACATGCATTATGATTTTACTGGCATTTGTGTGCACGGAGTCAAAACGATACCGTGGTATAAAAATGAAAGATCGTTGGTCGTAAATAATTACGGTATAATTGTCTTGTTTTATTGTATGGTGTATTTGTTACGTATTGAATGTGTTTAAGGCGACGCTGACGCTACGAAGTGCAGTGTAGCGAGAGAGTTGAGCAACTGTGTGGCGATACGTAAAAAGACAGCTGGGCAACTCAAGGGGTTTAATTGCGTAACAAACTGACAGTAGGAAGTTCAACGGCGTTCTCGTTGTTGAGCAGACAAATTTTTCGAAGATTTGCAATATCCTTCAAAATGATTCAAATTTTGATTTATAGTGTGTTACGTAGCTAGAATGCAGCCATCCATACATTTGGGTGACAATGGGTCGGCCTTATTAGCCGTAGAGCCAATGATTATTGGGGTAGTCATGTCTTTAGTGGAGACCGAGAATCGGTAAACGGGCAGGACGCCCTCGGGCTGGGTGGTACGACGAGCTTCCCAGGGTGGCTGATAGTAGCTGGATGATTTGCCGAGAATAGTGCAATTGGAGAGTTCTATGTCCTGCAGTGGAATGCTGTAGGCTGATTTTGAGTATTAAAGTTTTGTATGCAACAGTTGACAACTTTTTCGCGATCACGACGTTGGTACCATCAAGCAAGTTGTTCTGTTCGATGGTCTACGATAGAACAGATACATGATATATAGGTATGTCAGAATATAAACAGTAAAGGCTAGAACTAAAACTATTAGTGAAAGTCAAAATTAATGGACATTATGGATAATGATTCTTACCCAGAATCATTCATTGTAGCACCACAGGAGAGAGCCTATGTTTGGCAGCGGACATTTACGAGCCGGTATGATTGATAACGACTCTTATATGTCCGATAAATTCAGTATTGATAGGTCTCGGGTATCTCGAAACAAATAGGTACAGTTCTCCATTACTTGGGCAACAGTCACGCAGGCAGACATCGCCTTAAGAAAATACACCCCATAAAGTGAAATAGAATAACTCCATTTTATTATTGTTTACGCATGTCAATTCTGCTGTATCTATGTCGATATTATCTGCTCATACATGCATTTCCGTTTCAAGTGTATTCGTTTCATTGGCTCTAATGAGAACACTCGTGTTTATTATTAATTAGAGTGTTATAGCTTTAAACTCAATTTTCCCTTTGTTACTCTACGTAAAGTATGCTAATATGTGTTACGAGCATGTACTTTAGTATGTTGCCGAGACAGTATTTTGTATTTTAGTACGCATAAAATAATTACGATGTCCTAAACTTTAAGATGTTACGGACAAGAAGTCGTAAAACCTCTGTCTGCCATCTTAATTATTCTCGTGGTTGATGCGTGTGTAGGAGGGAAAGAAACCATAATAAAAATAGACCTGCAAGATTACTGAAAAATGCGAATGAAAAAACCTCTACGCAATATGTCTAGAAACTGACTTCAGAGTTTGTTTCGGCCTTTCTTATCAGAGAGTCAGCAAGGAAACGCCGACCTCATCTACCTTTTAATATATGATTGACGTGTAAGCAGAAATACGTAACATTATTTTTCATTTATCAAATTAAGATTCGTGAATTTAGATTATTTGTTTTGATAAAATTGTGAACAAATATTGAGTAGATGGTAGAAAGTCGTAAGAAAGAACGAGATGGAAAACTTATCTTTTTACCTTCACCGAAGTGAAAAGATTATTTTGCGAAAGACTCCGAAGGAGCGATCAACGTATACTTTTGATCTGCAGTTTTATATTTTCTTTAAAACATTGTTATCTACACGCCACATCCATAATTTACTGAGACCCGTCTGAGGACACGTGAGCCCGCAAGATGAGGCGACGAGAACCTCCTCGCAGGAGCGACAGGGATGGGGAGGAACATGCCTTTACCTAATCTGGAAGACAATGCGGCTCTCAAGGACCTGCCAATGTTATTTTGGGAGCTTGTGGAGCGAATAACGCTGTCGTCAGATAGGTATTTTCTTAACAAAAAGTAGTTTTGTCCCCGAACTGGTTCGATATTGAAGGTTGTTAATTATTTAAGACTTGGGAGTTGGAACTTCGGTGCTAAGTCCTTTTGTTTTGTTTTATTGCTGGGGTTTTGTTTAGTGAACCGTGGTGGATTCTTTCACGGGTGGATGGATAGGTTAAGTATTAGGTGTGAGCGCCCGGTCACGGAGGGGACGTGTCGAAAATGGTTTCTTAGAAACCTTCTAAGCTCGTTCTTGAATCGAATTGCACAATTCCGAATAGAATATGAAAATAAGTGAATGGGTTAAGCATAATATCTCAGTGTAAGAGTCAGATGAACCTGCCAGGGTCGCGAGATTGTTCGAAAGAGACACCGTGACCCTGGCACATGGGCATCTGAAGGAATACGGGTGGGTTTTAGTCAGTAAAAGTCTGACACGCCCTCCCGCTCCGCCCAGAGCGGGAGAAGTCATTTGATGATTTCCTATTCAGAAAAAAAAAAAGATGAACGTATCTACATTTTCTAAATTTTACAGATGAGCTAAAATTCTGTGAAAATCCTCTCCACACCACACCTCTTCAAGTTTTACCAGCTTTTTATAAGAGACTAGCTGACCCGACAGACGTTGTCCTGTCTCTTGCATGATATTTGAGCACGCATTCTGTCAATTCTATGTCAAATGTCATAATGTTACATTAAAAAAGTTTACATTGTCCTATTATATGGTTGTTAAGTATTCTTAAATAAGTGTTCTTAAATTTTCAAATTTTATGCGCAATTTTTAATTTTTTTTCTTTCATAAGAACCTTCTCCTGACAATTACAAACAACAAAAAAAAAGTGAAATCGGTCCAGCCGTTCACGCATGATGGCGTGACCGAGGGAAATAGGGATTCATTTTTATATATATAGATAATATTATTGACCAAAGAAAATTATCTCTCATGAAAAGCTGGTAAACCTTGAAGAGGTGGATTTTCAAAGAATTTTAGCACTCGTGTAAAATTGAGAAAATGTAGAGACGTTCATCTGACTCGTACACCGCAATATTAAGTCAGTCATTTAATAACACCAACGCGCACTGGGCCGAGTGGTGGATTATGGCCCACTCCCTCCTGCAGAGAGGAAACCTGTTTCCAAGCAGTGGGAACATTATAGGCTGGACATTCATTTAATAACTAGAAACTAGGTAAATAAAATAGAATAGAAGTAGTAAGCATCAGTTTCACACATTTCCGAATTCTGATGTTTCTGTGGAACTGGATCAATATCGAAATACAGGAAACCCTACAAATACAAAACTCGAAAACATAACTACAAAGAGTGCAGGAGTCAGTGCCACAAACAAAACGAAAGAGGTGAAGGTGACGCACCCCTACACAATAATTTGCACAGTTAACCAACCAGCACCGACATCAAAATTATGTGCTGGGGGCTTATTGAGCCTGCAAATTAAATGATCTTCAAAACGACATTTCAATTTCGAACAGCTTTACATTCACAGACTACATACAGATTACACTCTACACCAAATACATTGGCATACATTGATAGATCGTGATTTAAATATTTTTCAGTGTTCTATTTTTGGTGGTAGTTTTGCATGGCAACTAACTTCGAATAGGATCATCATACGAACATTGCTTTAAATATTTTACACTATCGCACCCCGATTTGACAGCTTTCCCTATTATTCTATCTACCTCTAAAAGCGTACCTGACAAGCGAAAAATGCCGTGTTTCATAGGTTTATGGTTAGTCAACAAAGCTCATGTTTCCCTGCAATAACGCAATATAGTACTCGTGCAAGGACGGGCCCGGTTGCATGTTCCGTTAAAATTTTTACTCAGTGCAGAATTTGAAACTTCATTCGCGGCGTGGTTGTAGGTGGCACGTATACCTAGAATACCCACGTAGAACCTTGACATAAATAAAATATACGTTTATTCGTAAAGCAATAACGGGATATTGGAAATCTTTCTCAACACGGAAGAATGCAGTATAGAGCTGAAGCAAGCTGGAGTAAAAATACGACTGCGTAACGAAGTAGCATAACTTTGCTTTAATAGGAGAATAGAAGCTTTTTAATGAAATGTGAGCAACTAAAGCACTAGATCAATCGCCTGTCTAGAATATTAAGATTCTGAATAATATTAATTACATAGCTAATGCTGTGGCGCCAACTTAGAAGACGACTATAGGGCACGGGCATAGTCGTCTTCTAAGCGAACTACTTTGTCTTCTTATCGTGTATATGGCTATTGAATTGGACTTAGCCCTTCTAATCTACCTATTTCTTCGCCATTGGTGAACGAATTTTCTTGGGGTTATGCTTCAGTTTGCTTGGGTAGTTATTGCATTATCTTCAGTAATACGTAATTAATCCACTTTTTGTATCGTGATGATGGTCTTATATTTTCTGTCATTGTTATTTACTAGGCCAGAAGTGGTATACGAATTATTCTGAGGTACCTTCACTAAAAAGTGAAAAATAAAAAATAAACGACTTTTTTGTTGTTTATAGGATGAATGGTAGCATTAAAAGCAGACTGTAACCAATACTATACCATACATCAGACACTTTACTACAAACTCGTATTAGTTTTCCGAGCCTTCGGATTATCGTTGTTAGTGAGGGCTCACCTCACCGCGTTGAACGCTCTTTATTGAGGATCAATTGGTTTTAAGTTTGTCTTTACAAGGCGCGACACGACTCCATTAAATTTAATTGATCTGGAACTAAATACTACTGAGTGCAGTGTTTAGCATCTAAGTGCCCTTATAAAATCCATTTACAGTTAATCGTGTTGTCTGCGAAGGTAAAATATGACTATAAATACTTCATTGATGAGTATATGAGGTATGAACATATCATTGGCCCTCAAAAGAAGGCTGAAAGTCTCCCAAAGAGCAATAGAGAGAGCTATGCTTGGAGTTTCCGTACGCGATCGCATCAGAAATGAAGAGATCCGTAGGACATCCAAGGAAACCGACATAGCCCGAAGAATTGCAAAACTTAAGCGGCAGTGAGCAGAGCACATTACTCGCAGAACAGATGGCTGATGGGGCCGGAAGGTTCTGGAGTGGCGATCGCGTATTGGAAGATGTAGCGTTGGAAGGCCTCCCACAAGATGGACCGATGACCTGGTAAAGGCCGCAGGAATCCGCTGGATGCGACAAGCCCAGAACCGGTCGAAGTGGCGGTGCTTGGGGGAGGCCTATGTCCGGCAGTGGACGTCTTTCGGCTGAAATGATGATGATGACTGATGAACAGAGGCAAAAAGAGTATGTAAGGATTGAAGCAGGTGGCGTTCTGTAGTTTCTGCCTATCCCCATGGGCTAAAAAGGCGTGAGTTAAAGTAAGCAAAATATTACCTTAAGTCGTGCAAATACTTATTTCTGAAAAAAACAGTATTGACTTTGACGATTCCTGATTTCATTTTACATTTAGGTAGACGCGTCACAACTTAAAATTAGAACCGTGGCTTCATATTCAATCAAAGGTTGAAGTGGGAGTAGTATGATGGAGGGGAATCCAATCAGCGGTGTTTATAAAAGTTAATAATAGCTGTAATAAAAAGTTTGAGTTAATAATCGTGTATTCTAGAAAGCATTAACGCCCGCTGAAAGCTAAGCTATCCCAATAACTCAAAGACTTAGCAACTCCACGGAAAAAGAAATTCTCTTCAAATACACATAGAACATGAAAGTGCGATATAAGAGATTTATCAAATCACTTCTAGCACAACACTTAACGACAAATAAAGCTCTAAGGAGGTTTTTAAACAGATCGTAAAGATCTCGTAATGATTGAAATAAATCACTGATAATATCTATCGTGAAGACACGGCGTGTTTCAGTGATTCGCTCGCCAGCTCGTCACAACAAAAAGAGGAAATGTTAGTTACAGTGAAGCAGTGTTTTGTAAAGCTATCCGGGAACGAGGATTGGATTAAAGTCACTCTGGCAAGGCTCAGAGGACTCTGTATTTTCATAGAGTCCTTTTTAGGGTTCCGCAACTCAAAAGGAAAAAGCGGAACCCTTATAGGATCACTTTGTTGTCCGTCCGTCCGTCCGTCTCTCAAGACCCTTTTTCTCAGGAACGCGTGGAGGTATCAAGCTGAAATTTATATCAAATACTCAGGTCTACTGTTCCTTGGAGCTGTGAAAAAATCAAACTTCTAAGCTAACGCAATCAAAAGATATAGCCGTTTATACCGCAAATTTCCACAAATTTTCGAAACTCGCAAGGGAATCAAAACCTTAAGGGTACATCCAGTCGATCTAGAATTTTGAAATTTGGTACGAAGCAACGTCTTATAGCACAGATAAAGGAAAAATTGCGAAAACCGTAAATTTTTAGTTACATCATATAATAAACAGAACAAAACACAGACAGACATAAAACCAAGCCAAGAAACAGAACCCTCCGTGCGCGAGTCCGACTCGCACTTGGCCGGTTTTTTAAAAGAGCGATGCAGTAAAACAGTAAATATGAGAGGTAGACAAAATGTTAGACTCAGAACGATATAGATGTTATATTATGTGATTCCATGTTGACAATAATGAGCTTGATATCAAAAACAGTCTTGTATAGAGAAACATCACATTCTAGTACTGCATAATGCCGGCACTTTAGTTGAAGTATTTGCACCAATATTAGCGTTATTTCATTAACATAAAATTAACTTTAGCTCAATATGTAAAGGGTATATTTTAAATAGATCAAGTTATCGAATATTTGGGGAATTACGCTAAGTGAAGTGCCAGCATTATTATCTTCTACAACAGAGAGAGAAACGGGAAAAAGAGAGGCAGAGAGCGAGGGAAGGTGTGAGACTATTATTTTCTATATTATTTACTAGCTTATCCAAGCGGCTTCACCCGCGTATTATGCATATAAACCTTCCTCTTAAATCACTCTGTCTATTGATGAAAACTGCATTAAAATCCGTTGCGTAGTTTAATAGATCTAAGCGTAGATACGCGGGAAGAAACTTTATTTTGTAACTAGCTTCTGCCCGCGACTTCGTCCGCGTCAAATTATTGCTCCCTTGACCCTTCCAGTCGCATCGAATTGCCTGCTAGTTTTCGTCCATTGTTCGTTGCTGCTCCGCTCTTTTTGAACGTAGCGTGATGTTATATAGCCTTTCTCAATAAATAGGCTACCAACACAAAAATATTTTTTCAATTCGGACCAGAAGTTCCTGAGATTACCGCGTTAAATCAAACAAACAAACTCTTCAGCTTTATAATATAGTATAGATATGTAAAGATACTATTTAGAGAAACTCTGAAGAAGCTAAGACAAAAGTAACAACACCATAAATATCTACAAAAATGTTAAAATGTCACCATCGTTAGCTCAATGACATAAATATTATTTCCGTCACCTGATTTATTTATCCTTTTCTGTGTTCACAGAAAGAAACGCGTGTCCCACCTTTTATTTTCAGGCTATAAATTAATACTTTGTGTCCCTGTTATACCTATTAATATATTTAAAAAGGTGGGTGGTCTCTGTCCCGATCCACCATAGCTTCTGTTTGGAATGAGACTAGTCTCATAATTAACAGGAAAAATGCAAAGATTTCGATTTCCATGCCATTATGAAAGAGATGCTATAAAAAATGAGTTCTAGCAAAAAGCTCTGTAAAGCCTATGAAGAGATTTGCTACTGAGTTGGTTTTTCGTAACCTTTTCCAAGATTAAGCAAAAATGTGGCTTTTTGATAGAAACTTGGGTCTCGTCGGAGAAATCAAGAACAAATCATTCCTTCTTGGCTATTTGTAATTTGAAGAACAAATAAGGCTTTTGATGTGGAAATTGTGCGAAAGAGATCTTGTATTGACAGAACGACGAAATCTACCTTACTTCTATCACGAGGTCGCACGTGGTGTCATAAAATTTAATAGGACGAATTTACCAAATTCGAATTCGTGCTCGAACAAGATAAAATACGCTTCCTCGCATCCACGGCTACAGATTGGCAGCCTCTAACAAGACGCGGTCGTAAACTTCCCACCGTGACTCGTACACTTACAATATCCAAGTTTATCCTAGAGTTTGTATTTCTTGCGTAAGTCGAGATCCACACGAACGTAATAAAATCGCAGTGGGATTTTTTTTCACACTGGATTTGCATTGAGAATCTAATAAAGTGCAGCGCCAGTGGGTCGTAGCGCGTCAAAAAAGTCTTGCCCCAAATAAATTACGTCTTCAGGGTGTATATCGACTAAGATTGTCGAATTTCTACTCAACCACATATAAACATAATTAGCTTAATTTAATAAAACGTTTGGTGAACATTTTAACGGAAAACTATTTGACACTAAACCAATCACGAAATCTTTTATTGTTACGATGGTGAAGAGTATTGACGTAAAACGTCAGATTAGAAGTCATGTCCACCAAGACATGAAAATGAACCAATAATCAGAACGTACAGGATCTCAATGGCCGCTACATTTTCATACAATAAGCTTCCAAACAAATGTGCGGTACTACCTACAATACGTACCATTTTCCCCGGGAGCGTCATTAACTGGTACATTTTCCACAAGCCTTTCTGTGCGGCACATATTAATTTGGATGTGCGAGCACGCCTATGTAACACATACACAACTTCACATCAACGGGCAATGCACTCTATTAGCTTTATGGATGGTACTTTTCCAGACTTCTGGAAAACCCTTTAGACACACAATGGTCGATTAAGACTTGATATCACACTTTGTTATAAACATTTTCCAAAACAGAAAATAACGGGCTCAAAAACAAATATAATTTTGCGGAGACTACGCGATCGTCTTTTATTTATCAATACTAAAAAAAAAGAAAATATTTAAATGTCAAAGAGGGACATTTGAATTCGACCTTTTTGAAATTGGTGCAACCCTCAAATGTTGACTGAGGTGTAAAATAAAGAATTTGATTTTTGTGAATAAAAATGAATGCTGTATTATTCAAATTGTTGTGGCAAGTCTTTTTTTTGTTCTTATACAGAACCTGAAAAGTAGAATAATGATCTTTCGTTGAGAAAAATTCCAATAACTTTTCTATAATACTTAAGGGAATTATAGCCTGGCTGTAGATAGTCTATTAAAATAAGCGATCATGATGATGTAGGTAGTCATGTGTTGTTGTAGGTATACTAAACAATAAACGCCTAGGGACGCTAGTTCCACAACTTAATTACAGCCTCCGGGAATTCGCGATATTGGTTTTCTGATTGCGTTCACCAGTCACCAGGTAATTTGTAGGCAAACAAGTCGTGTGTGGGAAATATTTCAGGCTAGCTTTTGCAAGCTGCTACGTGATGGCCAGAAATTATACCACGGAACCGTGCGGCTGTGCTACGGAAAAACAAAGCAACTAACGTATTTTTCAAAATCAGTTTTTTTACATATTTGGAACATTTTGCCTATAACGGACACAGCTACATTCACAGAATCATCGAAAAGGCTTTATTTTTCGAGATAAAAGTTTGTAAAATAAAGTACCTGCAGGTACTTGTCTAACATATCTACGGTAAAACAAAGTAAACCACAATGTCTAAGCAAAAACAAAGTAATTGCACGTCGATTACATTGTTTTTACGTTGTGAAATGATTTAATTGGCTTTTCATTTGATATAAATTTCTTTTTAAGCCCCTTTATCTAGCTATAAGTAAATCAAACAACTTTACTTTGTTTTTGAATTGTTAAAAATGGCCAAAATGGCAAATTTGTTAACGTAAAAATAAAGCAAGTACAATGACAAATGTATTAAATGGCTTCATTGTCTTTGTTAAAAACAATTAAATGCATTTGCTTTGTTATTAAAACTAAAACTTAACTTGTCCATCTCTTTTTAAATTATTTACAAAACAAAGTAACTGTAGTTACTTTTTTACTGAATTGTTCTTTTTATTTAATATTAATTTTATGTCTATAGAAAAATATTTTTTTCAATAAAGGAAAGTTACCAAAAATTACTCAAAAAATTGCTTTGAAACAGATAGAACTAATTATTTTACAAATTATGAAATAACAAAAGTACTGAAGTTGTCGCCAGTACGTTTTAAATTTGAGATTTTCGGTTTTTTGCTTCTCCTGATAATTTTGCTTGACTGCAATTACTTTGTTTTTCCGTAGCGCAGCCGCGTGCTATCGGGATGAAAAGTATTCTATGTCGTAATTCAGCTCGTGGTCTATTCGTGTGTCAAATTTAATCCACATCCGTTTAGGCGTTTTTAGGTGATGAAATGAAATGTGTATTTATGTAAGTTTTTCTCTCTTCCTCTTAGACAGTTTTGCACGTCAATATTCTGTTAGTGAATATTTTTTAAACTAGGTGGCGACGGCATTTCTTAGCAGACTGATCCCTGCGAATAATTGCCGATAAAAACTCAGAGGTCATGGTCTCTTTTAAAGCCCAAACAAAATTATAATTATATGTGAGTGAAGGGCCTTTTGAAAGAAGAGCCATTGCAGCTTTGAGCTGACCTGTTTCAACAGACGGCATGCATGCAGCAGTAATGGTTTAAGTAAACCCTATTTTAGGAAACTCAACGAACCGTCACAAGAAGATCTGCAGGATATTTGCATAGCCCATATGTAAAAAAATACTCATAACCACCAGACAGTTATAACTGCATCTTTAAAAGATGAAATTATAACTGTCTGGCCAACGATTGAGTAACAAACATCCAAAAATACAAACTTTTACATTAATAATATTAATACGATAGTACGATCTAATGAAGGTTCATATTTGTGTCATTTTAATCAGTAAGTAAGCAATATTTTATATTAAATTGGCTACGTCCTTCATGACCTGAATTTCGGCCTCGTCTGGCTTTTTATCCCGCTTTCGTCTGTGTTCACAGAATATAATAATCGTTTTATTTGATCGTCCTAAAACACCTTTTGTCGAGAAAGGTATTTCCAAATGAAAAAGAAAATATTTTATGCGAATAGAAGCCAGAAATTGCAAAGCTTTTTTTTATTTTTAAACCTGACAATGTTCTAATCAAAAAGAGATACACAAACACATAATTTCCTTTACCCTGTTTGCTTCATTTGTTGTAGACGCGCTGACTCAGATGTGCGCGGCAGTATAAAGGAGAGATTATCTTACAATGACATAACGCAAAGAAAAATAATGGTACGCACTGAAATACGATGCTTTATCGGCCAAGAAGAGCTTCTTTTTACTACTTTAGAAGCGCATTCATTAGTCTCGCGTATAATTTTATCAAATGTAGTCACCACATCCTCGCTAAAGTGGTCGTTAATTCAACCCAGCGATTAGTCAACTTTCTGTGGTAACGTGAACCCAAACATCCGTTCAAATAGTTTTGATTTTTATTTTTATAACCCCGCCGTGGCACGCGCGGTGGCTGCGCTCGCGCCGGCTCCGTAATTTATCTCCTGTTATCTCTAATGGCCGTAAAAAGTGGCGCGTGCTTCATCTGAAATAGATGCCATATACAAATGCACCGGTCTAAATGTATCGTCTTTATGGCTTTTTGAGTGAAATGAGATAATCAAACCGCATTGAAAAATAAATAAAATATAAAGCTCTCTCATTTCTTTCAATCTTGTTTTCTGCTACGGGATTAAAGTCAGACGCGGTTTTAAATCCAACAAATAGTGGAGAAGTCCCGACTGCTGATCCGAATGTTTAATCCGGAAGGAACCATTGAATGAGGATATTTTTGTTCCCAGTTTTTTTTACTTCATTCAGAGTTAACAAAAGGATGGTCTATTCCTTGGTTCATTGTTGGAAGGAAAATAAGTAGACTGATTAATACATCAATCAATTAATTACTATCAGCTGACAAACACACTGATATTGTGTGACTAATTTAATTATTGTGATCTTCACATTCTTGAGGGTCAACGCCGATATCTATGGACCTGTCTGGAGTCTCGACGTAGTGTCGGGAACTAATTTGCTAGTTGGGTTGGTAGGTACGAACGGCGACAAATCTAGCTAAACATTTCTAGTATAAGCTGACTTCTCATTGAGTAACAAACATCCAAAAAGCCATCCGAAAAGCCTATACAAAGCGAGGTCAGCTAAAACGGGTTTGATATAGTTTGATATGTGGCCGTGTGTACGTCAATATTTGTTTTATATCCAAACCAGCCGCAGATTCTGAGGTTTGAGATTACTTTGTTCTCATAAGTATACTTAGAAAGTCCCCTAGTCGTCTTCTACGACAAGAATGGAAAGAAATGGGATGTTGCTATTCTTTCCGTTCGGCAGCACACGGAACTATCCGATCTAATTGGATTCTATGTACGGCATAAAGGATTCTAGAATAAAGTAAATCCTTGTTTGTAGCTAATAGCTCCAATTTTGTTATCCTAGTTTGGATAATTTCGTCACAGAATTGTTCTGGATAAGGGACGTTAACTTTCAGTAATCCTATATCTGTCTGGCTCAGTCTGCGACCTAATTTATTCTAATGTAGAAAAATTGTCGCCTGACCGAAATATAAGCATTAACTTCCATTCACGGACCCACACATAGAAATCGCTGATTATTCTCACATCCTTGTCCGTTGGAATGTTTGCAAAATTTCTTGGGAGCAACATTGGGCTTTAATAAAAGGTGTTAAGGACTAGAATATACAAAATCAGTAGCATCTAGGGTGGTCGCGTTAAGCGAATAGAAACAATTGCGTTGGCGGCCGCAGATTGAATAAAGCATTTAACCCATGACTTTAGACTTGCTCTGGAGCGTTATTTTGACATTGAATTGACACCCTCAAGTCTTGGGGCAGAGGACTGCTTTTTGATCGGACGACAGAGCTTCAGAGAAAAACGCTGTATATGCGGAACATGTGAGCGACTCCACGAGAGCTCGTTTTGTTAACAATTCGGAGGTAAACGAACCTGTCTGGCACAATAATACACTTAAGACCTTTGGGAAAGCCCTAAAGTTACTTTAAAAATCTACATTTGTACGTGTCTCGTGTCTGTGATCGATCGATCAGGTTAAGCTATGCTTGCCGCGGTATGTTCGTGGATGGGTGACCATCTTTACATACCAGGACTCCTTCGTGCCTCGAAAAGCACGGCCGTTGGTCCCGGCTGTCATTTGTGGATCTTTGACAGTCGTGACGAGTCGTCAGAAGCCCGAAAGTCTGACAGCCAGTTTTACCAAGGGGTATCGTATTACCCAGTAACTGGGTTGTAGATGTCAGATAGGCAGTCGCTCCATGTAAAATACTGGTATCAGCTGGATTCGGTTAGACTGAAAGCTAACCCCAATATAGTTGGAAAAACGCTAGGCAGATGATGATGTAGTACATATGCACATCAAGGTTCCCGAAACTCAAATTCTCCCAATCAACCTTGAACCTAACACTTTAGCGATAAAGTTGAAAATCTATTACAGAAATTTGACGGATTGTAGTAGCTCGATGTGCTGGCGTCTGTACTCTTAAAGGTGTCTTCAGACAGCGAGCGGGGCGTGACGTGACGCGACGTGGCGGGGCGCCGGCGCGACGCCGGCGCGGCGGGAGCCTTCACACTGCGGGCGCGATCACGTCCCGTCCCGCCGGCGCACAGTGGATCGTCCCCATACAAGAGGTCGGACATAGAATCAAAAATTGAAAAAGTATTTAATTTAAAAAAAAATCAAAATATACAGTTGCATTCCTCTATTAAAGAACAACACACATGTGCAAAACACACAAAAATAACTATAACTAGCAATGAATTTGATAAGCTAATTATGACATGAGCCAATCACACTGCAGAGCTTAAGGGCTGTGAACATAGTAATTACAATAACTCATTAGATTAAGCAAGTACTGGTAGTCGTTACTTAATGACTCATTAACGCTTTTGTTATGTTGCAACAAAAGCGTTCATAAGTCATTAAAGTCCTCAAAAATGCACCTGTTATTTAAGGAACTACTTAGTGATGACTAATTCTCAGTAATAAGTATACTTAATGTACCTCCATTCCATCAGTAATACACATACAAAGATAGTTACTATAGGCAAAATATCTCGGGGCACTCTGGGGGCACCATGTGTCCTTGAAGAAAATGTGGCATAAAATGGGTAAATAACAGTAGTGAAATCCACAAGTCGAACAAAGAGGGAATCATGAGATACATACATTTTTGTGTTCGTTTCCATACAAAAATAAAAGTTTTCATCGAATAGCGCCTAAAGTGCTGGTCAAATAAAAAAAGCGTAGAACAATTTTTGTTGTTCTTTAATAAAAAAATGCAACTGTATATTTTGTTTTTATTTTTTAAATTAGATACTTTTTCAATTTTTGATTCTATGTCCGACCTCTTGTATGGAGACGATCCACTGTGCGGCGCCGCGCCGCGATTCATTCATTGAAAAAATGTTGAGCGATTCAGACGTGGAAACGCTCTTGCTCTTATTTTTTAATGAAGTATCTAATATCACAAAAAAAAAAATTTTATGGTTAAATGCTTTAAATATGAGTATGCTTAGTCAAGTTCACAATATTTTTTATACTATAAGCCAAGACAGTCTAAAAAATCACAAAAGTTCGTTTCACTAAATTGAAATCACATGGTAATTATGAATTACCTTTCTTATCTCGCGATTTGCAACCCACTGTGCGGCGCCGCGCTGTCTTGTCACGTGAATGATCAAAAAGTTACAAAACAGAAAACCAAATCATTTCAATTGTTAGGAAGTTGGTCCTATGCTTTAAACCGAACTGTTTAATTTTTTTTGCCTTTTCAATAAGATTTAACGGGTTTCTTAGATTAAATGTATCAAATTATACACTTTAAATTAATTGAGTTTACTTACTAAATAAAGGATACAGTCATTGTAATAAACAAGCTTGCGTCGTGTGACTCTGATCACATTGGCATAAAGTTCAAATTCAATTGATGCACGTGCGCTAGTTGTTTGAAACTGTACTCGTAATGAAAATGTTTTAGTCAATCACAGCTAATGTCGGCGATCGCTCACTTTCATTCACTATCCATTACTCGTATCAACTAACATACAAAAATGTTATTAAATGTAAGACGCAGTCAATCAATTTAAAACTTGTGATACCGTAAAATGGGGGGAATCGGGACACTTTTTAAGTTCGACATTGATTTTTATCGTTTTTTTTGTAGTTATAGTAATAAAACGGATATCATAATTGTTCCGGTAGTTTAAATTTTCATTTATAATGCATCAAAATATGGTTTATTAAAAAACAATCATAAAAAGTTACAAAAACTCACTTGTCCCTATTCACCCAGGCCTTGGGGTGAACCGGGTCGCTTAAGGGGTTAATAGAGTTTTTCGCTAGGGCTGACACTTTTACACTATAGGTAGGTTACCTACAAGAACTACCTGGTAGGTAGGTAGTGTCGCCCCGGCACTGGGCAACTGAAGGAACACGGGTGGGTTTTAGTCAGTAAAAGTCTGACACGCCCTCCCGCTCCGCCCAGAGCGGGAGAAGTCATTTGATGATTTCCCATCCAAAAAAAAAAAAAAGGTAGGTAGTGTCTTTTTAGGTTACGTACTTGACATATTCCTACCAGTTTTTAAAGTGTCAGTCTCATAATATAAAATCTAATAAATACTTAATATATAATAATAATCGTATATAAATAAAGTTAGAAGTGTAGTGAAAAATAAAAATCCATTAATGAAATCAACATTGTTTTTACTTAAAATTAAACAAAACAGAAAATAAATCTTACTTCCAAATAAACATGAAATAAAGTCCTTTCAAATCAAACTTAATTAAAATGTCTAACAGGCAAACTTAAAAAAATATTAAAAGTAGACAGTATTATTTTTTAATTAATACGTAGATATTTATTTAATAATTAATAATAAAATAAACAGTAGCTATTTGTTTAATAATTAATTATTGAATAAACACGTAAGTATTTTTTCAATCTAAATAAATGTGTAGGTAGGTAAAGATATTCAGTTAAGTATGTATTAGGTACCTACCTACCAACACTTTTATTAAGTTTAATGTAAGTAATTTAGAGATTGCGACAACCCTAGAAACAAAAACCCAATTCACCCATAGCCGTCCCAATTAACCCTAATCGGGTACCTATTAAACCAATTCCTGACCCGATTCCCCTCATCTACGACCCTATACACCCCATAGTTCGACCCTTATCCCCCCAATTATTGTTCAATTCTACTTTAGTAAGAATTTGTTAAATTATAGGAAAAACAATAAGATTATATCTCTTACATTATAGCTTAATCCGTTCCCAAACAACTGAAAATAACGGTTAAAACTTCACTTCTAGTACAAATCTAGTAAATACCAGTGAAAATTAAAATGTTTTACGGAGCAAATTTCACACAACTTTGACCCATTGTTTTGAATTACGTTTTTTTTTTGAGATACTTATGACAGGATGGCTGAGTGTGGCCAGATTATAGAAAAAATATTGCAAGCTTCAAATTTAAATCCTATCACAAAATGTAATACGTAACATAAATGTGTGAATAAGGTCGCAAATAAAACTTGAGGTTTGTCCCAATTCACCCCCTAGACCCTATTCCCCCCATTTTACGGTACTTCTGCAATTTATCGCCATCCTGCCGACGCTGCGCTCGCGCCCCGCCCGCGGCACGCCGGCCTCTGAGTTGTATTCCGACTCGGCGCGGCGGCGGCGTGGCGCGTCGCGCCGAGCGCTCTGTGTGAAGTCGTCCATAATATCTAGTACATTACAACTACTCAGCGTCGCGTCGCCGCCCGGTCCCGCCGCGTCGCGCCCGCTGTGTGAAGACACCTTAAAGCCAGAAGAATGTTAATTTTACGAAGTGTGTAAACTAATGATCGTTGTATTAAATAATAGCGCTGAATCATTATGATGAATGGTGCCAATTTAAAACGAAACATTACGGTAGCTAATAACTTAACGATACCCATTTTAACACATAACACCGATCTATAATTACGGAAAAAAATGTTCTGGTCTCATGATAAATGGACAAAGTTATTTCATCACTCTGCTTGTAATTTTTACGGACAGATATAAATACAGCTTGATGTTAGTCAGTTTTTTTACGCGTCACGCATTTCACGTCACACTTATGTATGTGTACATGTGACATTATTAACGGTACAATAAAACTACGCGACAGCGACAGGGTTAAGATTTTTTCTTTCTATTTTGACAATATTAAAAAGTTTTCTAATTTTAAATTTTTTCCTGCCAGCAGCATTTCTAACTTTTTCAAAGGAAGTCCTATTCAAATGAAATTTAATTCAAACCAATATTTATTATTGACTAGCTTTTGCCAACGGTTTTGCTCGCGTGGATGACGAAAATTATTCGACGGGAACGGACAGTCGGGTTAAAAGTATCCTATGTTTTAATCCAGTTTGCCAAATTGCATACAAATCAATCACGCATAAACGGCTGAACGGCTGAATAACGAACATCCAAACATAAAAATTTTCACATTCAAGATAGCAGGACTTTCGGTTTTGCCAATCTTTGACTAGACTAGCTCTTTTGACTAATCTTTTCGATATATTTGATTGAAATTTCGTATGTAGACTGAGAACGGCATTAACTATATAACGAACTTTATTGTCACATGTTGGCTCCACCTTGTATAATATTTTCTTTCTTTATCCTTCCCTAAACTTGTTTCGAGCCACTGATTACAGACATACGCGGATTCGTCGCACAATACATCTTTGTAATCTGTGACATGCGTAGTAATGACGGAGTGAAGCCTGAGAGATGAATAGGAGAAAAAATGGCGCGGCTTCAATGGGCCCGCGATTGTGGCACAAAGGGTTCCCTCGATGAAACATTACTTAGTGCTCGAGCCGTGGAATAGTCGCCTATGGAAATAATAGGCTGTGGTTGATAGTAAGGAGTAGTAGTAGTAGTGGCAGACCAGTGGCGTGCATTGCATATACAGGCATATACAGGGTGTCCCAAAAGGTTACGTAGCTGGGAAGGGGGGTGATAGGGGTGGTCACAAGGGTCACCAGAAAAAAAAAAAAAATCCCCTCTGGGTATTTGAAAAAATTGTACCTACAAATATTGCTGTATTAAAAAAAAATGCTGTTATGTCATCGTCAATAACCCTCTATAAAATTGAAATAAAAAAAAAACAATACATTTCTAACAAAGATTTTAAACATAATTAAGTTCTTGTCCAAGGACTTAGTAATTACGATTTCACTCAACTTCCTTCAAGTGTACTGAAAAAAAAGTATGTTTTTATTTTTTCTGGTGACCCTTGTGACCACCCCTATCACCCCCCCTTCCCAGCTACGTAACCTTTTGGGACACCCTGTATAAGTATTGCCAACCTTGCCAAGCCAAATCACCAAAAGTCTGTCAATTAGGTACATTTTAATGTGTTGATCCGCGTGGTGACGGACGTAAAGAATAGCACCATCCCATTTCTTCCCGTTGGTGTCGTAAGAGGCGAATAAGGGACTTAATAGAGAATGGGCAGCAGCGTCTCTATGCATTGAACCATCATACTGCGTTCGCCTGCCAAGCGTGGCAATTATGCCAACCCCAGTCGTTCCACCTGCTGAAAATCTCGCAACTGGACACGAATTGCCTTGGCTTTCATGGAAGTCTTTAAATGGACTCCGGACTCAGGTAGGCCGGAGTAAAGAAAACCTGTACAGGTGGAGATTCATAAACAACTCAGCCCTGGAGTGTAAATGTGGTGCTGTCCCACAAACGATGAGGCACTTGATATCTTGTCCAGCATGTCCTATTGTTTGCACACCACAGGAGTTGATGGACGCTACTGAAAATGCTAAGCTCGTAGCCAAATTCTGGGCTAACTCTATTTAGATTGCTATCGACACGCTAAGAAGAAGAAGATGGCAAATTTGGAGAGGCCTATGTCCAGTAGTGGACGTTATTGGGCTGAAATGATGAATGTGATGACTTAGTGGAAATACGAGTAGTTAGCTGTGTAATAATATTGTATTATTAAAAGACTTTACAATATTCTGTTATATGTGATGCGAAGGAATAAGGAAAATGTCTTGTGGAAAGTTTTGCGCATGAATGTGGATGGCTATAAATGGAAGGGGAGACCAAAGAGTCGATGGATGGAGTGTGTGAAAGATGATATGGCTAGAAAGAGGGCTACTACCGCGATGATGACTTATAGAGAAGTGTGGAACAAAAAGACATGTTGCGCCGACACCAGATAAATTGGGATAAGGACAGAAGAATAATGATGATAAGAATAAATAATAATACATACAAATAAATAATAATGATGATAAGAATAAATAATAATACAAATAAATAAATAATGATGATGATAAGAATAAAAAATAATACATACAAATAAATAAAATTGAAGCACAGACGCTTCTGTCCTGTGTGTCTCTAATGTCAAAATAATAGCTTTTTACTAAATGCAAATATTTATTTACCTATGATCAAAAAAAAAAAAAAAAAACAATTAAACTTTTTGTCTGTCTGTCTATTTATTTCGGGCCCGGCTAATCTCCGAAACAGCTGGACAGTTTTTGTCCGAACTTTCACTGGGAGATAGCTGACTTTATAAGAAGTAGCATGGGATACACTTGTTCCGGTAGCAAGTTCCCGTAGATAATTTCCGAGATCAACGCTACTCCACTACTAGTACGACATAATATTGCGTAAACAACTATGGAAAACAGAAAGTTTGACAAAGAATGGCATAGTTATAATGTTACCGATATACATAATTGCCTATGAAGTCACATTTTCCGTACCGTTAGCAAATTCACAGGGTTATCCAAATAGATACTGCGTACGGAATTTCGCTACAGTTTCCTCGTAAAATTATATAATTTGCCTTTGGCAAATACTTTTTCGCTCTGATATTTTGCGTAAAATATTGTTATTCGAAATAATAAGCAGACAGTTTTCAGATTCAAAAGCATTCTCAATTAAGCCCGCGTTTCCACGGACGTACTAAAATTGCAGAGAGTTTTTTTTGCTACTGGATCTTAAAAGGAATGCTTAGCGCTGAGAGTAGAAAATCGAACGGTGATGTATTTTAAAGAACAGTGGTGTCCCAGTGGTAACGGCCCTGACTTAAAAGTTGTAAGTCACAGGTACGAATCCAGGCAAACGCTTTAATTGGAGTAAATAATTTCATCACCACTGCTCTCAAAACGGCGAAAGAAAACATTATGTGGAAACCGGCATGTCCTAGAACCAAAAATTCGAAAACATGTGACATTTTCCAACTGGGCTCGCGTGGTGGATCACGGCCGACTCCCTCTCAAAAAGAGGAGACCTGTGTCCCAGCAGTGGGAACATTATAGGCTGATTTACTAGCTTCTACCTGCGACTTCGTCCGCGTCAAATTTTTGCTGCCCCAACCCTTCCCGTCACATCGAATTGCCTGCCAGTTTTCGTCCATTTTTCGTTGATGCTCCGCTCCTTTTAACTGTAGCGTGATGCTATATAGCCTTCCTCAATAAATAGGCTACCCAACACAAAAATATTTTTTCATTTCGGACCAGTAGTTCCTGAGATTACCGCGTTCAACCAAACAAACAAACTCTTCAGCTTTATAATATTAGTAGATGCATTTACGACGCGCTAAGATGCTCTCTGTTCGATTTTCGACTCTCGGCCCCGTGTTTTGAAAATCCAGTGAGCGAAGAAATTCCTCTGCGATTTTGTTACGTCCTTGTGTATGTCGACTTAATCCATTGTTAATAACACAAAAACAAGAGAAACAAGAAAATTTTTGTTTGTTTTAAGAACAGTTAAATGTAATCATTCAAGCCTAAGTCTAGATAAAAGGGGCGGTCCGATGTCCTGAGTCTGGGTGCTCTATTGTCTGCCCAGCTACGAAGACAATGCCGCAGACGACGGCATCGGGCGCTTAGAGAGCTCTTCCACGTCGTGTTTTGCTTTCGTTAAGTTTCTATCAAAAATTCTAGGAATAACATGACTGTACTGAGAGAAAAGCTTTGGATATGAAGTCGTAAATGGCATTGTTAAATTGTACAATATGAAACATGTAAACACAATCATCATTAGCTATGAAAAAGTCAAAGAGAGTAAGATTTATAGAGGAAAAATATCAAATAAGGCAATACCAACAAATAGTTTAATATTATCCTTATTTGATCAAAGAGTAATTAATAAGATAGTTGTATGAAAGCCTCGTTAGTGCGAAAATTTATCTCCATTAAATTTTAAAACAAATAGCACCTTTGGCTTTATCGAAGCGTTAACGAGGCGATAGTACTTCTATTGTACAATACATCAACTCTAACGACGATGAAAATAACAACAAAAAGCCGGCCAAGTGCGAGTCGGACTTGCATGCGAAGGATTCCACACCACCGTACAATTATTACACTAGAAATACACTTCTTGTGTGTGGATCCCCTTTAGTTTTTACTTTATTTAATTTTTATTCATTGTTGTTACAGCAGCAATATAAATACACATTCTGTGAACATTTGAACTGTCTATCTATTAAGGTTCATGAGATACAGCCAATTTTAAAAGAAACCCACGTTTCCTGAACCCGTTTAATTTTTAACTTTATTTTATTTTTTTATTATGTTTTTTATAGAGCTAATAGAGATAATATAAAATTTCAACCAGATGCCTTACCTATTACGGTTCATGAAATATAGCCCGCTGACAAACGGCTGGACAATGAAGGCTTAGTAATAGGGTTCCGTTGGAAACCTCTGGGTACGGAACCCTAAAAACAATCAACAGAGGAGAGATCTATTCAAGGTAAGCTTTTGCTGATTGGTTAGCAATCATGTCTTCATCATCTATCATAGAACTGAAGATAGGAATACTAACCGACAAATTGTAGCCACCGGCAAGGAATTATTTAAACGTGCTGCTTATCCAGATGCGGCTAGCTATCATAATAATTACGAATAACAACCCAAGAGGGCGTTTTAGCCTACAGCATAATTTGACATATTAGTCCATTCGCCTGAATTTACTCGCCCGAAATGGGCGGATGGACACTTCTAAATATTATCGGGATTAAAAAGACGCTTAACGAACCCGAGAGTTGCATGGACTCTCCGTCAATTTTTTTTTTACTGCACCATACTTTGGAAACTTCTGGTTATGGAAGTATTAAAGGTCAAAATTACAAACAAAAAAAAAAGAAGGTTTTTAATGACAAAACACAACTTTAAATAGCCTCTGGAACCATGCACTCACGGCTACACATCAAGCTATGCATTTCCAGTTTAAGCTTAAGCTGGAGTTATATATATCAGTTTAAGCCGGAAATTAATAACTTGATGTGTAGCCGTGTGTACCGTTACATGCACCCCTATGCATAATGTATTGCGGTCGTAATATTTTATTGTTCTTACTAGATAATAGGAGAAAATTTAAATAATGTTATTCCTTTATTGCACGACGATCAAAACCGTGCCAATTGCCTAATACCTGTGCCTAATACGTATTTTATAGTTACCAAATTTTTAATTTTCCCACGACACAGGGAATTCGAGTGTGGGGTCTAGGGAACAACTGTAACTAACTTTTTGAGACAATAAATACTAATAGTATTACTTACTATTAAAAAATTCACCCCCAAAAATAAATAAACTTCGTGCGAATAGCCAACAGAAGACAAAATTGACGATTCGCTCGTTTAGGGCGAGCTTATTCGTGCGAATTGACTACAGGCTTAGTAGTCAATTCGCACGAATTTAATTATTCCTGGCGTTACTAACCTTAACACCGGCTGTCCTAACTACCGGTTACGGGACATTAAGGGCAGTTAACGATTACGTAACGTAAACCGTCCGGTTAGCTTAGCTCTCATGTGGACCAATTAAAAGTTTAATAGGCCATAAATCTATTGTAAGAGCATTTTGTTGGGCATTAATACTGAATTAACATGTGTTGCGATAATTTGTTGCTACGTACACACGGTTACACATCAAGCTATGAGGTCCAGTTTAAGCTGACCTCTCAATTTACTGAAATCCCATACAATGTGAGATCAGTTTATACTGGAAACGCATAGCTTGATATATAGCCGTGTGTATAGATTTACGTAATAAAACCGTGGCGGGATTTTATCGCGCACTGGATTTTCAACCTTTTAGTGTTGAACCGAGTATTTTTTTTTTTTTTGGGTTGGGAAATCATCAAATGACTTCTCCCGCTCTGGGCGGAGCGGGAGGGCGTGTCAGACTTTTACTGACTAAAACCCACCCGTGTTCCTTCAGTTGCCCATGTGCCAGGGTCACGGTATCTCTTTTGAACAATCACGCGACTTGAACCGAGTATTGAGAATCGAATAGAGTGCATATCAGCGAGTCGAAAATCGAACAATGTATTCCATTGTTCAATTTTCAATTTTCGGCCCTAAGCAGTGTTCAAGCAAGTTCAAGTATCCAGCGCGGAAAAATCCCGCGATGATTTTATAACGTTCAAGTCCGACTCAGATGTAAATGAAAACGGATTTCTCACGGCAAAGTTAATTAGGCCAATGATTATCCAGGTTGCTGGCTGCTAGGGCAATCCTTAGCTGCAGCAGGCGGCGTTAACCAATTAGGTTCGGCGTGCCTACAGTACCGGAATTCTCGGATGAAGCATGGTTGTACTCGCTTAGTATAAAGTTATGAAATAAGGCAAAAGTCCCACTCCCAACGATTTCACGCTCAAGAAAACGTATAAAAGATTGCAGGTGCATGTGGTGTAAGTAAAAGATGGCACAATCTATTACCGTGGATGCGATACTTAATTCTAAACCCCAATTCGAAGAAATTTAAGACCTACCAAAGATTTTAATCGCGTAGGTATTGCACTTTTATATATGAAACAGCTATTTTTTTTAATAGCCGATGAAAGTTTTCTCCCTTATGTTAGGTTAGGGGGTCTAGAACCATGTGGTAAATTCATAGAATGAATAGTAGATTGTTGTCTATTCACGTCACCGGCGAGTACTCGTTAAACGCAGCGATAAGAGCTATTAGTCCACTCGCACAAATTAAGTCGCCCGAATCGGACGAATAGTCACTTAAAAAACAATACGTTTTCCCTAACTTTTTGTTGTTTCGTTAACGTTTCATTGAAAACGTACCAGTTGCTTAATACACATTTCTGGAACTGTCAATTCGCCCACAAATAACTTCGTGCGAGTCATCTAAAGAAAATATTATGTTATTTAAAACTTAGTAAATAAGCTCTCGTGTTTAACACGCTTTTATTAGCTTGTATGTATGTATCTATCTACACAAAAAAGTGTAACGGAATCTTTCAACGTGATTTCATCCCTTCAAAACGATGGATTAATTTGAATCTGCACACTTATCAAGGATCGATGATAATATTTTTTTATAACTTTGGGTCATTATTCTGGCCAGGAAACACCAGGAGAACAATAAAAAGACCCGATTTTGTAGCTAACCGAACTAAAAAGTTGAAAATAAATAAACTTTAATCTAAATTATTTATTCGTTGCCAGCCCTACTCGCTTCTCCTTAATCGCCGGCGGTGTGCCTGGTGCCTAAACTAGGTTACGCAAACATCTCAGGAAGGCTTCAGAAGAGAAACCCTTTACGAATATTGCTAACTTTGATATAACTTCGTGTTTCTAGCTGAAATGTTAAATAAACAAGACCACTTTAAAGGCAATCTTGGTGTATTGAATGTGTTCTACTACGCATGCGTGACTTGTCCGAGTTGTCGGGGCAATTGATGAACACGTGTCGCGATCAAAGGACACAAGTCACACATCCTGGTTTGATCTCCATTGCAGTTGGAACTTTGTAGTGGAAACTGTTTGCGAAATTATGCTTGGTTTCTGACGTTCAATATTGTTCAATCAAACAATCATCTCATATCAGCTTATCGCAGTCAGTGGTGTGCGTTGCTTTTCTGTATAGGTAGGCACTTGGCCGCCTGTTCTTGTCTAGGCAGACAGACGCGGGTTTCTTTTAGGTATTATAGTTTAGTTAGTTTCTTAATAATTTCGGGACACTCATCAAAATACAATTGATAGTCTTTTGGTGATTATTCAAGGTAGGCACTTATGGTAGGCTAGGAGATAGGCTTATGTGCTTATATGCAATGCACGCCACTGCTCGTAATCCGCAGTTGGACATGTTTAGATTGCATCGCAACACTCTCCTCAGCTTTCTGCATCCAGTGTTTTCCTGCTCAACGTTGTTATTGCCCTGCAACGTTGGATAGATAACTCAAAGCATTTGCTTGTGACTTGAGAAGTTGTGATGGAGACCCTGCCAAAATCCCTTAATGATTCGACTATTTTTAGTATTTTTTAATTTATGCCATATATTCTTCGATGCGCGTCTACAAACGAGACGAAACAGCAATGAAAAAGAAGTACGCACGGCGACAAATCAAGCTATAACATTTCCAGTATAAGATGACTGCATTGTATGAAAAATGTATACAATTCGAGCTCATCTAAAACTGGAAATGTATAGCTTGATATGTAACCTTGTGTATCCACAATAAAATGGTGAAATATTATTAACACTTAAGACGCGGACTTCAAAGCCGCGCCCAGCTTAAACATAATATCATATTAATTTCCATTTTGGTGTCGGAATTAGGTCAAAAGTTCCCACAGTCGACGTCCCAGATTCGGATATTACCTGGCGACCTGTGACCCCGTTTAAAATAGACTAAATTAAAACTCTTGTAAGAGTAGCGATATATTTCGGGAACAACTCGATATTGCAATACACGGTGTAAATCTACGGTTGCCTATAAAAACGCTTCGGTATATTATAATGGCCATCTCGAAAATCTGTCATTTTCACCAGTATTTGAAATTCTTGTGTCAAAAAACGTTCTATATTTGTGCAGCCGTTATTGTGTGACCGTTCAGCGTCTTCTAATCGAAATCAAAGCGTAAGGGAAAGAAAAGAAAGAAAGAAAAGAGAAAGAAAATACGTTTATTACCATACGGGCGTTTATTACGTTACGATTAGGGCGATCGCCTAGGCTCCCAAAGATCTCGGCAAAGTGTCGATTCGCCCGTTTTTGGCGAGTAAATTCGTGCGAATAGAAGCCATATTGACGCGTAAACTGTTACCAACATTTTTCGTAGAAAAGTAGTAGTTGTAAAAGAAAATAATCTGTTGGTAAAAGCAACCGATGTTTTTCCTTCACATCCCAGTTACTGATTAACACTATACCCTTGGTAAGACTAGTTGTCAGTCTTATGGGCTTCTGACGACTCGGCAACGATTGTCAAAGATCCACGTATGCCACCGGGGACCAACGACTTAACGTGCTTTCCGATACACGGAGCGGCCTCAGTGTGTAAACATGGTCACCCATCAACGGAACGAATGCGGCAAGCGTAGCTTAACCTGATCTATCGATCCGTGCGGCTGGTATTACTTAGCCACGAGACGTTTATCATAAAAATTATGGAATATTTAAACACCGCTTAGAAAAGTAACCCACAATTATTTTTTAACTTTGCGAACGTGATGACGTCACCTTACCAGCAAATATAATTAGGTCAACAGGTAAAAATGATTACGCATAATTTTATACAAATAAAGGGCGAACCGCACCCTCGCTCTACACGAACTGTGACAGTCCAACTGTTCAGCGTGCCGTGTTAAAGAGTTGTTTACTGTTCTGTCCAACTATAACATGTGACTGATATGTTCATTTTATGTTTGAAGTTAAGTAATTAACCACTAGAACTACATGTCAAAGATTAAAGCGCAAAATCTAAAACATTCTAAATTACAAGTCATATTCTTGTTGTTAACCTATACTATCTCACAGCTGGGCAAAGACCTCCCCTAAGTCCTTCTAGAACTCTTTTCAGCACCACCTCGATCGAGCCCTCATGGTAGCAATGCCATTTCTCAAACTAAATCGTACAAATTCTAAAAAATAGGGGCAATTCTCGTGATTTTAAGAACGTTCACAGTCTGATTTCAGAGTCAATCTGTCAAAAATACCTAAGTTTCCATAAATTTTTGACAAGTTTTTCACATTTGATTGTCGCCGAGACGAGGCTGCGACAAGATTTTAAATGTTTTTAATTACGAGCATTGGGCTTCATGTCAGAGCATTGCATTATTCATAGGAACATTAATTTCTAGAAGAAAAAGCCATAATATTTTTATCAGAAAACTATAGCCTTTCAACATGTTAATTTGTCAGTAAAAACGATAATTACGTAGCTTTCATCATTAATTCACTGCTCCCTTATATATAGTGATTAAGGCTTGATTGTTTCACGTTCGATGACGCGACACGTAATTAGGCTGTTGAATAGGGTTCATCGATGTATATTCATACTCCCACCCACAGCTATTAACTTCAATGAGCGAAGGTAATCTAACAACGCGACTCGATTTAAAATCGATTAAACTTTTCAATGAGAATACATTGCAAGTGATTCGAATAAAGTGGCATCAATCTGTTAAACTCTGTCTCTGTGCCTTTGGATTTGTAATTTAGTTTTTTGTCACCACCAAAATTAAAGATATTTTTCACTTTGTAATTTTGTTTTTTGCAAGCCATTTTTTTCGTAAAAAAAGATATATATTTTTCAATTTGTCGTATACCACTACATGCTGTGTAAACAACAGTGACAGGAAGTATTAAATAAAGCATCATCAAGATACACAAAGTGGATTAAAAACGTATTATCGAAGCTAACGCAATCACTACACAAGCAAAGTTAACCCTACAGTAGTCGCGCACCTAAAAGTAACGGGAGTGTCCAATTTCAAATTGAAATAAATAAACTTATAAGCATTAACGTTTTAATAAATATATGAAAATATTATCAGTACAGTTTTCTTAACTAAATATGGTCAACATAAACTAATCACAACCTCTGTGTTCCAAAAAATCAACCAAAATAAAAAACTCTGTGTATGAGTGGGCTACATATGTAGTCCACGCGACTACTCCAGGGTTAATAAAATTTATATGGGACTAACCCTATTCATTAAAAAAAAACGAAATAGAACCACAGTTGTTGGAGATAACGCGGACAAAAAACACAAAAAAAAAAAACACAGACGAATTTGAGAACCTCTCAAAATTCACTAATTTGTATGTTCGTGAGCCGTGAGCGAACTGTGTTTGTCCCACTAATAGTACCGCGAAAAGCCAGGTACATTCAAAGAAGAAATAAACAAGTGAGCATCAGCATACAATTTAAATGAAGAACCGTTGCATGCACCAGCTAGACGAGCAATGTTCCACACGATATCACGTAAACACACGTCAAAGAGACGGACGGGCATGGCACCCGCATTGGATAGCCCGCAGTGCTCGGTTTCACTCTCAAAGCGTGTCCTAGTTCGGCACACTTCCACCATCTGCAGGATTTAACGGCCAACACGTCGACAGATTTGTTGCCTGTTGATTTGTAATCAAATTGTGGCTGTCTTTTGAGATTACAGAACAGTAGAAGACAGAAGCAGTTAGACAAAATTTTAGTTTGAAAAACGATAAATAAGTTCAAAGACTATGCCTACTATACTAAAACCGTGGGCGTATCTTATGCCACATTGGCCTAAAACTTAAGATCGCTTACTACTCTTAGAATGTATTAGGTGGCATACACCACGGCTTTCAGATGAAAATATTTTCTTTTTTCATACTTATTAGAGCGTGATTTTTCAGAAGTCGGGATGTAGTTTTGTACTTAACTTACTTTATATTTATTATAGGGTTAGCTCACAATATGTATATTTTAATAAATGTGCTGATAAAGCCATTTAATTTGGTAGCCAACAAAGCATTGTTAAAAAAAATGCATTCATTACTTTATGTCTTCCAGCGCACGCCATTTTCAATTTAATGTGACGTCACATAGCCTTTAACCAGCGGACGATCAACACGCTTCCAAAGATACTCCCATTGTCAAATTATGATAAGTACTTTAGAAGTTATGAGGGAACAAATAAACAGGTATACATGAATACCAAAGACTAGGTTATATTCTCTTTGATAAATACCCACATAAATACAGATCAAAATCATAACCTCCTATTTGCTTCGCTGTATTCGGTAAAAACAAGTAGGTAACATCTAAACCAAGATTCACGCCTGGCTGATTGAAAAGCTCCCAACAAAAATCCGATAAAGTAACAATAAGTTTGCTCCCAATCAGGCGGAGAAACAACAGCACAATGAAAAGAAAACAAAATCCTTGGTCGATGCACCTAACAAGTTGTCAAAGACAAATATTTGAGTTTACCACAAAACGTTTGGAATTCCTCGATTTACATGACACAGGAGTCTGTTAAACTAATCAACGGACGAGTCTGCGGGAAACGCTGAGAACACTGCGGGAATTAGGTCGCGGATACTCACGAACTGGGTCTGTGAGATCCTAAGCTGCAACTTAGGGTTAAGGCACGCTCGAAAGCTTTGCTAGCGAGGGTTAAATTTTTAAGTAGTCTGACGTAAAAACTTACCATTGCTGTCGTACAAAGTTTTCAAGGTGTTTTAAGGAGTTGAGAATTTTAAACAATGTTGGGACAATAATGGGACTTTTTAAATGAAAAAGTTATCGTAGTATTTTAATTTCGAAACGCTGTCATTTTTTTTTTGACTAATTTATGATGGCGTTGCTAATTTTATGCCTAGCATTTGCATTTTATGAATGCTTTCAAAAGCATTGTTCGTTTAATTGTAAAAAAGTAAGTTCAAAAAACCAAGCCTTAAAGCTTATTTCGATGGTCCCCCCTATTAACAATGTCGGTTATACATTTTTACCAATATTCACTTTTTTACATAAATAGAATCACAATAAAAAGATCTATCGTACGTAATTTTTTTTTAATCATGATATTTTGCCAGTTTTAAAGATAATATTGTCGCTTGTCCGCGCAACAGTGTTAGTAGTAAAACAAACTTTGAACTGCTCTACTGAACAGGTAGTCTTTTTGCAGAACCGACATTGTTAATAGGAACCATCGATTTATGATCGCTTACTACTGTTAGAATGTATTGTTTAGATGGCAAACAACCTCGGCTTTCAGCCTTCCAACGACACCTCATTTGTCCAATTATGATAAGTTGTTTAGAAGTTATAAGGCAATAGATGAATATACATATGTGCCGATAAAAATCATAACCCTCCTTTTTGCTTCACCGTAGTAGTGTAATAAATAAAACTTTTTAATAGTTTTAGTTAATTTAGGTTATAATTTAGATTTTCAATTAATTTAAATCTTAAGTTTTAATATTATAATATATCTTCATCCATAGATTGCCATCTCTGCTATCATCCTACTAATATTATAAATTGAGAGTTTGTATGTTTGTTACTCAATCACGCAAAAACACCCGGACGGATTTTGATGAAATTTGGCATTTTACAACTTGGGTTAACAAATAGGATACTTTTTTATCTTTATAATTTCCGACATCAAAGCGGGCGCAGCCGCGGCTAGCAACTAGTTTTATAAATAAATCTTCATCTATAGATTGCTGTATCTGCTAATATTAGAAATACACGAACAATTCGTCTCAGCAGTAATTAATAATTAATAGAAAGACCAGCTTGTTATGAATGGAGAAAAAATCTGGGCCGCACTCAAGTGGTCGTGGAGCTGGGAGGCGTGCGCGGCTCTATTATACCCGTCAGCAGTTTAGGGTTAGTGAACCCGTATGTCGCGTGTGATGTTTTTTTGGGGTTATTTTTTTAAAGGCGCGTCTTTTTATGGTGACTAGCTTTTGCCAGCAGGTTCGGAAATTATCCCTTAAAATGTAACCTATGTCTTAATTCAGGTTGTTTACTATCTTTGTGCCATATCTCATCTAAAGCCGTTCAGCTGTATTCGTGTAACAAACATCCAAACATCCAAAGTTTCACGTATAGAAAAGGATAATGGTGGGTTTAGACAAGCAGAGGGTGATATTTTTGACATTCAATCGGCATCCTGGACGTGTTGGTAAACAGGTGGGATTCTCCACTGTTGAAGCACTGGATGAGTGTTCATGCGAAGGGCGCTGAGCCCGGTGCATGCTTAAATTAAATAAATAAAATGTACGAATATTACGCTAACTTTATGGTTACTAACACCTATGGCGACACCTAATTTTTAAAGCCGAATTAAATTTAATTTGATTTAGTTTCCTGTACCTGCGCGTTCGTTGAGTAATTTAAAATTTTCTATTAGCACAACCACATTAAATAAGGAAATTTTAACCTAAAAATAAAATGACCAGTTTCCAATTTAGATAACTATGTACAATTGAACATTGATCCCTCCTAATATAGACCATGATTGTGATGTTGTTTACCGTATCCTTAAAGCACTCTTTTTTAGACATTGTGCAAAGAAAAGCCTTAACGAGCGAATGAAAAGGAAGGCTTCCTTTTCATTCGCTCGTTATACAACTCTCATTTAATTCAGTTCACACATTTGAAATGATGGCTGTCACAAAAAAAAAACCAACCATTTCGAAATAATCGAACGGAAGTTATTTCCCATAGCGGTAGGTGCTAAAGAGTACGTATGTCGACGATGACAAGAAGTATGGATTCCGCCGTCACCGCGACATTAGTACAACTTCCTCAAGACGCGCCATCCGGAATTACAATCAGCCTATTGTTTATTGTAGTCACCAGTATGGCCCTATAGGTCCATTGAGTTCTGGGCCTTATACCGTATATCAGTGGGTGATAGGCGACGGTTTTAACTAGGACCTTTGTTTTCAAGAAGGGCATGCAAGTTCATGTATGGCGATGGCATTTGAAGCGAATATTTAAATAAGGAACTTTTGCAATTGTAAATATAAATGTATTTATCACATTCCTGAGTCCTTTTCCTCTTTGACGTCAGTGATACGGAATGCGGTCAATAAAAGACTATTTATTTATATATTTAACATTTTCCTTAAAATTGTAACCATGTTAGAATACTATCTAAGTTAAAAGTCTCTATTAAGGTGAATGCCTAGATAGCCCTCGCCATACATTTTTCAGGTGTGGAAATCTCGGTAAATAAACAGTTTCTGCAGAATAAAAGCAACTTTAATGAGACTTAATAATGTATTATGTTCGCATATGGCCCAAATTTTATAAAAAAAACAGTATTTCTAGGAGAATTAGACCGAATAAAAAACGAAAAATCTTTACATGTGTGAGTGACCTGAATCGCGCCATCTGACGGAAATTTATAGAACCACCGAGAAAGTTGGTTGCTGTTGTGTTACGAGTTTACGATTAGTAAACATTCATAATAGATGGCGCTGTTCGATATTCGAACATTTAGACAAGAATTTATCTTTTAAATTCGATAATGCGACGTTGCCATTCTAGTAGCAGCGCTCGCACCCCGCGTTGTTGCCATACCGTCAAAGCGTGATTGCTTGAGTCTTGAAAACTTGCGAATCGTTTCCAGAATATTGTGTTTCTAGCAAGTTAGCGCCGGGCGCGCGGGTTTGCCCGCGCAGTTAACATTTTTTGATTGATAAAATGTTTTTTATTATGGAATGAGAAAGAATGCTTTACATAAAGTGAAAAAAATATCTCTGCGATCTGCCCTTGGTTCACACAGATACAATACTAATGTAATTATTGTATTATCTAGTTTAAATACGTAGTAAGTAGTTACTAGTACACGACTTTCCAGATTTAAAAATCTTTTTAATGTATGTAAGTAGGTACTGATAACATTCTGATACGCTTAGGTACTAATCCATTGGTTTGGGTTGAATAAAATCAGAGAATAGAATTTGATGTATAAGTAAGTTATGACTAAATCAGGCGATCAGCGAAGCTACCTACACAATGGTGAAACGTAGGTACTACGTACATCTATTGATTGAATCATATTTCATTCATGTGAAACCAGCAAGATTAGTGAATACACAGACAAACCACTTTGATTTTTCATAATTGCTTATTTTACTAGTATTATTAGCACACACAAAATGCGTCAAGCAGGGTTGCCAACTTTATTTTTTAGAAGATCGTACCATACATTTTAAAAGATCGTACTTTGCTAAGAATTCAAAAATAAAAATAGTACGCATTGAAATTTCAATAAAATAAATGGTAAACAAATGTGGTGGGTGTTACTAAAACTTCAACGCAAAATTTAACATTTTGGTATAATATTTAAGAATCTGGACACCAATTTAGCAACTAAACTTTACGACGAGGTTTTTTTTATTAAAGAAAAGGGGCTCGGAAGAGACTTTGTCATGAAATCCACACGAAACAATAAACACCAGTATCATTAGAACTTAAAACGGGATATTTACCATGTTTATTATTACTTAAAAAAACTGTGCTACCTACTACGGAGAACCATTCAAATGAGTGCCATCCGTGAAACAGTTTTTATCAGGGCTTGTTAACGTTACCAAATTCACACTATAAGTATCGTTAAGTAACGTTATTTTCATAAAGTTAATATTTTAACGGTAAAACGGGTAACGATACTTTGGTATCGAATCTATAAAATAACGTTACCAATTAACGTTACTAGTATCGATACTTTTACATACATACATACATAGAATCACGCCTTTTTCCCATGGGGGTAGGCAGAAACCACGGAACGCCACCTGCTACGATCTCTACACACTTCTTTTGCCTCGTTTAGGTTCATAAAATTGGTCATACACACACGCCGGTTGCGAGTACTACGCACCTGACCTTTCTGAAGAACATCACCAATAAGGTCCCTATATGTCCTCCTAGGGCGTCCCCTCCCGGTGTTTCCACTCACATCTGCCTTGTAAATACCTTTTGTGAGCCGACCTTCATTCATCCTCTCAACATGACCAAACCATCTAAGCATACTTTTTTCAATTTTTGTCACTACATCTTCTTTTACACCACACCGTTCTCTTATCACATCGTTACTTAATGCGTTGTTGTCAACCTGCGCAACCTAAGCGGAACGCCATGGGCGGCGGCGCTCTACGGCAACATCGCCAATCAAACGGTGCAAATGCAACTTCAATAATGTAGACGAAAGAAAGAGATGAAAGAAAATAAATAAAAAATTAACGGTACTCAGTTACCGGTAAAACGTATGCCAAGTATCGTTACCAAGCATTACGTGACCTCTACTAATAACGTTATCTTCGTCCGATGAAAGTAACGATACCAAATTTTTAACGTTATTCAAAGCCCTGGTTTTTATTGAAAAGTGAAGTGTTTTTGTGTTTTATTGACGGTAAGTGTTATTTTTATGTGCAATGAATGATTTTCAAGGTGATATAGAGTATTATTATAATGGTACAAAAGTGTAAGATTTAGAAGATGAAATACAAAATCAAACGTTAGCAACACTCGTTGATTGTCGTCACATGACATACTACAAATTTCAAATATTCTCTCTGAAAACAACAGCTTGGTGGTGGTGTTATTTCTGTTTCTTGAAACATTTCATAAATAAGATACATTTGCTGTTGTTTGTAATTATTCTTTTTGATTACAGATTGAATTGCAACTGAACTGCCTAAGATAAACCCGACTAATAAACTTGCATAAATGTATACGACATGTGTATTCAGGACCGCGAAAATCACGGAAAAAAGTGCAAGCAGTATTCAAAAGACATCATGGAAGTTCTTTTAGTGATCTATAGTGAGTAAATTAGATTCCCATAAGATTTCGAATCAGATTTACGTGAGTGGAGGTTATTTGATACTCGTTGGTTCGTGTTGTGTCTTAACTGTGTACTTTTAACTGTACCTATTTCATTTATTTATCTTTTATTTCAGTCCACATTCAACTCAAGATCATCATCAGCTGTCCAACCATTCGACAGCTGAAGATACGCCCTAAACCTATTCGCGTGGTATACCAGAAATTCGATACGAAGCCATAGCCTGCAGCTCTAGCTTCAATACAGTTGAATCTGTTACAGAGCAAGTAGAGACTGTTGATTTTGATTGGCCACAACCCGATTCAGAGACTGAAGCTTATCAACTAACTGTGGAAAGAACATCAAGTGACAACTTATCAGGTTTGGTAGGGTACCGTATTGTTGACTTGAAGAAGGTCATATGGTCACAACTTTGATTCTTCATCTGGAATGGTAAGTCCCAACTTGATACCATATTTTTGTGTTCATTACATTAGTACGCTTTTGCTTGTTTGTAGTGATGAAGTTTTTGTTTGACAATACCAAAGTACAACATATTTTACACAATGTTCAGTGTAACAAATATCATTATTTCTTGGTATGTATGTATAAAAATAATGTATTTCTTGGATTGTTTCTTTTTAACAGCTATTATTATTTTGATTCTAGGTCCAGGGTCAATTGCGAATTACCAAAATGAATAAATGTTACTTCATTTGCTTGATATCTGTCACCCAACCATTGACTGTCATAAAAGTTAACCGGGATGAGGAAGTTATCAACGCTATGATGCCGAAGTTGGTAACATTTTTTAAAACATGTGTACTGCCGGAAATTATTTTGAGAAGAGTTGAGAAAAATGCTAAATGTCTAGACATCAAGGAATTAAAAGGTATAAAAATATAAGTCTTACTCATTTCCTAACTTATTCCGCAGGTCTCTGAGGTGTCGGTTCAGTAAGAATAGTCTAACAAAACTGTGTAAATTCATTTGTTGCAGCGAAAACTGCGTCTTCCAGCATTTGATTCAGATCACACGGAAATTATATAAATGGAAGTAAAAAGTGACAAGCAGAAGACTGATACGGCGCGGCGGCGGCGGCGACTGCAAAAAGTAGCGCGTAGAAAAGAAGATATTTTATTATAATATTTATAAGTATCTTTGTATGGTGGTACGAGTCGATGGTTCGAATCCAAGCCGGCACTTTGCTGAGTGTAAATTATTTCATCACCACAGTTCAGAGGAGGCCTGAGTCTCAGCAGTGGGAACATTATAGAATAATTAATAAGCTTTTTGCACGTAGCGATGTATAGTTTGTGTTATTTTGTTAGTTCATAAGATTTTTCTGTGTAGATAAGTTTCACTCATGTATTTAGGTACCAGCCTAACAATTCAATTGTAAAAGAATATTTATTGCAGTTCAAAATTGTATCATAAGTAGGTATTCTTGAAACATAAATAAATGTTATGGTTAGCTAGCAACCCCTTTGTGTTGTTGTGTAAGATACATGTGCCGTTATATATACTTACGTATGATGTTATTTATATTGTAATCTACATACATAATTCTTTCTAATACTAAATTCAAAATCATAATTGTAAATATCAAAATATTTAAAAAAGTATGTTATCTTTGTATGGTGGTATGACTCGATGGTTTGAATCCAAACGGAAACTATCTAAGTAAATGTAGTGAGAGTAAATAAAACGATTATTTTTATGAAAATATTAACCCCTTTTTACTAAATAAATATTATTAATTTATAGTAAGGTACAATAAAAAGCTTTACAATGTAATAAATAGTCTTTTATTTATTTATTTAGTACACGTCACTATTTACACTTCCATTCCTTCTTCTTCCTTACATTTCTTCCCGTGGGTGTCGTAAAAGGCGACTAAGGGATTTACTAGAGAATGGGCAGCAGCGTTCTCTATGCATTTTACCATCACACTGCGATCGCCAACCCGCTTGCCAAGCGTGGTGATTATGGCAAAGCCCCCCAAATAGGGGGAGGCCTATATCCAGCAGTGATCGTCTTGCGGCTGAGATGATGACTATTTACACATTACAATTTAGGTTCAGTCACATTACTACAACTTATAGGGACAGTGTACCTATATTAATTTCATTTTAAACTGTTTGAATAAAACGACATCTAGTGGTGTCGAAAGTTACTACTATTTACTTTGTATGTGTGTGTAAAGAGTAAAGTCAAGCGGCTAAATCTTTAGAATGTACAAATCTTTGTATGAGACCAGTTAACAAGCACAGTGACTATCTAAAAAAATCAAGTTAATGCCCTAGGTTTCGCATATAATAAAGTTATCTATTAAAGATTTCTAAGTTAGGCGTAAAAATTGAAAATGTTCCAAATTGTGGATCTAGCGCCATCTAGCGACAAAATGGCATCTGAGATAATCATCCATCCACCTTAATGACAATAAATCCAAAATGAACTTTAAAAAAATAACGGTCAATTCCAAAAGAGGCTGAATGTGAACGTGCCACAGATAACAAATGAGTTGTTCTTAGAAGCAGGTGTTACGTAACCGAAGCACCCTCGAACCCACCTGTTTGGTTGATACGTGTCGCGATGAATTAGCTTCGTTACGGCCGTCTCATCGTTCACGATCTGAAAAGAAAATAATCACATAAGTGCTTTCGTCCTTTTACAGGTTGAGGACTTTATTTATTGTTTGTTGTTGTTGTTGTTATGGGCAAAGACACGATCAATTTCCGTAAATTGGACATAAACGTTCGGCAGTTACTGTGGGCGAATTTCTTATGATTGGGAGTGATTCGATTGTTGTTGAGACATATTTAATCATACCTTGGATAAAAAAAAGACGGGCAAAATGGTGTCGATTTTTTAATTCACCACCTAAAGTAGAAAATGTGTATTGCAATCTCATAATAATAGACTGCGAAAGAAAAAGACAAGTGACTCTTTAGAACTGTCAAATTAAATTACGTGTCGATTGCCTTGAATTTGGCGTGATTTTAATTGCGCATTGTTTCAGTTCGCCGTAGTTGCGCCGAAGATAATCTTAGTTCAACCAAATTTAACAGTACTGTTTTATTTCCGTCTCTTTCCAGTTTCATTAAAAGGCAAAAGATAGCAATAGCCTAAATTAAGTTTAGTTGCGCACAACAGAATCATCAAGATTATGTCAATTCACCAGATTTCACCCCACATTATTTCATAGCAACTAATAGAGTAGCTCTGGGAGCCGTCAAAATTAATCTCCCGAAGCCGTTGAGCAGTGTTTTAGGGGTTCGATTATTACAGTTTCCAAAATCCGACCAAGGGTACCGTACGCCCTTATGCACCCCTCGTATAATATGACCATTAATCTTCCTGACGTAGCAGCAAGGTGCCTTATTTATGAACAAAGTCCTAACAACTTACATACACAAACAGCTATCTTTGAAGGTAGAAATGTTCTCAGAAACACGTAATCCCATCGCCACCGTATTGTGATATCAAACATCAATAATTTCCCCGTAGCGGGACCCCGGTTACATCGGGATGGGAATAAATTCCCCCGTAGCGGGAACCCGGTTACATCGGGATAGGAATATCTTTGATTATTTACATGTCTAGATAGAGAGTTTTAGCGTCTAAACGCCTAAAAAAATATCAGCCAACTGTTGGCTCATAAGCTCGTCCCGCCCGCTCAGTGGCGACACTGTCATTGTACGGTAAACACGTGTTCAGTGCCATACAAAAATGACGATTTGCGCTATAAAAGTGTGCAGAAATTACAAAGGACGATTGAAAACAATTAAAAAAGTTACCTATCATCGGTAAGTAAACTTTTAATAACTATATTATAAAGAAATAATTAAATTAATAAAGTGAAATTTTATCAAAAGACGTAACGCCATTTTGACGGCATGTTTACAGGGTTGCCTGTTAATTGAATCTAAAATTTCCCATGTGAGCGTTACATAATTTTAAAAAAATGTTTAATCATGATCCAAAAAGTATATTTCGAGATTTCAAGCCACCATTTAACTGTAGTGCTGGATAATATATATATACATTTAAATCTAAATTTGGCGGATTTTGTTTATTTTATTTAATAATCTAATTTTGGTGTCAATTTCGGGGGTCCTTGGGTGCTGATAACGAAAGTAGTATGTAGATATTCTACGTATTATAAATAAAGTTTTAAATACTATCACAACACACACAATAAAATTGTAATTTTCCTATAAAAAAACAAAAAAATGTGCATGCTTTTAGTGCTGAAGCCGTTGTTGTGTAAAGGTTTAATTTACATTTTTTTACAGAATACCTAAAGATCCTATTTTAAGAAATAGGTGGATAGACGTCATAAGAAAAAGCCGCGGCGAGGATTCCTGGCAAGAAAGAGAAGGTCACTAAGACTCCTATCTGCTGTATGCTGCCTGCTGTATATAGCATAATAACAAATTTTATATTTGTTAACCCTTTCTAAGGTAAAGATAATATTTTGACCACCATAAAAATAATAATGTTTTTAAATAATTCGGATCTAGAATTTAAAGAATAAATAACCTTTATTAGCAATATCTGTTTCATTTAAATATATTTTACCTAATAATTCATGTACAAACTCGTAATATGTGAAATAATCATAATTTAATAAATTTAAAACAAATTACTTATAGATAAAAAATAAATACATAATATTTTTTCCCACCTTTTATGGGAAATTATCAAGGGCTGGTATCACTCAGTGCGCTCCCAAGTGATGCGCGCGCAGCCACGCGCTTGTAAAGCTACGCTTACTTGTGTGCGTAACACGAACACAAGCGCTGCAAATCTGGCCTGTTGTTTTTGTTGCGCTTGCAGCGCAACACTCTATCTAGACATGTAAATAATCAAAGAGGAATATCTTCACTGGTACGGGTAACGGGTGACAATATTGAGTTTTCTATCATGGCGCTTCGAGCCTCCCGACTATAATATATTAATTGAGTTTCTGCTCTACTGCGTTGGTTCACAATGTGGAAGTATTCCACTTTGTTGTAAATAACTAAACTGACGCCAGATTTCGATTTCGTTACAGTCCGGGAGTCCGTTAACGTAGATACGGGCCCGTCCGAAAGTAGTTCGAAACTTCGGAGTGCTCCCTACACTTATCTACGACTATGTGGGTAATTTCTTTTTTGTTTTCTTTCTTTCTCAGTAAGTTGTAATCATGATCTGGCAGTTTGAGTAATTTATGAGTAACCTACCCAAATGATTTTTATTTGGTTTTGTTCGTCGAATCTTTGAGCTTCTACTTGTACGATTAGTGACAAATGCGTGCACTGACTGGACAGGTCCACTCAATCTGTGTGGTTCTTTCTCCAAAAGCCCATTCCAGACACCAATCTACATGATCTTCACATGGTGTGACCAAAATTGTATCTCATATAGTCACTCTATTGGTGATGTTCGTCAGAAAGGTCGGGTGCGTACTACTCGCAACCGGCGCGGGCGTGCGTGTATGACTAGTTGTGTGAACGAAGCAAAACAAATTTGAATGGATCGTAGTTCTGTTGTTTCTGCCTAGCCTCATGGGGAGCAGGCGTGACTTTTATGTATGTTGTACATAGGTACGAGTATGTAATTACGATGTCAATTTATGACTCTCCGACTGTAAATCCATTACTGCAGTTCCAATTATCGACAACATATTACAGATTCCGATAATTAATTAGGGAATATTCTGATCAATATTGAGTTTCCGAATTCGCCCCCGGTATTGGATCGAGTTGTTGTTCAGTTTAGCGAAGTGTATGACCGGAGGGGTAATTGCTACAGTTCAACAACATTCATTGCGTTATTAAAGTTGTTGAGCAAACAGATCTTTCTAACATATGAAGTAATGGATTAGCAATATCTGTCAAAAATGTTCAGATTCTGACTGATATAGTGTTAATAAGGGTGCAGTTCCATGTCATATTGTATGGCACAATACTATTCTACTAATATTATTAATTTAAAAGTTATTGATGGATTTGGATATAGGTTTTGATGTTTGTTACTCTTTCACGCAAAAACTACTGAACGGATTTGGATGAAATTCGGCACACAGATAGTTTATAACCAGAATTGGAGAACCTGGATTGATGACGAATAATAGATTTTATCCCGGTAGTTAGATCCCGCGCGAAAATTTTCAATCTCCGCGCGGGCTAAGTTGCTAGCAAAAAAAAAACCGGCCAAGTGCGAGTCGGACTCGCGCACCGAGGGTTCCGTACAAACCTGCAGTATTCACGGTTTATGCATAAGGTTTATGAAATTAAATGTTTTTTTTATATATTTGAGTTGACTGAGTGAAAGGTAAATTGTGGTTTACGATTTATGACGCATTAAAAAAAAACTACTTACTAGATCTCGTTCAAACCAATTTTCGGTAGGAGTTTATATGGTAATGTACATCATATATTTTTTTTAGTTTTATCATTCGCATATTTTAGAAGATACAGGGGGGGGGGGGACACATTTTACCACTTTGGAAGTGTCTCTCGCGCAAACTTTTCAGTTTAGAAAAAAATGATATTAGAAACCTCAAAATCATTTTTGAAGACCTATCCATAGATATCCCACACGTATGGGATTGATGAAAAAAAAATTTTTGAGTTTCAGTTGTATGTATGGGGAACCCCAAATATTATTGTTTTTTTTTTTCTATTTTTGTGTAAAAATCTTAATGCGGTTAACAGAATACATCTACTTACCAAATTTCAATAGCATAGCTCTTATAGTTTCTGAAAAAAGTGGCTGTGACATACTCGGACAGACAGACAGACAGACATGACGAATCTATAAGGGTTCCGTTTTTTGCCATTTGGCAACGGAACCCTAAAAAGCTAATAGTAGAACTATACATGCAGTATTAGCAATTTCCTGGTATTCAGAAGCTGCATCATATGAAGTTGTTAGAAGCCTTTGGTAGAAATACTATCGGCCAGTTGCTAACTTGAATTCTTAGGCTTTGGCTCTCACTTCAGCTAAAATATTATCAAACAGCAGCTGTGTTTATGTTCAATTATCCTAGTCGTGAAGTTTCGAGCCCGGTTTTGGCAAATTGGGTGGTTGTTTAACCTTTTGACCGCCAGAGTCATGTATAGATGACAAACCAAAATGTGCCCAGCACGCCACAGCCATGATAGCAAATCGTGACCGTGGCGTTCTGGGCACATTTTGGTTTGTCATCTATACATGACTCTGGCGGTCAATAGGTTAAATATGTAAGCAGAGAATTGGGTCAGAACTGTTTAGATAGTTATGAATACTGCAATAGTGTAAAATATTAGTAACTATACTACCTATTAAATGATAAATCATTTTATTTTTGCAAGTTACACGTCATAATTTTTTTTTTAAACTTGACGAGGGCGGCGTTTCCTATCTGACTACTCTGAGAAGAAAGGCCGAAACAAAAACTCAGAAGTCACAGTCTCTTTTAAAGTCAAGACATAATCTTGGTAAGATCAAGTGAAGACCATGTGGGTCGGTGTCCGAAATGGTCTTTAGAGGAAAGAACCACACAGATTGAGTGGATCTGTCCAATCAGTACACTCATTTATAAGTAATCATGCAGCTCAATTCAGAACTTACGAAGCTCAACTATTTGACTTCGCACGCGTGAAAATTTAGACACATGTTACTCCGGAATAATGTAGCTTTCCATAGAAGAAAGAATTTTTAAAATAGGTTAAGTCGTTTTTGAGTTTCCCCATTACAAACAATTTCACTAACAACCAAATCTTTCCTTTTTATAATGTTAGTGTAAATGTAGATACATATTGATGCAGAAAGGTATTGGAGTCTGCCCTACTTCTGAGATGACGTCCCGGGCGGAGATCGATTTTCAACGAGAAATAACCTCGCTTAGGAAGGAGCTCTTTTCAGTATTTAGTATGATATTTGTTGACGCTACGGACTGCACCGACGTTATGAATCTAAGGTGGAAAAAGTTTTAAAATGAAGGGATACTACTAAAATAATTCACCATCCACTGGCATTAATTTATTCAGGTATTCGAGCAAAAAAAAAAAAACTTGCTTGGATTTGGATTTCGGAATAACTTTATCATTTCATTAGGAAATGATAATCCCTGGGATTTTAAGTTATTTTGTTATGCATATAATTTTGTTTTCAGAAATTAATTATTTGAATGTTTTGTTTGGAGTAGAGTTTTTGATCTTATTAGAAAATTAATATTCCTGGAAGTAACCAACGACTACGGAGTATTTATAATTATTTAAGAAGTAGGTATACCGTATAAGAATTTTTTCTAATTTTGCTAATTTACGTGATTTTACAGTTGAAACAATGTTTTTCTGTATGTTTAAATGCACAATATGAAAGAAAAAGATTTAATAAAAATCTATTTTCCTGTTTGTGCCACATTGCCAAATTGGTAACAGATATTATAAATAGGTCAATACGTAATTTTAGAGGCATTATTAAACTCTGAAATTATTCTAATTATTCGAACAATTTTCCGCAAATAATCAGGATTCAGAACAGTCTAATGGTTAATTATATCGTTTAACAGAATATAAACATTGATTACATTTAATTAATAGATACAAAAATACTAAGTAAACAGACATTTGATATTATTTTATAATTGAGGAATACTCGGCACTCAATTGGCTCGCGTACAGGAAATTCGCAAACTACCTCCATATTTAAATGCACGATGTGTCAACTGTCAACGTGCATCTATTAAAACCTCATTTACACAGTTATTAAGCAAAAATATTATTAAAATTTAGTCACCGAGACCTTTTCGGCGGGCACCGGAAAATAGCGGGATCCAAAACGTATTTCAGTTTTTTTTTTAAATAATTTGATTACGTCACGCGAACCAGTGTTTCCGAACGGTCCCGGTCGTGGTGTGCGTATAAACGTTTTGATTTGAATATGATTGAAACAATGTGCGGAAGGATCTATTATTTTATATTTATGGAACGTTCTTTTTGGGGGCAATATACTTAATAATATCTGACTTAGGAGTGGCTATGAGGAAATGTTAGGATTATGTCATTGTATGAATGCATGATGCATTTCCCATTTAAAGTTTTTAAGTAAAGGTTGTGTAATGTTGCCGCCATATTAATATAAAAAGCAAAAACTTTTTTACATGACATTGCCTAGCGGCTGGACGACACTTTACGTGGGAGAGCTGCCCTATAATTTGGCCAAAGAATCAGCATTGCCATGCCAACGTGGCAATGCTGCCGCCAGCCTTTTGGGCACCTTTCCTGTTGATAATGATACGACGAATTTTTCGATATCCTATTATTCGTTTCTTTTTTTAAAATCCTTGCACTTTTTTGTCAAAGGGTAAGCTTTTAAATTATGTATGTAAAATATTTTAAGATAAACCGTACTAATATTATAAATGGGAAAGTGTGTGTGTCTGTTTGTCCGTCTTTCACGGCAAAACGGAGCGACGAATTGACGTGATTTTTTAAGTGGAGATAGTTGAAGAGATGGAGTGACATAGTCTACTTTTTGTCTCTTTCTAACTCCCAACTTCCCTAAGATGGGGGGAGGGGTGGAATTTAACGCGAGCGACGCCGCGGGTAAAAGCTAGTTAATAATAAATTTAAAAAGATATATAAAATAATAATTTTCAAAATTAAAAATCAAGTGGAAGTTACGTCAAATTGTTAATTACCTAATTTATATAATAATAATAATTAAATGATATTTCCTAACTAGACCTAAAAGGTATTCCCTGCATAGTTATTTTAGGTTTGATATAAGGCATATTTTTCCTTTATGTGGTTTGCCGGTGAGTTTAATATGAAACAGTAATTATTTCTTTCCACTACCATTGCGGGATTACGCAGAAATGTAGAACGCCAGGAAATGAGGGATAAACCTGGAATGTGTAGGTGGCGCGAGGAAGAAAATTATAATTTATTATTGTCGGTTATACGAAGGGGCGCCAAGGAGTAATGGTCGCCATTATTGGTCATTTATTAGGTTGTCTGTCTCCGAAGAAATGGTTTGAAAATGGAACAGAAAAATAATTACAAAATACGAACAACCATCATCATCTGCCTAGCCTTTTCCCAACTATGTTGGGTTCGGCTTCCAGTCTAACCGAATGCAGCTGAGTACCAGTATTTTACATGGAGCGACTGCTTATGCTGCGATACCCCTTTGTAAGACTGGTTGTCAGATGGGGCTTCTGACGACTCGAAACGACTGTCTAAGATCTACGAAAGACAGCCGGGATCAATGGCTTAAACGAGGTTTTCGAGTCACGGAAGGATTTTGGTATGTATAGATGGTCATCCATCCACGGACCAACCGCTGCAAGCGTAGCTTAACCTGAACGACCAACCTGTGCGGCTGTTATTACTTAGCCACAAATCCTTTCGAATAACAAAATACAAATAACCTAGGCTTGTAAATATTTCCACAAAATAAACTAAGACCAAATACAAGAATAGCAACACCAAAAAAAAAACCTTAATTATTGTGAACAATTCCTCTCCACATGCGGACTCATTAAGCTTTCATTAAGGAAGTGGTCATTAAAAGTGTGGAGCAATGAGCAATTTCCGTCGAGTACCTCGCGTCGATACAAAGAAGAATGCACCATAACACGCAAATATCTGATTCTCTGCACGAATATCAAATTATCTAAGCTTTTTGATGCATAAAGACTTTTTACACCATAGTGATATGCTGTCGATTCAATCGTAATGTACATAGAAAAAACAGTATTTCTTCAACTAGCAAAGTAAAGCAGATTTCACATGAATGTGTTGTGTCGTGACGCAGTGTTAGACACACATAACTCATTCCATCATATTACAAACACTACCTTTGTTTAGTTCCAGCTTAAAGCTCTGAGCCAGTTCTGGCTTTTCCTACTTTATTTTAATTTGGGTAATGTTCTTAATACAAAAATGTCAACTTAGCACCGGACTTAGTAGTCAGTTTTGTAAAAGGAACTGTATTCCGATTTAAGTTAGGTTCTTAATTCATAAACAGGCCCCAAAAGAAAACCTTGTTTTGTAACAGGACCGGTTGTGATTTGAAGTTGATCTGAACAGATTAGTTTCACTAGGTTATCCCGCGTCACGACAGAATAAGACACAGTTATGAGCCTGGACCTTAACACTCCCATGTCAAAGATTTGATTTCCGTAATGAAAAGGCACTATAAGAACCGATATCAGCACTATTTTGACACTAAGTCACATTCCTCACGCACAAATCGTCTGTCCACGTCTGCACAATTTCCTCACGGTTGGGTAAAGATTTATCTACACCGTATTACTAAAACACACTAGAAGCACCTTTCATGGGTTGGAATGGTTGCAGAATTGTAGAGACGCTGTCCTAACGACATGGTGACATTGCCAGAGCCGTAAGGAAGTACCACGAACGTTTAAACAGGACCGTAACTGACGGTCAAGTTGAAGATAAGGCGGCATATGGACACGACCTACATCAGAGGCGTGCATTGCTTTTCCGTATAGGTAGGCACTAGACCGACTGTTCTTGTCTAGGCAGACAGACGCGGTCACTTATCAGGAACACAACAACAGTATGATAATTTTGTTAGTTTCCTAATAACTACGGGACACACCACTATCATCATTTCAGCCGAAAGACGTCCACTGCTGGACATAGGCCTCCCCAAATTAAATCCTCGGGACACATTAAAATGAAATTGACAGAATTATGGTGATGTTTCGAGGTAGGCAATGCTTATATGCCTATATGTAAAGGCTCGTTCAGACTAGCGCGACGCGACGGTGTCGTGCGAATCACCGATTTATATCCGTAGAACAATTTCTATGAAAATGCGCGCGACACTTCACACAGGGGCGACCTGTTGCGCCGCGACACGGTCGCTCCGCGTCGAGCAGCGCGACAACATAAGGTACATTTTGTGTGGCGTCGTCGAAGGCGCGACGACCTCGTCGCGCCGCGACTGTGGCGTCGCGGCGAATTCGCAGCCGCGAATACAAAATGTACTAAAAGCTATCGCGCTGCTCGTCGCGCCGCGCGCCGCTACAAGGCCGTCGCGCGCGATTCGCGCACGAGTTGTCGCGCCAGTGTGAAAGGTGTTGCGTCGCGATATATCGCAGAATCGCCTCCGCGACAGGTCGAGCGACATGTCGCGCCTGTCTGTACGAGCCTTAATGCTCGCCACTGACCTACATAAGCATATAATGTAGGTACGATACGAAAGAGTATATATGTTATGCGAGCAAACGCTTTGACCTAGTCAACCCCGGTGCAAAAGGAAGTCGGGATCGATTACGTCATACGGAGGAAGAAGACTGTGCTCTTGCCCTCTTCGTACTATCTTCTGAGTCATTGTAGCTTTATTTACTGACATTATGAAGTAAATAAAGCTTATACAAGTGTACAAGACAAGACCATCCTCATCTGTCTAGCGTTTTTCTAACTATGTATATTGGGGTCGGTTTCCAATCTAATCATATGCAGCTGGAGCTTCCCTATCTGACCTTAACCCAGTTACTGTGTAATATCATCATTATCATAATTTCAGCCGATAGACGTCCACTACTGGATATGAGCCTCTCCAAAGTTTGCCATAATCGCCACGCTTAGCAGTGGGGTTAGCGATCACAGTATGGTGGTAAAATGCATAGAGAACGCTGCTGTCCATTCTCAAGTAAGTTCCTAAGTCGCCTTTTACGACACCTACGAGAAGAAATGGGATGGTGCCATTCTTTACGTCCGGCACCTCACGAAACAATATGATACCCTTACCCTGGGTAATATGTTACCCTTTAATTGGACTGGTTGTCAGAACTTCGGGTAAGTAAATAAGACCATTTTATCCGTAATCATATTATGCTTTGTGTCAGTTCAGCGTGGAATGAGCTTGGCTAGCCCTAAACGTTAAGTTGGATCACTTCCAAGCCTGGATCAGAGGTCAACGGCCAGGTTTCGTACAGTCACCAAAAGAAATAACTAAGGTCGTCAGATACAGTTGCAAGTTTAGTAAGAAACAGAACTTTTTGAAAGGAATTTAATTTGATAAAGGAACTGTTTGTTTTCTTATAATTGACCCTAGCCGTGTCCGCGGCTTCGCTCGCGTTGATGTCGGAAATTGTCTCCCAGAACGTGCTACCGAGACAAAATGTAGCATTAGTTACTCCTTATAACATCAGATATCTGTAAGTGAAAGCCAGTCAAATCGGTCATGCTGTTTCGGAGATTAGCCGGAACAAACAAAGACATGAAATAAAAAATAGTGTTTTTTTTTTGTTATTTGTACCGTATATACTTTCATACACATTTAGTAAAAAGCTGTTATTTCGACGTTAATAACAGAAACTTCAATTTTATTTATTTGTATAGAGTTTAGATTAAATTGTATATGAAAACATTGGTCGATTTCTTACTAAACTTCAACTATATCCGCCGACTTTAGATTTTTATCTTTTTTGGTGACCGTACACCACCAAAACACGAACTGCTTTGTTTCAACACGCAAACAAGTCTGTAAACCCAGAAGCGACCTAGGCAAAACAAACAACTGATTTTTTTTATTAGACTATCTATTGGTCTAGTAGTAGGGACAAAGATTAATCTGTTTTGTGATATTAATCAATTAATTCCACTGAGTCTCTTCTAATCTGTACAGCTGAATAAAGCTGAAGAGTTCGTTTTTTTTTGATCTACCTATTTCTGGAGCTACTCGGATTTGAAAAAAATATTCCGCTTGATAGCTGGAAGAAAAAGATAAATAGTCAAAAACGAAGTAGGTAACGGGGTACACCTATAGGATATATTTTTATGTTAAAATAAGTTTCACGAGGACGATGTTACTACATGGCTACTTTTTAATTCCCCTGAAATCATTTCCAACAAACACGCGGGCGTAGCCGCGTGCATACCTAGTAAATAAATAAAATAGAAGTGTCTTTGACTTATATAAAAATAACAGCTTTACACTAAATTCATATATTAAATTATACACGGCAGTTATATATTTTTTTTTTTAATGTTTGTCTGTCTGTCTATTCGTTCCGACTAATCTCCAAAACTTCGAGACCTATTTTGACAAGACTTTCACTGGCAAATGACCTGATGTTTTAAGGAATAATAAAATAGGCTACTTTGTTCCAATGGGATAATTTCCGACACACACGCGGGCGAAGACAGGCAGCAGCTAGTAAAACTTTAAAGTTTGTAAAACACTTATTGGCAATGAAAACTTATATAATTTAAACACGCAACAAGTTTCAAAATCTGATAATACTTTACTGGAACCTAAAACACTCTCGTTTCTTTTTAAATTCGTCGTTGGAGGGGATGCAAAGCGTTTGCGAAGCAAATTACCCCCTTGGGCTGCTTTTATGATGTTTGGGGTCAAGATTGCTAAATATATTATGAGAACTACCCTCAAATTGATACCCTAAAGAGAAACAACACGTATAAAAAGACAAGTGTCATTTGAATGAACTTTAAAGTATTTTAGGGCATTTTGTATTTTTATAAAAAGAAAGAAAGAAAGAAAGAAAAATGCGTTTGGTGCAGCAAAAAAAATCCTTTAGACCACAAAAAAAAAACATACTTTCATTGGTAGTTTAGTACTTAAGCATTTTGATGTGTTTCGTATTATCTTCAATAACGAAGTATTCAGTATATTCAACATAGCTTTGCTGAAAAGATTTCGTTTAGTCATAAAAGTTCCTTTGGAGAATTTTGAAACTACCAGTTACTTAATTTACTGAGCAGTAATGGCCCAGTAATAAAGGTCCCGACTGACGCCATTTAGCTCATGAGTTTGAATCCAGACAGGCGTTTTACTTGGTATAAAAAATTCACCACCACAACTATTAAAACGGTGAAAGAAAACATCGTAAGGAAGCCGGCAGGTCCTAGAACCAAAAATACTATGACATGTGACGTCGACTACTACAAAAAACCGGCACTCACTGATAGAAGGCCTGTTTCCCAGCAGTGCTACCATTAAAGGCTAATTATCCTATTACAGCATATCTATACTTCTATACTAATATTATAAAGCTGAAGAGTGTGTTTGTTTGTTTGGTTGAACGCGCTAATCTCAGGAACTACTGGTCCGAATTGAAAAAAATATGTTTGTCTTGGGTAGCCTATTTATTGAGGAAGGCTATATGCTATATAAACATCACGCTACGATTAAAAGAAGCGGAGCAGCAACGGAAAATAGACGAAAACTGGCAGGCAATTCGATGCGACGGGAAGGGTCAGGGGAGCAAATATTTGACGCGGACGAAGTCGCAGGCAAAAACTAGTATTTTATATTATCAACACAAGAAATTTCACGCAGACGAAATAGTTGTATAATTATAGAAAACTGACCCCACTGAATAGACTTGTATCTTATTTCAGACGCCATTGAACGCGGACTGCACACTCGACATCGGACATTCAAGTAGGTATATGACAGGGTATAAATATAACACATAATATCATTATGAGGTTTTGCTAACATGAACAACAGGTACTTCGGTTCTACATGCTGTGGTTTTCCTTCCTACATGATTATTGACTGCACTGTAAATATGTTTAATTAGAGAAACTTCTGTTAATTTTATATGGGTGTTTATATTTAGAATTATGTGTGTTTATATAAATGTTTTTTTTTTAATATTTTAACTATACAGGGTTATCTGGCAATATATAACACTTGTGACCCCAGACAGGGTTGGAATCTACGACCTAAAAACTCGTAAGTCATGGCCGTTGCTCTTACTAAAACGTTTCTTGCTAAAGTCGGTTGTTTTTTCATGTCAAGTGTTTTATTTTTCACTTTTTAATACTTATCCCACACCAATTAATATACTACACTAACAAAAATGTAAAAAAGCATTATAACATCATCAAGATACACAAAGTGGATGAAAAGCGTACCATCGAAGCTAATGCAAAAACTCCCCATTTTTTTTTAATATATATATATAACGTTTCTTGCTAAAGTCGGTTGTTTTTTCATGTCAAGTGTTTTATTTTTCACTTTTTAATACTTATCCCACACCAATTAATATACTACACTAAACAACAATGTAAAAAAGTATTATAACATCATCAAGATACACAAAGTGGATGAAAAGCGTACCATCGAAGCTAATGCAAAAACTCCCCATTTTTTTTTTTTTAATTGCATTTCGCAAGTCCACCTATGAGGTTGTCGGTTGTTTAACCGGACTTACCTGTGGCTACCTTAATAAATTAACCCTCCAGCCAGGGCTTAAAAATTAAATAAAACTAGAGCGACTACTCGCTAAGGGCAACTCCTGTGGGATACGGACCTCGGCTTAGGGCATTGCTGGTAGAGGGTAGCAAGGGGCGGGCTAGATCGGAATAACAAAAACTATTCAAGGAAAGTTAATAAAATTGATATGGGACCCCACCTGAAGGTGAATACTTCATCCATTAAGTATAATAAGTATTCTGTAAATCGTTTCTCAATTGCCGGAGATTTCGACGAACATCATACTAAAACATTAATTTTCAAGTCGTTAAATTTTTTTAAAATATATATTCTATGACAGTCGGCGATATTATAGCTACCCCAATAAACATTTTCGTAATCGAATCTTTGTTTCCGAAGACTACCTCCCTACATACATACAAACTCAAAGATTTAAACTCTTTCTAATATTAATTAGTAGGTACAGATGTGTTACAAACAAAACCTACACATTCTCTAGTTCACAAAATGTAAAACTATCAACAGCTTCATCAACCACAAACAGCTTCATCAATCATTCCTAAGAAATAGTAACAGCTCATTATCATATCATTAATAGTCCGAACACACGAGAGCTGAGAACAAACTGTTATATTTGGACAAGTACAGAACATGTGAGAAAATCCGCAGCTTCGTGACAACACTACGTAGATGGCCTGTGACCACGAACTGTGGGAGCATACCTGAAGGGCAAATCTCGTTATTTTAAAAACGTTCAGTCTGACCTCAGTCTAAATCTGTCCAAAAATACCTCAAATTTCCCTACATTTTTGACATTTGATTGTCGCCGAGATAAGACAGCGAGTAGATTTTGAACGTTTTTAATTACGAGAATTAGCCTTCTGGTATTTGCATAAACCCACAATACAACATCAACAAGCAAACGGTACAACCTAAAAATCCTCATGGATGTCCGCCGCCATGGGGTGAGCGGAAGGGTCTCAGACTCTGACTGACTAAAACCACCCCAGTGTTTCCTTCCCACACTTCCCCTTCACAGGCTTGAGTCACAAATTTTTATCACAGTTTGGCAGCAAAAACCGTGATAAAATGCGTGACTCACCCGTCGACAGACTTGTTTTCGTCAATCAACGAACAAGCATAACTATCCAACGTCTCTCTCTTAATCAACCTATACTGTTCCCACTGCTGGGTCACCCCCCCCCGAGAGTGATGACCACGCTGGTCCATTGCGTGTTGGTACTTGGTAGATGTCACATGTCTTCTAGAACATGCTGGTTTCCTCACGATGCTTTCAGTTACCGTTTTGAGAGATGTGGTGATGCACTTAATGGACTACTGACAAGATCTAATGAAGTGAGTAAAAAAAGTCACTTTAGAATGGCTGCATTGAAAGATCACGTTCGAAGTGCAAAAACCAAACATCGCGTGATGGGCATGAAAAAACAAATAAACGGTATAATACGTGTAAGAGAGAGGATCGTTAAAATCGAAGTAAGCAAAAAAAGTTTGACGTAACAATTAGCCCGCGTGCTCGGAAGTAAAGATTCGTAGTAGAAAAATAGTAAGATAGTGTGGAGGTTGCGTGTCGGCCGCCATTACTGTGGGCCATCGAGCGGGACTTGCCCACGCGACGTGGGCCATTCTGTTACACACGGTTCACGACAGTTTTAAACATCTTAGATTGAGTTAAACACTTAAGTAGTGGGCTGTTAAAGTGTTTACAGAGAAATAAAGCATTTCTAAAAAACTGGCCAAGTGCGAGTCGGACTCGCGCACCGAGGGTTCCGTACAAACCTGCAGGTATTCACGGTTTATGTATATGAAATTAAATGTTTTTTTTTAATTTTTATATTTTAGTTGACTGAAAAAAAAAAACTACTTACTCGATCTCGTTCAAACCAATTTTCGGTGGAAGTTTACATGGTAATGTACATCATATTTTTTTTTTAGTTTTATCATTCCCTTATTTTAGAAGTTACGGGGGGGACGGACACATTTTACCACTTTGGAAGTGTCTCTCGCGCAAACCATTCAGTTTAGAAAAAAATGATATTAGAAACCTCAATATCATTTTTGAAGACCTATCCATAGATACCCCACACGTAAGGGTTTGATGAATTTTTAACCGACTTCAAAAAGGAGGAGGTTCTTTTTTTTGAGTTTCAGTTCCATGTATGGGGAACCCCAAATATTATTGTTCTTTTTTCTATTTTGGTGTGAAAATCTTAATGCGGTTTACAGAATACATCTACTTACCAAGTTTCAACAGCATAGCTCTTATAGTTTCGAAAAAAAATTGGATGTGACATACTCGGACAGACAGACAGACAGACAGACAGACATGACGAATCTATAAGGGTTCCGTTTTTTGCCATTTGGCAACGGAACCCTAAAAAGGACAAACAACTTTAAAAAAATACTAAGCGGAATGAATGAATAATCACTTATGGCAAACCTCCCGACATTGCGGGAGGCTAATATCTAGCTGTGGATGTCTTTCAGCTGAAATGATGATGATCTTTACTTGAGGAGCTTCTGGCTAAGTAACAACAGCCGCACGGGTTGATAGATGAGGTTAGGTTAGGCTACGCTTGCTCCAGTCGGGGATCGCGGAAGACATATTGTTTCCCGTGGTCCCCGAGGTAGGTGTGGGCCGGAACACCGGGGTGATTTTAGTTAGTAAGAGTCTGACAGACCCCTCCGCCCACCCCAGGACGGAGGACATCCGTAAGGATTTCCACCTGGATATAAAAAAAAAACAAGGCTACGCTTGCCACGTTTGGCCCTATCAAAATCCCTCCGGGCTTCGTAAGGCACGTTAAGCCATCGGCCCCTGCTGACATTCATGGATAGGAACAGTCGTTACGGGTCGCTAGAAGCCCGAAAGTCTAACAAGCAGTTACTGAATGGGCAGCTGCTCCATGTAAAATACTGATGTTGCATCCGGTTAGACTGGAAGTTGACCCTAACGTAGTTGGCAAAAGGCTAAGCAGCTGATGATGAAAGTTTAATTCCAAAAAAATTGTAAAAAACTAAAAACAAACTCATAGAAAACAAATTGAACTAAAAAGTAGAAAATACTGGAAAAAAGCATGGGGGTTTTGGGTTTTTGGAGGAGGTTATTTTTTATGTGACGTGTTTTTTAGTTTTATAAATTGTTATTTATTTTCTATTTTGTAGATCGGCTAGCTACAAAAGCGGGTTTTTCGTTTACTATCTCGATGATCCTGCACCCTAATTACGAAACGCACAATTTATCAGAATCTGAATGGGATTGAAGATTATTTCTAAACCATTGCGTCATTTGTTCGAATAAATTGTGGCTCAGCAACGTAAATAACGCAATGAACGTTGTTTAACTATGAATATTAAACCAATTCCTACCGATAAAAAGTTCCGCAATTACCCCTCTGGTCAGGACGATAATAATGAAATTATCGTATCGTCATGGGTCCTTGATAATTTTGCAAATTTTCAAATTAATCCGACGTTTTGAAGGATGTGAAAATCACGTTCTAAGATTACGTTACATAGATACATACCAAGCTAATAAAAGTGTTTAAAAGACTGGTACCTACTTAAGATAATTACACTAACAAAGTAACAACGTATTAAGTATCTACATGAAAGCGAAAGACACCATCAATGAGATGTTCGAAAAAATTGCCGAATCACGCTGTTGATTGTTGAGACCACTCCTCCCGAATTGGTTGCAATCAGCATCTTTTAATACACGAACGGAAAGCATGTTACGATTCATTACATCGTGACTGACCAAAGCTTTGAAGTAACAATGGCTACTGTTCGGGCCAGCATAGCAACTAAGTGGCAGGCTACATTGTAGAACAAAATCGTTCCAAACTCAATCTGAACGCGGAGGAAAAACTTAGTGTAAGTAATTAATTAATTAAAACTGCTTTTACTGTTTGTTCCAGCTGAAGTAATCAAGTTATGGGATGCTTTGAAAGCGGGTGCTTTGGAACAGTGGTGGCCCAGCAGTAACGGTTTTTTCTTCTTCTTTTTTTTGACGTCTCCCGCTCTGTGTGGAGCCTGGGAGGGCGTGTCAGATTTACCGACTAAAACCCACCCGTGTTCCTTCAGTTGCCTATATGCCAGGCCCACTGTAACTATTTCGAACAGATCTCGCGACCCTGGCAGGAGCAGTGACGGCTGCGTCAGGTTCTAGGTCGCAGGTGCGAATCCAGACAAGCACTTTACTTTGTGTATATGATTTCATCACTACTGCTCTCAAAACTGTGAAGGAAAACATTGTGAGGAAGCTGTTATGTCTTAGAATCGAAAATTCGAAGAAATATGACATCTACCAATCCGCACTAGGGCCCACGTGGTGGATTACAGCCCACTCCCTCTCACGGAGAGGAGAGCGGAGTCCCAGCAGTGGGAACATTATAGGCTGATTATGTATGCTTCGAAATTGAGGTAGTAAGAGCACGTTCGAAAGTACGCAAAAATATCGCGGAGGCATTTTATCTTGCATTGATTTTTCAATTCTTAGTGTTCCATTGAGAATCCAACGGAGTGCATGCCAGCGCGTCGAAAAAGCACAGTGTTCGCTTTTACAGTGCCCGAAATAATCTCGCCTCGATATTTTTACGTCCCGCGTCCGTACGAATTTCAAGAAGATTTCAGATTGGCGACATATGTTTTTTCTCAAGACTACGGTTATTGAGTCATGTTATTCTTATGATGTAACATTACCCGCCATAAAAGTTACTAAAACCATTATAGCGTAGGGTTAGTAACGCTTAGTTTAATAGCTAAATAAAATGACGTTCGTTAGCATTTCACACATGCCTAAAAACGTTTTCCAAATATAACAAGACAGCTAACCCCATTTCAAAGGATCGTGTTACTAAATTAAAACGGACTGAAACTGACGAGTCAACCGGAGCTCAATTCGTGAAGGTACTCATGAATGACGTCGAGAGCTCTCCTACAATTTGTGAACGCTTCTAGTACCCTGCACATGCCGTAGTGGATGAGCATCCGAGTGTAGGACCCACTTGATCGCCTTTTTAGGGTTCCGTTGCCAAAAGGCAAAAAACGGAACTCTTATAGATTCGTCATGTCTGTCTGTCTGTCGGTCTGTCTGTCTGTCGGTCTGTGTGTCTGTCCGTGTATGTCACAGACACTTTTTTCCGAAACTATAAGAGCTATGCTGTTGAAACTTGGTAAGTAGATGTATTCTGTAAACCGCATTAAGATTTTCACACAAAAATAGAAAATAAACAATAATATTTGGGGTTCCCCATACATAGAACGGAAACTCAAAAAAAAAATTCATCAAACCCATACGTGTGGGGTATCTATGGATAGGTCTTCAAAAATGATATTGAGGTTTCTGATATCATTTTTTTCTAAACTGAATGGTTAGCGCGAGAGACACTTCCAAAGTGGTAAAATGTCCCCCCCCCCCCCGTAACTTCTAAAATAAGGAAATGATAAAACTAAAAAAAAAATATGATGTACATTACCATGTAAACTTCCACCGAAAATTGGTTTGAACGTGATCTAGTAAGTAGTTTTTTTTTAATACGTCATAAATCGTTAACCACAATTTACATTTCATTCAGTCAACTCAAATATAAAAATAAAAAAAATCATAAGCATAAACCTTATGCATAAACCGTGAAGACCTGAAGGTTTGTACGGAACCCTCGGTGCGCGAGTCCGACTCGCACTTGGCCGGTTTTATTTATTACAAATGAAACGGTAAGCTTACATCTGGAATTCGGGAATGTGAGTATCGCACTAGACCAACCGTTGGAATTCTTTTCTCAAAATTTCATCTGAAAGGTTTTCATTTCGAATGTAGTAAGCACTTGATCGCCTTATTGCGGTAAGTTTACATCTGGAATTCGGGAATGTGTGTATCGCACTAGACCAGCCGTTGGAATTCTTTTTTCAAAATTTATCGGAAAAGAGATCATATTTCGAATGTAGGACGCACTTGATCGCTTTTTAGGGTTCCGTTGCCAAATGGCAAAAAACGGAACCCTTATAGATTCGCCATGTCTGTCTGTCTGTCTGTCTGTCCGAGTATGTCACAGCCACTTTTCTCCGAAACTATAAGAGCTGTGCTATTGAAACTTGGTAAGTGGATGTATTCAGTAAACCGCATTAAGATTTTCACACAAAAATAGAAAAAAAGCAATAATATTTGGGGTTCCCCATACATAGAATTGAAACTCAAAAATTTTTTTTTCATCAAACCCATACGTGTGGGGTATCTATGGATAGGTCTTCAAAAATGATATTGAGGTTTCTAATATCATTTTTTTTTAAAACAATAATATTTGGGGTGCCCCATACATAGAACTGAAACACAAAAAAAAAATTTAATCAAACCCTTACGTGTGGGGTATCTATGGATAGGTCTTTAAAAATGAAATTGAGGTTTCTAATATCATTTTTTTCTAAACTGAATAGTTTGCGCGAGAGACACTTCCAAAGTGGTAAAATGTGTGTCCCCCCCCCCGTAACTTCTAAAATAAGGGAATGATAAAACTAAAAAAAATATATGATGTACATTACCATGAAAACTACCAACGAAAATTGGTTTGAACGAGATCTAGTAAGTAGTTTTTTTTTAATACGTCATAAATCGTAAACCACAATTTACCTTTCATTCAGTCAACTCAAATATAAAAATTAAAAAAAAAACATTTAATTTCATAAACGATGATGACGAATGATGATGATGATGACCTGCAGGTTTGTACGGAACCCTCGGTGCGCGAGTCCGACTCGCACTTGGCCGGTTTTTTTTATTTATTACGGTAAGCTTACATCTGTAATTCGGGAATGTGAGTTTATGTGAGTATCGCAGTAGACCAGTCGTTGGAAATCTTTCTTAAAAATTTCATGCGAAAAGAGATGGAGACAGTTTTCGCAGCAGTGTTGAAAACCAGCACCCTAATTGCGTAACGCACTCACAATCCAAATAATTTTGAAATCTATTGCTAATCCATCGCTTCAAATGTGCGAAAAAGTTTGCTCAACACCGTAAAAATCTCAATGAATATCGCTGAACAAAACAGAAGCCATCCACTAATCGTGTGGTGCCTACGAACGAGGCACTCCAGTACAGTTTTTCTTTATAATCGATCCGGGCTTTAATCGATTACTAGTTATACTCGTTGGGCAAACAAATACGCCCTTGCAATTGTTTACAACCAATATAGGACGTTAATTGACCTACAAATCGAACCCACTCTATCAATAGTCCGACCATAACCACGTTCTCTAGTTTTGTACAAACAGTCTGTGCTTGAGCAACCCATGTGTTCGCGGAGGGGGTTACAATTTCGGGCATACGGGTCAACGTCCTGGCCACGTGTATTAGCCATAATTTGGACCATATTCGAATTTTTTCAGGTCAATAAGCCCAGAATGTGACGAAGGCCAGATTTGCACCTAAATTTATTTATAAATATAAACTGAGCTTGTTATGTCGTTTCATCAATGTCCGTAAAGGATAAATATGTTAATTTTAGTACCAGGAAAATGTAGCGCTATACAATAATGGTTCTATAGTGTGCAGCACCTGCATACATACATTTTCTCTTCTGGATTCTTCGGAATGTTCAATTGTTTATTTATAAATCTAACGTTAGAGCCCATAAAAATACTTTTAGAATCAATTTCTCGTTAGTAGAACTATTTATTTATTTTAACAGTAAATTATACTGAAGGTTCGTGTAATGAAGATTGATTCGTTTGAATGGGAATTAGGTAATTGAATCTATTGATGTATCAATCGCCATTTTATTTGTTTATCTTTATTGATTGATCGGTATTTAATCATAGTTATTTTGTGTAGTTTTTATTTTGAGTCATTAACTTGGGTTTGTGGCTAAGTAATATTAGCCGCACGGATCGATCTATCAGGTTAAGCAACGCTTGTCGCGGTAGTTCCGTAGATGGGTGACCATCTTTAGTGTTTACATACCAAGACCTCACCGTCGAAAGCACGTTAAGCCGTTGGTCCCGACTGTCATTTCTGAATCTTTGAGAGTATACGGGTCGCCAGAAGCCCGAAAGTCTGACAACCAGACTTACCAAGGAGTATCGTATTACCCAGTGACTGGGTTGTGGAGGTCAGATATCCAGTCGTTCCATGTAAATAACTGGTATTCAGCAGTATCCGGTTAGACTGGAAGCCGACCTGAACATAGTTGGGAGGAGGCTAGGCAGATGATTCATTGGCTTCATTTTGAATGTCTTGTTTATTATTTTATTACCTACTCAAATTTCTTCTACTCCCCAATATTTAGCAGCTAGCAAAAATTGACAAGCAGCTGGTGCAATATATTTTGCGGACTGATCTATTTTGCGTTCCCTTTTTATTCGGAGACGGGCAGGACGTAACATAATTTACTTGATGGCAAAGAGAATAAAACCACTAGAGAGCGTATAGGCCGATTTCTGCTTAGCACACGACTCACCACTGCGGGCCGGGGGACGAGGAAGAACGTGCGGCTGCAATTGGTCAATTCAAGGTCAAGTTGCGTAGGTATGCCCATCGTAGGGCTGCTCTACTTCATTAAGGGAAAATAGTCGATATCGATAAAATGGATTTTTAAATTGTGATAAATACTCAATTAAAGTCAAAGAAATCATATTTTTTGCTTTTGCTTTACATGCGATTGTGACCAACCAGTTGATGTCCGATAAGGTTCGACTGGCTGTTCACAATGGTGTACTGGTGCCTACGCTTATGTATGGAAGTGAATGTTGGGTATGGCAAAAGAAGCATGAAAGTAGAATAAATGCTGTGGAAATGCGTTCCTTGCGAAGCATGTGTGGTGTGACTATGAATGATAGGCTGAGGAATGATGTGATAAGAGAACGGTGTGGTGTAAAAGAAGATGTAGTGACAAAAATTGAAAAAAGTATGCTTAGATGGTTTGGTCATGTTGAGAGGATGAATGAAGGTCGGCTCACAAAAGGTATTTACAAGGCAGATGTGAGTGGAAACACCGAGAGGGGACGCCCTAGGAGGACATATAGGGACCTTATTGGTGATGTTCTTCAGAAAGGTCAGGTGCGTAGTACTCGCAACCGGCGTGTGTGTATGACCAATTGTATGAACCTAAACGAGGCAAAAGAAGTGTGTAGAGATCGTAGCAGGTGGCGTTCCGTGGTTTCTGCCTACCCCCATGGGAAAAAGGCGTGATTCTATGTATGTATGTATGTAAATCATATTTAATCAAAATCAAACACTAATAAAATGAAAACTAGAGAATCCAAGAACAAAACTTTCGCCACTATCATATTCGACGAAATAGCAATCAGAAACGGTGTCGAATATCATCCCGAAGGCAGAAGGTACTATGGCCACGGTAGTTTTGGCGCCAGTTTACAAACGGATTGTCAAGACGAAGCTAAAGAAGCCACAGTATTTCAATTGAATAAAATTTTCATTCATTTTAATTTAAATTTTCGATAAAGACTTTCAGCTATTAAAGGAAACAGCACTAATTTTTACGATAAAAATACAAAGTGAAAGTAAGGGATAGATGCATTAGAATTGTCTAATGAAAGAACGAGACTTTTCCAAAAGACATCAACGCGGGACTCACACAGTGTGCTGGTTTACCCAACCACCATTTTAAATAGACCCCTACGGTGGATCATAATCTGATTAAATCACAATAGTTTTTCGTACTGTTTATTTACTGATGAAAAGTTATGCGATCATTTTTGTAACTAGAAGTCTTGGAATGTTTCTCACACCACTTCACCGCGCATGAAGGTATTTTGATCAGATTTAGTTATATTATTTGCAATAATTTAGCGTGCACAGAGGTCTAACAATTGGTCACAACTAAAATGGCTACTTGAACCGCAGCCTATGCATAGGCGACAAAATACTAATAGTTTTCGAGCGTCGGGGCACTGTATGCGCAGTCAAGTGGTTATATAGTCTTTGCTTGATGGCCTTCAAAAGGGTCATGTCCGTAGTACTACGAAACGCACATGGTATAAGGATACACGAGGGATTTGTAAAGGATCTGAGCACGTGGTGTTTTGTTCCTGTTTCTAGAGGGGGACAACATGTTTGTGATAAGAACTTGTCTATTGAGATGGGCATCAACCTGTTAGTCTAGCGATATAAGGTGTTTTTCAACATATTTTATGTGCACAGATTTGAAACGATGTAAACCATTTGGTTACAAACCGTATTTTTTGTTTGAAAACGATTTAAAACCATAAGTAGCGGTTTAATAATGACTTAGAATATTATATCAACGGCATTTGTTTTAATAGATTCTGAAACTATGCAGTGGCTGAGTAAAAACCTAATAAGACAATTTGTTGAATTGATTCTACAACATTTTTATTTGAATAAATACGCATATAAAGATTGGTTTCAGTCTTCTAAAAAAAGTAATGGTTTTAATTCAAATATTAATAATAATGGTGAATAAATTCAATGAGCACTTTTAAAATAATTTTTAAAGTAAAATACGTAATCAACACTAAATAAGACGTAGTATTTACACATGTAAAAAGTTCTGACTCATCCCGAAGTCCATACAAAGCAATATAATTTGGTCACACGCATTCCCAGATGTTTGTCTCAAACAGCATAATGAGAATAGAGATCTAAATGCCGTGTGAAGAATTTTTATGACCTCTGCAATCTAAGATCGTCTTTACAACTCATACGTATGAACGTTCTATTATGTACCTGGATGGTAGAGCAGTTCTTTTTTTTTTGGAATGTCATCTCGCAGGACAACCTATGAGGGTGTCGGCTGCTTAACCGGGCTTGTCTGTGGCTACCTTAATGAATTAAGGCCTCCAGCCAGGGCTTAAAAAACTTTAAACTAAAGCGACTACTCACTAAGGGCACCCCATGTGGGGTACGGACCTCGGATAAGGGCATCACTGGTGGTGGGCAGCAAGGGACGGATCGGTATGACGTTGACCCGAAATATATTATCAAACAAGAACCCTAACTGTACACACTATTAATCGGAAACTGACATATTTTGAACAGCATTGTTAGCAATGGTCCAATGCTTCATATTTTCGAAAAAATTGTCCGTTCAACAACGTAAATGACGCAATGAATATTGTTGAACTCTCAAATGAAAGCCAGTCCTACCCAAGTACCCCACAGGACATATTGCAAGAGATATAAATAAATAAATAAAAAATAAATATCTTAGGACAACCAACACAACGTTATCTGATCCCAAACTAGGCAGAGCCTGTACTATGGTAACCAGACAACTGATAAATATACTTATATATTTCTAAATACATACATATTATAGATAAATTACACCCAGACACAGAACAAATGATTGTGCTCATCACACAAAGATTTGTCCTGGGTGGGAATCGAACCCACGACCTCAGTCTTTGCAGTCAGGGTCACTAACCACTACACTAACAGGCCAGTCAACAAACATTTGCTATCACTGATTGAGAGTTGTCTCCAACGTCCAGGCATTATTGAGGGTGTTCTTATGAAGATAGAAGGCCAATATTTGACAGGAGATTTTACGGCCTTGAGTATGGTGATTGATGATAAGGGGCGGGTTTGCATGATCAATAGGAAAAGTGGGATATTTTTGAGCGGAAATCTCATCGTCCTTTTCACATACACGCAAAAACCCTGAGCGGATTTGAAGAAATTTGGCAGTTGATACAGTGAGAGACCACGGATTAGGTTATCAACTGGGCCTTTTTTGTAAGGGTACATGAAGTAGATAACAATAATTTGGTTTGGTATGACCTTGCGATGGAGAGGGAGGAGAACTATGTGACTAAAAGAGCGTAATCTATACTAATATAATAAAGCTGAAGACTGTTGTTTGTTTGAACGCGCTAATCTCTGGAAGTACTAGTTATATTTGAAAAAATCTTTTTGCGTTTGATAGCCACATTCTTTAGGAAGGCTATTTAACATCACGCTACGGCAGTTCGGACCTGAGCAAAATGGAAAAAAGTTGGAAAGAACGGTAAGTGTAAATGCAGCAAAAGCGTTGGTGGGGGATGGGATACGAAACGACGGATCGGGAGCCATAATTTCACGCGAAATCGCGGGCTGAAGCTAGTACAAAATAAACCTAGTTTGGTAATCAAACAAGAAACCTCAAGGTTAGCTTCTAGTTACACCAATTAGGCGCCAAAGTGTTTATTTTGTAATGGAACGTGATATAATGCGCTTATCGCTATTCTAGCACTATTGGTCAAAAGACTATATCGATAGAAATAGTGTCACTTTTGTTATTAAACTGTCTTCTAACGAAATGTTGACGTTGCGGCATGATTTTATTACAAGTTTCCAATGAATAGTAATAATGCATTGTTTTTAAATTCTAGGTTATGTCGTTGCTTGGTTGTTCTATTGAAATACATATGTAGTTATCGTAATATTCTAGATATGGCGTTTCTCAATATATTTTACTATGTGTACATAAACAATACAATCATTTAATTAGATTTACGGAACACACAGTGTGAAATTACGTTAAATTTAATTTATTCGGTTGGGCTTGTGGGTAAGAAGAGATAACAGTGGCAAGTTTCAATCGCTCGGGTTAAGCTAAGCTTGGCTCGGTTACTCCGTGAATGGGTGACCATCTTTACATACCTAGACCCCTTCGTACCGTTAAGCCGTTACGAGTCGCCACAAGCCCAAAAGTCTGACAACCAGTCCAACCAAGGGGTATCGTATTACCCAGTAAATGGGTTGTGGAGGTCAGATTGGCAGTCGTGCCATGTTAAATACTGGTATTCACACTATGTAAAATTCAGCTGCATCCGGTTAGAATGGAAGCCGACCCTAACATAGTTGTGAAAAGGCTAGGTAAATCATGCATGACAGTGTGAAATTACAAAAAACTTTAGAGGTGTCAAGGGACACCCGGATGGAACGAAGTTCCTTTCCAGGATTCATAATAGTTATATTTTTTTAATTATTTATTATGTACATAAAACCTGTATACACCCAACAAAAATATTCTCTCTCTCTCCCTCTCTCTCTACCTCTCTCTCCCTACCTCGCTCTCTCTCTACCTGTCTCCCTATCCCCCTCTCTCCCTCTCTACTCACAACAAAAAAAACAACAACATACAAAATATATACGGTCGAATTGAGAAACCTCGTCCTTTTTTTGAAGTCGGTTAAAGCATGTCGTGACAACTTTTCGTAAGAGTTTTTTCCGTCTAGCCCCCTTTCACAACGCGCGATAAGGAACTTCGTTCCAATTATTTAATGTTGATCATGTATCAACTTAAAATCACTGAAGACGTGAAAAAAAAACAAGATTTCTAGAATTTTATTAAACTACAATATTATACTAATACCAGGATAAATTAGCATCACAAATTATCCTTGTTCAAACCGCAGAGAGGAGAATGCGTACTGGCGCTCGCGCTGACGATAACTTGCGAAGCGCGAGCGCATGATAATGCGAGATACTGGATGTCCGGAGTGTATTTTTAGGATGGGTTTCATAGGATATTCTGTTATTGTCAATTTAATAAACTTTATAATATAGCGTTGAATTTGTAATTAAAATTTCATAACAAGTTCCTGTTTGTATATTAAATAAGGAGTTGATGCCCTTTGCGGATCTCCGCGCTTTATTAGTGCTTAGATCTTTCATGTCAATCAAATGACACATACCCTAGCCCTCTTCCAACTATGTTGGGTTGGCTTCCAGCTAATCAGATGCAACCCGGTAATAGGGTAATACGTCACGTCTTGGTAAGACTGTTGGTCAGATTTTCAGGCTCCTGACTACCCGTAACGACTGATAAAGACACGACGTACCAAAAAACAACAGCCGGGATCAATGGCTTCCCGTGCTTTCCGAGGCACAGGTCTTATCTACAAATCGACCGCGGTAAGCGAAGTTAAGCCTTCGCTCGATCCGTGAGGCTGGTATAATTTAGCCAAGAGCTCTCACTTCTATGTAGTAATAAAAGTATATGTGTAATAGTGATATATAAGTTATTTGACCTATCCTGTATGGAAGTTAATTTTGGGTGTGGCAAAAGAAGCATGAAAGTAGTATAAATGCTGTGGACATGCGTTAGTTGCGAATCTTGTGTGGTTTGACTGTGAATGATAGGCTGAGGAATGATGTCCTAATACAACGGTGCGGTTTAAAAGAAGATGTAGTGACAAACATTTAAAAGAGTATGTTGACATGGTTTCGTGGTGTAGAGAGGATGAATGAAGGGCGGCTCACAAAAGGTATTTACAAGGCATATGTGACTGATCACGCCGGAAGGGGACGCCCCAGAGATACCGTGACCCTGGCACATGGACAACTGAGATACCGTGACCCTGGCACATGGGCAACTGAAGGAACACGGGTGGGTTTTAGACAGTAAAAGTCTGACACGCCCAGAGCGGGAGAAGTCATTTGATTATTTCCCATCCAAAAAAAAAAGGGGACGCCCCAGCAGAACAGAATAGTAGCCTCGGTAATGTTCTTCAGAAAGTTCAGGTGCGTAGTACTGATAACCGGCGTGCGTGTATGACCATATGTATGAACGTAAACGAAGCAAGGAGAGTTTGTAAGGATCGTAGCAGAACGCCACCTGTGTTCTGTAGTTTCTGCCTACCCCAATGGGAAAAAAGTGTGACTTTATGTATGACTTATCCTGTGCAATCCCAGTTTCTTAACTCCTTGTTAGATTTACACCAATGACACAACAACACTAGCCTTTGTCCGTGCGATGTTTGTAGACATAGTTACGCGACTTCCAATCAACTCCGAAGCATCTTCCGACTCAATAGTTCTCTTTCGATTCGGTTGAACTATTATGTAAACAATAACACGCATGTTTATGCGTTATCTATTACATTAAGTAACGCGTTATACGCGTGATGTTTTTATGTACCTATAATATACAATATAATACATCATATTATGATGCACACGCATGCGTTGCGCTGTTTGATAAAAGTTACGCTTGGTAAAGCGTTGCGTTTTTGAGATTCTGAAGAAATATGTAGAAACAAGCCGATACAATAATACAATATGTATATTTAGTACGTGAAGCAAAAACTTTGTACGCCTTTTTTGCGAAAATTACACGAAGGCTATGGTATTACGGAGGAGGTCTTACGTTTTGGGGACTGTCTTATGTAACTTTGACGTTCAAAAAGTGCTGACTCTCAGCCTAGTTTGAATAAATGACTTGATTTTGATTTAGTATGGAATTATTTTTATTATGGTATGGGCACAGTTAAAAGTTTAAATGAAGAAAGCGTGAGGAAAGCTAATATTTTTTATTATTGTTGATTAAGTTTTAAATGCATTATTTATTTACCATTTTCGACCACTGGATTACCATCAGTATTCTATAAATTAAAACACCGTGAAACTTATTGTTATCCCACGATCGCACGGACGTAAAATATCGCATCAAGATTTTATCGCATACTGGATTTTCAAATATCGTTGTTGAACCGAGCGCATCCCAACGCGTGAAAAAGCACACTCTTGGATTTTCAGCTTTCGGTACCTAGGAGATCGTTGTAAATCCAGTGCACGATTAAATCCCGCTGCGATAGGATTGACACTATTCACAGCTCACTTCACCTACGTTCCACGATGAGATTTTTGCACAGTAGGACGATAACGAAATTCAGTCGTGTAAGTAATAAAGAATAAACTGTGTAAAGTATTTTTACTTACTTACTAAATCAAAAATATACATCCTCTCAGACCAAATAACATAAATTTTGATAGACTTAAGTAGCTAAACATATCGTCGTCTGCCTAGCTTTTTCCTAATATATATGTTAGGGTCAGCTTCTTGTCTAACCGGATGCAGCTGAATAACAGTATTTTACATGGAGCGACTGCCTATCTTAACTCCACAACCCAGTTACTGGGTAACACGATACTCCTTGGTAAGATTGTTTGTCTGACTTTCGACCTTTTGACGACCAGTAACGACTGTGAAAGATCCATGAATGTCAGCCGGGACCAACAGGTTATCGTGCTATGACTAGACACATACAGAAATTAATTTAATAGTTGAATCTTTATACTATGTTAAATAAAAAAAAACCGGCCAAGTGCGAGTCGGACTCGCGCACCGAGGGTTCCGTACAAACCTGTAGGTATAAACTTTAAAATTTTATTTTATTTTTTATTATATGATGTAACTAAAAATTTACGGTTTTCGCAATTTTTCCTTTATTTGTGCTATTAGACGTTGCTTCGTACCAAATTTCAAAATTCTAGATCGACTGGAAGTACCCTTTAGGTTTTGATTCCCTTGCGAGTTTCGAAAATTTGCGGAAATTTGCGGCATAAACGGCTATATCTTTTGATTGCGTTAGTTTAGAAGTTTGATTTTTTCACAGCTTCAAGAGACAGTAGACTTGAGTATTTGATATGAATTTCACCTTGATACCTCCACGCGTTCCTGAGAAAAAAGGTCTTGACAGACGGACGGACGGACGGACGGACGGACAACAAAGTGATCCTATAAGGGTTCCGCTTTTTTCTTTTGAGGTGCGGAACCCTAAAAAGCAATAAATATGGCACATGTAGACACTGCACACATTTCTTACATCCTTCTATAGGAAACGAAGATTAAAATAAAAAGTAAAATGATGCTTTCGTTTATTTATTGGTAGGACAAGTCGGGGATATAAAAATAAACGATTTGGCTCTTAAAATAGACCGCCTTCTGAAGATAAAGCCATGCACTCACTTGACGACAAGAATTAGACGATATTAGTGCCCGCGATCAAAGGCGGCTTGTAACCAAGTAATAACCACCGTACAGGTCGATCGATTAGGTTAAGCTGCGTTTGACGCGGTTGGTCCGTGGATGGTTGACCATATTAACTTACAAAGACCGTTGAGCCGTTGGTCCTCGCTGTCGTTCGTGGCTCTTTGTCAGTCGTTACGGATCGTAAGAAGCCCGATAGTCTGACAACTAGTCTAGCCCAGTACCTGAGTTGTAAAATACTGACATTCAGCTGGCTCCGGTTAGATTAGAAGCCGACCCCACCATAGTTAAAGAAAGGCTTGGCAGATTGATTGACTGTCCACGATCAAGTAGCTAACCGGTGACCGATGACAGTGTTGAAGTTGACGAGGATTGGTTAATTGGATAGCAAAGTGGACATATCTCAAGTAAATGGACTGGATAAACCTTAAACCGCAGCTGGAGCAGATTGGACGTGGAAGGCAGAGAGCAGAGTGTTGTGCTGCAACTTGGGAAAAGCCTTATATCTAGCAATGGAATGCGATCCCCTAAGTTAACAGACCAAGTATATTGCTTCCAAATATCGCAGATGGCGAGTGACAAGAAGTCGAAATTTTATGAAAGAGTGTTTCTATGGGGCGATTTTGATAGCCCCGTTGACCCATGTCATGTCATCAACATTGTTTTGTCTCCTCGTAATATATTATAAACTACTTTAGTTTTTACTCGTCTCGGGTAATACAGTGAGTTTTACGGACTCACTTTGCAAAGCTTTGCCAGGGTGCTTACTCTCGAATATAATTCCAATAGATCGACATTGGTCAAACGTCAGTTGGTTGAGTTAAACGTCAGGGATTGGCTAGACTCAGTGAGTCCAGCCAATCCCTGACGTTTGACTGACAATTCCAATGTCGATCTATCGGAATTATATTCGAGAGTAAGCACCCAGGACTTCACTGAAATATATCTATATGATTTTTTCACTCTCGTTTGTGACGCTTCTCTGATTTTCATGGGTTTTTCCAGCGGTTTGCAAGCTTTACTTAGACATTTAGTTTGGCTTTTGTTATTTAGTTGTGAGATAACGACTCCAACCGAGAAAAAAAGTATATATCTCTAAAAGTAGACCCACTTTAATATTTCAAACACATATTGCCACTGACGCTGTTAATAATAAATTTTACTTTTCTGTCCGTAAGTCGTGGAATAAAACTTTATATCGGTGGACGCAGAAACTTCTGATTCCGGACAGTACCTAAGGGCAAATTGTAACTAATAGTTGTCCAAGTTTGCCCGAAGGAAAGTCTTTCCTGGTTCACCAAATAAGTTTGTAGATTATTTGTTTTACTCGCGAGAAGTCACGATACGCAATAATACGTATAGGAAGAAAATAGATAGATCGTTTCCTATTCTCAAGAAAAAACACCATGATTACCTCGTCGCTTTTATAAAAGGTCTGCGAAGGTCATACTAAAGTAGGGGCCTATTATGCGGCGATTTCCATCCCTGTCGCGGATGATTGATGCCACGCTCATAACCGGACTTTATCCACCATCAGATTACGAGAAAGTCAGACACGCTTGATCACAATCGTTAAGCTTATTTATTCATGGCTACGTTAGGTAATAGCATGTAATTGGTCTCGGAGAATGTTTCTTTTAGTTACAGTTGGAAGAAATTATCTCATCGAGGGATAATTGTGCGCAAGATTTATGGACACAAGCAATAACTCAAGTTCGAAAATTGCCGACAAATTAACACATCGTCTGGATCCGTGTGGTGCCAGACGTAAAGAATAGCACCATTTCTTCTCTTGGGTGTCGTAAGAGGTGACTAAGGGCTACTAGAGAATGGGCAGCAGTGTTCTCTAAGCATTTTACCACCATACTGTGATCGCCAACGCGCCTGCCAAGCCTGGCGATTATGGCAATCCTCCCCAAATTAGGGGAGGCCTATGTCCAGCAGTGGACGTCTTTCGAATGATGATGAACACATCGTGCAAAGGTTGATTCATGCCTGCTGTGAGAAAATCTATCGAATACGACAAAAGATACAAAGCAGAAAACTCTTTGTCAGGTCTACTTAGATGGGACTGAAAGGCGAAAACAAACAATGTTTCTCGTGTAGGTATCGAGGAAAACATTGCCGCCCAAAACGACGTTACTTTTCTCAAAGTTACACCTATAACTTCTTCCTAACACCATTAAACCACAGCTTAATTTAAAACGCCTTCTGAATATTCAACACTGGACCTCCGTCTGCAGACTACAACAGTATTAAAAGCGATTTGTAACTTCGTCGTGTTGTTGGCCGAAAGCCATTATGTGCCGTTCGATGGAGCATTTGATGTCGTTTGATGTCCTGCGAGGCTCGGGTTATAGGAGACTTGGCATTGAAGATGTAAGCCAGATGTTTACGACACATGTGACCGAGCGAATCGGGGGTGAATTGGCTCATGGCTAACCTCTAATGCCATTTTCCGAGAGCAGAATTTATCTTAAAGGACTAACTTTTGGTGTTTTGTGGTAATTCGTTTAAGATGTAAAAGAAGAATCAACGTTTTTTCAACTCTCGGTGTTGAACCGAGCATTTAGAATTCAACAGAGTGCAGCGCGAATGACTCTCAACGTGTCGAAAAATCACCGTGTTCGATATTTCTCTTGGCACTAAGCAGTGCATTACAGATCCAGTGCGCGAAAAAATCTCACCGCGATTTTATTACGTCCAGCGTCCGTAGGATCGTAGGGTAACGATATGTTTGATGCCTACATAATATTTACATCTCTAAAAGCTTAAAAATGTTCTAGAGCTTTGTATTTTACTTTGTAAGTGTGGTGAACAAAACAACGGAACGCCCCTATGAGAGTTATGTGAGCTTATTTGCCAAAACCTTCCTTTTATATTACGTCTGAACCTTTCATCAAATGACCCTGCGTAAAAATGCCTCGAATTTTATTCCCAACTAGCTTTTGCCCGCGGCTTCGCCCGCGTGGATGTCGGAAATTAATGCAAGAGGACGTACTACCGCGATAAGAATGTGTTATTCCAGGTTATATAGGTAATATAGACTCTGTGTGCCATTTTCGATCCAGATCCATTCAGCCATTTTTGCGTGATTGAGAAACAAACACCCAATCATACATATTTTCACATTTATAATATTATTAGTAGTAGGATTATAACTCATATTACTTAGGATTCATAGTTTATGAAAACATCATGTGTGTTGGTGTTTTTAAAATAAAAGTAATAGTATTCAGAGTAAGAAGACTGTGACATAGGGCTTGGTTTAGTTGAATATAAGTCTTCCTGGTTTTTCTTAACGCTCCTATTTTACCTATACAGACACTCAATCATTTACCAGACACCGAACATAATTATAGGAATAGTACTTTTGCCAGTGGCTTGGCCCGTATAGCTGTCGGAAAATATCACCCGGGAACCTACTACCGGGATAAAGTAGGTATCCTATCTGTTACGTATCCATGATATAATACCTATATCTTTGTGCCAAATTCGATCTAAATCCGTTTGGCCGTCTTTGCATCATTGAGAAACAAACATCCAAAAATCTAAACATCTAAGCCATTTCGCGGTCTCTTACTTGGAATAATACTATTAGGTTTATTTTGAGAATAATGAACACACATGATATTCGCAATTACTATGAAGCCAAAGTAATATGAATTACAATCCTACTTATCCTGTACTACCCGGCCCCTGCCAACGCGCTCTGCGCCCACTTTTTAAATCTCTAATATTTTCTAAGATATTAATTTAAATTACATGCTGTAAAGGGCCATATTGATCTATATTAAATGCACAATGTATTTAAGGTACTTAATTGGATAAGGATTAATGCTGTATTGCTTAAAATCGCTTCGTAAATAAGCCCTTATTTCTCGTAAAAAGTAAAAGATAAAAAATGGTTATTGTGGGTTATCCCTAAGAGATAGACATATACCATTGAGGACATTTTTGTAGGCCTTTTTAAGGTGTACAATACTGTAGTACATTATTTTGATCTATTTCGTAGGATTCAGCCAGGGTTTTTCGAATTTTGAGACGTATGTCAGCGTAGTTTTCGAAGACAGTTATTTTTTTCTAAAATAAAAGAATCTTTCTAAAATAGCCTAAGTTACTCCTTGTTACATCAGCTATCTGCCAGTGAAAGTCCCGTCAAAATCGGTCCAGCCATTTCAGAGATTAGCGGGAACGAACAGACAGACAGACAGACAGACAGACAAAAATTGTAAAAAATGTTGTTTTGGTATATGTATCGTGTATACATCCATATACACTTAGTAAAAAGTGGTTATCTTAATATTAAAAACAGACACTCCAATTTTATTTATTTGTATAGATTGGGTTTGAGTGTTGCTGAATTCTTCATAAGTATTTACTGAAAAGGATACGATTCAGAACTTCGAATGTACGGTCATCAAAAAAGATAAGTAACCAGGGTTGTCGGATATAGCTGACGTTTCTTAAGAAACCGATGGATGTTTTTGAATTCAATTTAATTTGATAAAGTAACGCTTTGTTTTTTATTAATTAAATTGCAATTTTATTCGGAACATCCATTGGTTTACTTTACTTATCACTTTTGGTGACCGTACCGTATATTGTAGGTTATTAGATGTTACTTTTGGGGTTGCGGATTTCCTGTCAAAATAAAAGTAATTCCTACTAATAGTGTGTTATGTAATTACCTCTCTGTTAACAAAACTTCGAGTTGTTAATCTTGGACTATTTCACACTGAATGCAGATGCAGACTATAAATATTTTGGGCCCAGCAGGTAGTAACATTAAAGGTCCGAACCACTTGCACCAAAATTGCAAATCGATGTCTGGTGTATTCGTGCAAAAAATACAAAATCTGTCACAGCTGCCGATGTAGGGAGCCGGACAGCGCACACACCCGCGCGGTATCGATAAACGATATTATCGATATAATTTACCGATTTTTTTTGCTTAGAGAACGGGTTCTGATGGATTTTGAGAGACCGTGCAAATATTCGATACATGCTGTCCGCAGTAATTATGATGTGAGTTGTGACTGAAAATTCGGTTTGCACTTTATCAAGTTAATTTTAATTAGCGGATATATTTATGCGGTACTTTTGCGGATTGTGTTATTTAATATCCTTTATTTGCAAATGTTGTTTTCTGTTCGACAATTTCGAAATGAAGTTTACTTTTTGCTGATTAATTAAGTGGGCGGACTGTTTTAATTCATTTTAACGTCAGGAAGATAAAGCATTGTTTAAAAGCTTTGCACTGTCATTTTTAAATTGTCGATGACATGATCGTGTAAATAAAAATAATAAACCTATACAGGCTGGCAGGAACTTCGACGCGCAACCTGTTAAATACCATGTGTTCAGTACATGATTCTGAACCTTTCTGCATTGAAATTTTTCGTCATTAATAAACAAAAAAGAAAAAGAAAAAACAAAACAGCTGTTTCCTACAAAAGTGCAATACTGTGGTCAAAACGAATGGAGCAGATTTTTTTTTTTAATAACCGACAAAAAAAAATCTGAATCATGTACTGAATCCATAGTAACAATTGTGCGTCAATGTCGGGATACCACCCTGTACATTAACTACACTCACTATTACAAATTGACATGAAATATTAAAATATTATTTAATACATTATTATTCGATATCAACTGTCGCCTCTCTTTCTATAGTTGTTATCTCGAAAGAGCGAGACGGAGCATAACGGAGTCATAAAAAAAATTAAGGCTCGTGCACACCTGTTGTGAGGCGAGGGATCCGTACATCTGTCCCGTCATTATATTGTAACGAGCACCTACCGGTAAATTACAGTGTTGCTTCGGCTACAACCGAATATTTAAACGAGGTGATAAAAATCCAAGACTGCGAATTCGTAATCAGAATTGGGTGATTACTACTGAATTCTAATTACGTTAGTGGTTTTATTTCTAATTCAACAAGCAGGATTGTAAAAGAACTTTACACGTCAATCATGTTTTTAAAACTAGATGAGGTCGGCGTATCACACTAACAATCAGAATTATGGCTCTTCTCCATAGAAATCAACAATTTGGAACTGTGCACCTAGTTTCTGAAGTTTCATAAGTGCCCATGTTGGTTTATGTGAAATAAAAATATTTTGATTGATTTGATTGATTGAATCTGAATCAATTTGAAGGATATTATTAATACATTGAATACACAATACATCAATTTATGTAATTGACATTGTTCAGTGTGATTGAAAATTTTTAATGCGATCTAATTAATGTACTTGTTTAATTGTGGTTCATGTGTCTAAATTAATTTTTTGTTTAATTATATTGCATGTATGACTACTTTTGTACGCCCTAGAGGCAAAACATAGCGCCCTCAATATTTACCAAATAAGAACATAATGTGCCTATGTTTTACAATATATAAATGAATTGATTAATATGTTCGAAAAATTTGTCTGCTCAACAACGTAAATAACGCCCATGAATGTAAATAACGTAATGTTTTTTTGTTTTAATGTTTTTTTGTTTTGTATTTTAATGGTGTACAATAAAGTATATATAAATAAATAAATAAATGTCGCTGGGCTGTCAATTAAAGCCATTTCTTCCCATGCTTTCCGAGGCATCGAGGGGTGTAGGTATGTTAAAGATAATAACCCATTCACAGACCAATCGCGACAAGCGTGGCTTGACCTGATCGACCCATGCGGATGTTATAGAACTAAACCATATTTGTTGCCTCTAATATTTAGAAAGTACAACTGTACCGTGGTATGTTTTACAATTTCCAGGAAAAGCTAAAGCGGTAGGTACTTAGAACACGACCCAAAACTCGTAACTGGTAAGTGTGTTTAAGTCTTAACATTTAACACAGTTCTTGTTAAGTGAATGCGTTAAGATAGCCTGAGAGCTTAAAAGGGTCTAGCCGTACTTCCATGGGCAAACTGCCCCCAGTGGGAACCTATATCGTATCCTATGTTATATTGTAGAGTGTACTAATAGTAGTTCACCGAGTAGGTATTAGCTCTATATCTTAATTAATTGAGGAGCTATTTGGAAAAATGTGTCCGGAGACGCCTTTTTTTCAAAGTGACATATCTCTGTTAATTTTATAGCTAGGAAAATAAAACAAATTTTAGTGTTTATGGGACACTTTATGGTTTATTTAATAGCAATTTACTATGAGCCAAGCCTAAATAAAAATTTAAAAAAAATTAAATTAAATATTTTTTTGAATGATTTCTATTAGATCGAATTGAGTGACCACTTTAGAAAAAATATATAATAATTGCCTATACCCGGCCTAACAGCATGCCAAGTTTCATCAAAATCCAAATGGTACAACATATGGAAAAAAAATATTAAATTTAGTGGGGCACCATGTGACCACTTTGTTGACGCGTATAAATTGTATTAGATTTTAATAATCTTAGGCAAAGTAGCGTTTTGATAGCTTGTATAAAGTATATTAACGGTTGGTGGTGTCACTAGCCTATTTTAATGGTTTGTTGATCAACTTTTAAAGTGACTAGATTTATCAAAAGTACCCGCATATGCATGTTCCTACATGATCACAGTGGATAGTCGCGGTACGCTCTCGCTTTTATTATTTGCGCCGTTTTATAAATTCTTAATCCTGGGACGTATTATATGTTTATGTTTAGAGCAACAAGTTTCAGATTACATGAAATCAAATAACACGAAATTTCGAAGAAAATATTTTTAAACGAAGTTTAACAAAAGCATGATATATCTCTATTTTAATCTTTTATCGTTTTAATATTACATTTTGAGCTACACAAAATACAATATATTTGAGTCGGCTCCAAGTTACGAGATGTAGGCCGTGGGTTCGAACCCAGACAGGCGGTTTACTTTGTGTAAATAATTTCATCACCATTGCTCTCAAAATGGTGAAGGAAAATATCGTGAGGAAACTGGCATGTCCTAGAACCAAGCATTCGAAGACATGTGACATCTACCAACCCGCACTGGGCCCGCGTGGTATATTACGGCCTACTCCTTCTCACCGAGCGGAGACCTATGTCCCAGAAGTGGGAACAATATAGGCTGATGATTTTGATTAAAATTACCCTCTCTAACGGCAGTATCTTAAAGTTTTCATTAGAACTGTGACGCAGAAAAAAGTCTTTATCTTCATCATCATAATAATAATCCTTTTCTTCACCCACTAATTCGAATCGTGAAATATCAGGTGGCATAGTCGATATATTTTTAGGTCACTGGTTTATATCTTTATATAAATAATTCTACTGTACGTGTGTATGTCACTGAACTTCTTCTAAACGGCTGGACCGCTTTGAATGAATTTTTTGTTTGCGTTTTGGTGGCACCCTGGATGGTTTAGATTCACTATTGGACCCGGAAGGTGGCGCTGCTATCGAGTTCTAGGAAACAGGACAACGTCTGTACAGTCAGCTAGTATATATACATTTATATATGTTTAAACATAAACAAACATTACGTTCCTGAATTAAGATTTTGCAAAACGGCGCAAATAATAAAAGCGAGAGCGTACCACAACTATATACTGTGATCATGTAGGAACATGCATATGCGGGTACTTTTGATAAATCTAGTCACTTTAAAAATAGATCAACAATCCATTGTAATAGGCTAGTGACACAACCAACCGTTAATATAGTTTATACAAGCTATCAAAACGCTACGTTGCCTAAGATTATTAAAATCTAATACAATTTATACGCGTCAACAAAGTGGTCACATGGTGCCCCACTAAATTTAATATTTTTTTTCCATATGTTGTACCATTTGGATTTTGATGAAACTTGGCATGCTGTTAGTCCGGGTATAGGCAATTATTATATATTTTTTCTAAAGTGGTCACTCAATTCGATCTAATAGAAATCATTAAAAAAAATATTTAATTTAATTTTTTTTAATTTTTATTTAGGCTTGGCTCATAGTAAATTGCTATTAAATAAACCATAAAGTGTCCCATAAACACTGAAATTTGTTTTATTTTCCTAGCTATAAAATTAACAGAGATATGTCACTTTGAAAAAAAGGCGTCTCCAGACACTTTTTTCCAAATAGCTCCTCAATTAATTAAGATATAGAGCTAATACCTACTCGGTGAACTACTATTAGTACACTCTACAATATAACATAGGTTACGATATAGGTTCCCACTGGGGGCAGTTTGCCCATGGAAGTACGGCTAGACCCTTTTCTTCTATTTTCTCGTAATTTGTATGTAGATCAGTGTTAGGTTGTATGTTGATTCACGACCGTAACAAATATGGCTTCAACGAATTCATCATCATCATTCATCTTATCTTAGTTGACTTAATCCCATTGATTGTCAAGCGTACCTTTATAAGTCTTTACTTTTCTTGTCTTAAATGTTAACAATGAAGCAGCTTTACAACTAAGTGTACCCTAAAAAACTTAAAGCATTACTTGCCGTTGAAGAGTTAATTCCTGCTGTACCTAATAAAATCTGACGTAAAGCACTTTATTAATGAGATCATCATCACGCAAAGACTTTCTTTTGATAGACTTCATACTTTGTTACGTAATTAGCGCTAACTTATTGCTTACAACATTTGCAAGTTAAGATTGATGACTGAATTTTATGTGCCCATATTTTCCATGTTCAAGAAAAATATACCTGAATAAAATTATATCAAGTTAAACGAAGTGTGTTTCAAAGAGACTTTAGCAGCGTAATAACGAGAATTAAATTAAATTTCCAGGGATCAGACGGGTGGGCTTCTGTAGGAAATTCCATCATTTCGTTTGAATTTATTAATTTTATGTTAATACTAACATTTTGGCTCCCGGCGCGTATCCCATCGCCCACCCGCGTTATAACTTCGTTTCCACTTAGCGTTATTTGCGACTGTTTTTTCTTTTTACTCGGCTCCCAAGGGTGGTGGCGTAATGTTAAATAGCCCCAAACCTTCCTCAAGGAGTGGGCTATCAAATGCAAAAAGTATTCTTCAAATCCGATTGGAAGCAAACAACCCGACAAGCAAATACCTTTTTAGAATATTATTATAGTTATAAGGCCTAAGTGTGTGGAGATAGTGAGGTTTTGATTTCAATACTTTGAACCGTTAGATGTGGCATCGAATTGGTGCTGAAGAACTGAGCTTACTTCTGACTATGCTCACGCAAGAATTGACTGAACAGAATTTGGTCTGGTTACAACATGATAAGCAGCAAAAATGGAACAGTAAACAACACGACCAAACGATCAGAGTGTACTCGCCCTTACATCGTAGAAGCAGTACCTCATAATGAAAAGGTAATAAGACAAAGTACACAATAAAATGTGACATAAAGTCACTTCCATGTCGTGATAGTAAGGCCAAGTGCCCCAGGTCGGGTCACCGTCGTGTCCACTTCCAGTCTCATGCCTATTATGGGCACAAAACCGCGATTTTATCTCACTGACAACCATTTTGTAAGACGCCCGAGCTTTATACTCTTGCTACAGTGCCCGCCTGGTGTTTTTGACATTGATAACAACGCGATTGAGTGGCGGAGATAGTGTTTGTTTTTGAAGTCTGGACCGTAAAGTTATCTCTACCGGCAAACGTCTCCAAACCACTGAGCCTAGATTCTATTACAGACTGCTCAACAACGGACATATAATCAGCCTGTATTGTCCCACTGCAGGGCCTTTAGAGTTCCTTTTTCCACTCAACTCTATCCTGAGCCAATAAGGAGCAATCCCTCATGTAGGCGTCGAGTTCATCCCCCCATCTACGCCTGGGTCTTCCGCGAAGCTGTTTGATGTTTTCGGGGCCCATGTTGTGGTGGTCTTAGCCCACATTGCATTTGACATGCGGCAAACGTGTCCAGCCCAGCCCATTTGAGCTTGGCTGCTTTTTGGGTGACGTCTACGATTTGTGTCTAACAGCGCAGTATCGTGTTCTTTAAGGAAGGAACAATTAACAATTGTGAGGAAATCTTGTACAGAGAAAAAATCTTTAAACATAATTCCTAGGTTGCGTTTCGTGGACCTAAAATCCTCACGAAGAATAGTTGGTTGCTCATTTAAGCAACACGGCCAAAGGACCACGGAACCGTAACAATAACGAGAAACAAGAAGGAAATACAAAGTGCTTTGCTTTACAGACTTAGGTAGCCTTTAAGGTTTCTCCGCAGCTTTTCTAGCCTCGCTACGCTATTGAATAACAAACTAACAAGACTTTCGCATTTGTTATAGTAGCCAAGATTATGGGCGACTCGTGGTGGACAATACCCTTTGCCCGAGGGGATACAAAAGACGTTGGCATGGGTACTTGAGTAGCCTTTACGGTAACGGTTTCTTGATCTTTAACTAACAGTTTGTATTAACCTTTGTAGAAATAATTACACAGTATCGATGCGGATCAAAATTAATTCCGTTTTTTCGCTCAACCATCCAAGCGCGTCGGAGACTTGGAGCAAAGTTGCTTAATACATATAATTTTGCGCTATTATTTAAGTCTAGCTCAGCGTCTGGTGTAAGAGAACTTGAACTTAAAATACACTATCTATTTCAAGGCACAGGAAATTAGATACTTAATTAGTTGCAAGATGAAACATAAAAGCATCCTCATTATTTCTAGTGGTGGCAGCGAGGAACAGCTAACAAGGGATTGTATCAGAAGGTAAAGTATATTGTTTACACTTCAAAGTGTTGGTGGATTATAAGATTGTTTGAGGCATAAATAAAGTTACGAAGTACCAAAATCAAAATCAAAGTCATTTATTCAAACTAGGCTGAGAGTCAGCACTTTTTGAACGTCAAAGTTACATGAGACAGTCCCCCCAAAACGCCCGCCCTTCGACACTTCCTAGTGCTTTAGCTGGGAAGAAGAAGTGGCGGAACAAACTCCCCAGCAGCACAGCTGTCTGTTAAGTTAGAAGAACTTGATTCTATACAGTATTGTGTAAGTTATTAATATTATAAAACAAAACATATATTATTCGCCATATGTCAGCTAGCACACGCCAATATACCAACAAAACATTGAAAACTAAACTCAAGCTGAAATAAATAATAAAACAAAATCGAAAACAGAACTTAAAACCTTAATAAAGCCTCCAGGCATAAAGGGCGTGCCCGCTTACATATACGATGCAAATGATACATATAAACAATAAATGAAATGAAAAGAAAATAAAAATAAACTAACAAAAGCAGTTAAATAAAAAAAAAAAAAATAAATAAAAAAAACAATTATATGAACTACCCATATAAACTTTCAGTAGGAAGACTAATTCTGGATTGAAAGAACATAAACATTGTCTTGAGTTGATCACAGCGACCAACTATTCTTATCGTTTAAGTAGTCGTTGATAGAATAGTATGCCTTTGAACAAAGGTTGGATTTTACTTTAGCTTTAAACTCATTAAACTGCAAATCTAGCAAAGTAGAGGGAAGCTTGTTATAAAAGGTAATACCAAGACCAACAAAAGAATTATGAACCTTATGAAGCCGGTGAAAGGGAGCACGTAGTTTATCCCTACTTCTAGTATTAATATTATGAATATCACTGTTTTTAGTGTACAGGTGTATATTTTGCCTAATATATAAGATGTTGGCGAAGATGAATTGTGATGCCACCGTAAGAATACCAATATCTTTAAAGAAATCTCTCAGAGAAACTCTCGCACCTAGTTGGTAAATCGCTCGAACAGCTCGTTTTTGAAGAACAAAAATATTTTGAATGTCCGCGGCTTTGCCCCACAGCAGAATGCCGTAGGACATTATGCTATGAAAATAACTAAAATAGACTAATCGAGCTGTATCAACGTCCGTGTACTGTCTAACTTTCCTTACGGCGTAAGCGGCCGAACTGAGCCTTCCCGCTAGGCTTGATATATGTGATCCCCACTGAAGTTTGGCGTCTACTGTTATACCGAGAAAAACTGCCGAGTGTACAGTTTCAAGCACCTCATTATCTAAAACGACATTGGGTCCCAGATTCCTAACATTCGGTAAGGCGAACTTTATACATTTCGTTTTCTTAGCATTAAGAACTAGGTTATTTGTGGTAAACCAATCCGTAACCATTGAGAGCGCACTATTCACGTCATCAAAATCTTTTCTATTCCTGTCTACTTTAAAGATAAGTGAGGTATCATCAGCAAATAGTACAATGTCACAGACATTCTTTAAATAGAATGGTAAGTCGTTAATATACACTAAGAATAAGAATGGACCCAGTATTGAGCCTTGAGGTACACCTAACTGAACTAGTAGCCCGGAAGATTTTACACCATTGACATCTACACATTGGTGCCTATTTTGCAAATAAGAACTTATGACATTGAGAGCTTCGTTTTGAACACCGTAATGACGTAGTTTACGCAAAAGTGTGTCATGGTGAACGCAATCAAAAGCTTTGGAGAGATCACAGAAAACCCCTATAGCATTTTGCGAGTTCTCCCATGCGTTGAAAATGTGTTTCAGCAGAGCAACACCCGCATCTGTTGTCGAACGACCTTTTGTAAAGCCATATTGCTCATTATGAAGGAGGCTATTTAAATTAAAATGTCTTAGCAACTGCTTGAGTATTAATTTTTCAAATATTTTACTAAATGCAGGTAAGATAGAAATGGGCCTAAAATTGCCAACGTTATTTTTATTACCTGTTTTAAATAATGGTATGACTTTACTACTCTTCATGAGGTCAGGAAAAGATCCTGAATCAACACATTTATTAAAAGTTATAGCTAGATAGGGGGCTACGATGTCTATTATATTACTTAACAGTTTAACGGAGATGCCCCAGAAATCTCCAGTGTTTTTTGACTTAAGTGTGTTAAAAATATTAACCACGTCACGAGGCGTCACATGTTCGAAACTAAATAAGCGACTACATCTGGGCACACTACTATGCAAAAGGTTTTCAGCTTTAGACGGGGATGAATTTAAGGAGCAAGTCGTAGTTATAGGTATGTTGGCAAAAAACTCATTAAATGCCTCAGCTACGTCGGCAGCTTTATTAACCAATTTGTTGTCAATCATAATCTCTAGTTGTTTTTCCTGTTTAATCGATTTACCCGTTTCATTGTTAATAATTTTCCAAGTGGTTTTTATTTTATTACTGGATTTTTTTATGGTATCGCTTAAAAATTTAGATTTAGCGAAAGCACAGATTTTTTTAAATAACTTTGAATAATTTCTGACATACTCTAGAAAAGGAGTATCAAATATATATTTTTTTAAACCATATAACTCGTATAGTCTCGCTCTACTTTTATAAATACCTGGAGTAGCCCATTGGTTGAAGCTAACAGAGGTGCTATTAATGTCAATAGTTTTGGTCTTGAAAGTAGATTGGTATTCTTTTTGTACAATATCAAAAAGGGCTCCATAGATTTCATTAGGGGTCTCGTGTTCTACTATAGATGGTGTAATCCTATGAGCAATATTATTTTTAAATTTGTTGCAACGACTAACTGTATAAGGCCTGCATTCTATTTTATGCGGCTTTTTAAGTAATGGCAAAGGGAAGCTGGCTAATAATCCACAGTGGTCAGACGTTAAGTCACTTAACACTAACTTATTATTGGCATCACAATCACTAAATATATTATCAAGACAAGTCGAAGACGATGCTGTGATCCTAGTTGGTTCGAAAAACAAGTTTATTAAATTAAAAGACTTAAACAGACTGAGCAGTCTAATACTCAATGGAGTAACATCTAAAATATTAATATTAAAATCTCCACATAAAATTATACATTTATTAATTGATTTTAATTTATTGAGTGAGTCCTCCATGACTGACTCGAATCGAATAAAATCCCCAGAGGGAGGACGATAAACGCATATTATGACGTAACGCTCTAGTTCAACACAAGACAACTCAATAGTGCGCTCGATGGAAAGATTAACTAAATCTAAACGTTGTTTACATTTCAACTTGTTTGAAACAAGAACTAATGATCCACCGCGTATAGCACTTTTTCTCACAAATGCACTTTGCACAGTAAAAAAATCATCATTCATAAACACTACTTCATGTTCTTTCAACCAGTGTTCAGTCAAACATAATACCTGAACATCATGGTTTTCGATAAATAAACTTAACTCTAGTTCTTTGCCAGACAAACCCTGCATATTTTGATGAACAACGTTCAACACATGCAGCTTACCCGTTGTCGCACCTAACAGTTTAAACTACCAGGTGTATCAAAAGTGGTGTTAGTACCACTACTAACAGCAATCGATGGTACACTACAGGTACCAGTGTGACGGTGTAAATTGTATGCTAAAAGATTAGCAATTTGTCTCCTACAACTAGGTGGCAAATACAAAGTGTAATTTGTCAGTTTGTAATCAGTAATAAATTGATTACAATCAAAATATAAAATAGCGTCACTGTGACGACTAGTCCTATTATAAATTAACATATTTAAATTATAAATGTGCCTGTTTTGCTCCTCAGACAAGTATTGCGAATAAGGCAAGGCACAGAAAATAAATTTACAGTGATTGGTCTCATTGAGATGTAACATCAAATGGACACATTGAATTATTTCTTTTTTTCTAACATTTAAACTATCCCCATATAATAATATTACAGTAGAACCAGGGTTTATTTTTGACAGTTTAATTTTACTTAATAATTGGCTAATACTGGCTCCGGGTGAACAATTATTAATTACATACTGTTGTGAACACTGATTAAATATGCTACCATAACCTTGACCGAATTTGTCAGAAAAAATATAAGTAGTGTTTATCATGCTATTATTATCAACAAAACAGCTATCTACTGGGTGAGCTGCTGAGGGTGTGGGTGTTTCAAGTTGAGGCTGGGGTGTCTGGGAGCAAGCACAGCTAGAGAAGTTATTTGTCAGAGACTCATACCTCTCCGCATTGTACTTGACCAAGTCTGCCAACTCACTGGCTTCGTGCATGCGCTTACTCAGGTCTTGTTGAGTAGCCTCATATTTACTAAAGATGTCCTTTAGAGCATATTCCCTAACAAACAATTCATCCCGAAGGTGCTGAGTGTCCGTATCATACATAGTAGCCTAGTACCTATACGACAAGTCATTTAACCCCATTTGCAACTGACAAGTCTTGACGACCAATTCTTTAAGTAAAAAAAGAATTTCATACCGAATTGTTTCTTATAAACACAACTCAGTAATTAGGTTTGATGCCAAATGAAAACCTTTTAAAGCAGGCGTTACTTTAGAGAAATGCTTTTAAAAACGGTATATTTTTCCTTACACGCGCCTTTGTTATGAACGTGTTTGTTTTCCATTTACCGCGTTTTACTTCACGCGACGAAAACTGCACCTATTTATAAAGGAACCCAGACCAGAGGCGTCTGCACTCTCTCAATGAGAATACAGCTACATGTTTTGATATTCAACTCTATACAATGCGCCAGCCGAGGCGCTTGTGACTAAGTGATAACAACCGCACAGGTTGATCGATCAGGTTTAGCTACGCTTTCTGCGGCTGGTCCATGGATGGGTGACCATCTTTACATACTAAGAGCCCTGCGTGACTGGGACAGCACGTTAAGCCTTTGGTCCCTGCTCTGATTCGTAGATCTTTGACAGTAATTAAAGGTCGTCAGAAGCCCGAAAGTCTGACAACCAGTCTTCCAAGAGATATTGTATTACCTAGTAACTGGGTTGTGGAGGTCAGATAGGGCATTTGCTGTATAATAAAATACTGGTACTCAGCTGCATTTGTTTAGAATGGATGCCAACCTCAACATAGTTGGAAAAGGGCTAGTCAGATAATAACATTGCGTCAGCTGAATAAAAACTCCAACTACGAAAGTTTTAAGGACCGAAGTTCTGCCCGTTTTATTTTGATAAAAAGATTGATAGGAGTACTAAAAGTATAAAGTTAGGGTTGGGTTACTTTTCCTTTTTCTTCGACTTTGTTTTACTTAGCAGTTTCTCGCCATTCGATCCTGTACCAAGGACGGCTTTATGTAAATAAATTCTCATTCCGAAACCAGCTGTTAAATTAATGATGAGAGTTTCTGATTTGATTTGCAGAGCGACAGCTGTCAGTGGGTTTGCACTTGGCACTAATTGATCGTAATCCTTTAGGGCACTTCGTTTAAAATTGTACGCAAAAGGAGAAATCTCGTTAGTCGAATAATGGTGCTGAGATTCTTGAAACCCTTTTCGGGAGTGATGTCTATACTTAATTTGTTGTAAAATGGGTTATGTTCATAACAAATTCTTAATGCTTGGCCAAGAGTATGTTCCGACGCGCCAATTTTCAGCATCGATGCTTCTGGGATATCGTGTTGTGTTTAATCAAACGTTGCAGATTACAATACATGGAGCATGATACCCGCTAAGCTTATGCTGTGAAATTGACTATTGATTGATGGATGCCCATCCAGTTGCCTATTTGTCCCTGTAATGTACGACAGGTGGAGTTTATTTGCAAGACACTGGACTAGGTAAGAAACGAAGGTAGCTTAGCTTTTAAGAGACTGGTTTTGACGTTTAGATTTAGATGCAGTAAATCGACTGTGTGATGTAAATCTGCTGTGAAATTAGACTGTAGTTGACATGGTATGAGTTCAAAGTTTCGAACAACCCGCTGTATTGTGTAAAATTGCTAATTCACAGGTCACACTGGTATAACACGTCTGAAAGGTAACCAAGGCATCACGTCCTGAGTTTTGAACCTCAAACACCTCTTTTGAGTAAGCGAGGGTCAGATCTCAAATACGTATGCGGCACCTCCACACAGACAATGGCACACGTTCCATCCTGCACTACATGTCCTGCCTCCTATACATTTGATGAACTTATGACTGCGTCAGTAAGCGGAGTTCGCGCAGCTGAATATTCAAAAATGTATGAATTTTTTGCCATCTATCGCCAAGAAGTAAGCGCGAAGATCACTACGGAGGTGTGCTAGAAAAACAAGGGAATTAATTCCTTATTTCTATCTACACAACTTATATTTCTGAATCATGTTCCATAACTTTCCGGATTTGTTTGTTTTCAAACTTTGATTACAAGTTATACGACTCTAGTGAAATGAGCTTAGTTTCATCAACTACTTACTTTCATTTAAGTTATAGTTTGTCCGCTGAAGTTTGAAAAGTCTTGGCGAAACGCGATAATAAGATTGCAACTTCTCTTTTTATTTGTTTTGGAACAGCAATCACGCCAGACGGTAATTCTTTCTAGGTATCTTTCTTGCTGTACATAAAACTGTACTTTAATTTTCAATGGCCATTCCATACCCGTTCGACAGTCATTTACCAGCAACATTACCCTGCTTTCAACTCAGGTAGTCGGTTAAATGTCATTACACAACTAAGCTAAGGTATGGTAACGCAACACCCCGGCCATTCAGTAATATCTTTCTCGGAAAACGAGCGAAAGATCCGTGAATGGTCTGACGCATCATCAGCGTGTACACGCAGTACCGGTGTCGTGACGTCATCGAGACACCGACACAATTGTCTTAGGACACACATGACATGGATTCCAGCTAAAGGTTTGTTGTATTGGCGGTGATCGATGGGTTTAGTGTTGTGTATAGGCAACAAATAAAAATAACATGTGCAGCGTCACTGACTCGACAAAAGTGACTTTAGTGTCGTTTTGTCTCCAAATAAAGAGACTTTCTGTTGCGTCATTGACTCGACAAAATTAGTCGTCCGACCGTCACCATGCCTAACGGTTCTTTACACCTTCTACAGTTATAATTTCGACCCAGGTGCCTTGTTTGTTAATTTAGTGGGATTTAACGAATGAGTAGCTCAGTTTATGAGGTTATTCAAAGCAGTTTCTCAGTAGTAAACCGTCGGGGTTTTAATAATGGCGGAGTGTTGTATTACGGCGGTAAGGAGCGATGTAATATGATGTGCTGTAGGTAAGCTTGTTAGCCAGTCAGCTGTTGAGACAAGGTGCAAAATTAGTACTAAGTGTATTAATTTTGCACCTTGTCGTCTCACCCAGCAGGTAGCAAGTAAATATTAATTGAGGATATAAATAATGTTACACCTGATGCCTGCATCGGATGCATATGCATTGCAATTACTCTTTTGAATGTGAAATTTCTAAAACACAAAAGTAACCCACGATGATGGTCGAATTTTGAATAACATTTTTGTTATGCAACATTTTAAGTTCATTCTTGTGGCTAAGTAATTACAGCTGTACAGGTCATTGTCGCGATTGGTCCGTGGACGGATGACCATCTTTACGGACCAAGACCATGTTATTTGTTGATTATAGAGTCGTTACGGGTCGTCAGAAGCCCAAAAGATTGACAACTAGTCTACTACTATGGGGTATCATTTTTCCCAGCAACTAGGTTTTGGAGGTAGTCGCTCCATGCAAATACTGGTATTCAGCTGCACTCGGTTAGATGGGAAACCGACCCCAACATAGTTGGGAAAAGACTAGGCTGATGATGAAATTCATAACTGGGAATTGTCTTAAACATTCTGACGTTGTCCTCGACTAAGATAAGAGCTTAGTGAAACCAAATTGCATCTAATTTACGTTCATAAACATGCACGTCATAGCTGTTCAGCTCATAATCACAGCTCATTTACCTAGTAATCTACACAGATAACAGATAGGAGTTCCCTCGGAGGTCGGATTCTAGTGAGATGACTCACACGATAATGACACGCTGATCTTGAAGATTTACTCATTCCGAACGAACTTGTTCCGTTTACACTGACTCACAAACTCACGCGTACTTTATTTTTTCTTTCGAAATGTTATGTTTCTTTTTTTAACCTTTCGCTCGTTCGGGCCCCCCGCTAATCGGACGTCCCTGTCTGTCGTTAATTTTAGATAAATAAACAATGAAATTTATTGTTTTACGGAAACCGTTATTGTCGGTCTATAACAACGAATTATGCAAACCGGTGTACATAGTTAGCTTTGTTATTAAATATACTATCATATTACGTGTATATTTTGTAGTTTCTATTTGTATTTTTCTTTAAAAATATTGTGTAAGCAGAAAATTTTAGGTTATGCATGCAACTTACCAACTTTCTTTCAAAGTGTTTTCGAAATCTGCGCACATACACTTACACCATTTTTTCCCACTATAACACATTTATTTCCACATACATTCACATACATTTTTCACTTGTAAACATAATATTTACTTTACTATAAAATAATTACGCTATCATGGAATTCGCGAATCCGCCATTAGTCACGAGCGAGTCATTGCAACTGTCAACATCCGGTACCCGCCTAGGGCTGCCCGCACCGATTTCAAAAATAAACATCGATAGTTCGATGTCGTAACGTACGCATAATAATTGTATGTAATTTATGACGACTTTAGTACAATAAACTAGGAAAAAGTAGCCAATTGGAATTAATAATACTTATTGTAATCTAATTGGAATGCAGATGTATGATTTTTTGCAAAATGGCCTCCACAGTTGATTGATATCTACTTTATTTATTTTATTAGATATTGTTGCTGGAGTCACAACTAATTTTGTATTGGTTTTACTTCATGGGATCGAACCAACAAGTGTGCTATTGTGGAGTGAAGAATAAAGGATTGTTTCGAGAGAGCATTTTTGAAATAAACAAAACTCGTGAAGTCATGTTTCAAAATACATTTATTTACAATAACAAAAGTATAAAAGGCAATAATAAAACAAATGGGCACTGGTTTATTAGTAAAGTAAAATTACATAAAACTTACACTTAGACATCTTAGGAAACAAATGCCCCACAATACAGTTTTAGTCGTAGGTAGTGCGCTGGAGTCGAACTAATGCTTAGTTTTTGTCTGGAGTGAAGAAAGAATTGTTTCGAGAGAGCATTTTTGAAATAAACAAAACCAACAAAAATATAAAGGCAATATTAATAAAAATGGGTCCTGGTTTATCAGGAAAGTAAAATTACATGAAACTTATAGTTATACAGTTGATTATGGGTACCAAAAACTGACAGATATTTACTTTACATAATGCAGTTTTAAAAACCTAAATTCCTTAAACCTAAAAGTGCTGGAGTCGATAAGTGTAAAAATGCTAGCCGAACCCATGAAATGGAAAGAAAAATATTGAGCGCTCAGTGTTGATATAGTGGGTGCCGTAATGTCACAGTCATACATCGTCTTCTACACTCTCTCACATCACATCAACATTCAAACAAAAAACAACTATTCATTTGGTTTCCTTTTTCGCCCACGGTTCCTTTGTTTGGATTCCAGATCCTCTGTTGAGGTATGCCACTTATCCCAACAGTCTTCCTCCAAGCAAAGGTAAACGTCACAAGTCATACAAAATGAATTAATTGATTTTTGCTCTTTGCTCCTTCTATAACACATCACACATCTCCTTCTATTAGTCCTTCCTTTCAAAAGTCTTGGACGGTGTAAAATATCTCGTCTTAGTCTCGTTAGTTTCGGTACCGGGCCAGCAAGAGCCTCTACTCCAGAGGGGCGGTGCTTTGAAATAATGGCTTCTGCGAGCTGGTATCGAAAGTCACGATGACTCAACGCTGGTAAGTTACGACGTCGCAAAGACTTCACATACATCACAAAAGCATTATGAATACTTACATTCAGCAACCTTTTAAACAATTTTATATACCATTTTACACCTCTCTTTCTTTCCAATAAGTACATTGAGAGTTTTTGATCCTTGAGATCAATCCCTCCCATTGTTTTACTGTAGTCCCTCGCACACACGGGCTTGACTAATGTCTTCCCGGCCTTCAATCCAACGTAAGTGTCGGCATTGTGATAGGTAGATATAAAAGTCACCATCTTGGTGTCTTTCCATGACACGAGAGAAACATCACCACTATGGCGAGCTATTATAGTCCCCTTTGGCACGTTTTTCGAAACTTTCGCGATGTCAGCAGGCACATTACGGCGACTTACTCGAAGTGTCCCCAAACAGTCAAAGCCTTGACTCTTTAGGTATCGCGCTAACGATGGAGAATTATAAAAATTATCCATCGTTACGTTATGACCCCGACGGTCAAGACCTTGCAGGAGGTTAAGGACGACCTTAGTAGTTTTACCCCCTAAATCAGCACCAAGAGACGCATCCGTATTACCGAATGTGTCGGACTTACCTGTATAGATCTGGAATTTACTCATATAGCCAGTGCTGGATTCGCATAGCTCGTATGATTTAATTCCAAACCGCGCAGCCTTTGACCTTATTGCTTGTATCCAGGACAAGCGGCCCTTGTATAAGGTCAATGACTCGTCGATAGATATGTCGCGCCCCAGATTGTATAGGGTACTAAATTTCCCTTGGAGATGCTCAATGATGGGTTCAATTTTTTGCAGCTTCGCGGACATCACTGTATTTACTGAACCAGTTCCACCACTTGGAACAAAATGAAGGAACTTGTTCAGCAAAATGTACCGATTAATGGAAAGTATGGACCTGAAGTTCGGCATAGCGAGAAGTCCACCTTTCCAATATTCATTCAGTGATGTCCGGGAATCTATAGCCATCAACATGAATATCCCGAAAAGAAGCAAAATCTCGTCTCCATCAGTCTCGGTCCACTGATGAATACGAGAGTTTGTTTTTAATACCCCTTTTTCCTTCAACGCGTCGGTGGTCTCTTTGGCATAACGATTCGTTTCCAGGACAATTCGGTCTATGATACTTTTGTCCCAGATATCGACAAAAGCATCATACCCCGAATCGTAATCACGAATCGGTCCAGGAGCAGGGCCTGAAAACTCTTCAGGTTTTCCCCTGAACGATTCGTAACTTTCCTCCCAAGTAAACTCTGTCGAAATACCAAAAAGATCATCGACTGCGTTGTCCATTCCTCGCTCAATATCGTTGATTACATTTTGCGTGGGTTCGTCTAACTCATCATCACTGGGAATTTCCCTCCCATTACCGACTATATCAGTGATTTTGCCATCAAACTCATCATCATACTCACTATCAAAATCACTGCCATAGTCAACCAATCTTCTAGGCACCAGCCTAGACTTCGACGTCACTCCAGAAGTTGAGGGGCGCGGTTCAACTTCGGGACCGATGTCAATGTCGGCGTTTACAGGGGAAACATCGAAAGATGCTACCGCTGAGGTGGCACTAGTCGGTGGAGGTACTAAGAGGGAAACCCCTTGATCACACGTCTTCAGCCAGCGATGAACATGCCGGGGGTCCTGCTCCAACACCTGCTCAGCTTCCTCATCCGACATGTCCATCGCTTCCACCCTTTCGTAGACACTTTGACTGTGAAAGAAGAAAAGCAATTGAAGTAACACCATCACCACCGCCTCCTATACAAAAGAACCTGTAATATAAAATTTAAATACTTACAAGAGTGGCTCCTCTTGCTCATTTTGAACTCGCCGCATGGTACCGCTGGGGGTCTTTTCAATTTGAATTGACGCCCCAGTCGGTCGGATAGACCCCCTCGGTGTGATGAACACAGGGAGCCCGCACAATCTGTGAAAATAAGATAAATTGCAGACAAAGTACTAAGATTTCTGCAAAGCTTCATTGCGTATAGTTACTAAGACGATATTTACCGTGGAGGGCTCTTCACCACCGGGTCCGAGGGTGGCATCCGTGCGGCGAGATCAAATAAAACCTTCGACCGCGCCACTGCGCTTCGATCGGAGGCACGGGACGACGGCTGCGACTCGCTTTCGGCATCCGATCGGTCCGTACTGACCGATCGGAGCCTTACCAGTCTTCTAAAAACAAAAATTAAATACAAAACTCAAAACAATGAACGGAACGAAAAACATACCCCTCCTTTTATCCCCCTCTCACCACCATTACCGAACAAAGCAAGTATGATTATGTTCAATATTTTTTTTACATATAAAGTAGACAACTTGTATTAACCCCAGGGGTTAAAGTCGGGCAGAGCCTTGCGAACAGTTATTAAAACAACATTTACCCTGGAGTAGCGAGCTCTAGTATACGGTCGCGCCGTGCCACCGCGCTCCGATCGTAAGCGCGAGACGACGGTCGCGTCTCGTCCTCTGTATCCGATCGGTCAGTGCTGGCCGATCGGAGCCTTGCTAGTCTTCTAGAATTTCATTGCTCCTGTTATTGCATATTTTATTAATCTATGTGTGAAAGAAAGTAGATACCCAAAAAGATTAAAGGAGTCAATTATTAGACCAATTTACAAACAAGGTTCACATTTGGAATATACAAATTACAGACCAATAGCTATTTTAAATACAATTAATAAGATTATGGAGAAGTTTATAGTTAATCAAATCACAGCTTATTTAGACAAAAATGATATTATTACCGATATTCAACATGGTTTTAGACCAAATAGAAGTACAGTAACAGCGTTAGCAAGATTTACGGACGATGTAAATAATTACCTAAATGATAAAAACATAGTGGTAGCTGTATTTATAGACTTCAAAAAAGCGTTCGACACCCTGGATCACGACGGCTTGTTGCAGGCTATGGATGAGTGTGGGATAAGTGGACCAATCAATAAATGGTTTCGCCAGTACCTAGAGTTAAGAACTATTAAAGTTAGGGTTGCTAATGCGGAAAGTATTGAGGGTGTTGTCAAATATGGTGTTCCTACCGGATCTGTATATGGGCCTGTTGGTTATATTATCCACGTTAATAGTATGTGTAATGTTATACAAAATTGTAAAGCTTACATGTACGCTGACGACACGTGTCTCCTATTCAGTGGTAAAGACCTAACCTCCATACAAGAAGCAATACAAGAGGACTTGGATAATATAATTAAATGGGCGCATGATAACGGCATAATAATTAATATTAACAAAACTAAGTGCATGCCAATACATTCCCCATATTCGAGTAAGAAAAACATTGGCCTATGCATCAAAGGTCATAGTTATGAATGTCTTCACAATGGTAAATCAAGTTGTCAATGTATTAACTTGGAGCAAGTAAAAACATACAGGTACCTAGGATTGACCATTGATACTAAATTTGCATGGAACATACACATAGACACGGTTTGTAATAAAGTTCGGTCCGTTCTGGGTAAATTGTATACCCTGAAACCTGTCGTCAAGAGAGGATTATTGTATGCACTGTACTATGCACTTGCCGATTCAACTATCAATTATGGGTTGTGTGGTTATGGACTTACTTTTAAAACATATCTAGACAAAATTAAAATACTGCAAACACGACTTCTAAAAATGTTAGTGAGTAAAAGAACTAAACAAAGTTTGAACAAAGAGTATGAAAAATTATTTAAAAAATGCAATATATTACCAGTGGATATGAAAGTAAAAATGACAGTGATTCTTGAACAACATAATATTAACAAACATAAAAAAGAAAAGGTACATAACTACCCAACCCGCCTTGCAAAGAAAAAGAAACTACAGGTGCCAAATGTAAACAATTACTATGGTAAGCGCACGAGACGGTGGATTATACCCACACTAATTAATGAATTACCTGAGGGAATGATCGATCGTGTCAAAAGTAAAAATCACCTTAAAAGTGTCTTAAGGAAACACTACATGTCAATGTGTCCATAGTTGCTGCGGTCTATCAGCGGCCTCGGTCGGCTAATGTCGTGGGTACTAAGTTCGTTTACCAAATACTAAGTAGGTACTTATGGGATGGTCTCGTGACGTTCGTTGGCTGATGCCGCTGTGTGTTGTAGCTGTAGTTGTAAAATATGTCGTTGTGTGGACAAATACACCGTATCCACATACGGAGTGTTTGCCTACCATGCCATAGTTTTAGTCTTAGTTTTAAATTACATTTAGTTTTTATGTTAAAGCAAAGATTCGTGCTAAATCCACGAGAGCCTACTGCCGACAAATTGCATTGCAGTTTGGCAGATGATATGTAAAAATAAAAGTGTAACATTATGGATTAAATAAACATTAAAAAAAAAAAAAAAAAAAAAAGAAACAAAAATAAATGCAAATGTCAAAACAATGAACACAACGAAAAAAAAACCCTATTTCGACTTTCACCACCACTACTCAACAAAGCAAGTAAGTTTATGTTCAATAAAAGAAAAGTAATATTTTTAAAAATAACAACCCATGACTTTCTAACGCATATAATTTTGTAATCAACAAAAAAAAAATATCGAACATCGACTCACACAAACCACGCATGGACAACACTATTTCGTTCGTGTGCCAACCAAACATGGCGGCCTTCCTTCGAAATATTTGTTAGCTTTGTCAATAATAGGTATGAATGATGACAAATGTGAAACTAATCACAAAATCTAATTTGTAAATAATAATAAACGATATATATTATCTAAAACTAATTGTTTCTACTCAAAAATCAAGATATCTACACAATAATCGACGAAAAATATGACGCAATCTTCGGCGAGTGGCCGATGCTTCCTCATAATTTCAATGCGATCGGTCAAATATTTCATCGATTTCTAATGAATAACACTTCACACACATTCTACAGTAATTTATCTATAATTCTATGTATAAATCTCAATAAAATACTTACTGTTTCTTGGAATTCATCGCCTGTCCGTTCCTGTTCTGTGTACTGCCGAAGTTAGATGTCGCTCAATCACAATGCGCGCGTCTTTTTTATTTTTTTTAAGTTTTCGTTCCGTTCGTACACAGCTTATAAATATTCAATAATGAAGCCAGTATTATTGGCATGAGGTTGGTATTGCGTTTCTATTAGAAAACCAAACGCTCCAATCAAAAAACAGCGGGAATTCAAATGTATTTTACATGATGCACATGGTGTATCATAAACAGTTGGGGCATTGAAATAACATGATGCACACGTGTGCATCATAAACACGTGAGGGGTTAATAACACTCTTTTAACAGCCGGAGGGATGCTTGTGTGAGTCAACAGTTCGGAATTTGAAATTTATGTTATTGGTGCAAGGGTGCATAAGTTGGGGTCATGACCTTTTTTGATGGTTTTAGAGCAGGTACTTATTTAGGCGTAGTTTTTGAAGTGTGAATGTCGTGCATGATAATTTATAACTTTGGAGTAATGTGCGCTTAGGCTAGGGTTCTACCCGTTTGCCGACTTTGTGATTTGCGTCAACTGTAGTCAGTATGTTAGGTACAGAGAGTATGTAAATTAACCCATCAAAATAAGCTAAGTGCTTATTGGTTACGTAGGCATGTAGGTATCGATGTTTATACTTCGTTGAAGTGGGGTAATACGGTATACTGTACTACCTTTAGTTCATGGAAATATGAACTGAAGTGACCTGACAGTATTTGTCAGAAATATGAGTGATCCCAGCTGGGTTCTCCAGCTGACCTAGTTTGAATAATAATAATAAATTTATTGTACACAGAAAAACACTTAAAGTTAGATAAATTAAACATGATTTTACAAGAAGTCAAAAAGGAGGTTGAACAGCTGGCTCCTGAACTAAGTAAAAGGATACTTGTATCTCAAGGTAGTCAAGGGTCTAGATTAGCCAGTATTATCTATATAAGGCACACATATTTCCCATGGGGCTCGTGAATATATGAATGAGGAGGTGTTTATCTGCTAAGATATTACCATAAGCCCTAGGTCTGTTTTCGAATACACACACGCGAATACTGAAAGCTAAAATAAATCAGTTTGATGAGATGTGGGTAGGTACGAAATAATCAACTTATCAGTCAGAAAATACGAGCAAACTGTCAACTAAATAGTAAATTGTATCCCAGGCATTCAATAATTAAAAAAACTGAGCCCCACCAGCAATAAAATAATCGTGAACGGAGCGCGCGCGGCCAACTGCGGCCAACCCTCGCTATAATATATTTTTCGCAATGGGGCGGTGTGCGCCCGACAGGGGAAAACAAGCTCTCCAACAGCCAAACGACCAAATAAAACACTATAAATTCATCAAACGTGCAAAAACTAACACTTTCATTCATACATACCCCTTTTATCGAAGAAATGTCCCGATTATTTTATTGATCACATGTGTATGTACACAAACCATAAATAAAAATCGAATTAAAGTCCAAAAAACAATACAACACGAGAAAATTTGGTTCTCTATGAATCTTCAGTCAATACAACAAAATTAAAAAGTATAAGTCAAAACACTACGATTGAAAATATTTTCAGTTCATAACAATTTTTAAATTTCATCTAATTCTGAATCACATAACACAACACCACTCCTGTACAGTTGTACTGTGAGACTGAATGAAATGAATGAACAAATTGAACACTATTTATCAAGGGGAAAGACCTATTCGTTCTGATTGAATGAACTAAAGGTTCCTGATTTAGGATTGGTCGTCAGTATTAGCCCGGGTTGAGCTTACTGCTAATTCTCATAAAACACCATCTATCGGAAACGTGAGTAGAGTAACGTTTTACAGCGCCATTTTTTGCTCTCGTTAAAATTGAAATAGCGTTATCCATTAGACGATACAACAACCACCATGTTCGAGTTAGTTTGTACACATGATTACAGATGGCGGTAAATCCTGTCTCCTGATTTAAAGAGTCAGAACTGAAAAAGAATTAAGCTGGAAAAACACTTATATTTTCCACAGCCATTTTAATACAGTATACTATTACAATATTATTAATTTTAACATATAATTTAATAATTATCTGTTCTATTTATTTGGATGAATGGGAGGATACTTATCAAAACGAAAGGTCGTTGCACCAGTTTCGAAACTAACTTCAGTCTATTCGATGCTGTCATTTACACTCACGTCAAAAATGGAGGAGGAACGTCTTTTCGATGAGAGAGTTTCTATTCGGGATTCAGCTCGCCCTCTTAAAAAATATGGAAGTACGTGTAACCACATGAAAAGGAATGAAGAATACATCAAGCATGTGATGGCAAAAGGCGATACGTTGCAAGGACTTGCCCTCAAATATGGTGTTACCGTAAGTGTACCAACATCGCAATTAAAGTGTTATTATCTCGTTAACTCTTCGGGTTTGGAACGGAAAGAGTGTTAAATGTGGCGTTTGGTTGTTATAGATGGAGAAAATTAGGCGGGCGAATCGTTTATTTGCTACGGACAGTTTGTATTTGCGGGAGTATTTATTGATCCCTGTCACCAAAGATTCTCCTTTCTACGAGAATGGTGAGCGGGTGACGGAGCTGCCCCCACCGAATCACCGGGCATCCATCTCAGGCATGCCCACGGGAGACTTCTCCCCGGGCAGCCCCGACGAAAAGAAGAGCTTCGACGAGTTTCTCAATAGACTGGACTCTTCACTTGCTGATATCAAGAAGCATGTAGAGAAGACCAAGGAAACTAGCGAGTGAGTACCTAATGTAATTTAATCGTTTTCATTATTTACTATTCAGGTAAAGGTATTCTGTATCTATTGCCAAAGGTTTGGTTTCTTTGATAGAAGTAATAAAAACTTTTTGCTTCAAATAAAAAGAATTTGTGTTAAAAAAGGCTGTAAACTTAAATGATGCTGATTAAGAAAAAATATTTACAATATTACATCATCTCCTAAAATTTGGTTTTAAGTATATTTAGGAATAAAATACAATACATTTAATGATAAAATTATCTCAATGTTGAGTAAACAAATTGGAAGGCGTCTGCTAGTATGATAAAGTGTGTTTGTGTAACATTGATAACGGCTTGCTTATTTGATGTACAGGATGTACGCACAGCACAGTCCCTTATCAGTATATACTGTGTCAATTTTAATATAGGTAGAATACTCTAACATTTATTCCTATAATTTACTTTGTCGCGCAAATAAGAGAAATGTGCAAATAATAAAGCCATATTGTAATAAATAATGATAAAATATTTCTCGCTGGTGACACTATAAATGTTAGTCCAATCAAATAACATGCACCTCAAATGTGTCTTCAGTAAATAACAATTTATTACGTAAACAAATATAATTTGCTCTGCTAATCATTTTAATTGACATACTTAAGTATGCTAAAGTTATTGAATCATGTGTTTGTTGTTGTGTCTAGGCAGCTAGGGCTTTAATAGGTAATATGTAGAAGGGGGTTGTGTCCGCAACTCCACGTCTGAGTATGTATTTTGCGAACCGCTGCTAGCTAGGGACTATAATATTTGCTAAATATAGTTTCACACAATATAGTATGTAGTCACATTTTAATTCCCTAGAGGGGTAGTGCTATGAATATCAAGTGTCTATTAGGTAATTGAGTGCATGCGGTAAGTTAGACAGCAACCGAATAAGCTTCAATTAATAGAGGTGACTCGTCTTGTTGTTGGAGGAAAATTGTGATGACCTAATAAAAATTCTAATAAGCCGAAACACTGCTTAATCTGAGCATTTTAATTGGTATTGTTTGGGTACAACAGGATAATAATAAATGGGTTTTACAATTCTAAACGATTTGTTATTAAAAAATGAATATACAATAAATTATATGTAAGGGCGAAATAAGCTTCTAAATAATTTACATTCTGAAAATGAAAAATATTGATTCAACAAACATAGAGCCTTGGTAACCGTCATTGATTTTCTAATTATATTTATCTAAGGGTAGTTATACCACTACGTTTTATTTCCACTATCGAAGAGCAATGCACATATTACATATTGTGTAAACATGACAGTGCACAAAAATCATGGTGGCTGTGTCTGTCTGTGAGCCCACATTGTGCTAGAAAGTTGGCAACGGATTTTGATGTTGTTTTACCATTAACACATAGACCTCCTAAAAATAGTGTCTATGTGTATAAAACACTAGCTTCTGCCTGCGACTTCGTCCGCGTTAAATTTCTTGTTCCCCCGACCTTTCCCGTCGCGTCGAATCGCCTACCCGTGCGAATTTTCCCGTTTTTGCAACATTTTTCATTACTGCTCCGCTCCTCTTAGTTGTAGCGTGATGTTATATAGGCTATAGCCTTTCTCGATAAATAGGCTACCCAACACAAAAATAATTTTTCAATTCGGACCAGTAGTTCCTGAGATTAGCGCGTTCAATCAAACAAACATACAAACAAATAAACTCTCCAGCTTTATAATATTTGTGTAGATTAACAATCAACTTATCACTTAATATTTAAAAAAAAATTCGCCCTGCCACGTCTGTCTGTCTTATCATCATCATTTCAGGTGATCAAAAAAAAAAAAAAGACGGCCAATTCTGGATATAGGGGGTTGCGTTTGTCCGTCAGAACGCAATAAACTCAAAAACTACCGAACAGATTTTCCACCAACGAACGAAATGTTTCACGAGGAAATCTTAGGTTTTGTGTAAATTGGATGAAATATGACGACCATTGTTGAAGATGACGGAAAACATCAAGCCAAGAGGCGTGCGCCGCGTAAACATTGGAGGAAAATTAGCACACAGATAGTTTATAAACTCGTTGTACTTTAAATCCCGGTAGTACGTTCCCGTGAGATAGTTTCCGACATCAACGAGGGCGAAGTCGCGGCCAAAACCTAATCTATACTAATATTATAAAGCTGAAGAGTTTGTTTGCTTGTTTGTTTGATTGAACGCGCTAATCTCAGGAACTAAAAACTAATCGAAAAATTCTTTTTGTGTTGGGTAGCCTATTTATCGAGGAAGGCTATAGGCTATATAACATCACGCTACAACCATGACGAGTAGTGCAGTAATGAAAAATGTTGCAAAAACGGGGAAAATCGCACGTCTAGGCGATTTGACGCGATGGGAAGGGTCGGGGGAACAAGAAATTTAACGCGGACGAAGTCGCGGGTAGAAGCTAGTATATAATAAAGAAACCTCGATGCTTTGTCAAGTCGAAGCAGGGCTTAGCTAAAATATTGGTTTAACTGATGGCAACTTATTATACTTGTTTACGTTCCGTGTGGTGATAGACGTAAAGAATACCACCATCCCATTTCTTCCCGTGGGTGTAGTAGATGGCGACTAAAGGACTAACTAGAGAATGGGCAGCAGTGCATTTTACCACCATACTGCGATCGCCAACCCGCCTGCCAAGCGTGGCGATTATGGCAAACACCTCCGTTTATATGGGGAGGCCTATGTGAAACAGTGGACGTCGTTCGGCTGAAATTATTATAATTTATCACAATATGTCGGCCATCTTGCAGTAACTTAGAATTATTTTGTTTGTTTTAACTATAATTGAGACTTGCACTACTAAATTTACGTAAGGGGGATCGCAGCCGTAGGCGTTTTATAGTTTCTACCGATCCCCATGGGAATAAGGCGTGGGTTTATGTATGTATACGTGTGTTTGTTATCATCAACAATTGATTACTTCAGACAATCTCTACCTTTACTCCATATGTATGTTTAATATTATTACTACCATTTCTATTGTTTTCTTTAAGTGCTCATGCCAAAAGTAAAAAAATATAGTGTGAAGAATGGACAGCCGGTAACAGTTACGTATTGTAATATTAAATCGATTACGTTATGTTATGCATTGGTAATTGGCTGTCAGACCGGTTCAGAAGTACATCGTATGATTATATTGTAGAGTAGGGGAAGATAAAAGAAACTATGGATGGACTGTGCAAAACATGATATGGCTATAAAGAGGGTGACTACCGACATGACGACTTATAGATAAGAATCGAAGAAGAAGATTTAATGATTATATTAAGATTTTAATATCTTATTTTGAAGTAATATAAGCTGATTTGGATCCAATATCCTCTGTGCATGTGTGCATGTCACATAATTTTTTTATAATGTTATGCCTTTTTAGTTTGACTCGTCATTTCTTGTCAGGCAACAGTCAGCTAGGAAATGCCAGCGCCATCTAGTTTTAAAAATACTGATGTATAAAAGGGTCTTATCGATCTATTTACATAAATAAACATAAACATGCTTCTGTGAACATCACTCTACTTGCCTAACACACTATTAATCATTCAATCTGAATCATTTTGAAGGCTAAATCCATTGCTTCATATGCTCGAAGGACTTTTGGCTAAGTAATAACATCGGCACGGATCAAGCGATCAGGTTAAGCTCCGCTTGCTGCGGTTGGTCCGTGGATGGGTGACCATCTCTAGATACCAAGACCCTTCGAGCCTCAGAAAGCACGTTTTTTGTTTGTGGGTGGGACATCATCAATTGACGTCTCCCGCTCTGGACGGAGCGACTAGACTTTTACTGACTAAAACCCTCCCGTGTTTCTTCAGTTGCCGATATGCCAGGGCCACGGTAACTCTTTCGAACGAATCTCGCGATCCTGGCATTCATCGGTCCTAGCGGACCTCTTTAGTTTTGCTGACATCTTAATTTTTTATAAGTACACCTAGACCTCCTTGACTAAATTCTTTATCATCATCATCATTCATCATCAATCATAAAATGCATAGAGAACGTTGGTGCCCATTCTCTAGTAAGTCTCTTAGTCGCATCTTACGACTCTCACGGGAAAAAATGGGATTTGCTATTCTTTACTACCGGCACCACAAGGACAGGATGGTTAATACTAACATATTATTATCTAATTGTCCTAACTTTCACGGGTTATTGTGGTTTGCGGCTATAATAATTTTGTAGCAATATGCTGCTAATATGGACGTAAACTAATTAGTGCTCCATAATTGGAGCTCTTTGCGGAAAACGACCATAATTTATGGAGATCCTACTAATATTATAAATGCGAAAGTTTGTATGTATGGATGTGTGGATGTTTGTTCCTCTTTCACGCAAAAACTACTGACCCGATTTAGATGAAATTTGGCACACAGATAGTTTATAACCTGGAATAACACATAGGGTACTTTTTATTCCGGTAGTGCGTTCCCGCGGGATAATTTCGACCTCGACGCGGGCGAAGCCGCTGGCTAAAGCTAGTAGTAATATAATGCGTTGTTGTTTTTTTAATTTTTAGCTTAGTTTTCAAGGACTTATTTAATTTACACACATATCACGCCTTGTTATCCCCAAAGGGTTGGGCAGAGGTGCACCTATAGGACACCCACATTTGCCAGCTCCATGAAATTGAGGGCGAGCTTATTGCAAGCAATGGGGCTCATGTCCAGGGCCGACTCCATGCTACGGAGGAAATCCAGATAGAAAAGTCGAACCCAGTGGGTAATTCCGTAACTTGCTATCGGTTGAACGTTGGAACGTTGTTGAGCCGACAATTTATTCGAACAAATAACGCAATGGATTACAAATAATCTTAAATATGATTCAGATTTTGATTGATAGTGCGTTACGCAATTAGGGTGCAGGTCCTCATACTAAGTCTTAGCGCTTGCTTTCATTATTAGAGCTATATAAATACAGCTACATTAGTAAAACATATTCGTGATGTACGGTTGTCTATATTCATATGTAAAAACATGTTTTGTAAACACATGAAATCATGATAGGAAGTCTATTATCAGTATCACACTTACAAAATACCAACCACAATCCCGCCTACACAAATAATACACATTTAGCTCTTCTAGAACTATTTCATCCAATATTTTTGGTTTAGCTGTAGCCTTTAACGTAGTATTAAAACAACCTGAGATTTAAATTTGTAGACAGGTTATATAGACACTAATTATACTCGTATGTAGTGCAACTCATATATTTTCTTATTGAAAATGAAAATTTATAAAAATATTGACTCATCATTATCTGCAACCCGACTTCATCCACTGCTGGGCATAGACTCTTCTTTCCTAGTGCCAATCCCCACGCTTCTGTACCAGCCACAATCAGGTGTTGCCTTTTTAGGGAAATCATCAAATGAAGTCTCCCGCTCTGGGCGGAGCGGGAGGGCGTGTCAGACTTTTACTGACTAAAGCCCACCCGTGTTCCTTCAGTTGCCCTTATGCCAGGGCCACGGTAACTCTTTCGAACAAATCTCGCGACCTTGGCAGGCATCGGTCCTAGTGGACCCCTTCAAATACAGGTTTTTCCCGCAATCGCAACAGTGTCGTCCGCTCAACTCGATGCCAGACGACCGAAATATAGTCTTCTAGTCCTTGGACGCCACTTTTTATTTAATTGATGATACTGAATGATGACCTGGGGAAGGCCGCAGGAATAGGTTGGATGCGAGAAACACAGAACTGGTCGAAGTGGCGGTGCTTGGGGGAGGCCTATGTCCAGCAGTGGACGTCTTTCGGCTGAAATTATGATAATGATGATGACGGAATAGTGTTGGTAATCATTTAGTTTTTCGTGGTTTAGGTGCTCAACACCTAAACACCTTGAAGGAGATTTGTCGTATTGTCCATAGAACAGACGAAGTTCAAACTGACAAAACATGACATGTATTTATTTAATTAGGATCTCCAACAAAGGATACACATATACATTATAAATCACAGTCATAAAAAGGGTTCTTCTACGTGTTCTTCAATTACAGCAGACCACAGCATGCCCATATAACTAGGTGTAAAAATGATAAAACTTTTTAACAAAAAATTAAACCGCCGAAAAAACTGAAAAGCAATAAATAATAAACCTTAAAATTATGAGTCGGCGCTTTGAGTGATCTTTGTTCATTGACTTTTCAAAATCAAAATCAATCAAAATCAAAAGTCATTTATTCAAACTAGGCTGAGAGTCAGCACTTTTTGAACGTCAAAGTTACATGAGACAGTCCCCCCAAAACGCCCGCCCTTCGACACTTCCTAGTGCTTTAGCTGGGAAGAAGAAGTGGCGGAACAAACTCCCCAGCAGCACAGCTGTCTGTTAAGTTAGAAGAACTTGATTCTATACAGTATTGTGTAAGTTATTAATATTATAAAACAAAACATATATTATTCGCCATATGTCAGCTAGCACACGCCAATATACCAACAAAACATTGAAAACTAAACTCAAGCTGAAATCTATATATATAAAAGAAAGTCGTGTTAGTTACTTCACTTATAACTCAAGAACGGCTGAACCGATTTAGCTGAAAATTGGCAGGGAGGTAGTTTAGAGCCAGGAGAAGGACATAGGATACTTTTTTTTTTTTTTTTTTTGCTTTTGGCAAAGGATACTTTTTATCCCCTTCGACCGCGTTCTCGTGTGATGTGACATAAAACGTCAAAGAGAATACATTTCACTATAAAACGTGGTATGACAAAAACTTTGCCTTCGAGGTACCAGGCGGTCATAACTTGGTATGAGCTTATTAAACAGCAGTGTCAGCCAGAAAACGCTTTATGCCTTCGAAGTAACAGGTTATCATAACCGAGTAGGAGCTACCCAAACATATGAGTATCAGCTAGAAAACGCTTACCAGATCACCACCGCGTACCAGGTTGTCAAACTTGGAAGGTTTATTACAACATTTTGAATCTTAGGCGATACGAAGTTCGCTGGGTCAGCTAGTAAATAATAAAACAAAATCGAAAACAGAACTTAAAACCTTAATAAAGCCTCCAGGCATAAAGGGCGTGCCCGCTTACATATACGATGCAAATGATACATATACACAATAAATGAAATGAAAAGAAAATAAAAATAAACTAACAAAAGCAGTTAAATAAAAACAAAAAAAAAAAAAAACAATTATATGAACTACTCATATAAACTTTCAGTAGGAAGACTAATTCTGGATTGAAAGAACATAAACATTGTCTTGAGTTGATCACAGCGACCAACTATTCTTATCGTTTAAGTAGTCGTTGATAGAATAGTATGCCTTTGAACAAAGGTTGGATTTTACTTTAGCTTTAAACTCATTAAACTGCAAATCTAGCAAAGTAGAGGGAAGCTTGTTATAAAAGGTAATACCAAGACCAACAAAAGAATTATGAACCTTATGAAGCCGGTGAAAGGGAGCACGTAGTTTATCCCTACTTCTAGTATTAATATTATGAATATCACTGTTTTTAGTGTACAGGTGTATATTTTGCCTAATATATAAGATGTTGGCGAAGATGAATTGTGATGCCACCGTAAGAATACCAATATCTTTAAAGAAATCTCTCAGAGAAACTCTCGCACCTAGTTGGTAAATCGCTCGAACAGCTCGTTTTTGAAGAACAAAAATATTTTGAATGTCCGCGGCTTTGCCCCACAGCAGAATGCCGTAGGACATTATGCTATGAAAATAACTAAAATAGACTAATCGAGCTGTATCAACGTCCGTGTACTGTCTAACTTTCCTTACGGCGTAGGCGGCCGAACTGAGCCTTCCCGCTAGGTTTGATATATGTGATCCCCACTGAAGTTTGGCGTCTACTGTTATACCGAGAAAAACTGCCGAGTGTACAGTTTCAAGCACCTCATTATCTAAAACGACATTGGGTCCCAGATTCCTAACATTCGGTAAGGCGAACTTAATACATTTCGTTTTCTTAGCATTAAGAACTAGGTTATTTGTGGTAAACCAATCCGTAACCATTGAGAGCGCACTATTCACGTCATCAAAATCTTTTCTATTCCTGTCTACTTTAAAGATAAGTGAGGTATCATCAGCAAATAGTACAATGTCACAGACATTCTTTAAATAGAATGGTAAGTCGTTAATATACACTAAGAATAAGAATGGACCCAGTATTGAGCCTTGAGGTACACCTAACTGAACTAGTAGCCCGGAAGATTTTACACCATTGACATCTACACATTGGTGCCTATTTTGCAAATAAGAACTTATGACATTGAGAGCTTCGTTTTGAACACCGTAATGACGTAGTTTACGCAAAAGTGTGTCATGGTGAACGCAATCAAAAGCTTTGGAGAGATCACAGAAAACCCCGATAGCATTTTGCGAGTTCTCCCATGCGTTGAAAATGTGTTTCAGCAGAGCAACACCCGCATCTGTTGTCGAACGACCTTTTGTAAAGCCATATTGCTCATTATGAAGGAGGCTATTTAAATTAAAATGTCTTAGCAACTGCTTGAGTATTAATTTTTCAAATATTTTACTAAATGCAGGTAAGATAGAAATGGGCCTAAAATTGCCAACGTTATTTTTATTACCTGTTTTAAATAATGGTATGACTTTACTACTCTTCATGAGGTCAGGAAAAGATCCTGAATCAACACATTTATTAAAAGTTATAGCTAGATAGGGGGCTACGATGTCTATTATATTACTTAACAGTTTAACGGAGATGCCCCAGAAATCTCCAGTGTTTTTTGACTTAAGTGTGTTAAAAATATTAACCACGTCACGAGGCGTCACATGTTCGAAACTAAATAAGCGACTACATCTGGGCACACTACTATGCAAAAGGTTTTCAGCTTTAGACGGGGACGAATTTAAGGAGCAAGTCGTAGTTATAGGTATGTTGGCAAAAAACTCATTAAATGCCTCAGCTACGTCGGCAGCTTTATTAACCAATTTGTTGTCAATCATAATCTCTAGTTGTTTTTCCTGTTTAATCGATTTACCCGTTTCATTGTTAATAATTTTCCAAGTGGTTTTTATTTTATTACTGGATTTTTTTATGGTATCGCTTAAAAATTTAGATTTAGCGAAAGCACAGATTTTTTTAAATAACTTTGAATAATTTCTGACATACTCTAGAAAAGGAGTATCAAATATAAATTTTTTTAAACCATATAACTCGTATAGTCTCGCTCTACTTTTATAAATACCTGGAGTAGCCCATTGGTTGAAGCTAACAGAGGTGCTATTAATGTCAATAGTTTTGGTCTTGAAAGTAGATTGGTATTCTTTTTGTACAATATCAAAAAGGGCTCCATAGATTTCATTAGGGGTCTCGTGTTCTACTATAGATGGTGTAATCCTATGAGCAATATTATTTTTAAATTTGTTGCAACGACTAACTGTATAAGGCCTGCATTCTATTTTATGCGGCTTTTTAAGTAATGGCAAAGGGAAGCTGGCTAATAATCCACAGTGGTCAGACGTTAAGTCACTTAACACTAACTTATTATTGGCATCACAATCACTAAATATATTATCAAGACAAGTCGAAGACGATGCTGTGATCATAGTTGGTTCGAAAAACAAGTTTATTAAATTAAAAGACTTAAACAGACTGAAGGTATATCTTTCAAGGTATACTCTATCCAATGAAAAAAGAATTATCAAAATCGGACTACTCTGTATAAAGTTATGCGTGGTTATACATTACAATCAGTGAGTGAACAATCAATCATCCCCTGTTTTCCGACCCTTAGGGTTCGATTTTGTTTTTCAAATTTATATGGGACCACCCTCGGAGTATACCCTTTCCAATAAAAAAAAGAATTATCACAATCGGACTACTGCGTAAAAAGTTATGCGTGGTCATACATAAAAAAAAATATACGCGTCGAATTGATAACCTCCTCCGTTTTTTTTCGTCGGTTAAAAAATAAATTATGAAATTAGAGAAGAAATAATCGACATGTCAAGATTGTAGTCAAGCACAATATTTCCTTGTCTTAGTCCACTATAAATTTCCGCCGAGAATGGTATACTAGCTGCTTCTACCAATAAAAACTGTTATAATTTTTTTCCCTCGCGTCTGCGCGAAGGTCGCGGTTAACCGCTCGCGTCCAACACTTTCTATGCGCGAACGCAGTCACATGACAGCCGCTAACCGCTTCCTTTCTTGTTTACGTATGCCGTTCGTCTGACGATTATTTTATGAAAGTAACAGTATACTAAACGTAAAATTTTTAGGTAAATATAGAGTAATGACATCAGTATTCTTGTTTTTCTCTATGTAACTTACTTTAGTCGTGTGGTGTGCGGGCGTGCCTATAAAGAATTCCTTGGCATTGCTTGACCATATTCAACTTATAATTATGCAATAGTTGATCGTTTGTCGTCACAAAAAGGTTTTTATTGGTATCTATTATAAAAGTATGTTATGTAAATTAAGTATAGATATTATCTGACTGTATTAATGACGATGCTAAGTTAGATAAAAATGGTAGGAACAGGATGATTCATCTTTAAGTTGAACGTAATACGTATGAAAAGGCTTCAACTCGATTATTTTCATTCGCTCACTGATTAATGACGGAATCTCAAAAATTTCTGGACCTACGAAGATGAAACTTGGCACAGAGGTAGATTATGATTAGGAGACGTCAGCTAAGAAAGGATTTTAGAAAACTCCCGCCGTAAACGGATGAAATATGGGGTAGAAGTTTGTAAAAAAGTCCATCAGTTTCGAAGTTAGGCTCAAATTTTGTGTTGAGGCTGACGATTGAAAATTTATTTATTTCCACAATCCAAAAAGTTAGTTGATGGAATCATATTTTGTTCAACATTCAGCCTGACATTGACCTACCTGCAAATTGCAAAAAACGTAAAAAAATGGCGTTGTACCCTAGCGTTTCCCCTTTATAGATTTATCAGTAGATTTTGTTCTATTTAATTGACATATTGCTCATTTAAAAACTTAGGAAGGAACTTCTTCAATTTCATAAAATCCACAAAACTATGCAAGTACAGACGCTAGCACATCGATCTACAACAGTGTGTCTTACTTTAATAAATTTTCAACTTTATCGCTAAAGCATTAGGTTCAAGGTTGATTAGGAGAATTTGACAGTTTCGGGTACCTTGATGTGCTAGCGTCTGTACTATTACAAAAATAGACTACACGTGCTTGTACCTTTAAATCCGGTTTACAGCTTGTCAGATTATCTCTTAATTTAATGTCACAGAAAAATTTTGAATATATAATATTATTGAATTCATGAATAATTTAATTTCATTTATCATAGACAGTCGTAGTAAAGATAGGGCTAATGCTTAATTCCTAAAGCGGCTATCTTTTGGTTATGGTGTCAACTGTTCTTTCTCTTGCAGACACATTAAAGGGTTAGTTTTGTGAAGTAGTATCCAACTGTGTTTGTCCCATTATTTTCTATCATTAAACCACAATGTAATTCGCGGTGTAAGAGTCATGATGAACGTATCTATATTTTATAAATTTTACAGGAGTGCTGAAATTCTGTGAACATTCACCTCTTCAAGCTTTAACAGCTTTTTATGAGACATAATTTTCTTTACTCAATTGTTCTATCTTTTATGAAAAGCTGGTACAACTTGAAGAGATGAGGTGTGGTGAGGAGAGGATTTTGACAGAATTTTAGCTCTCCTGTTAAATTAGCGTGCAAAATAAACAGTTCGTTTACTGTCTACCGGTCAAGTGTACACCTGCTCAGAAATAGAAAATAGAATTAGTTGTTATTATATCGTACCTTGTTTTGTTTACTAACAAATGACCAATGATATTTTCATAAAATATCATTGCAAATGACCAACACCTTTTTATTATTTTCTTTGTGTGAACTACTAGCAACCCTACTAACGCTAACTTTGTAAAATGTATGGACGTATGTCTGAAATAATAAAACTAAATTATTATAAATTGAGAAAATGTACATAGATACGTTCATCTGACTCTTACAACGCGAATTTAAAGACCGTTTTAATCTAAGTTAAATTTTTCGGTGGATTTCCATGTGTAACCTTGCCGTAACTTAATTTTTTTTGCACAGAATGTATATGTCGTTTCATTTCTATTAGCCCAACGGGGTAAATTGCGTAACACACAAACTTTTGACAGTTGAACAACATTCATTGCGTTATTTACGTTGTTGAATAGAAACATTTTTCGACTTTGTGAAGCAATGGATTAGCAATATCCTTCAGAATTATTCAGATTGTGATTGATACTGTGTTATGCTATTAATGTGCAGTTCGTTTCGGGTGTTGTTGGGGCTGCCGCGTTTTTGTAGCGCGTCCGGCATGTTTGCCGACGCGGAAATAGATAGTTTTTCGGCCATCATGCGCAAGAGATGCGCATCTCTACTTCACCGTGTTCGCGACAGCCCCAACAGTATTCTTAGAGCGTTAGCTGATAGGTGGGACTCTCCGATCTTGGGGCGGTGGATACGACTGCACGCAGTCAAGTAGACATTCCCCAGGATCGGTGAGCCTCACAGCTTAGAATAAATGTTACTAACATTAGTTCATAAGTTTTCACTGTTACTAACACTTATGGAAGAAATTCTGAAATAAATGTTTTATTATTATTATTATTATTATTATTGGCCAGGTGAAATAGGTCGATAGTTCTGGATTTACATTCATAACATTAAGTATTTCAGTTCAAACGCAATTTTATCCAAAACTAAGTTGCTGTGCAGTAAGTGCATAATATGTCTCATCATCATCATTTTAGCCAAAAGTCGTCCACTGCGGGACATTGCCACCCCCAATTTCGGTTTGCCATAATCGCCACGCTTAGCGCCGCACAGTGGGTCGAAACTATGATTTTAGTGACTTAGGGCTCAACTTTGCTTTTTTACTTTTTTCTTCATGTGGATGGATAGAGCTCATTAACCTCAACAATAATTGTTCTGATGTATTTTTTCCTAAACTTTATACTTTGGGTAGAAAAATGTGTTTTGTTATTTTTTTGTATGGAGCGGATCAAATAACCTTAAATTCCTGCTAAGTAGCGTGTGATCCCGCGTTGAAACTTTATTTTTCATATACCTTGTCTAGTCTATTATCATTTGATGCTATTAACGTGTGCATAAAGTTGCAACTCTGCCAAATAAATGGATCGAAAAAAATGAAAAAATATATCGAATAAAAAGCTACATTTTTTACTTTCGTAAGTTCTTTTAAGTTAAATTTGATATGGAATAGTAAGTAAAAGCACGTAATAATACACATAGTTACTTAACAACTAACAACAATACATTTAAAAGGTCCCTAATTAGCTTAAATTTACTAATATATGTAGTATTAGTAAATTTGTAAATTTAAGCTAATCACACTAATCATAATACATTTAAAAGGTCCCTAATTAGCTCAAATTTACTAAGTATTAGTAAATTTAAAGCTAATCACACTAATCATAATACATTTAAAAGGTCCCTAATTAGCTTAAATTTACTAATATATGTAGTATTAGTAAATTTAAAGCTAATCACACTAATCATAATACATTTAAAAGGTCCCTAATTAGCTTAAATTTACTAATATATGTAGTAGTAGTAAATTTAAGCTAATTAGGGATCTATGAATTTCAATTTCTTTGTTTTAATGACTTTAACATGTTTATGAAATGTTATTTTAAGTTAGATTTAATACTGAATAGTAAGTTAAGATAGGTACATAATAATACAAATTAGTAAAGGTAAACTAACATTACTACAACTAACACAAGCAAACTAAAAACTAACTATAAACAACATCAAACATTACTATTTCCTTTCAATTATGAGTTTGACATTTATAAACTAATAAAAAAAACAAGAAACTTACAAACTACCAAAAAATCTTATTCACTATCGCTATGACTATCTTGTAAATTATCTACATCAATAAAATCTATATCGGATTCTGTGGGAAAAATCAGCAGAAGCTCTTTGACTTTTGGAGAGAGAACCATTATATTTTGTTTCACCATTCGAGGTCTTAGACTTGTGATCTTTGGATCAGAAGACAAAAGAAGATTGTGTATAATATCCTCATTTGTCGCCGTTCTACTTACCTTTCTAGAATGACTCTCTCTATATTTCCGGAAATCTTTATTACGAGCTTCCGCTGCCTCTTCCGACAGTTTACCTATAGGTATGGCACCAAAGTGCTTAATTATATCACTCCCATGTACTAACAATTTATGTATACTGGAAGGCATATAATACCAGGGATATAAGTGAACGTACAATTGTGCAGTATCTCTACAAAATTCGGAAAACTTAGAAAGATCCACGCTCTCTCCAGATGCAACCGTCTGAAGAATCACATGAAACCTTTCTATTAAATCTTTATCTATTCCTGTTATGCGAGCTGTTGTTTCTGCATCCCTAAAAAATCTTCTGGCAGTATTGCCATCATTGGTTGTGCCTACTCCTTGCTTGACTACGTCAATAAGTAAACCGCATTCTTTCTTAAACGCTTGCTGTATAGCGCTCTTTCTGAGTGACATTTTTTCTTTGTCATCGCCCCTGCAACTCCATTTTTTGAAGTCCAAACGATAAGCTGCAAACAAAAAGAAATATCACTTAAATAAAAATCTCACAAGTAACTATATAACGTGAAAAAAATTATGAACTAATAAAATTATATTTACCGATATGAAGTAAGCACTCCATGCTTCTTATCCAGGCATGTAAAGATGACATTCCATACTGGAACACTTCTTCGTTGTTCTTTTTTTGAGCAAGTGACTCTAAATTGTTCATCTCTGACGGTTTTGCTTTGCAGATATCACAGACAGCTGAAGATGTGTCTGACAAATATGACGATATTTTGCCGTCTATCATCGTCAAGTGCAATTGATGCTTAACTTCAACTTGATTGAACTTGATTGGCTGAAGTCTTTCTATTTCTTCGGTTATGCTAGCTTTTATAGTTACCACTGTTGACTGCGTTTCTTTGGTAAATTTGAACATTATCGGACGGCAATAGAAAGTTGATGAGGGTCGATCGTTTTCCCAAACAATTGTTCCATCACATTGTTGAAGCCTTATAGGAACTAGACTGGCCATGAAGATAGTTGAGTCATCAAACTCTGCTTCAGTCTTTTGTTTATAATTACTTTGACCTGAGGCTCCATCAAAACCCCATTTGCTTATTAGCAGTAACTCAGTTGGCGAATCCAAATCTAAAGTAATCACTTCTAAAAGCCTAGATACCGTCAAGTTGAGTAAAGCTTGCAGTTTAATAGCAGCTCCTTCTTCATCCTCATTTCCGGTGTTTCTTAAACTAGCAATTGTAGTAGCTTTAAGTTCATCCGGGGATAACGAAAGCGATTGGTTAATTTGATCAACGCGTCTTCGTTTTTGCCTGGAGCCCAATTCCTCGAAAGGTTTTCGAGGTGTAAATGTAGATGTCGAAGCTTCTGTAGTAGATGGTGGTAGATTTTCGACATCTTCAGTATTACAAATCTCGAGCCTTTCCTGTTCAGTGTTCACAGCTTCAGGTATCATTCCTTCGGGCCAGTTTATTGCACGTTCCAACCAATCACCATTTTTTCTTACAAACTGTGCTAACGTGCGACTACTTCGTTCCCATCTTGCACTTATATTTGAACAAAAGCGCGTACAGAATTTTTGGAGCTCAACACTGTTCTCTTCGGTCACGTTTATTTTATGTTGTAGGAATTGAAAGAATTTTTGACTATCCGACAGTGACTTGACCTGCTCTCTTAAAATCATAAATAAATCTAAATTGTTAACTAAATTATCCATTATAACGAAAAAGGGACGATCAGAATCACGAGATGTTAGTAGTAGTACGAATAAACGAACACTAGTTAGTATATAATAAATTATGGTCATTTTATACTTCCAGAATCCAGTGACAAACAATGTTTACTAATTTTTCTACTACCCTCATTAACTAATTATCCTAATTAATATTACAGTAATGACTAAAAGTGAAAAACATTGTTTTTTTATAAGGTAAAAGGTTAAGCTAATTACAGTAATTAAACACACAAATAGAAATTAATTGATTTCATATCCACATTTTTAAATAAAGGTCCCTAATTAGCTTAAATTTACTAATATATGTAGTATTAGTAAATTTAAGCTAATTAGGGACCTTTTAAATGTATTGTTGTTAGTTGCTAAGTAATTATGTGTATTATTACGTGCTTTTACTTACTATTCCATATCAAATTTAACTTAAAATAACTTACGAAAGTAAAAAATGAAGCTTTTTATTCTATGTATTTTTTCATTTTTTTCGATCCATTTATTTGGCAGAGTTGCAACTTTATGCATTTGTTTATAGCATCAAATGATAATAGACCAGACAAGGTATATGAAAAATAAAGTTTCAACGCGGGATCACACGCTACTTAGCAGGAATTTAAGTTTATTTGAGCCGCTCCATACAAAAAAATAACAAAACACATTTTTCTACCCAAAGTATAAAGTTTAGGAAAAAATACATCAGAACAATTATTATTGAGGTTAATGAGCTCTACCCATCCGCATAAAAAAAAAAGTGAAAAAGCAAAGTTGAGCCCTAAGTCACTAAAATCATAGTTTCGACCCACTGTGCGCCGGCGGGTTTGCGATCGCAGTATGGTGGTAAAATGCATAGAGAACGCTGCTGCCAATTCTCTAGCAAGTTTCTTAATCACCTCTTACGACACCTACGGAAAGAAATGGGAACACTACATAATGCAACATAATATATCTAACGGTTGTTTTACTAAGACAAGTTATGCATAAAATAACTCCTACCGAACGACTGTATACATGCGACCTTATTTTGCATTTCTGATGCAGCTGCGCAGGCATCAACTGCATGCTAACTGTATCCTAAATTCCTAACTCACACCAATACAGCATAAGTTTTGGAATATCATCCTACTTCCTACTAATATTATAAATACGAAAGTTTGTGAGTATGGGTGTATAGATGAATGGATGTTCACGTAAAAACTACTGAACGGATCCGGATGAAATTTAGAAAACAGATAGTTTATTACCTGGAATAACACATAGGATACTTTTTATTCCGGTAGTAAGTTCCCGCGGGATATTTTTTGACCTCCACGCAGGCGAAGCCACTGGAAAAAGCAAGTTATTAATTAAGCCGTTCGGGAAACAAAAGACCTTTGGCCTTGCCCTTTGCTATTAGTTATCTTGATGTGTATAATGTATGCGTTTATCAAGTTTTCATGATTTTGTAACTCTAGAGGTCAGTTATTTTAGCCACTGCATAGATACAATCGTATATCGAAAGAAAATATGCTCGTCGAGTTCATTTTCAAATATCTTTATGTATACATCTATTCAAATAAATAAAACTGAAGTGTCTGTTTGTAGGAGTGGATAGAGAGGCGCCACGGCGTCCTCACCTTCCGCCTGACGCAGGTTCTCACCGGGCATGGGTGCTTCGGTGGGTTCCTGTTCAGGATAAAGCGGGAGGAAACGCCCGGGTGTTTCCATTGCGAGGATCGTCTGGAGGACACGGTAGAGCATACGGTGGAGGTGTGCCCTGCCTGGGCAGAGCACCGCCGTGTCCTCGTGGAGGCGATCGGCGGCGGCGACCTCTCGCGTCCGGCCCTGGTGCGAGCCATGGTACGGAGCGAGAGGGCATGGGAAGCCGTCACCTCCTTCTGCGAAGCAGTAATGCTCGCGAAGGAGGAGGCGGGGCGCGTGAGGGAGTGGCAGTCTCTGCGCCCTCACGTCGCTAGCCGCCGCAGGAGGAGACGCCCCGGGCGTCGGGAGTCTATAGCGGACTCCCGGCCACCGTAGGCGCGAGCTTGCGGGCGGCGAGCAATGGGTAGCTCGCCGCCCGGTAAGGACCAGGCTCGGGTCGACGGCGCGTAGTGTTCCACGCGCGCCTTAAAGAGATGTCAGCAGCACTGAAGGGGTCTGCTAGGACCGACGCCTGCCAGGGTCGCGAGATTGTTCGAAAGAGATACCGTGACCCTGGCACATGGGCAACTGAAGGAGCACGGGTGGGTTTTAGTCAGTAAAAGTCTGACACGCCCTCCCGCTCTGAGTCATTTGATGATTTCTCATCCAGAAAAAAAAAAAAGTGTCTGTTTGTAATTTCAAGTTAACAGCTTTACACTAAATGCATATTTCAATCATTTTTTTAATTGTCCATCTGTCTGTTCCGGCTGATCTCTGAAACGGCTGGACTGATTTTGACGGGATTTTTACTGGCATACAGTTGATATTATAAGAAATAACATAGGGATCAATTGACTTCTCCCGCTCTGGGCGGAGCGGGAGGGCGTGTCAGACTTTTACTGACTAAAACCCACCCGTGTTCCTTCAGTTGCCCATGTGCCCGGGTCACGGTAACTTTTTCGAATAATTCCGCGACCCTAGTAGGTATCGGTCCTGGCAGACCCCTTGAATTCGCGGTGATCACGGTGACATCTCTTTGAGGCACGCGTGGAGCACAACGCACCGTCGACCTGGGCCTGGTCCTTACCGTAATCCCATGCCGAGGGTGGCCGGGAGTCCACTATGGACTCCCGACGCTCGGGGCGCCTTCTGCGGCGGCTAGTACTTCGCAGAAGGAGATGACGGCTTCCCATGCCCTCTCGCTTCGTACCATGGCCTGGATTAGGTCCAGAACCTAAGCCCACATTCGCACGGACGTAAAAAATCGCGGATTTTATGGCACACTGGATTTTCAACGTTCTCCTCGGCACCGAGAGTAAAAAATCTAGTGCACCGTAAATTCTGCAGCTATATTTCTACGTCCGTGGGCTTATAATTTCAAATAGACTTTGAAATGACGTATTTGAATATACGCAAATGGGTTCTCAGCATGACAGTGTGTAAACTAATCGATCGAAGAAATGACGTGATCTTCAGTTGTTTATACGGTTCAATATATAAATAGTTCAGAATACCCTCGCCGTAGGGATAATGCATCGTTCGTTGATTGGATTTATTGAGTGTATGAGAATATTGTTTTACTTTTATTAAAGTTTCTGCTTAGATGGAGTTTCTGATACGTTTTATGTGCTTTTGTCTTCATAATTTGTTTACTGTCGTTCCTTATCCTAAATTGATTTTATAAATGAGAAATAGCTTCCAATTTGAAAGATAAACAACATTCATTGCATTGTTTAAGTTCTTGAGCTGACACTTTTTTCGAACATATCAATGGATTGTGATGATGTGATTGCGACTAATAGGTAGTTTATTTCTCAAACAGGGTGCTGGTCAGTATTTTCATTTTCATTTAATGATATCAATTTCATATCATGTAAAATGATTGCATAAATTACTTTATTGTAAAACTAGCTTCTGCCCGCGACTTCGTCCGCGTCTTTTTGCTTCCCTGACCCTTCCCGTCGCATTGTATTGCCTGCCAATCCATTCGCCTGTTGTCCGTCCATTTTTCGTTGCTGCTCCGCTCCTTTTGATCGTGGCGTGATGTTATATAGCCTATAGCCTTTCTCAATAAATAGGCTACCTAAAACAAAAATAATTTTTCAATTCGGACCAGTACTTCCTGAGATTACCGCGTTCAACCAAACAAACAAACAAACGAACTCTTCAGCCAAATAGTATAGATTAATTTCAAAACAAGAAATGCAGACTCGTACTAGTATCAAAGCACAAGAAACATTTTATGAAGAAACTATGTGTGTCATAATAATAATAGGACTGATGACTACCTTGCGCTATTGAAGTTTCCAATAAGTACCTGTGTTAATACAGAGATATGATTTATTCACGAAATAGTCATTCAGTGGGATTAAATGACCTTAGAGGTTGAACTTTTGATGATTTTAATGATTCAGTTTAATTCTGTAAATAAATACAAGTTACGGTCACGAATCATATTGTAATCAAGATCTACGAGGACTACATCCTCCAGACCGTATTTCGGCTATTGCGGCCAATCTCAACAGAACCTAGCCATCGACGTGGGAGATATTTTAGTGCACAAGTGTGTTCGCAGACACGGGCTACTCGCTCTTCTCTCACTCTCACAGTCCGATGGGAGAATGAGACGGCACTCCGACTCGACCGGAGTGAGATGAGGCGCAGAACCAATGACTAAACGTGCTTTCCGAGGCATATCACACCGTCAAATCAACATACCTACTGACATGCAATTTGCAAAAAACTTAAGAAAATTTGAATTAGAAACTCGCACAAGTTAGCGTTTTCGTAATAATGTCAATTTTATATCAAAAATTATTGCGCGAATTACCTTATTGTAAAATAATAATGTCGAAACAAGAAATATGCAGTTTTAATGTCGTGAAACATTTTATGAAGAAACTGGGTGTTATAATTATGACAAATGACCCGCTTGCGTTTATTGAAGTTTCCAATAAATTTGTAAATACAGAGAAATACAAGATTTAGTGTAAAAAGTGTTAATGGGTTTTCCATCAGGAATTCTTCTCAGTAACAAATCCAGAGACTAGCACCGAGTTGATGGGAAAAGGCTCGCTACCGCTTGTAACTAAAAACATAAGACCACGCTTGCACGGAGCCCACGGTGTCGAAGCGAGTATTGAGAATCATACTCGCTTTGACACCGTGGAGTAATAAAGTGCATCCGAACGCGTCGAAGAAACACGCTGTTCAATTTTCAACTCTCGGAGCTAAGCAATGCTGTTGAAAATACAGTGCGTGAAACATCCCGTCCCGATATGTCTACGTCCAAGCAAACGTGGTCTTCACTTCTGCCTAACCCTTTTTTTTTGGATGGGAAATCATCAAATGACTTCTCCCGCTCTCGGCGGAGCGGCGTGTCAGATTTTTACTGACTAAAACCTACCCGTGTTCCTTCAGTTGCCCATGTGCCATGGTCACGGTATCTCTTTCGAACAATCTCGCGACCCTGGCAGGTCTGCCTAACCCTTGGGAATACAAGTGTGATGTTATGTTATACAGAGTTGATATTAGTTGTGATATAGCTTCCGAAGTCATTGGCCTTATCACGCAGCTGTCGCGCTGTTATCTTTTACATTGCGGTGCCGACTCATGGGATATTAGTTGGGTCATTCGGGACAAGCTGTGGCAAATTGAGCTTTACGTCGTTGGAGAAATATGTAATTTATAATTTACTAGCATTTGCCATCGTATTAACCACATATAAACTTCCTCTTGACTCACTCTATCTATTGAATAAATCCGCATTTAAATCCTTTGCGTAGTTTAAATGTAAACAGACGCGGGATGCGACTGTTTTATACTAAGTAAAGAAAGAGTAGAAAAGAAGGAAAGAGGAAGAAGCAAGAAACATTTCTTATAGAAATAATTAAATGAAATTCAAAAATTTATCGGTTCGTTATATTAAAGTTGTCCAAAACATACAAACATTTTTTTCAGTAAATTGAGTAATTTCAGGTTTTATTTTCCTTCTGATTTTACTTTACAATTGCAAATTTTAATTGGCCATAGGCTATTTGCAAGTTAAAGGTTCACGCACACAGGCGCGACGCGACGATTTCTTGATTTGATTTGACACAGACACACTTTTATTAACAATCTAACTGAATCATATTAAAGGTTATCAACCGTCAAAATGTATCAGATTGTGATTGAAAGTTTGTTAAGGTTTCTTCAGACAGGCGCGATGCGATTTTAGTAGGACAATTTCCATGAAGCTTTCATAGAAATTATTCTACGAGAGTCGAGTCGCGTCGCGTCGCGTCTGCTTAGAGCCTTCACGCAATTAGGGTATAAAATCACGTCGCACCGTCGCGTCACGCCCGTCTGGCAGAGTCTAAAAGCGACCGCCTGTTTTAAGTACAAAGACGGTTTTCAGAAATGATATTTAACGGTTTTCCCGCCGTACATTCTGCTTAATATGATTATCCTTCTACCAATTTAGCTTCAGTATTTCAGTCCACTGATATTACTGTGGTAGCTGTCGGCTAATATTATCGTAGTTATTTACTTGAGGATGTTATGACGTTCCGTCTGATAAAATTTTGATTAATTAACCTCTAATTTATGATTTTGTGGTTTCAACTGAACCGTGTCGAGCGAGATAAACATTGGAATGATATTTTTAACTGGTGAAGAATTACATGATTTATATTTCTGCGTTTTTTTAAATAGCGTCTGTTTACGTATTTGCAAGATAAATAAAACTTATGATTTATTAACAAACGCCTGATCTTCGTTTTCAGTTACAAATTATTTTATACATACATAAAGTCACGCCTTTTTCCCATGGGGGAGGCAGATACTACAGAACGCCACATACTACGATCCTTACATACGCTTTTTACTTCGTTTATGTTCATACATCTGCACCCTAATTGCGAAACGCACAATTTACCAGAATCTGAATGGGATTGAAGATTATTTCTAAACCATTGCGTCATTTGTTCGAATAAATTGTGCCTTTTTTTTAATTTTTATTTTGGATGGGAAATCATCAAATGACTTCTCCCGCTCTGTGCGGAGCGGGAGGGCGTGTCAGACGTTTACTGACTAAAACCCACCCGTGTTCCTTCAGTTGCCCATGTGCCAGAGTCACGGTATCTCTTTCGAACAATCTCGCGACCCCGGCAGATAAATTGTGGCTTAGCAACGTAAATAACGCAATGAATGTTGTTTAACTATGAATATTAAACCAATTCCTACCGATAAAAAGTTCCGCAATTACCCCTCTGGGTGCTTACTCTCGAATATAATTCCTATAGATCGACGTTGGAATTGACAGTGAAACGTCAGGGATTGGCTGGACTCACTGATTCTAGCCAATCCCTGACGTTTAACTCAACCAACTGACGTTTGACCAATGTCGATCTATTGGAATTATATTCGAGAGTAAGCACCCTGGTCATACACGCACGCCACTTACAAGTACTACGCACCTGACCTTTCTGAAGAACATCAACAATAAGGTCACTATATGTTCATACGGCGTCACCTTTCGTCGCGCACAGTCACATCTGCCTTGTAAATACGTTTCGTAAGCCGCCCTTCATTCATCCTCTCAATATGACCAAACCACCTAAGCATACTTTTCAAATCATTGTATTGATACGATCTTCAAAACGCGGATAAACTCATGTCTAAAAATGTTTGTCTAATTTAAACCGTCACGTGCTTTAATTTAAGACACAATTAATCTACGTACTTGCAAACATGTTAAAATTTGGTCCAAGGTTGGATTATAAAATTATAAGGCATACAGTCCAATATTGGATTATTATGGTCCAAGATTGAACAATGTTTCCGCAAACTGTCAGTTTATAAACCCAAAATAACCTAGCTAAAAATTAAGGCCCAAAAGACAAAGTTAGTTCACGTTCATTCGAACGTAAAAATATCGTAGAGATTATTTGTTGCGCACTGGATTTTCGGGGGGCACATTGATCGCAGAACAGATGGCCGATGGGGCTGAAAGGTTCTGGAGTGGAAGGAGAGTTGGAAGGCCTCCTACAACGTGAACCGATGACCTTGTGAAGGCCGCAGGAATCCGCTGGATGCGGGAAGCACAAAACCAGTCGAAGTGGCGGTGCTTGGAGGAGGCCTATGTCCAGCAGTGGACGTCTTTCGGCTGAAATGATGATGACTGGATTTTCAATGTACTGCTTAGTGCCGAGAGTTTAAAATCGAACAGTGTGTTTTTTCGACTTGCTGTATACACTCTGTTCGATTCTCAAAGCTAGGCTGGACACCGAGAGTTGAAAATCCGGTGCACGTAAAACGCGGGCGTAAACGTGGGCTTTCCAGAAGATTCAGTCGTAGTAGTTATACGCAAGTCTCGTCAAACAAACAAACAATATCGATTGATGACTAGACAGGCTAACGTAATTCGTCTGCTTGAGTGAGACGATTAACGTGACTGACTCATAGGTGCTCTGAATGTCAGCCATAGACAAGTCTGTCCACCCACATGAGACAGACATGGATAACTATGTAGGTATTTTAGGGCTAGTGTCGCCATTACTTCAAATTCAGATTTAAAATGTTTATTTGCAAGAAAATACATAGTTTAGAGTGAAGTGGTAGATATACAGATAGATAGATAAATCGTTTATTCGACACAAAATACATAACACAACATACAGAGAACGATTAAATAATAATTTAACGTGATTACAAATTAATTAAGTAGGTACAAAGTGACAATATACCACAAGAAAAAAAGAAAGGAAGACATAAAATAGTGATGAAACACACACAAATAATTTCATCCCCACTGATTTACAAACGGTGATGGAAAACATCGTGAGGAAACTGGCGTGTCATAGAAGCAAAAATTCGAAGATATTGTTACGAGCTGGGTTTCGGGATAAATTAATTTAAGCCAAAATTATCGAAACACACCACAGTTTAATTAAACAATCACAATATCGCAATAGTCAAACAGAATCACTTGTTTCGCTTGTAGTGTATCGCTTGATTCGTATTCGCTCGCTTCCGAAATCGAACTGCCCATCGGGCCGACAATCCGCTATTTATATCCCGAGCAGAACATTCGCGAACATTCAACACTTTTCCACAGTTTACAAGTAGATTCGAAACTTCGAGAACCTTCCACAGACATCTATTTACTGTTTAATCCCGCTACTCAACAATAGATGGCGGTGGCGTCTACGTACAATTATTCGTAGTACTTGCTACTTGATAACAGATGGCGTTAGCGTGTCGTATCTAGAAGTTTCAACACTGCCCCATCCTTAGATGGAATTAGCGTGACGTTTCTAGACTTTTCGATCTACGTAATGTTGTCCCTTTCTGAGATTGAGTTAGCACGATGTTTCTAGACTTTACGATCTACGTAACACTGCCCCCTCCTTAGACATGCTCGTCCCGAGCATCATCATTCCCGCAACATCGCGCCAATCCATCCACATGAACAACTCTAGACGCAGTGCGCATACCCTTTTACCGCCCCACAGCTGGTGCATTTGCGACATCAATCCTCAACATCCTGTCGACAGTGGATCCAGTAGAAACGTTCTCTGATCTTCAATAGAGTCCTTTTTACACTCCTATGTCCTCCTGAACAACCGTTGTGGTAGTGCTGTAAAACATCTGGCACCTTTGCTTTCGGGACGACCATTTGCAGGTGACAGCTATCCCCTCGACCATTTTCTTTTTTACGGCACAAGACACCATCCTGGAGCGTCAAGCTCTCCCACTGTGCCCAATAATTCTTTGTGGTGGTACTCATCGCTGCAACATCACACCATTTCGGTTTGGGAGCATCAGCTTTAATCCACTCGAGAATTGGCCTGATATCTGTATCACGCTGCTGGGCATGCCGTAGCGTTTCCTTCCATTTGTCATGAAGGTCCGTTCTTAGCACCCTGACAGGAACTACTTCCTTAGCTTCCTGTCTGACACATTGTTTGTACTCTTCAGGAGAAGTTCTTCTTGATAAAGTGTCCGCGTTACCGGGGGATATGCCGTCATTGGCCTGTGACATCGAAATCCTTGGGGCTCTATTCACACTAGCCAATACTCGCCCTGTAATCTTATCGCTTACGAATTTCTCTTGCTGCTGCACTGTGCTATCAGACACCCTTCTAACCTGGGTGTGATATTCGGTAGCAGTGTCTCGCTTCGGGCAATTCGACCGGAGGTGGCCCTTTTCTCCGCAAGTGTAACATTTAGGGCTGTGCCTAATACGGTCACAAACAGGTGACTCCACAACCTCCCTGAAGCGATGGGCTCGATGATCATGCCTCACTGCCTCCACCTCCAACGCGTGGGCCAAGGCGTCCTTCAACTTCTCATGGTGCCCAAGTCTCACGGCAGCCCTTACTTCCAGGTCCCGTATGCCATCTATAAATGCCTGAGTCAGAATCCCTTCGATGAGTGCAGGCGCAGACCGATACGCTTTTCGGACCAACTTTTCAATTTCCAGGGCCCACTGCTGCAGGTTTTCACCACTGCGCTGCACACGATCCTTCAACTGCGCACGAAAAACGTGTTCTAGGTGCGCGTCACCGTATCTGGCCTCTAAAGCCTCAACGAGCTGCTCGTAAGTAACATATTTGCCGAGAGCCTCTAACACGGTTAAGGCCTGATCACGAAGGGCCAAAGTAAGCGCGGTCATGGCCTGCTCTTTTGTCCACCCATTTGCATTCATGACAGCTTCGAATTGAATTTTGTATGCCGACCAGGAAGATGTTCCGTCGAAGGGTGGCACTTTAAACCCCCGCACGGAAGATGCAGCAACTATCGGAGCCGTAGTCCGGTCTCCAGCTTTCAGAACTCCAACCGCTTTTCTTATATCAGCGATCTGGACTTCGGCCTCGGAGATACGATTTTCATGTACCTGAACAGTCTCCTTCATGGCTTTGATGTCCTTGCCAAATGTCGCGTGTAGATCTTTCAAAAGGAGAACCTGTTCTTCCTGTCGGCGAGCATGTTCCTCCTTGTCCTGCTGCAGCTGTTCCTGTAGTCGGCGGGCCTGTTCTTCCTGTCGACGGGCCTGTTCTTACTGTCGACGAACCTGTTCTTCCTGTCGGCGAGCATGTTCCTCCTTCTCCTGCTGCAGTTGTTCCTGTAGGCGGCGGGCCTGTTCTTCCTGTCGGCGGGCCTGTTCTTCCTGTCGGCGGGCCTGTTCTTCATGTCGACGGGCCTGCTCCTGCAGCATCGCCATCAGAGCAGAAAGATCCATGGCTGGTGATGCTGTAGGAACACCAGACGCTTGGGAAACTGGCTCCGTCGTCGGCTGATTACCCCCAGATGTCTGTCTTGAAGGTCCTTCAAATCGCCTCTGATCCACCTCCTGCTGGCGCTGACTCCTGGTACGAATACCTTCGGTATCCTCCTTCGGTAAAACTGGCATAATTTATCCCTTACTTCTGACACCAAATGTTACGAGCTGGGTTTCGGGATAAATTAATTTAAGCCAAAATTATCGAAACACACCACAGTTTAATTAAACAATCACAATATCGCAATAGTCAAACAGAATCACTTGTTTCGCTTGTAGTGTATCGCTTGATTCGTATTCGCTCGCTTCCGAAATCGAACTGCCCATCGGGCCGACAATCCGCTATTTATATCCCGAGCAGAACATTCGCGAACATTCAACACTTTTCCACAGTTTACAAGTAGATTCGAAACTTCGAGAACCTTCCACAGACATCTATTTACTGTTTAATCCCGCTACTCAACAATAGATGGCGGTGGCGTCTACGTACAATTATTCGTAGTACTTGCTACTTGATAACAGATGGCGTTAGCGTGTCGTATCTAGAAGTTTCAACACTGCCCCATCCTTAGATGGAATTAGCGTGACGTTTCTAGACTTTTCGATCTACGTAATGTTGTCCCTTTCTGAGATTGAGTTAGCACGATGTTTCTAGACTTTACGATCTACGTAACACTGCCCCCTCCTTAGACATGCTCGTCCCGAGCATCATCATTCCCGCAACATCGCGCCAATCCATCCACATGAACAACTCTAGACGCAGTGCGCATACCCTTTTACCGCCCCACAGCTGGTGCATTTGCGACATCAATCCTCAACATCCTGTCGACAGTGGATCCAGTAGAAACGTTCTCTGATCTTCAATAGAGTCCTTTTTACACTCCTATGTCCTCCTGAACAACCGTTGTGGTAGTGCTGTAAAACATCTGGCACCTTTGCTTTCGGGACGACCATTTGCAGGCATTGATATATATGTTACACTAGATTAGCAATTACCGCGTCAAAGCGTTGCCACTGGACATAAGGCCACAGCCTTATGCGTAGCTGACGTCAGTTCAGTGCTCTATGTGACGCCAACCGAGTGACACGTGGCAGAAAATATCCCCAAAATGGGTAAATGCGTTGTGAAAGAGTGTGATTCAAGATCTCAAAAACATAATAAATTAACCGGAATTACTTTCCGCACGAAAGTTTATTGTTTCAGTGTTTATATCAAAGTAAAAACGCAATAAAATGTAAAATTTTGTAAACTAGGTTCAGTGTTACCACTAAAAACTTAGTTTTAGTTTCCCAAATTTGTGGGAGTTTTTAATTTATTGAATAAAGGATTTTAAATATTTTTTAAATAATAAAATCGTTGCAGGGTGCCTAAAGATGCAGTACGGAAATAAATATGGCGGTTAGTTAGTTTGTTTCCTGTTTTAAGCCCTTCAATTTCCTGAATTTCTTGTAAACCGTTTACATACTTCCATTCTATTTTATCGTTATTTTTGTTATAAAACGTTTTCTTTGATGCAAACCATTGCGAAACGCACAATTTGTCAGAATCTGAATGGGATTGACGATTGTTTCTAAACCATTGCGTCATTTGTTCGAATAAATTGTCGGCTCAGCAACGTAAATAACGCAATGAATGTTGTTTAACTATGAATTTTAAACCAATTCCTACCGATAAAAAGTTCCACGATTAACCCTCTGTTTCCCACTAATTCCAGCATGTGACAAGCGTCTAATAAAGCAAATTATTCACTTACAAGAAACGAGTCTAAAAGGCAATAATATACAAAACTAATGTTACATAGCGGAGTATGATTTCACTATTATTTAATAAATAAAACATATCCGAAATAAAAAAAAAGAAAATGTCTTAATTATTTTAATTAGAGATAAACTTCTGACGCACATTCAATAAGAAATACATAATTCAAATATTTTAAAAATAATTTAACGAATAACGTTTCATTAAACGCTTTTATGGCTTAAAAGTTGGGTAAAATTTCGCATGGGTAGGCAACCCCATCCCGCCATTGCATGTTTATATTGCGATCTTTTTCTAATCTAAGCGCCAGTATTATTTTTGCGACTTGTGTGAGTGAGGCAGATATATGTTTACTTTAAAAGTTTAGTAGTGTCAAAGTTACGTCGTCGCGTTTAAATAGTGGTAACAGTTTTTTGACACATTTTATTGAGGTTTGCATCTCTAGTTATTTAACTCAATGTTTGCAGGTGACAGCTATCCCCTCGACCATTTTCTTTTTTACGGCACAAGACACCATCCTGGAGCGTCAAGCTCTCCCACTGTGCCCAATAATTCTTTGTGGTGGTACTCATCGCTGCAACATCACACCATTTCGGTTTGGGAGCATCAGCTTTAATCCACTCGAGAATTGGCCTGATATCTGTATCACGCTGCTGGGCATGCCGTAGCGTTTCCTTCCATTTGTCATGAAGGTCCGTTCTTAGCACCCTGACAGGAACTACTTCCTTAGCTTCCTGTCTGACACATTGTTTGTACTCTTCAGGAGAAGTTCTTCTTGATAAAGTGTCCGCGTTACCGGGGGATATGCCGTCATTGGCCTGTGACATCGAAATCCTTGGGGCTCTATTCACACTAGCCAATACTCGCCCTGTAATCTTATCGCTTACGAATTTCTCTTGCTGCTGCACTGTGCTATCAGACACCCTTCTAACCTGGGTGTGATATTCGGTAGCAGTGTCTCGCTTCGGGCAATTCGACCGGAGGTGGCCCTTTTCTCCGCAAGTGTAACATTTAGGGCTGTGCCTAATACGGTCACAAACAGGTGACTCCACAACCTCCCTGAAGCGATGGGCTCGATGATCATGCCTCACTGCCTCCACCTCCAACGCGTGGGCCAAGGCGTCCTTCAACTTCTCATGGTGCCCAAGTCTCACGGCAGCCCTTACTTCCAGGTCCCGTATGCCATCTATAAATGCCTGAGTCAGAATCCCTTCGATGAGTGCAGGCGCAGACCGATACGCTTTTCGGACCAACTTTTCAATTTCCAGGGCCCACTGCTGCAGGTTTTCACCACTGCGCTGCACACGATCCTTCAACTGCGCACGAAAAACGTGTTCTAGGTGCGCGTCACCGTATCTGGCCTCTAAAGCCTCAACGAGCTGCTCGTAAGTAACATATTTGCCGAGAGCCTCTAACACGGTTAAGGCCTGATCACGAAGGGCCAAAGTAAGCGCGGTCATGGCCTGCTCTTTTGTCCACCCATTTGCATTCATGACAGCTTCGAATTGAATTTTGTATGCCGACCAGGAAGATGTTCCGTCGAAGGGTGGCACTTTAAACCCCCGCACGGAAGATGCAGCAACTATCGGAGCCGTAGTCCGGTCTCCAGCTTTCAGAACTCCAACCGCTTTTCTTATATCAGCGATCTGGACTTCGGCCTCGAAGATACGATTTTCATGTACCTGAACAGTCTCCTTCATGGCTTTGATGTCCTTGCCAAATGTCGCGTGTAGATCTTTCAAAAGGAGAACCTGTTCTTCCTGTCGGCGAGCATGTTCCTCCTTGTCCTGCTGCAGCTGTTCCTGTAGTCGGCGGGCCTGTTCTTCCTGTCGACGGGCCTGTTCTTACTGTCGACGAACCTGTTCTTCCTGTCGGCGAGCATGTTCCTCCTTCTCCTGCTGCAGTTGTTCCTGTAGGCGTCGGGCCTGTTCTTCCTGTCGGCGGGCCTGTTCTTCCTGTCGGCGGGCCTGTTCTTCATGTCGACGGGCCTGCTCCTGCAGCATCGCCATCAGAGCAGAAAGATCCATGGCTGGTGATGCTGTAGGAACACCAGACGCTTGGGAAACTGGCTCCGTCGTCGGCTGATTACCCCCAGATGTCTGTCTTGAAGGTCCTTCAAATCGCCTCTGATCCACCTCCTGCTGGCGCTGACTCCTGGTACGAATACCTTCGGTATCCTCCTTCGGTAAAACTGGCATAATTTATCCCTTACTTCTGACACCAAATGTTACGAGCTGGGCTTCGGGATAAATTAATTTAAGCCAAAATTATCGAAACACACCACAGTTTAATTAAACAATCACAATATCGCAATAGTCAAACAGAATCACTTGTTTCGCTTGTAGTGTATCGCTTGATTCGTATTCGCTCGCTTCCGAAATCGAACTGCCCATCGGGCCGACAATCCGCTATTTATATCCCGAGCAGAACATTCGCGAACATTCAACACTTTTCCACAGTTTACAAGTAGATTCGAAACTTCGAGAACCTTCCACAGACATCTATTTACTGTTTAATCCCGCTACTCAACAATAGATGGCGGTGGCGTCTACGTACAATTATTCGTAGTACTTGCTACTTGATAACAGATGGCGTTAGCGTGTCGTATCTAGAAGTTTCAACACTGCCCCATCCTTAGATGGAATTAGCGTGACGTTTCTAGACTTTTCGATCTACGTAATGTTGTCCCTTTCTGAGATTGAGTTAGCACGATGTTTCTAGACTTTACGATCTACGTAACAATATGTAACTCCCAACCCGCAGTGGGCCCGCGTAGTAGATTACAGCCCACTCCCTCTCACCGAGAGGAGGCCTGTATCCCAGCAGTGGGAACAATATAGGCTGATGATGCTATGTTTATGCTACATAGTTTACAAGGGAAGATATACAGCCTTGTATTTTCATTGTATTCTGTCTGCAAGCAAGCGTGCAAACTATTTATGTTTAAATGTCATAGCTAATAATCATGCAGAATATATTTTTAGTACCTACATTCTTGTTACACTATTATGACACTATTAATATCACATATTATTATTATATACAAATGTCATCATATAATTTACAATCAATTCATTAATTTATACTCAAATCAAATATTTTTATGTTCTAAAAAACTTGTAAAATGGGTTATATTATTATGATAATTACTCTTAATACCTTAATTTGACCACCTGAGACTGCCTCGTTTCCTGCCAGGGTCGAAATTTGTTCGAAAGAGATACCGTGGCCCTGGCACATAGGCAACTGAAGCAACAAAACCCACCCGGGTTTTAGTCAGTAAAAGTCCTGCGCGCTCCGCCCAGAGCGGGAGACGTCATTTGATGATTTCCCACCCACAAAAAAAAAAAGTCTGCCTCGTTTGTCTAGTACTAATGCTGAATGAGGTCCTAGGTCCGATTCTCAGGTTGGGTAAAGTGTTATTAGGGTTTTCATCAAGATTTTGTCAGTAGCAGCCCGGAGTCTGTCAGTTTTTGCTCGGTTGATGGTAATAGGATCGCCCCCTATTATAATAAATATCTTAGGACAACCAACACACCGTTATTTGATCCCAAACTAGGCAGAGCCTGTACTATGGTAACCAGACAACTGATAAATATACTTATATATTTCTAAATACATACACATTATAGATAAATTACACCCAGACACAGAACAAATAATTGTGCTCATCACGCAAAGATTGTCCTGGGTGGGAATCGAACCCACGACCTCAGTCTTTGCAGTCCCCTGACTACAAAGACTGAGGTCGTGGGTTCGGTTTTTACACGCTTTATATTAGCTTCACTTGTATGTTTGTATATTTGTATGTTTGTATATTTGTATGTTTGTATATTTGTATGTTTGTTTGTAACCGACTCCTTATAGCGCGATTTTGACCCTCTTTAAACGACCACATTTCATTCAAACTTTGCACACCTGTCAAGGACTGATGACAATGCAATAATTTCATAAATTTGAGCCATTATCCTTGCCAGGGTTACCAGGACAGCAAAAAAACTGTCACAAACTACGCTGACATAAGTCTCAAAATTCGAAATACCCTAAAAAATAGAAAATAAATAATAGTTTAAAAAAACTAAAAAACACGCTTCCATGGAAAACCAAACTAAAAAGTACAAAATAATGGAAAAAAGCGTGGGGTGCTTTTAAGGTATTTTTTTATTGATATCAGGCACCATATTTATGACTTTAGATATTTATCACTAACCACTAGACTAACAGGCCAGTCGATTATTTACATTACATGAGAACTTGATATAACTGGCAAAATGTGCGTGTATTATAGGTGTAATTCTGCCTTAACCTTGGGGTAAAACAGGCTTCATGTGTAAGACCATCCTTGGATGTAAGAAACTAGCTGTAAGGACATCTTTGAATTAAAAGAAAGCTCCAGTATAAAGCGATCTAAGCGATTTATCGGCAGGAATCATTTCAATCCAGCCAGTCCCTTGGTGCCCTCTACCAGCGATGCCCTAAGCAGAGGTCCGAATCCCACAGGGAGTGCCCTGAGCGAGTAGTCGCTCTAGTTTAAATTGTTAAGCTCTGGCTGGAGGCTTTTGTTTATTAAGGTAGCCACAGGCAAGTCCGGTTAAGTAGTCGACAACTCATAGATGTCATTCCCAAAAACAAAAAAAAAAAAGATTGACAGAAAGAGAGTCAGTATTGAATAATGTATCAGACGTTCTTCTATTTCTTCCCGTGGGTATCGTAGAAGGCGACTAAGGGACTTTATCTAGAATGGGCAGCAGTGTTCTCTATGCGTTTTGCCACCATACTGCGATCGCCAACCCGCCTGCCAAGCGTGGCGATTACGGCAAACCCCCCTATTTTGGAGGAGGCCTATGTACAGCAGTGGACGTCTTACGGCTGAAATGATGATGATGACTAAACCTAGACTAGAAAACTTTATTCCAACACAAGTAAATATAATAAAAAACGTCTCGTGGTCATATTTAACGGGCTATAGCGCCTGAAACATAGCTGAACAGATTATGATAACGATGAACAGTTTATTGAGCTAATATTTTCATAGCACTCATGTTGACTTACGTGTAAGGCCGCTGACCGATATAAACAACTATTATTTGCTATTGCACAACAACACTATTCTGTAACTATACATATATTGTATAGTTAGTTGTAGGTATTTTTGCTTTGTGCTACTAGTTTACTACTAGCTTCGACTTGTGACGTGACATTTTAGCCCGTCGTATGCCATCGCCCGCCCGCCTTATTACTTCGTTTACACTACTACGTTCATGTCCATAATCAGCCTATAATGTTCCCACTGCTGGGACACAAGCCTCCTCTCTCTGTGAGAGGGAGTGTGCCGTAATCCACTACGCGAGTCCAGTGCGCGTTGGTAGATGTAGCTCATGTATACACGAATTAAACTGTTCTGTTGAAGCTTAGCCGAACATGCTGCAGCATTGCATATTTAAGTGGGCGTGCCCTTCATGCTTCGAGGCTTTTCTCAAATTTAAAGGCTTCCAAAAACAGGCACGACCGAAGAGAATTTCATGGAAAAATTTCTACGAGGGTCGCGTCGCGCCTGTCTGAAGAAGCTTTAAAGGAGAGCTATTAGGTTCTGTTTAGGTTTTTTATTTATTTATGCTTGAGTATAGTTGACAGTGTTTATTTGGTGTAAATTTAATAATTTGCCATATTAAAACGCCATTAGCGTTTTAATATGGCAAATTATTAAATTTATGTTGATGACTTAGGTACCCACTACAGTATGGAATCAAGTTCTTTTAATTTAATAGACAGCTGTGCTGCCGGGGATTTGCTGCACCACTTCTTCCCAGCTAAAGCACTAGGAAGTGGTGTAGGGCGAGCGTTTAAGACAATCTTATGTAATTTTGACGTTCAAAAAGTGCTGACTCCAAGCCTAGTTTGAATAACTTTTGATTTCCCACTTTCCAATATATTATAGTGCTCGATGCCAATTCTTAAGAAAGCATTTTCTTTTCACAACTACTTTAATTTAAGGTTGGAACAGTGCCCGATAAATTGTGAACTTGCCTCCGTAAGAGCTCATTCACACGAAGACGAATCGTGATTTTTCACGAATCGTGTTTTTTCACGATTCGTTATTTTTTTTGACGGGAGCAATGCTTTTTATATACCCATGTTCACACGCTTCACGAATCGTGAAAAAAGACGTAGACGGATACGTCGGTCACTACGGTCATTAGAATTTATACCGAATCGTCAAAGACGTATCCCGTGTGAATGCGCCCTAACATTGTTACCTAATGCTGCTTTCAGCGAAATGTGGGAGTACGGAAGTACTACTTTGTCTATACATTGTCTACCCCTTCGAATTACGTCACCGTTAAGGTCAAGTTGCTGTTTGATGAGTGATTGATTACTGTCTAATCGTAATTAGTGTGTTTATTTTATAGTTCGAGGTTGGTTTCCCAGAAAAGTTAAACTGTTCAATCTCTTTATAAAAGAACCCTTCCTGGGTTCTAAGATTTTCGTATTTTCTGTGAAGAATTGCTGTGTTTTCGCATAACATTTTCGACTCCACCTAATTTTTAGAGCTCATACGCCATGCAGCCATATGTACTCAATGCAAGTGGACCCTCCGTGAGGGCTACCGGCTAGAGCCTTCCAGTTGGGCTCCTGGCACTGAACATGTTATGTCGCGATAAAATCAAATTTTTACGTATTTTGCAATAGCACATTGCGGTAGCAAATAAGGTTCAAATTAGCGATACGTTTGATGTTAGTTGAATTGGATGTCCACCAAAATAAAATTAATTTTGCAGTTTTAATTTAATAAAAAAATAAATGAACATATGAAGCAATTTCCTTCAAACTCTGATTAATCGTGTGTTACGCAATTCTGGTGGTTGACTACAATAGTATTCGTCAACCCATTGTGGACAATTGTTTTGTGAATTGTTTACAACTTCTGTTATAGTCACTAGTGTAGTAGTAGTCACTAGTGTATCTTTGGTTATCACCAAAGATACACTAGTGTAAATAAAGCCTAAAACTGCAGTATAACAAATTTAATTAACGATGACCAAGTTTACAAGGCTTTTTCTTGGGGTATTGACGAGAAGTGCACCATAGATAAACTAATAGAACAAGTCATAACTTCAACATTGACAGCGAACACAAATAATAATTAAAAACATCTAAAAAATGTTGCCAATTTTGAAGCCTTTAACATAACATCACGCCTTGTTTCCGCGAAGGTTTGGGCAGAGGTATGCGTGTTTTTGGCCAATTATCTTTAAATCCCATGTAATAGGGGGCGAGTCTATTGCCGTCAAATGGGCACAAATCCAGACTCCCAACTGCCACGGACAAATTTCAGATAGACAAAGCCAATAACACTTTCCCCGACTTGGGAACCGAATCCTGGACCACATGTTCGGCAGTAGTACTTGCAACCATTAGACCAACAAGGTAGTCAATAGGCTGGCTTGAAGGTTTTATAAAACCTGAGGGCCTAGCCAAATGGCCATCGCTACCAAACGATAAACGTTAACGCTCAGTAGTCTTCAATACATTTTCAAGTTTATGTTCTAGAGTATAAAGTTGGAAATCTATTAAAGATTACAGAGCATTTTCGCTCGTACCGGTGGTTAACGCTCCGCAATCTGTAATAGATTTTCAACTTTATGATCTAGGGTTTAAAGTTGAAAATCTATTAACGACTACTGAGCGTTAACGTTTATCGTTTGGTAGCGATGGCCATTAGGCTAGGCCCTCTGAAAAACTACTAATGCCTATAGATTACAGAAGTGTTATCACTCATTGATTTCTGCTTATTGAAGTAAAGATTTTATAAAATATTGATCAGAACAGTGTCTGCGGTATTAATATTCACGATTACACCTCCTTGAGATCTAATCGGTTGATTAGAATCGTTCGTGCTGATGTTATTATGCAAATTCTCCGCTTCACCTCCCTGCGTTGGCAGCGGTGGGTGGAAATGTCAGAGACAGTGAACAAAAGACAAAGTAATTCATCAAAGACGGTATTTAGGTTAGTTAATTCTGGTGGCTTTACGAAGCCTGTAATTGAGAGGTTCATTAATAACCTATTAATGAATGTTTGAACTCGAGTAAGCGTGACAATGTCAAGGTTTGTGCGCTGTCTAAAGGAATGTACTGCGATAGGATTTATTATAAAGAATAACAATATACATATAACTAGAAGTTGTCCAGTGGTCTAAATTCAACCATAATTTATTTAAAATGTAACGTATTTTTAATGCAGATCTTAGCACTCCTTCTCCATATAAATTTTCACTGTGCAAAATTTTATACTCCTTCGTCCGCATAATATTCCTAAAAACTTTGTACCCCACAAAGTTTTTGCTTCACGTAATATCAAGATAATTAGGAATTTTTTTGGTTCCCACCTTGCCAAGGGTAAATGGTACCATGAAAAGAAGGTTTGTTTTGTCAATGTTGACGTGTTTGATACACACTGGTCGTCACATCATCATCGTTTCAGCCGAAATACGTTCACTGCTAGACATAAGCCTCCCCAAGCTGGGCCATTCCGACCGATTCTGTGCTTCCCGAATACAGCGGATCCCTGTTTCCTACCCAAGATCATCGGTTCACCTTTTGGGAGGCTTTCCAACTCTTACGTCTTTTGGTCCGCGGTGGCCACTCCAGAACCTTTCGACCCCATCGGTCATCTGTTCTGCGAGCATTGTGTCTTGCCCACTGCCACTTAAGTTTGGCAATTCTTCGGGCTATGTCGGTTACCTTGGTTCTTCTGCGGATTTCTTCATTCCTGATTCGATCACGTACGGAAACTCTAAGCATAGCCCTCTTCATTGCCTTTTGGATGACTTATAGCCAGTTGATCGTCTAACAATGGCAATTGAAGCGATTGACAATATTACCACAAAAGCAATTGATCGTTTCGTCCCTTAAGAAACCCAACAAAGTGCGTACCTGTTATTAGAAACCCTGAAGAGAGTTACAATGTTGATCAACAATCAAAAGGTAAATGGAGTTAGCACAATCATTTTCATTATTTGTAACCTTGGACCACATTGCTTGGTGGGTCCCATAGAACCTTGAACATGATACATACGTAGAATACACTATTGTCACCTCAACGTTCTGAAAACTACACGTAATATTGCAAAATTGTTTACCATGGACATATTTTACATCAGCAAATATTATTGCCCACATATACAGTACTAGCTATTGCCCGCGACTTCGTCTGCGTAAATGTCGGTTATCACGGACTCAGATGAAATGGCGGAATGATACGTAACCTATGTCCTTTGGGTTTGGGTTCAAACTTACTCTGTACCAAATTTCATCAAAATCGATTCAGTGGTTTCGTCGTGAAAGCGTAACAGACAGACAGATTTACTTTCGCATTTATAATATTAGTAGGATAAAGTATATATCATTGCTATCTATGCACAAATACAAAAACTAGTAACTAACACCTACAGCCGTGCCCTTCAAATTCGCACCGAATACGTCATCGCAAACCAAACCTTTCGCTACTGTAATAATAGTTTGCCTTGGAACTTCAATCGGAAGTCGTGAGTGTCAATTGTGCAATCGGGTTTATTCCGCCGAGTGGTTCTAAAAATAAGATGCTTTGTGTGTGGGTTAGTTTAATGTTGATCCCGTGACCGGAATTTTGTGATCATGTATCATCATGGTACGGTGGTATGGTCACGGGATAAGGCTTTAAAGGATTTCTAATAGCTGGAATTACTTTTACATAAATATTATTTTATGCCCTGGCAACGTCGATGCTTCTAATAATTTCAATACAAGACTTTATCACTGTCTGGCGGTTTTGAGTATTTTTATGTGGCCTACGCAAATGTCCTGCAGATCTGGTAGCGTTTTGTGACGGGTCGTTGAGCTCCCTAAAACAGGGTTGAGCTACACAATGGCTGATACAAACATGCCGTGTGTTGGGACAGGTCAGTTCAAAGCTGCAATGGCTCTTTCTTCAAATGGGCCTTCCAGACATGGCCCTGCATTGTTAGACTCCGTAGAATTCTCATAATAGAATGTTTGGTCTTTAAAAGAGACCATGAGCTCCGGGTTTGTTACGGCATTTCTTCTCAAGTAACAGTCAGCTAGGTAATGCGGGAGACATTTAGTTTTTAAAATATTGACCAACAACATACAGATATGTACAAGTGTTTTATAAGAATTACCTACTCACATAAATAAACATTTCATGTTAAAATGGATGTGGTTTAAGGGGAACAAGGAAAATTAAAAAAACCTACATAGCTTTATAATAAAAGTACCTAATTGAGAGTTGAGGAAAGATATAAAATACATATTTATTCTTTTTTGAACAATGTAAATCGTACAGTGCATTATTAGGTCTTTTGTAATTTTTTGAGGAAAAAGCTATAAATTTGCAGAACGTTCCTATTGCTTTACTCGTTCTAATGATTTTATCTCAATGGTTGCTTTCTATGTATCTTTAAGAGCAGTGCTGGCCCAGTGGTAAAGGCCGCGGGTCGTAGTGTTGTACCTGTGCTTTACACGTTGTGTAAATTATTTCATCACCACTGCTCTCAAAACGGCGAAGGAAAACATCATGAGGAAACGAGGCATGTTCTAGAACCAAAAAATTAGTACATATGTGAAATATACCAACCCGCACTGGGCGCGCGTAGTAGTTTACAGCCCGCTCCCTCTCACAGAGAGGAGGTCTGTGTCCCAGCAGTGGGAACATCATAGGCTGATTTTGTATGTAACTATGATGGACGTTAGCACAAAACGACTGTCTTCCGAGTAGACTTGGACAAAATCTTTATGCGGACAATGAACACAATGCTAAGTCGATAAGAGTTTTCCGCCGAAAATTCGATTTCCATTTCAAGAAATGTCTATGTGAATACGTAAGTCAGGTATCGATTCAGGGTGTTCTCAGATTTATCGCGTAGCCTTGCCCTGGCCAGCTGCCAGTATCCGTTTATAACAAATACTGGGTTATGACTGCGGCTGCCGACACCACGTCATTTCCGAATTCCTGTTTTCTTGTGGCTCGTGATTTTCAGAAAAATAATTTCTTCTTTTTTAACTACATGAGTAATTACGTTGATGTCAGCTAAGTTTGGACTGAAGCGCAATAAAAATGGGATATTTTCAGCTGCAATCATTTCAGTATTCTTGGAAAATAGCAAAGTAAATATGTACGAAGTGAGGATGTAGTCTCATTGTCTTATTCTCTTTAAATATAACATCCGTTATCTTGAGTTCTCTAATGATAAACATTGCTTTATTAAGCCAAATGTCCAAGGTTGTTGTCTGTTGATAAGTCGTCGTTATCCAAGAATATAAACCTTTTCGCAAAGAAGGCTCGGAAGGTCCACATCTATGCCAAAATCATGTTGACCTTGAGCTTACCTTCTGGCCTCACTAGAAGCAACTGAATTTCAGTATGCGGTAAATACGGAGAAACAGCTATTTGATCTCTGCAGCCGTATCAGGGAATACTAAACAAACATGATAGTCCAGCACCTAGCTAATGCTCATAATTAATCCATACTCATTAACTATTTCCAGATTCGTAAAAGACCTGGAAGACGGCTTCGTCCGGCACCGGCCAACGGCGCGGCTCCGGCAGTCAGCGTCCATGGGCGCATCCACGTCGTACAACGAGGTGATCCCGCCCCCACTGCCGCCGCCACCGGTCGGGCTCACCCAGGGCCGGCGCGTCGACACCTCGCTCAGACGGCTAGAGAGGGCGCACGACGACCTGTTCCAGTTGTAGCGGCCGAAGCAGCGCAGGTGTGTATTGTCGAGGAAGACTCCCACTGATCTATTCTGTAAACAGCTTAGAGTAAAACTTAGGTGATGTCACCTGGAAGACATCTATCAAGTAAAATCAGGTGGAATAGCAGCTCACTTCACCCGCTTTCATGGTGAGGTCATTACAAAATATACCGACCGATCTTCTCAGCCTTTGATCTTAAAAAAGCAGGCCCACACAGTTCATAGTTGGCCAACCAACAGTACTTGTTCACACCACACAGTTCGTTTTACTGCAGAAGTACTGATGCTGGACATAAACAGATACAAGTGATCTTCAGCGCGACGCGGCGGTCGTGCGTGATTTCACGCTAGTCTGCAAGAGCCTTTATGCAGCGAACTTCATCGCAAGTAGACTGATGGCGACATCAGTCTACCCGCGATGAAGATCCTTTGTATCTGTTTTGTGCAGCATCGTTAATAGTTAATGATACAAATCTTCCAAAGAAAGGCAACTTAGTTCTAAAAGACACATCGGATTTAGTTAAGACGATGTTCATGAAGAGACCAGTGGTGGACCAATGAGTTACGAATTGTAGGTTCGAAGCCAGACAGACTCTATCCTTTGTGTAAATAATTTAATCACCACTGCTGTTGAAACGGTGAAGGAAACCGGCATGTCCTAGAATAAAAAAATCGAAGACACGCGCGGCTCGTTTGGTGGAGTACCGCCCACGGGGTCTCACAGAGAGGAGGCTTGTGTCCCAGCAGTGGGAACATTATAGGCACATAATGATATTCTATAGCATTCAAAACCGACCGAATATTTGACCGTTATCCTTTGGCAAAGTGTTTAATAATATTCGGCAAACCATGAGCAGTAAGATAAATCGCAACGGGCTTCTGTGATGCGTTCGTTGATTTTGATGGATTGTGTTTCAAAATTTTATTGCGTACAACCCACTGGCGAATTCTTGTTCGTCTCAAAATAACTGCTGACTCAGAAAAGTAGCAGAAAATGTTATGTTTTCATTGACATCGTTCATTCGCTGCCCATCAGTTTTATGTTCCAATGATGTGCTAAAACAAGCTCTTGGACTAACCTATGTGAATGTATAGGATAGTCCGGGAGCTTGTTTTTATTGCAATGTTCTAGTCTTTGACGTCATCGCGGTTCTTCTCATTTTATTATTTAAGTTCTAGATCGGTAATTCATATTTTTATGGTTCAAATTCGGTTGGCAGTTTGTGCCAATCTTATGATGTGCAAATAGAACAGTTTGGGTAGAAGAAAAATGGTTTTTGTTATTCGTAGATCATTGACAGTCGTTACCATGTATCAAGGGGTATCATGTTACCTAGTAACTTGGTGTGGAGGTCAGATGGGCCATTGCTCCATTTCAGCTGCATCGGGTTGGACTGAAAACCATCCCTAACATAGTAAGACTAGAAGCTGATCCCACCATAGTTAGAAATGGCACATGACCCCACCGTGGTTAGACTGGAAGCCGACCCCAACATAGTTGGAATTAAAACCAAGTCCAATATCGTTAGACTGGAAGCCGGTCCTAACATAGCTAGAAATGGAAACCAGCCCCAACAGAGGCTGGAAGCCGACTCCAACATAGTTAAAAATGGATGCCAACCCCAACAGACTGGAAGCCGACCCCAACATAACTAGAAATGTATGGCAACCCCAACATAACTAGAAATGGATGGCAACCCCAACATAGACTGAAAGCCGACCCTAACATAATTAGAAAAAGGTTAAGGCTAAGAAAAAGGCCACAGACCACTGTAGTTTCTAAGTGTGAACGAATACTAAGTTTTTTTATCGATACAATCACCCAAGTCACATGAAATAGTCATTAGTACGATATTAACCTTCCGTGCACCACGTGGGGTTTAATAAACACCGGCGAGACAAAAATCGTCGATCTCAAAAAAGTACTATTTTTGTTACAATGCCTATAGATATTAAAAATGTTTATTTTACTTAACAAATTTATTTTATTTCTATCCCCTTATAGTCCAAAAACAATATAAATATGTATAAAACAAACTTTAAAAATATATTCTCTATATATAGATAGAATGATGTTGGGGTATAGGAAACCCCACATAGTGCAGGACGTAACTTTTGCCCACGTGGTTTACGGAAGGTTAATTGTCATAAAAGTAACACCAGCACGATGTTGTGCCACGATCGCTCTATCTGTGAGTTTATAGCGGCAATGATATTTAATGTTGTGTCACTGATAACCGTGTAAATGAACTGTTACCCGCGCCTATTAAATTCCGATTAGTTTACGTGTTACATGTTTTATGAGTCAAGTCATTGTAAATTCGGTAGGCCTCTTGTATTTGTGAATTTGTGTCTGCCCGCGCCTTCGTCCGCGTGAAATTTCTTGTTCCTCCGACCCGCCTCGTCGCTTTTCATCGTCTGTGCTCGCTATTACTTTTTAGCTTAGAGTTCGTTCTGACTTTTTGACGTGACAACGTCTTATAATTCGATGGAGCCGGCTGCACGCACGCAAAAACATGACTCATGCGGCGTTACCTCGCTCTGAGGCGTTCCATTTAAAGGCTTGAAGTGGAAGCGAGAGCGCGCATCAGTATTTTCTTATGACGTTGTCACGTTGAACTATCGTCAGTAAACCGACTTTACAGACAACCGATTTTTTCTTTTTGCTCATCTCCTAAGGGCCCCAGCGTGATGTTAATTAGGGTAAAGACATTCTCAAGGATTTTTTCCATTATAGTAGTTCCAGAGCTTAGCGCGTTCAAACAAAAACACATACTTGTGAGCTATACATATTATTACTATACATAATGTCTTGTATGACTACTTGGGGTAATCTTCGAAGTCACTGATTCGATTCTGAAAATTCTTTCACTAATGGTAAACTACAGTTTAGACGAGTATTACAAAAAATCCTGGGGTCAAAGGCGCAGGCTAAGAAGCTAGTCTGTGAATAAAGTTTTTTTTCATAAAACAGTTCAATGCTCCGGATTCTAATCATATCTCGTTGCCTTGATATCGATTTTGTTGATAGCTTAATGAAAATCATTTTATATAAACTAGGCTGGGAATCACCACGTTTTGAACGTGAAAAACGTCCCCTAAAATGCCCACCCTTACTTCTTAGAGCCTGGATAAAGTGGCGCTAGTACCTCCCCAGCAGCACAGCTGTGTGTTCAGTATTTGTGTTCCACTCACTATAATCACCCGATAATGTTCCCACTGTTGGGGCATAGGTCTCCTCTCTGTAGGGTAGAGTGTAGGCCTTAATCAACAATTCATCACGCGGGCCCAGTGCGGGCTGGTGCATGTCACGTGTCTTCGAATTTTTGGTTCCCTGTAAATGCCGGTTTCCTCACGATGTTTTCCTTCCCCGTTTTTGAGAGATGAGGTGATGAAATAATTTACACAAAGTAAATCGATATCTGGGTTCGAATCTACGACTCACAACTTATAAGTTGCGGCCGTTACTCCTGTCTTCCACTGCTGCTGAATAAATGTCTCCCTTTTTTTTTTTTTTTTAGGATGGGAAATCATCAAATGACCTCTCCCGCTCTGGGTGGAGCGGGAGGGCGTGTCAGACTTTTACTGACTAGAACCCATCCGTGTTCCTTCAGTTGCCCATGTGCCGGGGCCACGGTATCTCTTTCGAACAATCACGCGACCCCGGCAGAACAAATGTCTCCCTTTGTCCCGAAATGTTTTTGTGGTACGTTTTCTGGCCACTATCTGGTCATATTGCAGGCAGATCCTCACTATACCTTCATTCTGGTAAACCCTTTGATTAAAATAAAACTAATAGATATGTTACGTTCTTACGTTAGGTATTCAAACAGTGACTCTTATACGTACACAGACACATTTACTCACACAAACAATCGTTATTATTACACGCCAACAAAGAAAGAGACAGAATAATGCACAAAGGTGGCGTGCGACCAAGACGGAGCATCATCGCTCTTCGTAATACTTCGTTAGAAACGCACGTCACGCCGAGCGACGACGGCGACGCGGCGCCCCGTTCTAGCCGAACGTGTCGCACACTAACGCATTGTATGTTTCTATCCCGCTCTACGAAATGGCGAACAAATTCGAACGGGTACAAATTTATTTAATCAAATCTTAAAAAAATAATAAGAAAAATGTACTTATGAGTGAAATGTGATGCCGAGTGATTTATTTAGTTTTTTAGAGTGGTTCATGCACCCAGTGAAGGCACACGAAGGCATTGTTTTTCTTTTTAGTGTGTTACTAGCGTATTGAAATATACACGCACGCACGTCTCAATCGAAAGCTACTCGTATTGCGACTGAGAACAAATTAGGCCACGAGGCCTAATTTATGCGGTCCATGCGCTATCGTCTAGTGACACATCTTCCGCTAGTTTTATTTTAATCAAAGGTTAAACCATATTCCCCTCAAGCAGTTTTTTGCCTCATTCATATCAATATAATTATCGGAAGCAATCAAAATGTTCTCATCAATATTAATTTGTAACACCAGATAAACAACGTTTTCCTTATTGCCTCTTATCAAAAATTACATAACGAACGTTTTCGACACATTTATTCCGTTTCGATTACATTAATGACTGTTTATCAGTAAGACAAATTTGAGGGCTATAAGAATACTATCTTCTGTATTCATGAAAAGAAGTAAAATTTGTGAGTTTGTATCAAAATCAAAAGTCATTTATTTAAATTAGGCTGAGGATCAGCAGATTTCAAACGTTATATAAGACAGTCCCCCAAACCGCCCACCCATATCACCACTTCCTAGTGCTTCTTCTTAGCTGGGAAGAAGAAGAGGCAGTGGTATGTAGGGGTATTCTTCGGAAACACGGATCGGCGAAGGTCAAAGAATATATTTTATATTAAAACAAAATATTTCACGTAGGCGGAGTCGCGGACAGAAGCTAGTATTTGTTATTCAAGAACGATAGTCATGACTGCCTCGTTGGTCTACTGGTCGTAAGCGCTACTGCTAAGCATGAGGTCCTGGGTTCAATTCCGAGGTTGGGCAAAGTGTTACTGGGTTTTTCTTTCTGGAATTTCTCAGTAGCAGCCTGGAGTTTGGATTTGTGCTCGGTTGATGGCAAATTCAATTCAATTTAATTTAATTAAGATTAATTACAATAAATAACAATAGACTACAGTCATTACATTATAATAATCCATACTTATACAGGATAAGTTTTTATCCAGTGCGCAAATTGTAACCATGAATTCAGCATATCATTCTAGACCCCCCCAGTGTAGAAATTTAACGTCGGTTTTTCAAAAAAAAAAAAAAAACAGCTCTTTCATACATTTTGACCCTGTAGGTATTGCATTTTTCTATGAAACAGCTGATTTTACACGCTTTATATTAGCTTCACTTGTATGTTTGTATGTTTGTATATTTGTATATTTGTATGTTTGTTTGTAACCGACTCCTTATAGTGCGATTTTGACCCACTTTAAACGACCAGATTTCATTCAAACTTTGCACACCTGTCAAGGACTGATGACAATGCAATAATTTCATAAATTTGTGCCATTATCCTTGCCAGGGTTACCAGGACATCAAAAAAACTGTCACAAACTACGCTGACATACGTCTCAAAATTCGAAATACCCTAAAAAATTGAAAATAAATAATAGTTTAAAAAAACTAAAAAACACGCTTCCATGGAAAACCAAACTAAAAAGTACAAAATAATGGAAAAAAAGCGTGGGGTGCCTGATATCAATAAAAAAATACCTTAAAAGCACCCCACGCTTTTTTTCCATTATTTTGTACTTTTTAGTTTGGTTTTCCATGGAAGCGTGTTTTTTAGTTTTTTTAAACTATTATTTATTTAGGGTTCCGTTGGCAAATGGCAAAAAACGGAACCCTTATAGATTCGTCATGTCTGTCTGTCCGAGTATGTCACAGCCATTTTGTTCCGAAACTATAAGACCTATGCTATTGAAACTTGGTAAGTAGATGTATTCTGCGAACCGCATTAAGATATTCACACAAAAATAGAAAAAAAAAACAATAATATTTGGGGTTCCCCAAACATAGAACTGAAACTCAAAAAAATTTTTTTCATCATACCCATACGTGTGGGGTATCTATGGATAGGTCTTCAAAAATGATATTGAGGTTTCTAATATAATTTTTTTCTAAACTGAATAGTTTGCGCGACAGACACTTCCAAAGCGGTAAAATGTGTCCCCCCCCCCCCCCCCCCCCGTAACTTCTAAAATAAGGGAATGATAAAACTAAAAAAATATATGATGTACATTACCATGTAAACTTCCACCGAAAATTGGTTTGAACGAGATCTAGTAAGTAGTTTTTTTTTTTTAATACGTCATAAATCGTAAACCACAATTTACCTTTCATTCAGTCAACTCAAATATAAAAATTAAAAAAATAACATTTAATATCATAAACATAAACCGGAACCCTCGGTGCGTGATTCCGACTCGCACTTGGCCAGTTTTTTTTTTTTTTGTAAAACTGACGAAACATTTCTGCGCAAGGGGGTCTAGAATGATATGCTGAATTCATGGTAACAATTTGCGAACTGGATAATAACTTATCCTGTATATGGTTCGCGTGGTTGGTACCAAAGGTTCGCCTCCTATTATATTGGGCTTGTGATTATGTGGGAATACTGTAGGGACATCTTTGTTTAACTCTTCGGGGAAATATGATGTTATGTTATGGTAATATTTAATTATTCGCTTGTATTTGTCTAGATAAGTAAGCTATGCCACTCAAGTTTATCTGATCTCTCTTCTTCGTCGTTACACTCGGTCGTGGTTGTCACACCTGGTGTGGTGGCGAGCTTCACAATCCGTCGCCATTCTTCTCGTACTGCAGTCCTTCTCGTAATGCACTTAATGGTCCACTTCACGAACGTACGAGAAGGGTTATCTGATGCGCCGGGAGTCGATTGCGGACTCCCGGCCACCGTAGGCGCGAGCTTGCGGGTGGCGAGCAATGGGTAGCTCGCCGCCCGGTAAGGACCAAGCTCGGGTCGACGGCGCGTAGTGTTCCACGCGCGCCTCAAAGAGATGTCAGCCACACTGAAGGGGTCTGCTAGGACCGATGCCTGCCGGGGTCGCGTGATTGTTCAAAAGAGATACCGTGACCCTGGCACATGGGCAACTGAAGGAACACGGGTGGGTTTTAGTCAGTAAAAGTCTGACACGCCCTCCCGCTCCGCCCAGAGCGGGAGAAGTCATTTGATGATTTCCCATCGAAAAAAAAAAAAAAAAAAAAGGGTTATCTGATCTAGTCACGAGTAAACTCTCCTATTTACTAAACGCTATCTTATAAAACAAATATACTTATCATGACATTCAATCGTTCCAGGTATGCGCGGTTACAATGAACGCGATGCGCCTGCGCTGTGCTGACGTCACAGCGATCGGTCGTCGGCGATCAAGACAGCGGTCGTGTCGCGCGATCGTGTCGCTGATCGCGGCCGCACTGAACACTCAAGTACAGTCGGTGAGTCAGTCGTGAGGCCACTAAGTGATATTAGAATACTGTATCCTTAATGTGATGTGCTTCACTTCAAAATTACGTATAATTCCTCTCTATAGGGTGTAGCCAGGGTTTATCAATAAAAGGTGTCTTCATATACTTGTGGGATCATTCAAATACCTATCAAGTTAGGGCTCGTTTGCACTACATCATGTATCGCGACTTGTGTCGGGCACATGTATGTATCTGAAAGTGATTTTATTTGTTGTTGTAAAAATCTTAATCTTGCACCCTCACTGTGTGATACACTATCGTTAAGAATCGGAATCATTTTGAAGGATAATGCTAATTCATTACTTCATATACAAGGTGTAACATAATTAACATAAGACCTCAAAGCCCCCAATTAGAGTTTTGAGTTAAAAGTTTATCACAATGGCCGCAACAATTTTTTTTTAAAGCCTGCTGTTATTATTAAGAAAAAGTTTCCGTTACATAGGCACATACTAACATACGTATGAACTTAATAAAAGCGTGTTAAAAACGTATTGAACCTTACATTACTTTATGCATTTAAAATTGAATCTTAGTGGCTTGAAATAACATTGAATTTTCTTTGGCTCAAAGGGCGATTGGTATGGCAAAATACAAACATAATTTTTGAAAAAGATACTCATATTTAAAGTTACTGTAATCGATTCGGTAGTCAATTAGTAACAAACTTCTTTGAGGTCTTGCATTTATTCTGTTACACCTTGTATAGGTACCTATAAGTATACCTTTTTGGCACAGCTGTGAGGCGTACACTTTATCTTCACTTTTTTACTTGTATTTTGTGTTCTACGAACTGTGTCTAAATAAAAGGTATACATGGTTTCTTTGAACATAAAAAAATTCTGCTCAAGAACCCAAATAGCGCAATGATTGTTTTTAAACTTTCGAAATGAAAGTTATTCCTAGGATAGTGTATTACACAATTTACCTCTGGCTACATTCCTATAGAGACTTCATTTTATGTGAAACCATTCAAATGTCTCAAAACCTATGACTAATTAGTTACAATTCAATAATTATCTAACTGAGGAGTTGTTTTCAAATACACGGACTGATAATATGTAACCTACTTAAGATTGATAATATAAATCACAGCGGATAAGATAATGTTTCCTTTTGACCTGTTCCATATTTATGAATACATAACATGTTGGCAGTCTAGAAACGAATTCGTAAGCACAACAAAACAATATTTTCAATATTAGTCCGTATTCAATACATCGTTCTGTTTCTGTCAACTGTTTGTAAATGATAGAGATAGAACGATGACAAAAAATCATTAAGAATTAAAACGTATTTAATTCTTTTTTACTGCAAATGAGCTTTTCACACTGCGCCGGACACCGCACTGCTGCTGCGGTTTTTGACTGTAGAATCTTCTATTCTATTCTATTTTTATGAGAATCTTTATTTGTATACAAAAAACCGCAGGGTATGACACTGTGACACCGCATCTCCATTCTAAGTTAAAACCTGGAGTACACACAGTGTAATAACCGAAAATTACAATTAATTACACTCCAAATATAATAAAACAATACACCTACTAAGACAATACACAAATTTAAATTAGCGTGGAAAACGATGGTTTTTATAATTCTGTTCATCAACTCATAATATGAAATGTATTGTCTTCATAAGTACTAAAGATAAACATTATCTTAACGCAGAGCACACACACACATGAATGAAAGCAATGCATAAAAGTAATAATACTTTTCAATTGTTACGTAATTCTATCTATACATTATATCTGTTTATGTTAAGACAGCGGAGTTCGCTAAGATACTACGTGCAAATCAAATACGATTTTTTGCAATTTACAAGTCTCTAGATACATACTTGTTACGGTCGTGAATTGCAAAACATAAGAATATTAGCATTTCACGGGATACTCTGGCGTTTTCCCTCTACTTGTAGTTGGCGTCCCTTTCAAAATCGTTATTGTTAAAGTTTTAAGATGTACTATGATAGTGTAAGTGATGTAATTGAGACTGTTTCTGAAATGTGTCGGGAACAGAACGTATGTAAACATATTACTGTAAATAATAGTCTGATCAAAGCTGCGTTATCTGGGTACCTTTGATTTGGCCAGAAAAGAATATGATGCAGTAAAGAAATAGCACTTATTGCTGTTATTTTAAAGACTAGGTTTTCGGAGACTAAATGATATAGCTGTACAAGAATCTTCTGGCGCGTGGCTAAAATTGGTACTAACGGCGCCATCTAGCTTTTTCTAAGGGGAAAGTTGGACAAAGCTAATTGTAGATGGCGTTGTCATAGCTAGGTCCCCACGGCCTACCAAAATTACATTTCGTTCATTCGTTCAATTTAATGTTAGGCTTATTTCAATATTTCGTTATATTTTTATATTTTAAATGAAGTGTTGACATGGGAAGTGTCAACATTTAAACCTTTAAACATTTCCCTCAAAATATTTTCAATGTAACCTCGAACTCTGTTTGTTTTTTTTTTCCAAAAATCGGGATAGCTTTACGTCACAATCTTCAAATCGTAGAGTCTTTTGGGAACTGTTGTACTCCAATTATGGAGTATTTAGGAACACAACAGGCGATCTATTCTATTAAAATCTCATCGCGAGAACTTGAGTGAAGTGTTCTTCAATTGAGCTGTCATTCCATTTGATGCTAGGGATTGACACTAATGACAACTCACTTTAGCTCACTTCGCCCAAATAATCAGGGTGAGATTTTTACAGAATAGCAAAACAGTGCGTCATCAAGTTAGCTGATACCTTGTATTATTAGCTTGTGTTAGGAACTGGCTACGACAGCGCCATTTTCACAGTTGCCTTCCCCATTTCATAAAGGTTTACCAACAGCCCCATCAAGCATCAAAAGAAACTTGTATTACTATAATATTGAAGCAATAAGCAAAATAAATCGTTTACCCAATTAAACTAAATCTTAAGCGAGGGCCATCCACTAAGTTGTAATCACAGTACTAGTATCTAACGTTATGAATAGAAATCTCAGCCTCACGCGACTCATCGTCTCAACGTGATATAAATATAAAACATAATAATGTAATGTTATTGTAATAATATATCAATGCTATTAAATAAGTACTGCTAGGGTTTGGTAACATGTGACCAATTGTTAGAATTATTTTCCTTTGAAATTTCGAAAATAAAAGGGATCGATTTCGGTCGTAATTTATTTATAAGTTATTTATTTATTGTTCACTTCAGGTTATAGACATCATTGTAGCCCTGGCCCTGGCCCGATTATAATCAGTCTAATTCATTATATTTTAAAAATGGATTAAATGCTGCCCGCTGCTCTGCCCGCGTGGATCTCAGAAATCATTCCACATGAACGTGTTACCGGGGACAAAAGTAGCCTTTTTTACTCCTTATAACATCTGCTAACTGCCAATGAAAGTCCTATCAAAATCGGATAATCTAGTCCTGCTAATCCGGACATTAGCCGGAACAAATCGATGGACGATAAAAAGGTTTTTTTTTATTAAATGTACCGGTATATACCTTAAATGCATTTAGTGAAAATTGTTATTTTGACATTACAAACAATTTTATTTATAGATGGTGATACCTATTTTTTGTGTTAAAAAATAGGTATCAGTTTCGAATAATTTCATAAAATTACAAAAAATTTAGATACCTAAGGATACTCCTCGAATTGGTCACATGTTATCAAACTCTTATCAAACGTCCCTATACCTGTTATACATAGTGTATAAATTATAAATAATAACTTGTGAGGCACTAAATACATTTGTACGTGTTGTTGAGCTTAAAGTTTATATAAAAAATCAAGTAATAACATAAATAACGTAGCTGTAAGTAGTCTACTATGAAATAAGTTATTATACTGTTTATAGTCTAAGATCGTGGATGTTAAAACTGTTTAAACTGTTCATATGTTATAGCGTTTATAGATGTGAAAAACTCATGAATAAATGTGAATAATCAGAGAAATACATATGTATAGCATAATATAAGAAATAAAAATGTCCTAATTAATAATAATTTAATAAAATCATGTATCTATACAAGGTGGAAGGAATGAGACTCGCAAACTGTAACCATGAATTCAGCATATAGTTCTAGACCTCCCCTTTTTTGTGGGTGGGAAATCATCAAATGAAGTCTTCGTCGAAGGGCGTGTCAGACTTTTACTGACTATAACCCACCCGTGTTCCTTCAGCTGCCTATATGCCAGGGCTACGGTAAATCTTTCGATCAAATCTCGCGACTCTGGCAGGCATCGGTCCTAGCGGACCCCTTCAGTTTTGCTACAACCCCCAGTATAAGAAATTTTTAATTGTTTACCAAAAAGTAATGCATTTTTTCATAACAGTGCCTAAAGTTCAACGTTCTTATTTATTTAATAAGTTTGGATGACTTACAGCTAAAACAAACAGAATAAAAAATTGTGTGTGAGACTGACAGCCAATTACAAGTCATCACTTATAGAAACAGATTGGAAAGAAAGAAAGAGTTTGAACAGCACAACACAGTTACCATAGAAAGGAAGACAAAAAGAAGAAAAATAGTATAACATTCAAGCTTAAATTAAATTCACATTATATACAAAATTAAAACCAAGACATAGAAATAGAAATAGAAATAGAAATAATATTTATTTGCATAAAACATGGTATATAAAGATGTTAATAATAACATACTTGAGCCATCGATACCGCTACATGCTAACTACGCATCACGCAAAGTCCTGCATCGCGCAAGCAGAGTTTACCGCGCAATTATCATATATACAACGTCCCGACATCAATCGTCGGGCAGTTGCCCAACAGACACGACACCCGTCTCATCGAGAAATCCTCCCTTTTCTACGGCGGTTGAGTGTATACACCCTGTTCCTTATACCTCCAAACTGCTGACATCAACGTGATCTGATCAGAATTGAAGGGTTAAGTGGGCAACGGTGTTATCTGACAAAATCAGAAATCCGACTTTTTTGCATGAAAATAGGTTTTAATTGATGATAAATCGATTCATGGGTTTAAAATGCACCAATAATAATTCGTTACATAGTTACAGACGCTAGCAAAGGTGTTAACTGTCAATCAAGTATCATTTCAGATTTGCAAAAGTGTTAACACAAGAATATCGGTTTTTTTGATTTTGTCAGATAACACATTTGTCCACTTAACCCTTAAATTATGTACCGAATCCATGGACCATCCTATCAGGTTGTGTGCCGCTTTCCTTTCCACCCTGTATAGGACATAAAAATGTCCTATTTAATCACAAGTCAATAAAATGCTATACCTATATAAATATTATTCAATGTCTATTAGTCTAGACGGCAAATCGTTATAGTATCCATTGTATCCCTTGCCATCGACTACCTATTATGTAAATATAACTGTTACTTCCAGTTCCTTACCTCATCTGTCACAAATATATGTATTTTGAACCTTATTGTACATAGTTCTAGATCGATAATTGTATTTTCATGATAAATGTATAAAATTAAACTTTATATGGTTTATTTTGAATGTTGTGAAAACGGCAAGTTTTTGTCTGTATTCAAATTGAGTTAAAAGTACGATTGTATGTCAAATAGAATTGTTACATCCGGGGTTTTATTCTCGATGTCAATTCTGTGACACATTTTAAATGTTATGATTTCAAAATGTCACCCGGGAAAAGGAAACCACCCATTTTTTTGCCGTGGCGAAGTACCACAAATAGATCAGAATTGGCATCGATAGTAAAGCCTTCAGAAATATTCAAATAGTGTATACTTTTCCTAAAAATATATATATATGGGAAATACGAGTATCAATGTTAATAATCGCGAGTTAAATTTACGATATCAGTGCCTTGTGATAGCTAATATTACTTCCAATAGACTAGCGGTAGCAGCTAAAAATGTAATGTTAAAGTTCTGAATTTATCGACTTGACATCTCATAAGTATCATTATTTAAGATTATGAGAGCAAACAGAGATAGTTGTGGTCAGAAAGGCTCGTATTGAAGATTCTTCTGACGAGCCTCTCTGAGCATACTCGGCTTGTTAAACAAAACTATACCTTAAATACATTCTGTAATTTTTTAGATATCGTGCAGCACTTGCATTGTATGAAAACCAACGCCAAAACTTTAGGCAGCTGACATAAACAAATATATTTATTGGCAAAACAAAAAAAATCTTATACTGAATACATTTTTAACATTGAAAAGAAGCAGGCTAATTATTTATCGTATTATATAGTAGTTAACAAAACGATATGTTGCTTGTATTTTTGTCTATCAATATAAATAATAAATATGGTATGCTGTTCATTATGAGAACGGCTTGACCGATTTGGTTATGTTTTGTTTTAAAATGTTCATTATAGTCCGAATTTGATTTTTATGCAAATGGAAATTTAGGAAAGAAAATTGAACGTCTTATTTTGTATGAGATTTTTTGTATGAACTCATAGTATGAAAATAGAAGCGTCCTAACTAAATGGGTAAAGTTCATACTGTATAAAAACTCGGAAAAATACGCTCCCGGACTTCTAAATCTAACATTGCATTAATTGCATAACGTGCATTTCCACTTTAAGTATAATTTAAGTATAAAGGCCTCAAACATTAAAATAGTGATTGTGGCATAGAAAAAGTTTTCATATGTTTTGAACCCGACGTGGTGGCCGGAGAGCACTGGTGGCCCAGTGGTAATCGCCGCGACCTACGAGTTGTGGGTCGTAGGTTCGATCCTAGACAGGCGCTTTAATTTGCGTAAATTATACCATCGCCCTTGCTCTTAAAACGGTGAAGGAACTTCGTGAGAAAACCAGCATGTCCTAGAACCAAAAATTCGAAGACATGTGACGTCTCCCAACCAGCATTGGGTCCGCGTCCACCACGCGATATTACAGTCCAATCCCTTTCAGAGAGAGGTGGCCTGTGTGGGCCCAACAGAGAGAACAATATAGGCTCATTATGCTACACTGGCCGTTACATTGGTGTAATCATTGTTCCATATTTGAATTCCCGATAATTTTAAAAAGTTGTTGAGTTTTTCATCTGAAATTTCTCAATAGCAGCCCGGAGTCTGCTCCGTTGATGGCAATAGGCTCTCCCCATATTATATGGAACTTTAACATAACTGGCGAAACGTAGGTATACTATAGGTATACCTCTGCCTAACCGTTCAGGGAAACAAGGCGTGATGATATTATGTTAAAAAGTTAAACAAATTAAAAAAAAAAAAGAGACGGACTCTTATTTTTTTTTAATTTTTTTAATTTGTTTATCTTTTTAACGATGGAGTCCGGGAGTATACATAGATTATTCTCTTTAAACTAAACTGGTGCTAATATAATTTTGTCATAAGCATTCGATTCGGTTTATGTCTGTCTACCTCTACTAAAACTGCAGGAACACATTGGTGCCGATTCTGTTGTAAAAAAATCTCTAAACTAAACTAAAAATCACTAAAATTTGGTTTATTCCTGTCAAACGACGATTTCCTATTCTGAAATAGACTAAAGTGACCCAACTTAACTATATTTTAGTTTGACAGCACTAAGATTGCACTGAGTTATTAGTTTAGTGAAAATGACAATTCTGCTATTCTGAGTTTGCCGGTTTTCACCAAAAATTTAGACTATAATAATTTATTTTGACTAAATCTGACTATTTTTAATCGCGATTAAAAAGGTGTGGAATAAAACTAGTGGCATGAACAAAAATTCACACCAACGCCTCGCCTTCACGTGCAAAAACAGTGGTGTATTTTTTATTTTTTCTTTTGCTTATATCTCGAAAATGGCGTGTCCTATCGCAAAAGTAATGAAATTTTCGACCCCCTTTATGAAACCCCGGAACATTTAAATCTCAACACGTGGGTAATATTTTTTTTATTTTTCAAACAAAAAGTGAAAAATTCCAAATAAAACACATCCAGGCTGCCCCCTTGCGCGCGCCTTCGTCTCTAAAAAATTCATTGCGTAGCGCAAACAAGTACCACGTTCCGAAACCAAAAAAAAAAACATGTTGATTGTCAAATTCGTTTTTAGTCGTGTCAAAATAATTTTTAAATTTAGAGATTTTTCCTTGCAGAACAGCGTTAAAATTCTCATAGCCAAAAGTAAGGAATTTTAGAGATAGTTTAGTTAGTTTAGTTCGGTGTACAACAGAATCGGCACCATTATCTTATTTATATTTGCCAAAAGCTTTTACACATAACGATTTCAAGCGATCGAGGATTAATTATTATTAAAGAAATACTTATTAAACACCCATGAGCCTGTTTTTTTAATTATATATCACAATGACAGCCCTCCAACCTAATTGCGTAACACAGTATCAATCAGAATCTGAATCAATATTGCTAATCTATTACTTCATATGTTCGAAAAAATTGTCTGCTCAAGAACGTAAATAACGCAATGAATGTTGTTGAACTGTCAAATTGTAAGGAATTCTTACTGTTAGTGTGATTCTCATCTATACCTCAAGAAAACTATCGACTGTTTAAAATTGATGTGTGAATGGCTCGAACAGTTATAAATACAAATTGTGTATGTGTTTCTATAAAGCTGCGTCCACGCTTCTCACATGTTCGCCAAAAAAACGTCCAACAATATGTGACGTCTCCGTGAAACGTGAAAAAAGGTCACTTCAGTCAGAACGGAAAAATGCCCAAGCAATTTTCTGGTCTATTGAAAATAGGACCGTATCACCATACCCTAAGGTGGAAAATTGTATAAATATCGAAACAGTCGGCTAGCGACTCGGTTGCTCTCGGTGTTAATTGCGGCCAGAGAAAACTCAACCTTGCGGGAATATTATACCGTTTTGTTTGAACTGACCCTAACATATTAGTCACATTGTTAAATTAAAAGAGTTGTTGTTTGCTACAAGTGAAAACTCAGCTTTAGATATTTTAAACTTTTATTGCGCACCTTTGCCGTTTAGTTGTGCATGTGATTTTCCGATAAAATCATTTTTTTATATACATATTTGGAAGTGTAATGTAAGTCACTGTATATAATGAATTCGTTATATGTATAGTGTGTCAAAATTGTATGATAGCGAACAATTTGTTAATACTATCGTTTGCCGATTATTGTATGCTTTTTTATCAACTTCTTTTATTTATTTATGCTAGTTGAGCTTTAATAAAAAATATTTTATTACTCGTTTCATAAGCGTTTTATTTTTCATACCAGTCATCTACCTAGCTTTTTAGTCTAACCGGATGCAGCTGAATACCAGTATTTTAAATGGAGCGACTGCCTACCTGACGTCCACAACCCAGTAACTGGGTAAGACGATATCCCTTGATAAGACTGGTTGTCAGACTTTCGAGCTTCTGACGACCCGTAACAACTGTCAAAGATCCACAAATGACAGCTGGGACCAACGGCTTGACGTACTTTTCGAGGCACGATTTTCTTACCATTATTATATTATACAATACAATACTATACAATCATTTATTCCAGGCAACTTAGGCCCATAAAAAAAACGTCACGTTGTTTTGCCAGGTGAAAAAGAGTGAACATTTCGAGTTTTATCTGTTTTTCAATGCCAAATCATAATAAAACAAAAATTTTAAAAATTGTCAAAAAAAAAAATAAAAAAAAAATAGGGGTATGAAAAATAGATGTTGGCCGATTCTCATAGATACCGGATAAGCACAAAAAAATTCATCAAAATCGGTCAAGCCGTTTCGGAGGAGTATGGCAACGAAAACTGTGACACGAGAATTTTATATATTAGATACAGGGAACGCGCATGCCAAATAACCATGAATTCAGCATATGACATGACTGAAGCCTTAAATCCATGGTAATCGTTTTCGTGTCGATGTCTCTGCCACGCTGTATAGGTACAAATCTATCTGCAAGCGCAGCATAACCAATTTTATAATCTCCATTCTACCAAGAATAGACAAAGTTATAATCTATCCAACTTAACATCACTTTTGTCCGAGCATTGTATGAAGACAAAGAAATTATTTCCATAGCAACGGGGAGCTAGTGATGTAGTTAATGTGGATGTGCTAAGGTATTTTTTCATTAAGTATTCATTCAATGAACTTAGAAAGTCGTATTGTTCGTTTTAAAAATAAAAATTCTGGTAAAAAAAATATCTACCCGCAAGTGTCGAAAGAAGTGAAAGAAAACGAAATCGAAGTCTGTAAGACGATGAATGGGTGGAAGCAAGTTCAGCGCCATCTAACGGGGTAATACGCCCCAATGCAGGCCTTGTAGTCACTTCTAGTGCATGCCAATAGCCACTAGATGGCGTTCCCAAGCAGTTCGTACGAGGTTTCGCTAAATCGGTCACTTAGCTAGGAACTGTAATTTATTAAAAAAAATAACTTGTAAATTGGTCACAGGTATATACAAAACTTTAATTGGACGCTGTGGCTACTCGCCGTGCGTGAGGAAAATTTTTATATTTTCCTTTCATGAGCCCTAGAATGACTAGTAAATCCACTTGAAAACCCGTGTTGAAAACCATCACGCCGTGTACGGAAGAGCTGATCAGCATCATTGTATGTATCTAAATAAAGGTTTTGAGCGACTTTAGCATACTAGGCGCTTTATGTTTGAAGATTTTTGATCTTCAAGACATCGAAGTATTTAGTTGCTTTGTGGATTGAAGTGCACCACCATTCTCGAATTCGAGCAAATGTATGCTACAAGTCCTAAGGTAACGTTTGAGAACGTCTTAGGAGCGCAGTTATTGCCCATCCTATGCACGTTTTCCTTGGGCGAGCTCTGAGTAGATGTAGTCTAATATGTCTAATGGTATCCATGTGCTGTCACCATCCATCAGACCACGCCATCTTAGATGGCGCCATACCCATCATTTTAGTGCGGTTTAGCACCTACGTGTTAGGAACCCGATCCTGCTAATGCGAAGGATGGACCGAAGACACCATAGGTAGAAAGTGTCAAGCCATTATTGGCCCGATATTCAAGAACATCGATGACTATCGCGACGCATCAAACAACCTCCAAGCCAAACAAACAAAGACTGACCTGTTAGTCTTGTGGTTAGTGACCCTGACTGCTAAGACTGAGGTCGTGGGTTCGATTCCCACCCAGGACAAATGTTGTGTGATGAGCACAATCATTTTGTTCTGTGTCTGGGTGTAATTTATCTATAATATGTATGTATTTAGAAATATATAAGTATATTTATCAGTTGTCTGGTTACCATAGTACAGGCTCTGCCTAGTTTGGGATCAGATAACGGTGTGTTGGTTGTCCTAACATATATACATATATTAAACCCAAGTCTCGAAGTCAGTAGTGAACAGTGCGAACAAAATATGTTCAAGTGAAACAATGCTATCATGTTTTGTTCCTCCACATTGGTCAAAGCATGTTTTGTCCGCGCACATAATATCCGTAGGGGAGAGCGGGGCTGGTTTTAACGGAGGTAAGAATTAACAAGCTTATTCCTGCCAAACGTAAAGTGTGTAAAATATGAAACTCCGTTTAGGATAACTATAAACACAGCCGAACGTGTCCTGACTTGTCAGTTGTCGACTGGCCACCGCTAATGATAGTTGTGCGCAATAACCTCGAATTGACAGGTAATCAAACTTTTCGTACTTCGTAATAATTTGATTTAAGATTTATTTTTTCGTTAAATTCAATCAAAGTTTATCCTCAGTGAAATTCTATTTTATTGACTTTTAAACTATTATACTCGTTTGTAATTATTTTGAATAGATTATTTTCTGTAATTGATAAAGTATAAAAAGTAACCTCGGGGCTACAATTAACAAATTGAGTGGGGTAAGTATTAACATGTTAATACTTACCCCATACGTAGGTATGTGATATTAAACGAGTGTTTTTTTGCAATAAGTATGTTGGCAATGAGGCATTACAAAAGGAAGAGCACAAGGGGGTCTACGTCTCAAGAAGTATTTGAGCTGGCAGCGGAAGAAGTTCTGAATAAAAACAGGAAATATAGAGATGTTGCTAAGGAATATGATATTTGTCATGTAACGCTATTTAAATATGTGAAGAAAAAAAAAGAGGGAACTTCTGTTGAAGTGGGTTATAAAAAAAATCGTCTAGTTTTCAATTCTGAGCAAGAAACAATGATAGCAGATTATTTAGTAAAATGTTCTAATATCTATTTTGGATTGCTACCAGACGATGTAAAATAATTAGCTTACGAGCTTGCCATTCGATACAAGATAGATAATATTCCAGAATCTTGGAAAAGAGACGGTGAGGCTGGCAAAGATTGGTTTGCTGGTTTTATGAAGCGCAACGCATCCTTGTCTATTCGGAGTCCTAATGCGACCAGCTTAAGCAGGGCAACATCCTTTAACCGTACTAATGTTCATTCATTTTTCGAAAAATATCAAGAAGTACTTCAAAGATACAATTTTTCTCCGAGTAGAATCTGGAACGTAGACGAGACTGGAGTCACAACGGTACAAAAACCCAAGAAAGTGGTAGCTCAACGAGGTTCCAAGCAGGTAGGGGCAGTCACAGCTGCAGAACGGGGTAATCTAGTGACAATTACGGCAGCGGCAAATGCTATTGGTAATTTCATACCATGTATGTTCATTTTTCCACGGATCAGATACAGTGATTTATTCGTCCAAAATGGGCCACTCGGGTCTATAGGTGTAGGAAATAGTTCCGGATGGATGACTGAAAAATAATTTTCGAAATTTATTGACCACTTTCTAAAACATGTTAAAACATCAGAGCATGAACCAGTTTTATTGCTGTTAGATAATCATCATTCTCATGTTTTAACTGTAGATGTATTAAGTGTAGATTCAAAAGAATTTTCTAAATTCTTTCAATTTCTATCATAAAAAGTACTGATTTGTTTAACATTATAGACAATAAAACATTTTCATTAATTTAAGTGACATTTTATTTAAGTATTTGATAAAATTTTACTCTCTGTTAATAATTGCCCCTTACGTTAATACTTACCCCAGCCCTGTTAATATTTGCCCCAGATGCGGGGTATGTATTAACAAATGACTTTTTTGGTTTTTATGGCTCTCTTTCTGAAAGCACTTACTTACCTGATGGTTTTTGTTACTAAGATCATAGCTGAATAACCGAAGCATGTTTTCAATAAAAAATAAAATGAAAAAGTTGATTATCAATGAAAATATAAATAATAATACAAAATTTGTTAGTACCAGCCCCGCCCTCCCCTACTATTGTGAACAATCTTGTTGATTAGACTTTATTTCGGTATTATCTTTAGTGCTTTGTATGTCATGGCTTGTAATAAATCGTGTTCTGACATAATAATTATAATCCTAGCTACAATACCGCAGTGCGGAACACACGAGAGAGCCTTTTGTACAAAGTATAATGTTTACGGTATAATAAATTTCTATTAAATTTTTTTTTTTCTCACCATGTAAGCCGATAATGATTCACGATCGTTCGCTTAAGCTCGAGTGTTCGCTTTTTATATGCTTTCAGAGCAATTAGGAATTAATGGTGCTTTTATTCAGTGGGTCGAAACGGTTTTTTTACCATTACCCTGGAACGAAAACAAAATCTTACTAGAACAGTTGTTAACAATTTCACAAATACTTCCTAACCCATCATCTGCCTAGCCTTCTCTCAACTATGTTGGGGTCGGCTTCCAGTCTAACCGGATGCAGCTGACTACCAGTATTTTACATGGAGCGACTGCCTATCTGACCTCCATAACCCAGTTACTGGGTAGTACGATACCCCTTGGTAAGACTGGTTGTCAGACTGTCTAAGATCTACGTAAGACAGGCGGGACCAATGGCTTAACGTGCTTTTTGAGGCATGGAAGGGTCTTGGTATGTAAAGATGGCCAGCCATCCACGGACCAACCGCGGCAAGCGTAGCTAAACCTGAATGATAAACCCGTGCGGCTGTTATTTCGTAGCCACAAGGCCTTCTGAAGTAGAAGAAGAATGTTTTTCTGAATGAGTGAATTTGTCAGTACTCTTTTCAATATGATTGAATTGGATTGGTTTCTTTTATTCAATTCACGAGAAGGAACAAAGAGAGAGGTTAAGTAGTTGATGAATAGTTTTCACGGCAGAATAACTTAAAATTTGAAGTTGACGGTCCAAACACAACAACAACAAGTACAACTCAGTTCTGTTTAAATGCAGTAGGTAGTTGTTAAGTCCTCACAAAGTTCTCACGAATTTCAAAACCAAGTTTATAACCGAGGTATTCGTGAATTCGCTTGCAAATATATTTAACGTTCGTGTACACTGGTGAATGAGAATATTTTGAAGCCTGACTTGGAGGTACTATGAAATGTAGATGACGTTATAGAGTTTGGTATGGGTAAACATACAACAAAAAGCTTTATACTCCTACAATGTGCATGCTCTACTAAATAGATCTAAAAACCACGCTTATGATCGTCCAAAAGGTAAAGCAGAAATAACAATTTCTTCAAAGACTCCAATTAAGGAATAAATGTGCCTACAGTCTTTCCGGAGGTGGTTTCATGAAGTCAGAGAGCTGACCTCGATGCCTCAATACGGAGCGAGGCGTGACCTTATTATACTGCTGAACGTTTTTCTTATCTAAGTTAGAATTACCAATTCGGGGTAACGAGATGCCGCTAAATGTTAAAATTTTGTAAAGTTTTCAGTGTTGGTATTAAATATTCTTAGGCGAGAGCCTGATTTCAAAGGTTTTTAAAGAAGTTATTTAAGTTATACTTACGACACACTTTTTTTCCAAGCTTTTCCTGTTATCGTTTTATGCTGCATGTAATGCGAGTATAAGCGGTTCTGAGTGGCTGGAGGCGACCGGAGAACAAAAAAGACGACACTCGTCACTAAATAGCTTTTATAACTACATACATGTTTTCCTTTAAACTACTTAAGCTTGGTAAGCACAAATGATAGTTTATAAGCAGTTGAGGTAAGTGCACGGGGAAGATAAATATAACTTTTGTGAGTCGGCTTTCCAAGTAGTGACCTTGGTAGTATTCTTCTAGACATAGTCAGGCCCCGATAGTTAAATTTCAGAGCAGCTAATGCTCTTAATATCTTGAATCCATAACGACATAATAACATACATGGGTACTATTCAAAATGAAGTAAACGTTTAATAACAGAGGTACTCTCAAGGGAGGAAGTACCCACACTATTAGCTGCATAATTAAAGGGTAAGCATTTGAAACTAATTAACGAGCCACCGGGTTGGACTGACGAGTTAATAGGCCCACGAACTACTAAGGCAGCTCATGGGCCGAGGGTTTATGTTAATGTTGACATAATTATAATAATGGAGTAAATGACAACTCACATTTTTTATGTCCTGAAACGTTTGTTGCTACGGCGTAGTGCACCTACGCGGCCGCTACGTGAGTTACGCAATGCTACGACAACAGTAACCCTTTTTGTTGAAATATTTATTTATACAAAACTGTTCTTTATGTATCTGTTTTAATGTGATATTTGAATCGATATTATAAACAGTCAAAAACATTTTGTAACAACAGCATTTTAAAACCTACTGAATATTTTCTTTCAGTCGTCGCGTCGCCCGGTCGAGTGTTGAGTTGTTGGATAATTCCCAGAGCACAGATTGTTTGAAAATCCGGATAAAACTCAAGTCTCAAGACATGCATTATGTTAGAACTCAACGAGTTCATTTGGAAGCGATTTTTAACAAGAATATTAAACTGCTTTCCTGTACTAAATAAAACCTAGAATATCAAAAGAATATAAGGCCAGTTGAAAACCTGAACCACCTTATACGGACGATTTTTTTATAAAATAGACTATTTGCATTACTGCATTTTTCATCCAAAGCTCCAATAAAGGTACTGCAAAAATAAATTCTACAAGTAAGCTTAAACACAAAGCCATTTCGTGAGGAAGTGAATGTTACAAGCGCGGAAGCGGTGAGTCGTCCCAGTAAGTTATGTCTTCCTGAAAACAATTTATATACCTAAAGGAAGCAGAATTATTCATAGCGAGGTGTTAAAGATGTGGCGAAATAGTGGGTTTTTATGTTTGTTTTATTGTAAGTAGGACGAGTGGGCTATGCTTTTATTACAGCATATTATGGAGAGGCTCTGTAAACCCAAATTACAACTTGGTTGAAATTTGTTATAGCCCCCGCGTTGAAATATTTCGTCCAATGTTTAAAAAAATGCTACTCTATATATTGTGTTCGCGTTTGTATTGTACTTTTTTATGAAACATCTTTTTTTTTGATAACGGGCGGAAATTGTCTATGTTGGGAGTCTAGAATCATGTGCTGAATTGGTTATAGTTTGCGCGGCTATGTACCTGCCACAATGTATTTCTTATTTTCTATATAGGAGTTTGGTTTCCGCACTTGTACAGCACACAATGTATGTCTCTAAGTGACTTTCACTGACGGTTGTAAGTTGAAAACTGTAAGAAGTATAGATACATATGAATTTATCGGTCCTTAGCGACCACTGCAACCGGCAAACTGTGACCATTTTCAAAGCGCTTTTAGTTTCAATGTCAATTGAAAACAATTTACTTTTTCAATCATTAGACTCGGAGTTTCTTATGCACTATTCCCTAATAATGTAAAATTGTAATAACCTGAAACAAGAATATCATTGTTAATCATCACTCAATACCCAATTTCAACTAGTCTCATCTTCGTAGCCTTTTCTCAACAATGTTCAGATTCGGCTTCCAGTCTAACCGGAAGCAACTGAGTACCAGTATTTTACATGGAGCGACTGCCTACTTGACCTCCATAACCCAGTTACCGGGTAGTACGATACTCCTTGGTAAGACTGATTGTGTCAGACTTCGGGTTTCTTCGACTCGTAAGTGTTGTTATAGAGCCAACCGGGACTAACAGCTGAACGTGCTTTCCGAGGCACATCGCAGGCTTAGTAAGTAGCAATGGTCACACATCTAGGAAATAACCGCAGCAAGCGTAATTTAAACCGATCGATCAACCTGTACGGCTATTTTTACACGCTTTATATTAGCTTCACTTGTATGTTTGTATGTTAGTATGTTTGTATATTTGTTTGTAACCGACTCCTTATAGCGCGATTTTGACCCACTTTAAACGACCAGATTTCATTCAAACTTTGCACACCTGTCAAGGACCGATGACAATGCAATAATTTCATAAATTTGTGCCATTATCCTTGCCAGGGTTACCAGGACAGCAAAAAATCTGTCTTCGAAAACTACGCTGACATACGTCACAAACTACGCTGACATACGTCACAAACTACGCTGACATACGTCTCAAAATCCGAAACACCCTAAAAATAGAAAATAAATAATAGTTTAAAAAACTAAAAGACACGCTTCCATTGAAAACCAAACTAAAAAGTACAAAATAATGGAAAAAAAGCGTGGGGTGCGTGATATCAATAAAAAAATACCTTAAAAAGCACCCCACGCTTTTTTTTATTTTTCCACAACTGTACTAGAATTAGGACGAATTTCACCAATGTAAGTAAACACATTCAGCACATGTAGACCGGTACTCATAGTAGCTGTAACAATATAGACAAAGCAAATACGCATTCGTTTTATTCCACCACCTCCAAGAGAGAGTGATTTAGCAGAATATATAGGTAATAAAAGCTATTGTAACTTTTATGACAAAATGTGTGTGTTCTCTGAAGACAAGCTATTTGTATGTATGAGTATTTTACGAGTATACTTTCTGACTGATTGAGTGATTGCTTATCGCGCTTCGAGCGGGTCCATGATTGATGTTTGAGAAGTTATTTCTAAGGTGTACTTTGATGTTTGGTGATATAATAAAGGTTTAGCAACATACCAATATAGTAAGATAAGTTAAATTCCTGTAATGCCGGAAAGGTACAGTAACGTGAATTGTTATCATTGAAAATTTATTATCATCTAACGTGGCAATGCTGACAGTTTTTGTGCATTTTTTGCATTGACGGACGAATTTTGATGCAAAATGAGCTCTACCTCTTTTTTATTTTACATATTTGTCTAATTCATCAGTCCATTGTTGTTGTATGTTGTAGTGTTAACTTGTAAGTTGGAATCACATATAATAATATAATAAATTATTTTTTTATTTTATTATTATAATAATATAATATATATATATATTTCTCAATTTAATGGCGCCAAATATAAAACAAGCATAAAAATTAAAACTGCAAGTACCCACTTATAAGTTAAACAACTTTAAATGTAGACTTTGATAATGGAGCTGGCGTTGGTCTAAGCTTTCATTTCAATGAAACATAAATTATCCTTATTTCCGCAACTCAAGAAAATACTTTTTAGTTTCCAGGTAGTTTTAATAGCAAAGTTTTCATGAAAGACGACATTTACATTTAGATGTACCAATTACCCGAGAAGATAGCTGGTGCAAGCTAGTGAAGGACAAACTCCTATTTAAAAGAGTTACCATCAGACTAGGAAGATATAGTCACGAGCATAAATATATAACCAAGAATGGTTTGGTAGTTATATTTAATTTAATCATGACTTTGAATGACTGTAATGAGCAAAACGGGTTTAGAAAAAATAAAACAATCAATATGGCGGTTTACGACTTTCTCCATAAAATAATGATAAATATGGATAAAAATACACCTATCTGTGCAATTTACTGCGACATGACGCAGGCTTTTGATTATGTTCAGCATAATATTCTATTAAAAAAGCTGGAAGCGTATGGTATAAGAGGAAATGTTCAAAAGCTCTTACAATCATATTTACAAGGAAGGAATCAAACAACAGATATATCAACGATTAATGCGAACACTAAACGTGAAGTAATTTTTACATCTGGAGAGCGTGACGTCAACTATGGCGTACCACAAGGAAGCGTATTAGGACCACCGCTATTTACCCTTTACATAAACGATTTTCCTAAATGTACAAAACACAGTATGATACTTTTTGCAGATAACAGCACGATAACCATTCCTTGTAATAATAAGCATATGTATGAAACTGATATATATAATACATTAAACAAAGCGATTCTACGGTTAGAAAACAATAACCTCAATATCAACTTAAATTAAACAGTAATAATGCATTTTAGCCAAAGACAGTTAAAATTTCCAATATTTACAATTAAACATAATAATAATATAATCGACGCAGTAAATGCCACTAATTTTTTAGGATTAACCATAGATCGTAATTTAAATTGGAAGGTTCTTAGTAAAAAACTAAGTAACAGTGCATTTGCATTAAATAAACTATCGCGAATACTAAAGCCTGATGCCCTATTGACCGCCTATTATGACATAGCTGATACCATTATCAGATACGGCATTATTTTTTGGGGAGTCTCTACGGATAGAGATATCGCATTTAAAGCCCAAAAAAAGTGCCTTAGATCCGTATTTAAATTAAAAACGACTGATAGCTGTAAGCCATTTTTCATAAGCCATAGCATCTTGACATTACCATCAATTTATATTTTGGAAATAGCCATATTTGTTAAAACGAATCCTAACTTATTTCCCCGCATGGCAGACCGGTTTCCTAGAAATAGGCGGGATAACAGTCAACTATGTCAACATTGGTCCCGAACTGCACTTATGCGCAAGAGTGTTTTTTGTATGGCTCCCATTATTTATAATAAGCTTCCCAATACCTGGAAAGAGCTAAGCATAGTAACATTTAAAAGAAAATTAAAATCTTTTTTAGCTAGTAAAGCATATTATGATGTTAAAGAATTTTTAAATGAATCATGTTTATATTGACATGACCTTTTTTTGAAAAATTAATTGATTGTTAAATATATCTATTGTAATAATGTTTTTGATAATGATGTTTCTATTGAATATTTTGGACCTACGTTGACATAATTATGTTTTATTTTTGAATTGGAATATTGAAAATTTGTATTTAACTCCTTACTATTCTAATTAATTATGTAATCAATCAGTTTAATTTAATTTATTTACTTATGTCAGTATTGTCCATTTTCATTAAAGTTGTTATTATTTTTTAATTCTTAATTTGTAATAATTTAATTTGTTTAATTAATATTTGCACACCATGACTATATGGTAAACATGTTGCACAACTCTATGTACGTTTAACACTATGCATGCATTTTCTTGAAGTAATTGTATGTAAACACGTGTTTGAGCAAATAAAGTTATCTGAATCTGAATCTGATGAATTCATTAATATGTTACCAAGATGACAGTAAGTATTTGTAATCATTTGTGGGAGGCATATACTGGTGGCATGGAAAACAAATAATAGATCAAACAAAAATGGGATAAATATGTGACATCTAAAGATTAGATAAGATTGACGAAACAAACGACACCAAAATTTAGAATACTGCATCAGTTTGAAAAAGATGTGTCAGTTTTTAAAATGCAATAATATCGATATGAACAGAGGGGTCGTTGCGTAACTTGCTATCGGTAGGAATTGGTTTCATATTGATAGTTAACCAACATTCATTGCGTTATTTACGTTGCTGAGCTTTCAATTTATTCGAACAAATGACGCAATGGTTTAGAAATAATCTTCAATCCCATTCCGATTCTGATAAATAGTGCGTTTCGCAATTAGGGTGCAGGAGATATTAATCATGAAATCAGGTATTATTGCCGAGCTGTTTATAGTGATATACATACTTAGTTATGCTTGTTAGTAGCTCTGTAAAGCTAATGAGTCTCCGGTAGAATTAATTGGTGGTCCATGAATGTGTACTAATAACATTATTCTCTATTTAGTGAAATTCACACGGAGAGAACATTTCCAAAATCTTGCTACGTCATTTCGCTTAGTCCTATAGTTTCAAGTAAGTTATACTTCAGTCGGGTATGTTGTAGTCCATATTAATGCTTCGTGGAAACATGAAAATGGAATATTTCATGGTTTCTATATATAATATTTCAAGCTTCTAAACTTATGAGTAGGTGCGTATGTGTAATTTCAACGCCGCACGACATGCATGTGACATACATAATGTTTGCTATTGGCATTACAATAGTAATTTAGACAAATACTTGTAATGTGGATATTATACATATTGTTACGTAGATCGTAAAGTCTAGAAACATCGTGCTAACTCCATCTCAGAAAGGGACAACGTTACGTAGATCGAAAAGTCTAGAAACGTCACGCTAATTCCATCTAAGGATGGGGCAGTGTTCGAAACTACTAGAAACGACACGCTAATGCCATCTGTTATCAAGTAGCAAGTACTACGAACAGTACGTAGACGCCACCGCCATCTATTGTCGAATAGCGGATTGTCGGGCCGAGGGGCAGTTCGATTTCGAAAGCGAGCGAATACGAATCAAGCGATACAGTACAAGCGAAACAAGTGATTTTTTTTGACGTTTTAATTATTGCGATATTTGTGTTTAGTTAATTAAACTGTTTTGTGTGTTTCGACAATATTGGTTTAAATTAATTTATCTCGAACCCCAGCTCGTAACAATATGTACAAACAACGCTGGAAAGTTAACTCGGTGCATTTCATCACTGTGTCAAACTTCGAACATTCTGAAGCTTGAAAGAGATTGGAATGGCGCATCTGTGGCATTTACAACATTTGCTGCCGAATTTTGGTGATCCAATTAAGATGAATTGAACTGAATGGCTTCTGATTTCAATAGTTTAACGATTGGATAACCTCCATTAAAATTCTAACAAGACCTTTTCCGGGATGAAGAATGGAGTATAGTCGAGTTCTTGGTCAACTGGTCGGTATTCAACGATTTAGTGTAGAACAAACCAAAGTGATTGCTATTAATTCAAGCGCTGTAATAGAATTAGTTATGTCCAACTGAACTCTCCAATAAATCTTATCTCCCCCAATATCAGCGACGTAGACCACAATAATTAAACAAAGGCAATTTATCACAAAAAAGTTTCTGTCATGAAAATCAACAAAACGCGCTAGACCAGTTATTGGAAAAATCTATGAATGCCATTTTGTTGGCAAAGCAATAATAATAAAAATTCTACGAAAAAGGAACAAAGGCGTAGTACTAACAGAAACAACATATTTGGCTAACTGTCTACTGAATTAATATTAAAGGCACGTATTCTCTATTTTCTCACGCGTGGAGTTACTAATACCTTCCATACGTTAATATTTCATAAAGGTATGTATACCAGATACATGGCAATTATTTGTTTTAATTTCCCGACTTTGAGTTTCTATGAGTATGGAGCTCGATTTTCAGTCCATTGTGCGGCACCCCGAGTGGTTTAACTAAGTGAAAAGGTTGGCGATGTGTTACACAGTAGATAATGATAGAAATAAATGCTCCATTACTATCTTTCTGTATATTCTATTTGCGCTCCCACACATTCATTTCGTTCCGTTCTGACGTACGTAAATGTCGGAGGCTTAATCTGTATTATTACATTAGCCACGTAATACGATTATTTAATATTATCATCAACCTGTAGCAGCCCACTGCTGGACATAGTCCTCTTCAATTGCATCCCCTTAAACTCGGTTCTCATTCAACCTGCGAAGTTCGTCGCTCCCCCAAGCCCGAAGGTATCCTACCTTACGTTGGCCGATTCGCGGTGTCCACTCAGGAACGCATTTATCCCACCGGTTATCAGTTCTAGTAACCAAAGGACTGGACTATGACGTGGAAGTATGCAGAACATATTTTCTTTTTCAGATAGCAAATGCTCCTCTGAACAAAAAACACATAATCCATTACATAGATAAGCCATAATATTAAATCACACAAAAGCCATAATGTTAAAAAGCAAAACCAATAGAAATGAAATGCAGCGTAAAAACACAATTTGCAAAATTTGAAATCACAATAATAAATGAACGAATGAAAGGAACGAGTTGAACTAGCCATTTTAGTGATAACGGATATATAATATAATAATGACCATGGAAATAAATATGGTTTCCACACAACATTTTCATTATCCTCGGTTGTGTCTGCAGTTTGTTTAAAAACTTTTTCAGTAACACTGAAATTTATAACATGTTAGAAATTTCTGTATTACTGAAGAAGTTTAATGGGGTTCTAGCATGTTGTCAAAATTTGGGAAACCTTGACAGCCAATTTAATTTTATCGCTTCTGTATGGTAATAAAGCGTCCCTGGGTATAAACGCAGTTTTAGGATCATAAAACCCTCGTAACATTTTGTCCTTTGGCCATAAAGTGGCTGAAAATTAACTAGTCTGCCTTAATAAATTAGAGTAATAAACTGAACAGACCTACTTAAATCAATGTAAAAGTATTATAGTACTAAAGTACTAATCTACTTTAACATACGCAACGCCTTTGATGTAACCTGGGTAGTCTTGTGGTGTGCTTTTTATTTTCTTTCCTAAATAGTTTGGTCACGATATGTTATCTGCAAATAAATGAGTCTTCGTTATATAATTATTTGTCAAAGTTACGTTTGTCACCCAAAACCCTGATTAAATGTAAACATTAAGAAAGGTCCGGTGCGTATTACTCACTAACGGTGTGCGTGTTTGACCACATGTGTGAATGTAAACGAGACAGACGATGTATGTATGGGCCGTAGCAGTCAGTGTATTGTAGCTTCTGCCTACCTGCATGGGAAGAAACTGTCAATTTATGCATGTATGTACTCACATTAATTCGCATTAACTTTACCATCTCTTGAATTTCTCGACACGTTACCAAGCTTTACATTTCCAAATTAACCTCTCAGCAATTACGTAGAGAGAATCATGACTGAATTATTTAATTGATATTAATTGTCTTTGGAGTTCTGTGTTGCTTTGATATTCAACGTATAAATAAGCCCTTGCCAGTTATGCGCAATTAATAAATTAATATCACTTAATAAACTGATTTAATCTGAAAATTATAAAAGCGACTGGGCTCGCAATGATGGTGAGGCCCAAGTATTTCTGAAAGCATATCGTCTATTTAGAGCAGTAAAAGGTACTGCTTTACTTGTCAACTTGGAAGTGGTATTCAGTGTTGGGTCTCAGCTCTGGATTCTAAATGCCCTGCTTAGAATAATCTGCAGTGTAATGAAATTTATCCGAAGTGAAAATTGGGTATTTTTCTAAAACATTTTATTTTTAGTCAATTAAGTAATCTAATCACATTAATCACGCGAGGTAACCCTCATTTTCCTAAGGGTAAATCCCACAGCTCATGAATAATCAAAGGATGTCCCTAAAATTGTTCAATGGAAGCATTTGTATAGACTGAAAGCAAATAAAAACATTGTTCGCTTGTGAAACGATGTTAAGCTTAACATTTTAGGCTTTATACCTGATTACGGCAAAGCCGAACATAGCCGGCGATAGAAGATGGTACTTGAGTGTATGTATGTATTTATATTTGTTTTGTATGTTCATTTTTTAGGTAATTCATAACTCCTAAACTTTCGAAGTACCGCCGGAAGCGTCATGTTGCATGGAAAACTGTACAATAACTGAATCGATTTTGTTTTATTCTTATTTTATGTGTATACGTATAATGGTAGATAACTAATATGTTTTCAAAAAGTGTCGTGTCCTGTCCTGTGTATATTGATTTTTTTCCTGTGCACACACCACACTTCACTACACAACATACTGATACGGTAATTCAATTTACAATCCGATTAAGAGTACCGGGGCGAAAAATGAAAGAAACTGCTCCCAAAACGAAATGGTTCTAAAATCCGCGAAACAACCACTTTGACTTTCAAACAACATCTAAATTAATTCGATTTTTTCGTTTACCCCTCTAATAGCCGTTTACTGTTTGTAAAGTTGAGTAAACAATCCAATGAATTTTTAAGCAAAGCCATCAGCAGAAACAAATTTAATCTTCAGACGGCCGACCATTACGAGTAATTGAAAAAAAAAAAATATATATAAAATCTCCAATATGCCTTCTGAACAATAATTTCGTGATCTTTAACGTATTTTCATGGAAGTAGTCTCTTTTAGCAAAAATCTGGCAGTTTCGTAAATGTCTAAATGGCTTACAGCCTAATAAATTAAAGTTAAGTTAATAAGTTAAGTTATTGAGTTAATAAGCATAATTAGCTTGCAAAATAAATAACGTAGAAGACTTTTGTTCATCTTATACATTTCATGAATTTTGGTTAAGTAACCCAACAACAAAAAATAAATTTGGAGCGGCTCGAACGATGTAAGAAAATGGCGTTGACGTCGTAATAGTTCGGTTGTCGTTAATCAAAAGGCTCTCACGCACAACCCATTCTCTCCATAACTTGTTATCTTTTCCTCCACCCTACAACACCACATAATCGTTTCTCATTCGCTCAATAGTCCTATTACTAAGCTCTTATCTTTTGCTCTTAACTTGAGTCTCGTAACTTTAATCCAGTCTCGTATTCAGTAGATGATCGATTTTGTCTCAATCCCTATTTTCATATAGTCTTGTAACTCGATGGTACTGTTTTGACATTCAAATTAGAGATCGCGAGACTGGAATCTGTTTATTTGTGGTCCCAGCATTTGAGAAAACAACCGCTTCGATATATAGTTTCTGAATAGGGAGTGGAGAATGAGTTTTAACTCATTTTCACCGTGAACGGCAGGGGTGGGTCTAAGCTTATGTATAAATGAGCAGTTATGTACGTTCTCGAGATTTGTATATACTGGTAAGTTCAATAAATAGAAGCGAACTTTCATTGATATTTGTGTTCCATTATTTCAATGAAATAAAAGTATCTTTGAAAGTTGGTCTGTCTGTTCAATCCGTTGAAGAAACAATAATACTGGGACTTTTTAATTCGAACTGAAAGTTAATGAAATAACAGCTAACTATAAGTCAGATTTCAGATAATAATTAAAAAAGCCACCAAGGGAGAGCAGAACTGAAATTTACTATGAGACACTTGGAAAATGTTCAGGAAAGTTATTGAAAATATCGAAAACTGTGTCAGTATACTGTGCCGTTTTAAATAGAGCGATAGTTTTTGTTGTGAAAGTCATGTAAAATACGTTTTACATGACTTTCACAACAAAAACTATAACGAAGTTATGATTATATTTTCAACATTTAAATAACATTAAGAACAAAGTTAGCTAATGTATAACAAATTAATATATGTACGAGCAATTTAATTGGATTTTAGATATAGTATTATACAACTACTATCGTCGTAGAGGTTCGTAGCAGTTCGTAGCATTTCGTAGCAAGACGTGGCGGCGGCGTAGCGGTTTGTAGCACGTCTGCCCAAATTGCGACTAAACTTATTCCAGTAATTGGAGAGATTGCCGGTATTATCAATCTATATTTTTTTATGCATTTAATTATTCAGCAAAAATAAGTATCTTGTTTTTATTAAGACATTGCTTGAAAAAGACAAGTTCTCTCTTTTAATTAACAGTGTAACATTTCTATACCTCGATCCATTTTTAAGATATTGGGAAGTGATTTTTGGGATGCTAGCTAAAATTTAGCAATCAATCAGGCGCTTCACGCATTAGGCAATTGCCTGCATTTAAATTATTAAGTAACTAGCTTCTGTCTGCGACTTCGTCCGCGTCAAATTTTTGCTCCCCTGACCCTACCCGTCGCATCGAATTGCCTGTCAGTTTTCGTTCATTTTTCGTTGCTACTCCGCTCCTTTGGTTGTAGCTTTGGTTATAGCCTATAACCTTCCTCAACAAATAGGCTAACCAACACAAAAAAAATATCAATTCGGACCAGTCGTTCCTGAGATTACCGCGTTTAACCAAACAAACAAACAAACTCTTCAGCTTTATAATATAAGTAAAGATTATTATAGTATAGATTTAACATCTGTTGTTTCGTGTTTTACATAATAGTGTCATCATTTACCAAATTTTTCAAATTACTAGCGGATTGTTTGTCAAACGGAGCCACAATTGGAACCCGATCCAATTTCTGTGAAGTGCTGTAATATGATTAGGGAGTATAGTTCCACGTTCAAAATACATACCAATGTACTATAAAGCTTTGAGCGCAAACTGTTATTGGGGTTTTCCATTAGGAATTTCTTAGTTACCACCTGGTGTGTAAAAGGAAATTTCAGCCGTAAGACGTCCACTGCTGGACTTAGGCCTCCCCCAATTTGGGGGGCTTTGCCATAATCGCCACGCTTGGCAGGCGGGTTGGCGATCGCAGTATGGTGGGAAAATGCATAGAGAACGCTGCTGCCCATTCTCTAGTAAGTCCCTTAGTCGCCTTTTACGACACCCACGGGAAGAAATGGGGTGGTGTTATTCTTTACGTCCGGCACCACACTGTACAAAAAAATGTAAAAGGACTAATACTCCCGTGTTTCGCATAACATGATAAGCCGTTGGTCTTGGGCCTCATCATTCTTCAGCCGTGTCGGATTCTCCTTACATGGAAATATGAGAGTGGGGGAAGATAGAGTGCACTTGTGACTGCTCACACACCTGTGTACTGTAATATGTTGAGTTAAATGTACTGAGTGGGTTGTATTGATAATTTTAATGATTATGATTCTGTTAATACATAGGTGTTACGGTCGTGATTCTGAGTTTAATAAACATACAACCTGTTACTACAAATTGTAAAAATTAAAGTTCACGGGGTATCCTGGAATAGGCAGCAAATGAAGTACCACCGCCACTTCGATCTGTTCTGTGCTATTCAGAAAATTCTTACGACCTTACTAACCCATCGGTCCACCTTATGGGAAGCTTTCTAACACTACATCTTCCGGTACGTGGTCGCAAGTCCAGAACGTTTCGGCTCCATCGGCCATCTATTCTGTGGAATAGGTTATTTGGGACCTACACATTACTGGCGGAATTTTATGTTATATAATCCATACTAATATTATAAATGGGAAAGTGTGACGGAGCGACGAATTGACGTGATTTTTTAAGTGGAGATAGTTAAAGGGATGGAGAGTGACATAAGCTACTTTTTGTCTCTTTCTAACCCCCCACTTCCCTAAAATGGGGGGTGGAAGTTTATATGGAGGAAAAAAAATATTGAAAAAACCTATATAACCTGGATTAATCCATTGTTAATACATTAACCGCGGTAGTGCGTCATCTTGAGATAATTTCCGACATCCACGCGGGCGAAGCCGTAGGCAAAAGCTAGTACTAAGATAAATAGTTATCTGAACGATGAAGTGGATTAGGAATCCGTCTTTGATCACATCATAGTAGTTCAGGGTCTGCAGGGTTGAATGTGATATCGAACAACTTCAATTTTGCACACTAAACATGAATGAGTTTTAGTCTATGAGATATACGTTCCATATGGAATGTGGTGAATACACTTCTCTACTGCATTACAAACTTATCGGTACAATCTTCGCTCCGATAATGTTAATACTTTGACACGACTTCCAGTTGTAGGTAATATTTTGTCGTAGAACTTTGTTCAGCCATATGTCATCGAGAGTGGTTTCTGTGTTCATGATTAACACAAAACTTGTAAGGGAATAGATCTCATAGACTACTATAATTATCATCCCATCGGTTCTAAATCAGATTCCAAATTCAGATGCGAAAAGAGATGAGACGATGACAGGATGATGAGTGATGTGTTTATATCTCCATACCGATATCTGTTTTATACAACAATATGTTTTATCTCAGTGTCAAACAATCAGAAACATATTTATGTCGCGGTACCCTCGTCATCTGCGTCCCTCGGCGATGAGCTGACAAATGTAGTGACAGTCTAGGGACCAGTTAGTAACTTTAGTATTCACTGTTTGTATATTAATCAAACCACGAAAATGCTTGCTCGAGATGATTTTGAATATAAGTTTTACTGAAAAACTTATAGCTAATGTATCCTTTCGGTGCTATTTGAATATAGAAACCCTTCGCCTTGTAAAAAGTTCCATTTTATAATATTACCTACATTATTCTGATTGATTGTAAATTCTTTATTAGGCTTCGTACACACGGCACTTAACCTGCTTTTTCGGAGAGTAAAATTAATATTTTTTTTTATTTTTTTTATTCAGTTCACAACACAGTACAATATCAGTAAAACAAAGAACAGATTATAATAAGCCTTAGGAGCTAGTTTTTTTACAAATTCCCTGGACCCCACACTAGGATTCCCTGTGTCGTGAGGTCCAGTCTCTTCCCAGGTGAGGCAAACATTTACATTTATTTATTTAGGGAAATACATTAATATGAAAAAAGGAAATAACAATTTGAAAGAAGGAGATTTTTTTTTTTTAATAAAAAACAATGAAAAATTTAAACTATAACTAGAAACTTATGTGAGATTTAATACGAAGTACATAACTATAAATATGTGATTAGGTACTTTTGGGTGTGATTGGATGTGTAGTGTGGACTGTGTGTGAAGTGTGGAGTGAGTGGTGTGGTGTGGTGTATTTGGTGAAAATGAATGGTTTGGTGCGTAGGTACATGTGATTTTATTTTTTTTACTTTTTTTATCTTGGCATGTCAGATATCACGATTGTATGTGCAGAAGGTTCTCCGTTTGGTCGTAATTTTTGGGGTACAGCCATTTAAATATGGCATTTTTACAGCTGGTATACGTTAAGTCAAGTACAGATCTATTGTGGGAGTAGAATTTAGAGTAGAGATATGACCCAAGAAATGCATAAGATCTGCGTGCAAAAGAAGAATGTACTCGTGGCCGATCCCACTTTAACGTTCTAGATGACTGGTGGGCCAATTCTTTAGCATGCCTATGGAAGCGTAACAGTGTCGAGACAATGAACAGCTGCCTCACCCGAAGGAGGCTACATTCCGAGTACAGGGCATCAGTCGAATATCGCCAGGGTTTTCTGTAGGCTATTTTCAGTATAGCACGCTGAGCTCGCTCCAACGCCAGCAGATTGGTTTTGTTTGCTGCTCCCCAGGCTGATACACAATAACTTAATATTGACTGACACGAAGTATAGTAAACAATACGGATTAGTTTAGTTTTAGCAATGGACTTTAGTTTTTTGAATATGTGCGAAAGTTTTCTTACACGTTTCACGAGTGCGTCAATTTGCGCTTTCCATGTTAGATGCTTATCAATGAGAATCCCTAGATATTTTATACTGGAAACCTGATCAATTTGCGAGCAGAGACAACTCTCATTAGTAACACTGCCACATACATGGATCTTTATTTTCAATTCTTCTTGAGGTGCAGACCGATCAGAAATGCTAAAACACACCGATTTTGTTTTGCTGACGTTTAAGGTCAACAAATTGTTCAGCAACCAAATAGCAACCCTCCCAAGTCCCTCCTGAGCTACACAACCTACATCACTCCAGGATTTTCCATGAAAGACTATTGCGGTATCATCCGCGAAAGTAAAGACACTAGCATTATGGAGTTCAAGAGAGCATAGGTCGTTTATGTAGATCAGAAACAACGTAGGGCCGAGAACGCTGCCCTGCGGTACGCCGTAGCCAACATTCGCAAAATCGCTGACGTGCTTACCAATACGAACGCGTTGTTTTCGTTCTCCTAGATAGGACTTAAACCAGGCCAAAGCTAAGCCCCTGATCCCGAGCGCCTCTAGTTTTTTTAGTAGGATTGGACGGGAGACTGTGTCAAAAGCTTTTGCTAGGTCCAAGAAGACGCCGACGCATTTGTGTCCTTTATCCACTTTACTAACCACAGATTCAACAAGATGCGTGACGGCATCCTCCGTGGACCTGCCAGCTCGAAAACCGAATTGATTCCCAGCTAATAAGCTATCTTGTTCAAGATAGTTCAGTAACCTTACATTTATCACCTTTTCAATTACTTTAGAAATTGCGCTTAGGAGTGAAATGGGCCTATAGTTGGCTGGTTCGCATGAGTCACCTACTTTCAATATTGGTATGACGTTGGCTATCTTTAGGTCATTAGGTACCATACCCGAAGATATGCTCAAGTTACAGATGTATGTTATAGGGCTTGCTATAACATGTTTGGTGTGTTTGAGCATATCGTTGCTGATGTTATCTTGTCCAACAGCTTTACTAGATTTTAGTGTACTAATCAACTTAATTATTTCAATTTCATCTGTTGGCGACAGAAATAGCGAATCAGATCCTCATCTGATTGAAACACCTCTGTTTCCTGGTTGGCTCATGTTATTAGCCAGTTCAATTTCTGTTTGTCCTAATCTAGTCAGTGCCGCATTTGCCAACTGATCACCAATGGAGCTAAAATAGTCGTTCACTACATTCAGTGACTCTGCAGAATCAGGTTTAATTTTTAGTAAATCTTCATTTTTATTGCCTACCTTTTTAATGTCACAAATGGTTTTTATTGAGTCCCATGTTTTCTTAATATTATTTTGATTTTCAGTTATAAGTTTTTGTTCGTATTGTTCTCGTTGTTGCTGTAATTAATATATTAATACAGTAATTTCTGTATAATCTGTAATTATCCTGTAAATTGTGGTCATTAGGATTTTTTCTGGCTTTGCTGTGCAACTCATCGCGGCGCCTGATGCACTTTAAGAGACCTGGTGTTATCCATTTTTTAACAATCACATCGGCACTTCTCACTCTACGTGTACATGTATTCTGGTTAAGGACAAAATTAAATTTTTCGATAAAAAGTTTAGTGGCTTCATTAATGTCAGTTGTATTATACAAGTCGGACCAGTCCATTTCCTTTAGGTCATCAGATAGATTTTTGTAGTTAGTTTTAGTGCATGTGTTAATTTTTTTGTCCTTAGGGAAGGAAGAGCCCATACTGCACAAGATTGTGCTATGATCTGTGATATCGGAATGGCAAACAATTACTGTAGAGGCAAGACTCGATTTTATCATACAGTGATCTAAGCTATTTAAACCACGCGTTGGAAAGGCGTGGCCGGGAACATAACCATAATGAGTTATAAGGTTTAGGTACTCTTCAGCGCGAGGATCAGTTGATGTTTCTTTGATATCGAGGTTAATATCACCGACTAATGCACAGTGCTGGCTGGTGCAGTTATTCAGGACCTTCTCCAGGGAAGTCAGGAAATTACTTACGTTATAAACCGATGGTGATCGATAAATTACTATAATAGAGTATGATTGACCAACATCTACTTGTAAACAGTTGGCTTGAATGAAAGGGGGCTCGGTTATAAGAACGCAAAGCTCTGATTTGGAGAACACTACAATGCCGTCATTTTTGTTGATGTAGTTTCTTGAGTAATTACAGTTGTAGCCTTCTAGATTTATTGTATTAAAGGAATCATCAATCCAGCACTCAGTCAATATAATAAGATCGGGGTTGAATTTTAAACGGTGCAAAAATATGAGTAACGAATCGAAATTCTTATTAATACTGCGTATATTCTGAGACTGGATTGTAAGTTTGCTACCATCGAGATATTCCTTGCAAAGATCGGGGGTACGGAGCTCAACACAGTTTGAGAGGGGCGTGCTGTCAATATCCTCAAGATATGAGGTGTTATCCAACATTGCGCTTAAATAGAAATATTACTAGTAATAATATTAAGTACATTGAATCGTTATTATTAGATATGAACCAGCACGAACCCATCAAAAATATTAATGAAGTTATGTTTGGTTGCCTATTGAATTTTTTATAACTTAATCTACAATTTTGGTAAAGTATAATCGTAAAGTTTTGGCACTTAATAGCTGAACATTTACGAATTCGTTTGTAGGGAAGTATATGATTATGCATTCGATCACATTCCCTGTATGGGGGCTTATTTAGAAATAGTTTCGTTGTATTTTGCACACATGAGAAGTTGTAATAATATGTTGCAGTAGGAAGTAAGCGGTGTGTAATGGTGTGTAAGTGTAAGTAGTGAATGTTAGCACCACTATTTATTTCTATTAAGTAATTGTAGTAAAACACATAAATACAAAAAGAAAGAACAACAGAGTTTTAACATGCATAAGATTATTATTTCGAAGAATTTTAGTCAATTTGACTGTCTAAGTTTATTGAACTGCATTTCGTCGGAGATACGAACATATTCTGAGCCGTCCTGCTTCTTGACATACACGTTACCGTTAGATGTCCAACAGTATTTGTATTTTTCAGTTCTTGCAAAGTCTCTCGCGAGGAAATGAAGGCGCCTAGTTTTGGCGGTAAGAGATTCCGAAACATAAAGTGGCGACGAGTTATTTTCTATACCCAAGTGACTGACTTTTAGCTCACTGTTTTTGTTGAAGCTTTTTGCAGATGCCAGAAAATTACTTTTGATTAAGGTATTGGATAGCTCCACAATAACAGTTGACTTCGCTGGGTCTTTTCTATTCGGTACACGATAGACATCGCGCACATCACCTGGGCTCGTAACAATTTTAAGGCACTTGGAAAGCTGCATAACATAATTGAAAAGAGTTTCCTTACTTTCTTTATCCATTCGTGATTAGGATTTCGTGATTCGTGAAAAGGTTTACCTCATAGACAGGCTTTTCCACACCCTTTCAGAGATCGATTTTATATATATTGTCTTTGATATACATTTTTGCCTACTTACTACAGAAAAATCCAGAAGTTATAATAATATTATTAAATTTTAGGATCCAGGAACAGATAATTTTCCTGCAAAAGAATATTTAGAAATATAGTAAGTTTAGACACATCAAAACAAGTTTGCGATCACTTTGAAAAGTCGAAATCTTTTTTGTTACAGTAGTTATGCTTGAGTTGCATAGGTTTCACTAAGGTTGATTCTCTTCAGTGAGTATATATCACATATATGACAATTTTCGTTTTATTACACCATTAACAGTAAACCATTAATAATGAATGTGCGCCACATCCAGCCTTTTCCTAACTATGGTGGGATCGGCAACATATACCAGTAAAACGTTCACAAATTCCCTTGTGAGGAGCATCACTTAATACATAATGTACCCCGTTGCCTGAAGACTTCGATCTGAGCTGCCGCACCAATGTCGTCTTGTACTCTCTATTATCATTACAAAAGTTCTTGTGGCTGAAGAGATAAATCGTTACTATACGCATACGAGAAAAAACCATTACCATTTTGGAATTGAAATAATCTTTGGTTATGCAACCTTAGTATGTGAAGCCATTATAGCGGCATGGTGATAGACAATCTAAATAGTCCGGGCAATGCGTTATATTAACGACACAACTTATCATATTAATCTATACTAATATTATAAGCTGAAGAGTTTGTTTGTTTGTTTGAACGCGCTAATCTCAGGAACTACTGATTTGAATTGAAAAAATATTTTTGGGTTGGGTAGCCTATTTATTAAGAAAGGCTATAGGCTATATAACATCACGCTACAATAAAAAAAAGCGGAGCAGCAACGAACAATGGACGAAAACTGGCAGGCAATTCGATGCGACGGGAAGGGTCTGGCTGTGGAGCAAAATTTTGACGTGGATGAAGTCCCGGGCATAAGCTAGTACACAATAACCAACTAACGATGGTTATCATTAATCTAAACTAGTACCTAACTGTGGTGACTGTGGACTAGCTAAGGATTTACGTGAAATGTTGGTGTGATACGTAGTGCATATGTGGCGATTAGATACTGCCACAATTATAACGATAGCGAGCAGTAATGTGTATGCGAACGCTCACTGTCACTGTCGAAATTTCTTCTTCCATGTAAGGAATGTAGTTGTTGAACAATACGAATACATCAATAGAGAATGAGTGACTACTACATCTTTCGGTAGAATCGTTTTAGATTTTTTATTCATGAAACACCTCAACATAAAACATTGTAATAACGGTCGTCATGTTTACGTGAACCCGTTTCATTATAATAATGTTTTGTTGAGTAATGCAAAATATATTTTCCCTTCACACTGTACACATAAACACATTACATAATCACCGCAAAGTGTGTACATAGTTATTAAACACGTAATTTCTTGCCTAGATAAACAGCTTGCATAAATATATGGAGCGTCTTTACGAACCAAAAGATGTACCTGTATCATCATTCTTCGTGCGTCTGGTGAAACATTGTGTTGCCGTCCGGAGAAAAAATAATAGGCTATGTCTGGGAAAGGTACCTATTATTAGCGTCCTAACGTCTTTTATGTTAGTATATCGAGGTCAAATGTCTTCAAGTGAACACGTCGATTAATAAACACGGAGAGAAGAAAATGGTTCTCGTACTAGAAAGATAATAATAATCATGTTTATAAAATGGGTGCCTAATAAAGCAGTTATATTACCTGACTAAACACACCCTATGAAATCAGATAAACTTCTCCCGCTTTCTCAAACTGCCAACATGTTCCAAATAGAACAATGTTCTGCAATAACTCCGGGATCATCAGTCGTGTCTTTTATGCAACAGAATAGCTGTCAGCTGTTTGAATCAAGAAGCTTCTTTGGTTTGACTAGTTTATGTAGGTACCTACGTAAACTAATCAACCAAACTAGATAGTATATATACAAATCACGAAAATGGCTACATGGAAATCAACTAATGTACCTAAATTAGTTAATTTCTGGGTAGGTACCTAGTACCTACGCTTACACAGTTGCACTTGTCGGTACATATTCATATGCGCCCACTGCCAGCTTGGTATTTACCTTACATCAAGTAATTTTGAAATAGCTTGATCTTGATTGAATAAAATGACTTAATCTTGTAGTGGGGTAAAAATATTAGAGAGAACTCTCTCTCGCTTATATTTTTACCCTACTACCAAAGCCAAAAGAAAACCTGGTTTTAGCAAATTATCCTGTGTTTGTTTTCTCATTGTATGCGCCGTAGCGTAAGAAACTAGCTTTTGCCAGCGGCTTCGCTCGCATTTTATACATATAAACCGTCCTCTTGAATCACTCTGTAAAAAAAAACGCATCAAAATCCTTTGCGTAGTTTTAAAGATCTAAGCATACATAGGGACAGATAGCGGGAAGCGACTTTGTGTTATACTATGTAGTCATTATTACTAATCACGTTTTCTCTTCATTCATTGCAGTCAAATCTGCTCGTACTAGCTATCGTAACCAATAAACCAAATTACTGTTCCGCTGACTGTCCCAAAATCGACATAATGTGAATAGGTAAACAGATTAGTACAAATGATGTTTAATCAACTAGAAATTATGGTTCTAATCAAATGCGTTCACATTTGTTTTGCAAAATAGTTGAATTCATGTGAGTTGGTGCAAATGATGAAAAGAAAATATTTTCTATAAATGTAGTTGTTGCTATCCATTTTTGCTTAACTATAGTTAATACTGCCTGAATAAATGTTATTTCCAATATCGTATTTCGTAAATATTTTTTTAAGGATTTTATTAAGTTATTTATATATTTAGACGCGCTGGGGTTTGTTTGTTATATGTGTTGGCAATGGTATGGAGGTGAATGTGACTAGTGGGTGTGAGTAAACACTTCGGGATAGTTATACTTGTGGTTAATAGTGGGGGTGAGTTATAAAGCTCACTCTTACACGAGAGGTTTGTACCTTACATTATACATGTTGGAGGTTATTCGATCTAATATAATTAGTAATGAGTTACAGATATATTTCTTCTAGTCTTGGAGTCTAACCCTCCGACTAGTCTTGGGGTCGGAAAAATAATGTAGGACATTATCTTCCATTACCGGCAGAAAAATGATCACGTATGTGTATATTATAGTCTCATCGATTGCATCATATTTTCTACATCGTCATAGGTCTTTGAGTTAAGGCATTTAGACAAAAGGTTTTTGCATTCGCAATAGGTTAGTAGGTATATGTCAAGTTCTTGCAACTTATATGACCATGCAACTTACAAATATTTTTTTCCAGTCCGGCCATGCAATAGCATTCTATTTGTTATTTTTCCATGGCGCACCCACACAGTGATACAACTGCATGCAAATGCGAATCATCATCACCTGCCTAGAATTTTGGCAACTATGTTGGGGTCGATCTCCAGTATAACCTTATGCAGCAAACGTGGAAATATTCACAAATTCTCAAACCTTTTTTTTTGAATGGGAAATCATTAAATGATTTCTCCCGCTCTGGGCGGAGCAGGAGGGTGTGTCAGACTTTTACTGACTAAAACCCGCCCGTGTTCCTTCAGTTGCCCATATGCCAGGGCTACGGTAACTCTTTCGAACAAATCTCGCAACCCTGGCAGGCATCGGTTCTAGCAGACCCCTTCAGTGCTGCTGACATCTCTTTGAGGCGCGCGTGGAACACTACGCGCTGTCGACCCGAGCCTGGTCCTTACCGGGCGGCGAGCTCCCATTGCTCGCCGCCCGCAAGCTCGCGCCTACGGTGGCCGGGAGTCCGCTTTTGACTCCCGAATCCAATTACCATCAAGTGAAACTCGTGTTCACACGATGCGGTGACTAATTGTGTAATTGTGAGAGATAATGAGTGACAATCAGACTAATGTGATTGCAGGTAATAATTTCATTTAAATTTAAATTGAATTGGCAATGTTTGTCATAACATCATTTGACTCAACTTAGAGCATGTGAGGAGCAGTGGTATTGGCTCCGACTAACGAGTTGTAGGTCGTGGGTTCGAAACCAGGCAGGTGCTTTACTTTGTATAAATAATTTCTTCACCACTGCTCTCATAACGGTGAAGGAAAACATCGTGAGAAAACCGGTATGTCTTAGAGCCAAAAATTCGAGGACATTTGACATCCACCAACCCGCACTGGGCCGGCGTGGTGGATTATGACCCACTGCCTCTCACCGAGAAGAAACCTGTGTCTCAGTAGTGGAATATAGGATGATTATGCTAGAGCATTTAGCTGAAAACTGTCAGGTTCATATTGTTCTTTCGATTTCTTAGCAAGGACAAATAACATTAACAAAATTGATCACCGGTAACTACCGAACGTGTCTTATAACTGGGCGACAGTCGTAATACAAAGACATATTTGAAAAGACATTCACCCAATTTTTTTCCTACTTACTTTCGTTGTAGCGTTACATACCTGAACAGAGTGACGGGATATCGACGCACATTCTGTTACCATGTATTGAAATAGTTAGACATCGGTTAAAAAAATGGCTGTTCCATAAATTTTGACCACGTAGGTATTGTAGGTAGTTTGTAGGAGACAGACTTTTTTTTATAACTAACGAGATATTCCTACGCTACGCAATGTTGTATATGTTTTTCTAAGTAGATAGGTAGTGAATGAATTGCAGAAAAAAAAATCACAGCACGAAAATTATGCAATATTTTTCTTCAGTGTAACTTTGCCATTGTTTTTATTATCCTAGTCCTGAAAGTTTCGTAAGAAGTTTGCTGTTTGAATTCAATCACGACTTAAGAGCAATACGAACTGTCTACGAGCAGAATATGCGTGAAATTGAAATAAAATTAATCTAGAAATTACTATTTCATAACTTAAAACAATATATCACTTCCTTTAATCAAATATGAAATTAACGGAAACATCTTTCTAGACTTCACACATGGTCGCTGCTTCACACAGTTTCACAATAATGATATATCACTAATAATTAATTACACTCGAGTCCAAGTTTCCGAGCAAATGACTGGAAACATTCACTACAATGTCCTTAAAGAAGAAGTTATACGTTTTATCGTTATATATTTATTTATTTTCTCACCACAATAAACATTATAGAGTTTGTTACTCTTACAGTATATGATATGGTTTCGTTTACTGTGAGAGACTGGTGCTTAAGCTAGGCTAAAAGGGCCTGTGTTGAAACACACAAGTCACCAGGTCTCCACCCTCTAGCAGTTAAATACATGTCTTATAATAAAGTTAATTATGAGGTAGTATGTAGCTCAACATGAAGTGTTTGTTAATGAAAAATGAGAAAGAGATAAAAAAACAGCAAAACGAAAAAAACAGTTATGATGTCATAGAGTTTAGTACATATAGGTATATCGATGTATGATGTTATCGTAAGGGTAAGTGACGACATTATGATGATATTTTTCATGTAAATAATATTTACAATATTGTTGCAAGCTGTAATTGGAGGGACATTTATGATATGTTGTAGGCACGTCACGTCAGTAAAGTGGTCAATATACAACTACAGTTAGCACTGATTACCTAGTATCTCAACAGCAACACGTGAAATAATCCGATGGCAACAAATAGCCATTGCCTTGTTAACACTTCCATCTAATTAAGCAAGCACCCAAATTGGGTTACTTTTAAGAGAAATTTGGCCGAAATACCTCCGTAACTTTTGATGGGAAAAAAAAGATAATGTCATTAGTTAAACATGGCTTTTTCTTTTGTAAAAGAGAGGGCTTGTCAAGGCAAGGGCGCATATTTTCCTTGTCGCAAAATGTAACTTTTCTGTGAAATTCGGAACGGCTTAGAAGATAAACTTGGCGCAGATCTACTTGTATTTCCTTACTAGCAAGACTTCCAATATTTAAAAAATTAAGCCTAGGGAATTTATACTAACATACACACTTATTAAACGCACCTGTAGAGTCAGACCATGAACTGGTAAAGACATGGATACGTTCTACATCACTTGTACGTTACAGTGGGAATAAATTGTTAAGACTAAAAGCAAAAACTACACGTGTACATGCACGTTACGGTGGAGAATCATAATCATATTTCGTTCTGCATACAGCCTGACCTTGACCTGCATATTGCCAACAACGTAAGAAAATAACCCAATACCGCCTATGATCAATGTTAGCAAAACGTTAAAGTATGTTTGGCTACAATAGTTAAAGGAGACTGAACGAGTTAGTATGGAAAGTAGTGTATAGATCAAAAGAGATTCGGTATCGATATTTGTGTAGGGTTACCTTACTGTGCCCTTGTGCAAAGAAGAGTCAAGATTGATAACTACAGTGTACGTAAAATGTTTTTCCGTAGCTACAACGTTTTAAGTGACTGCCCTTATGACTCGTCCGAATATCGATCATGTAAACCTACTATATTTTTCTCGAAATCATCGGGTCTGATTTTTATGTAACTTTGCAGATGGTTAACCATAAGGTACCCTTATTTATATCATAGCCTTATCACTACCGGTCCTTAGCCCACTCTTGCCCAGGGTGCTCACTCTTGATTTTAATTCTGATCGATTGACATTGGAATTTTGAAGTTTCTTGAGTTCGACGCTATTGCTGAAATGTGTTTAAATTCGGTGTCCATTTTGGAGAACTAAGTGGAATCAAAATCGGGCGTTGTTGTTGTTCCAATGTTGACACTATTGTTTTCAAGAGTACCGAATCAGGTGTATGCAAAATTAACATTGGAATCGTAATGGCTTTATATTGGAATTAAAGTTAGGTTGAAGAGTAAGCCCCAGCCTTGTTTTCAATTGAAGCAACAGTAAGAATCTTATAATTTGTTACTTCCTTAGTGACAGTCTTTCAAATTTCAACGATGTACCTACTTACTTACGTGTTACTTTTGAGCGCTAACACATTGATAAATAATGCTGGCAATTTTTTAAACCTATAAAGCTGCTTTCAAATCGATAAATGGCGACACTTATTACTTATCTACTGGTAATCGTTGATACGATTACGTAATAATTCCACGTATGGGAGGAAGAAAATCTCACCCAATTTTCACCACATCTCAAATCTACCGGCTACTCTTGATAAACAACTAGCAAGCCTCAGTTTCAGAAACGAAAAATCATATTGAAGGTATTGTATATTAACAATTCTGCAAGAGGGTGGTATACATATGTATAAGAATCAATATAAATAGTTTCCAAGGGATACTAACTTAAATCGTGTGAGAATAAGGCCGAGTTGTTAATCTAACATCCTTTTGCCAATAACTAAGTACACTCCTGGGGATTCCAAAACGTGATATGTGTAATTTTGTTTGTGCTACTAGCTGTACTTTTCTGGGAATAGATATTTTTCCTTTAAATCATTGTCCTGAAGTTAACATTTTCTGTCACGTAATTAAAACAAGAAACCACTTCAATTGGTCTTTTACTGCTTTTTTATCTGTTAATCAATAGTTTTTTCAATGACATACACAGCTTCGGTTTAGAAAACTATTAGCTACTAATTTGCATTACTATAAACAATAAGATAAAATTAAAATGAAAGTAACATGTTCTTGCTAACCAAAATGTTTCCAAAACAATTGTGTTGCCACGCAGATCGAACAACCTTACAACGGTGTCCTATGCAGTATGAGGTTTTGCGTTATCATGGAACAATAATGTTGAAGATCGATTCACGAGTCGGGGCTGTTTCACTGCCACTTTCGCCATGATTGGTAAGATTCGCTAAGATTGGCATAATAAACATCTGATATTTCTTGACCGGGCCTTAGAAACCTATAGTGAATATCACCATAAAGAGACCACCAAACAGTTACCATTACCTTTTTATTGATAAGCTTTGGTTTAGGGCACTGTTGCGTCTTTTGACCTGGGTCTACCATTCCATTTATCATCCACTTTTCGTCATATGTCACAATGCGATTCAGTATTCCAGTGGTCTCGAACGTCATAGAGCGAGATCGGTAGAATTGCCAGCTAAAACGGTATATTTGTACCCAAAATCGGTAAAAAGAATTTCCATGTGTACTGTGAAATCGTAGAATATTCGTTATATTTCGGTATTTCGGTAGAACAGAGCCCATATCGGTAGAAATATCGAAAAATCGGTAGGTTCGAGACCACTGCAGTATTCCTTCATTTCTGTACCTATTCAACAAGGCAGCGCAAGTTTCAACACGAGTTTTTTTCTGCAGATCAGTCAAATCATGAGGCGTCGATTTTTCATATTTTTCTATCTTATTGATTTAATGCGAATGAGTCAGTATTGTAGGTAAGGTAACGTTAAACCATGTCGCTAATTCCTGGGTAGTTTGAATCGGATCAGCTTCCACAACCTCCTTCAATAAAGTGTTATTCACCTGTGTGGGTGGTCTTCCACGTGGTTCGTCCTTCAGTCGAAGTTTACATTACGATAGCGTCTAAACCAAAAACGCACGATGCGTTCATTAGCAGTCTCCTCTACAAACGCAGCATTGATATTGCGAGCCATTTCTATCGCGTAAGTTCCGCATCGGAATTCGTACTAAAAAATTACTCGGATTTTCGAAGTATCCATCTTTTCCAAGCAGAATAAAAATAAAAAACACTATTGAAATTCGAAATACGAATATCGCACATTAAAAAAAAACTCATAGGTTTAATATAAAAAAAAACTTTTACTCGAACATGAATAACAATAATAACAATAATATAATAACACCATGAAAGTATAATGTCAATTCAAAATATCTATTACTATAAAACAGAAAATTCACACTTTAACCCCTATTGTTGTAGTGTTTTACGACTACCACGCGAACGAGGTCGCAGGCAGAGGATAGTATCACTGAGCATGGATAAAAAAATACATATCTAAGAGGTCAAACAAATTAAGGGTCACCTTTAAAGAAAGCTCAGAGCTATTCGTTTGTAACTACTAAGTTGCTTGTATTAAATACCAGGCCGGGTTTATGTAGGTAGATCTGTGGCATACTTGCACTACGAAAATCGTCCTTACTGTACTGTAAGTCTTGATGTGCCGTTGACGGTACGTACTTTAGTTTATTTGGTATAACTTTGAGAAGGTTAATGCATATGCAGTTTAACTTTAGGGAAGTTATTTCTATTATATTTATACCGATGAACTGAAGTGCACGCTTTCAGTGACTGCGTGTCTTAAAAAATCTTATGAACCTCAAAAATATCGTCTTGTATGATTATATTACGAAATACTAGTACGTTTTAAATTTAATAATATTTTGCACGTTCCTCAATTTGGTGCTGTGTGTATTTTGTGGTTCTGGGGTACGAACATATCAATACTAGCGGCAAAAGTTATTGCAAAAGAGCTATGGTTTCCAGTTTACATATAATACAGGATATATTTAATTTATAAAACACTTTATAACACACAAACTTCCATATACATAGCTACACTTTTTGCAAACTTGTACAGCAACGGAAAGTTTAATATAAAGGTTTCGAACTTTCAAGGTGCTTCTCTTTTAGATAAATTACCTACTTTAAAAAACACTTGCCACTTGCTCTAAAAAAAAAAAACATTGAAATGCCATTAGCTTTTTCTTTTCATTCCTTTTTAGGGTTCCGCACCTCAAAAGGAAAAATCGGAACCCTTATAGGATCACTTTGTTGTCCGTCCGTCCGTCCGTCCGTCCGTCCGTCCGTCAAGACCCTTTTTCTCAGGAACGCGTGGAGTTATCAAGCTAAAATTTATATCAAATACTCAAGTCTACTGTTCTTGAAGCTGTGAAAAAATAAAGCTTCTAAGCTAACGCAATCAAAAGATATAGCCGTTTATGCCGCAAATTTCCGCAAATTTTGAAATTTGGTACGAAGCAACGTCTTGTAGGACAAATAAAGGAAAAATTGCGAAAACCGTAAGTTTTTGGTTACATCATATAATAAAAAAAAAATTTTAAATTTTAAACTTTATACCTACAGGTTTGTACGGAACCCTCGGTGCGCGAGTTCGACGCGCACTTGGCCGGTTTTCTTTACTTGTTTACTACAAGTTTTGTCCACACCATCAACATAGATAAATTGTAAAAAAAAACTATTGTTAGAAGTATGTACTCAAACTGCAATGTTGCCTCAGGGACACACGATGCAGTGCTACCTGAAATTCGTTTCCTATAAAGAGTTTCATGAAACTTGTCGTGTGAATTTTCAACATTTTAGTTTGAGAATAACTGTGTCTGGGAAGCTTTGTTGTTCAGCGCTTTGGAGAAAAGCTTATTTATGCCAATACACTTTTATATAAGTAGTTGTAACTAGAGTTTATTAGCTCGGATGTACTGGCTAATACCTTTAAACTTCCTTCACTTCTCTGGTTACTTTTAATGAAGACTTTTTGCTAAACAGGCTTTAATAAAAGTAACAAGTTTGATACAAGTATTTCTCCGAAGTTCCTTGATCTGTATTGTCATAATTGATGTTCCTTCCCATTGAAGAAGTGATTACTTGTAGGGATTCGCTACAATTAATAACAACGGTTTTTTTTTTTCTCATAAGGAAAACAAATGAGGTTTGAGATCATTTATTCTCATTTGAAATGTGAATATTATCAGTACCGAGGCTACTGACAAAGTGTAGATAGTCTTTTCTAGAATTAGTATTTATGACATTCGTAACATGACTCTACTAAAAGCCCAAAATTAGTATAATGCCATTAGGCATCCTATGTATCACAGTTAACATCGCTTTTTTTTTACAAATATGAGATTTATGGGTTGGTTTAGAGAAAAAAGCTGATTGTATTTATCTTGTACCTTCATGCTGTTTAGTATCTACTTTACGTACTTTGTTCTACAGTCCGGACGAAAGAACGACGTCCTTGACGTCTGTCATTTTCGCGCGGTAAAAATCAATTTTATTATTTAACTCAATACTCAAGACAAGAAAAATATTAAATATTAATATTTTTTTTAAAGGTTTTTTATTTTTTGTGGCTCGTGTCATGTTTTAATTCTCTGACAATTAATGTCTTTAGGTATTATTATTTCCTCATTTCCAATTCTTCATTATTCGTATTGCCACTGAACTGATGATAAAACCATCCTGCCGTGAGGTTCCCAGGATATTGACCACATTGAGGTTACCCTTAAATATTGTTAAGACGTGGAAATACTTATTTCCTTCAAAACATATGAAACTGGTTTCTGGCACTAAAACCACAGTTTTTATATGTAAGCTCTACTTTAATTTAGAAAATAAATAGTTCCATTATCAGCTCAGCTTCATGATGTGATGATTTCTAAACGCAGTTACCTGATTAAGCTATGAAAAGTAAACAGAAACACTATTCAGGCCCGAAATTTTCTCTCAATTTCTCTCAATGATGAATGATGGAGGCCGTCTTTAATTACTTTCACAACGAATTATTCAATAATTCGCATTCCTATTATTTACAGTTGTTTTAAATGGGAAGCATTTTGTTACATTGAACATCAGTTTCAATACATATCATATCCCTTATTGATTGCGTCGTCAAAATGTAAATTTTTCCCTCACATATCGGACCGGGCTGAACATTTAATTAGACGAGAATGATATAAAGTGCGCACGTATCCAAGACCTTAACTGTTGTTCGTGACATGGATTGTTGACGCCTGTATGTATTGTATTTCGTGTTTAGCCGAGATTTTATTCGAAATTATAAATTGAAACGCGCGAAAAGTGATTATTGTTATTTTACTTTTACTTATTATTTTTCTCCACTTTCCTTACTGTCACGTCTTTTTTTGCTTAACAACCTATAGATAAACCTGAATTTAAACGATCATTTGTTAGCACATTCTCTTTCTTCGCTAAATTAGCGAGAGTATTAACTCTTAATCTATGTTCACACGCTTGCTCTGGCGCCCCAAGGGAGCCGTCTGAGCGGAAAACTTGGTGATGCCTCACACACAAGATAGTGATTGAAATAAATGCTCCATTACATTCTATCTGAAGTTTCTGTTTGGTCATTCAGTTCATTCATACGTACCTACATATATTATGGGGATTTTACTATTTTTACACAACTTATTCCCAGCCAACATAATTTTGTGACAGTTGATAGCTTTAAGTTCAATAGGACATTGTTACATGATATAGAAAAATATACATATATAAATTTATTCATTTTCGTCATGTCTCAAAATTCGATACATTTTTGCTCAAGTGTAAATGACAGAAAAATATAACTAATGAAACTGGATGACTGATACAGATGGAAAGTAATGGATGAGTCAATATTTGGGAGTACATTTGGCAACCAGCGTGATACATCTGTCTCTACATTAAAGCTGTCAGGTGAATAAGCTCAGATATTCCATTATTACGTTTGATATGAAATGATAAGTGTGGTTTGCGGAACGTGAAACGTAATTTATTCAACTGGCAATGTAATAAAATATCAGTATGAGAGGCGCCACGCTAACGTTGCGTTAGCGGTAGCGCTTTATAACAAGTTTTTATTTGTCTACGAACTTAGCGCGGCATCATGTGTCCATTTCGCAAGTAATGTCATCGCCATAATTTTGTCGTTAGTGTCTGCAGTATCACAAATGTTTTTTGTCTAACCCGTCAAAGATAAGAAGGGGAAGAATTAGTTTTCAAATGTTGGTAAAACTCAGACGATCCATATTGATAAAAACTAGGCTATGTAAGACTGTGAAAAAATACAGTTAAAAATTATTGCTTTATTAAAACACTACCTAATTGTAATAAATCTTCAAATAATGTATGGAGCGCGAGACACTGGCGAATTTAGACAAAAACATGAACTGATGATGCGGGAATATGTGGTTGCATTACATATATGTATTGAAGGTTTCAGGAAATATGTGAGGTTGGCCCACTACAAACTTGTCAAGTCTACAGATTTCAATAACTTATTAAATTATTAAGTGAACCTAAATTTTCAAACGTTTTGCCGTAAAAACTATTATCCGCTTGTAATTAGCAACATGATGCCGATATCTATCTGACTGTAACTTCAGTAAGCCGCTTATTTGTTTTCACATAATGTTACGCTTTTTGTTTATTTACCGGTTTCTTTTGTTTTCTATTTATTCTGGCTACATGTTAAGTTTGTCGTATCTTGAATGTGAACAATTTCCTTTAAGACTCATGTGACAGTGAAACGCTGTATTTATCTAAAAGGAGACAAAGATAAACGAACTATTATTATATACGCTAATATTTTGCACAACTTAATACGACTTACGGTTTTCTGTGATAGTCCCCTCATCGCTCTCTAGAATGTCGTCGAGATATCTCTATTCATTTATAATCTTAAGGAATAAAATATAAATGAAGATTTTGACTTGCAAATTACATTGCATTCGTTTTAAAATATTAGATACACCAATTAGGAGGCTGTGCTTTAAGTTTAAGCGTAGCGTACTCGATTAATTCGATTTTTTATATTCACTGTGCTAATTTTAATAATATTATATCAGAAATTGTGCTAACTACGCTTGGTCGAATTATGTAAATAGTCCCATTTTGTTTATCCTTGGTATCGAAACACAAAAATATTGAAAATGGTTAACTGTTGAGCTGGGTCGGTCAGCAAAATTACCCATCCCGTGGTACCTCTGCAACATGGTCACGCAACTCTGAGTGCTATTTCTCTCGTGGTATATCCTTATTACCTCAAAGTTACTATTCTTGCTCGTAAAACTTCTGATATTCTTCTTGCCATTTTTTCAATCACAACTTTCTGCGAAAAAGTATTTTAAATCCGTTAAAATTGACTAAATCAGATTTCTGAATGAGCGTAAGCTAGGACTGAAAGCCTTTTTATACGGAAAAACAATTGGACTTTTTTATATTCTCAATCTATATTTTTAAATAAAGAATCTCAAAAGAAGAAGAAATCATAATATAATCTACCGTAACAAAAAAGATTTCGATTTTTCAAAGTGATCGCAAACTTTTTTTGATGTTAGAATAATTTGTTAGAATAATAATTTTTCTTTTTTGTTGGTTTTCAGAGCCGAACAAAACGATTCATTTCCCTCTGAGGACCAAAGTATTCTTATATGAAAACTTTCTACAAATATTAAAGTTACGCATTTGTAGTTCTGGTCCTAAATCCTCAAAATAAATGTGTCTCAACCGTACGATTAACATTTGTTGTTTGTAGGTCAAACACACATGTTATGTGAAACATAGGAAGTAGGTATTATATTTCAAAAGGTAAATAAGCAAGCTAATCACGGTTAACTACGTGAAGTACTATGTTATTAATACCTATTGATAATCTAAGCAATTCTTTGTTAGTTCATAAATGGAATCTCTAGGCTTCCAAAAGCTCATCTGAATAAAACCTACAAACCTAAGCAAACTGTTTATTTAATTAGTTAACTCTGGCTTAAAGTTTCACTCGATGCACTTCATTAGGTTTTCAGAAAGCGATTGATGGTATAAAGTCGCCTGGAAAATGTTAACCAATTCATGATGCCGATTGTAGGGTAAATACGTATATTCATTGCTGGGCACAAACTCTTCTATTTGTCACATCAGTCGTATGCAGATACGACTGATGTGATCAATAAAACAACAGAACATATGTACATAAATGTTTGTGTGACAAAAATAAAAAAATGTAAACGCCCAAGACTGGCACGGAAATTCGACTTTGAAAATCAAAAAACTTCATTAGCACAACGAATTAATTTAAGCAATAGATGAATTTGCCTGATAATTAAATAATGCAGGTAAGGTTGGTTACCAGAAACGAAAGAATACAGTTATTTTTTGCATTTACACAACGTATTTATCAAGGTAAATTAATAAACTTGCGCGCTACGTTCACAATTCCTAACTCCACCGCCACCAGCATTTCCTCCTACTAATAATATAAAGAAATTAAACACTTATGCAAACCTGCTATCTTCACACGGTGCTCCCAGCGGGAGACGAAATTCAGAAACTTTATTCCAGGTTCTTCCGAAATGTTTTAAATAAATGTGATGTGCGAAGTACTCGTACGTTTTCTGCTTCTATAGCAAGGTCTCGTCGTCGATGTGTTTGCTATAACTATATAAAACCTTTTTTTTTCATGTTTGAAATGCAGATAAGTACATAGTTATATTTCTTTGTACATAAAATATTTGTAGTAAGAGTATCAAAATTAAATATATAGACGTAGTTAGATGCTGTTTGAAGTAAAAAACTTTTTTACAAAAAAAAAAAAAAACAACCGATTCCTTAAAAACACTACAAAGTGAAAAATAACTTTAATTTCGGAAGTCGGTGTCTTAGGATCTGTATTTATGGTTTTTTTGCCACCGACTTCCGAAATTAAAGTTATTTTTCACTTTGTAGTGTTTTTAAGGAAGTCGGTTGTTTTTTTTTTGTAAAAAAGTTTTTATTTTAAAATTTTTAGTTGTGGTATTCACCTCGCACTAATTCCAAACAAAAAATGCATATTTATGCGATAGCAGAAATCGCGGTTGATTTGCTATCATTTTTTAAAGAGTTCCGGTGTCTGTCTCCGGAACTCATCATCAGATCTATATGAAAATGATATGGGACCATTTCGGAATAAACCCCTTTCGAAAAAAAAAAGAATTTTGCAAATCCATCTATATATGACGGAGTTATGGCCGAACGTACATAAAAAAAAAAAAAAAACATATAAACATCCGAATTGAGAACCTCCTCCTTTTTGAAGTCGGTTAAAAACTGAAAATATTTATTCTTAGTGACGTAACCCGAATAAAATTGGACTGTTCAAGTAAATGGAACTGATAATCAGTTTAAAGGATAAAAGCTATTTTATTGGAATCATCCGCCATTAAAGAAGTTTTGTTAATATGAAACTTTCGATCGGAAAGTTGTTATATTAAACTTTACAGTTTGCTTATTTGACTCTAGAATTCGAGCGTGTTATTACTTGTTTGTCAATGTTAATAGTGGTGCATCCCATGTTTTCTTATAACATTGCATATTTCCTTAAGCTGCAAATTTATATTTATCAGCTGTATTTTTAAGAACTGATTAACTGAACATTATTTTCTATAGTGGAAGTCACATTCTAAAATGAATGGGAGGATAAAATCCTCAGAACGACAAAACTCCTTACAATAAAACAGAAAGTAGGTATTATTCAGATTTGGCTCCAAATTGTAACTGTGTTGAAGATTACCGATTTCCGTAGAGAGTTGACCGATGGAAAGATGGAATACAGTATTTATTGTAACCCGTTAGGTCCCAATAAATATGATGTCTCCATTTAACTCGCAGGAAAGCACTAGAACAGTTGTGAGGAACCATGAATTTATCGTTAGGTAGTAACAAATTTTATAAAAACAACCGACTCCCAAAAAACAATACGAAGTGAAATACTACGTTTATTACGGAAATCGGTGGCTTTGGTTTCTTATTTTCGGTTTCTGTCATTGGCTTCCAAAATAAAATAAAAAAATTCAGTTTTAAGTTGTGACACACTACAGACATTTGTAAAGGTACCAACCGGTATTTGCAATGTCAACAAAAGTAACAGAATTTTTATAACATTGTCAACATTCACCAAGTAGAGTATTATTGAAGTTTACTCAAAAATTATCCAAGTGAAATGAGAACAAATGTTACAGGGTAGGTTTCTGATAAATGAAAAAAAAAAATGCATAAATCTGCCTAGTAATCAAGAAAATGCATTACTACCTCGTTTTTTAAGTCGGTTAAAAATAGCACAACTGGTCGGTTGTCCTTTCAATTCTAAATAAGGCATACTTTGTAGTACAAATAATGTTAAAGTTTTTCAACGTACATCTGTTATGTTAAGGATAGTCTCTTAAACTTGACTAGTTTGCACTACGCAACATGCAGCGCTTTACTTTGGGAAGTGTGACTCACAGTGTGTCTCACAACTGTCATGAACACGCGAGTACATAAACAAAAACATTAGGGTTTCTGCAGATTTAGTACAACTATTATTATCTGAAACACAACACTACAGACATTGCCAAAATATAAATAAAAATAGATATAAATCAAAGGAAAATAACCATATTCTTGAAATGATTTTTGACTAGAGAGGATCATAAAGTTGCACAAAATTTGAAATTCTCTCTGTTTACCAAACATCAATATGGGAAAACAAACTAAGCTTTCCTTTGTTTTGTTTCGTTAGTGATACCGTAAGAATTACGTCGTTTGAGGATTTTTTAAATTGAAATCAACAAAATCAATGTATGTGCTGTCTTACTCAATGAATTTTGAAGATTCTAGATAAATAACATGGGAACAACTTTTATGTGTTATAATTATGTAAGACATTAAATCAATTCTTCACAAAAAATCTTTCCATTAAAGTTTATTTTGTGTGAAAAATCAATTCTGTTATGTTGATACTGGAAAATGTGCATAATTGTTTAGCTGTTCATAATTTTTCGACCCGAGGAAAATTATACAAAAATCTTCAGTATGTAGTACGCCACCTGCTTCTTTTTATAACTCGATACATTATAAAGAAGCTAAAGTAAATATTCTGATTACACGCTTCCAATCGTGACCATCTAAGAATATTAGATGCTGTAAAAGTTGTCTGCGAAAGTCGATCATCAACGGTACTCTCAAAGGTCGTAAAGCTTCCGTAGTACCTAAAAAACTGAAGCCCTGTAACCCTTTCACTCCGAAGTTCTTAAGTAGATAATTTACTTAAGAACTTCGGAGTCAAAGTTTTTTTTCTTATTTGCTTAGGTCAAAGATCTATTATATTCTGAGCACAATATTGTTCTAAGGTATTTCAAATGAATATTAACTCTGCATAGTAAATTAAGAGCGGCCAACCCGTCTATATTTTCATACAAACGCTCGTACGTGATTATGGCGTTGTAACAGATATTTCTTTGAAACTTTAGAACTAATAGGTATCTTGTGCACTATATCTAGGTTTCTATTAAAACGCGAAATCAAAATTTTAAGAAACAAATTCAGTACAAGCCTCCAAAAATCAGCTTTTTTGCACAAATTTTATATGAAGTTTGGGCGTTTATAATGTACTCATTAATTGTAACCGGAAAGAAATATTTGCATAGAAACCTTGCAAATGTAATAGAATTTCTAAATGTAAAACTTTTTTTTCATAATCTTGAAAGGCTTACGAAAAAACACGTATTTCTTGGAACAAGTTTTATGAAATTTCCGCACACTATTTTCTTTCAATGTTATCGCGTTCTCACTTGCTTGTTAGCCATGTGGCGGTAAGAGGTACGCGGGGGGCGAGTCGAGCGGGGTCGGGCGGGGTGAGACGCGGGAGTTGAATGGCGCACGGCAGCTCGGCTCTCGGGCCTCTCGGAATTGTTAGTAGGTAGGTACCTATTGAATTTGTTGACTGCGCGTACGGGTGTGCTGTTGCGTTTTATTTTTAGTGAATTCTGTTTTACCTACTACATCGATTTTATTTTTTCATACCGGACACTTATTTTGCTTGCGAAAGTATTATTGATTTATAATGTGAAACGAACCTGGCACTAGTGAATACTAGTGTTAGTATGCATGGACTTAAATATACAAAATTGATTGGCGATGGTGATAGCAGCGTGTGTAATGCTTTGAGAGATGCAATGCCCTATAGACCAAATGTCTATGTAAGAAAAATTGAATCCTCCAATCACTTGATGAGGAATTACTCAAATAAGTTGAGGAAAATTGTAAAAAAGACCAAAAACAGGAACGGACCAGTACCTGTCACACTACGCAAAACACTGAGTGACCATATTCGACGCCTATATAAAGCAGTCACTGGAGCTATAGAACATTCTACAAAGCTGGACTTACCCTTAGAATAAAAAATAAAAAGCTTGGAGGAAGACCTACTGAACGGTCCATGTCATGTTTTTGGTTTTCATAATTCATGCAAGGATTATTTTTGCAAAAATGAAAATATAGTGGAAATAAATTTAGTCCCTCAACTGAAAGCGTGTGGCATATGGGCTGATATTTATGAAAATCTAGGATGGTTGACACATAATGCAGAAATTCTCCTTCTAAATGAAACTAATAACCCTGCAGAACATTTCAATTATTATTGAGTAATAGCAAAATTTCTTGCTGGGAAGCGAGTTAACTTCTCCCTTTGAGGAACTTATGAAAAAAGGTGTTACACAGCAGTTTTCGAATACAACACTAAAGACTACAATCTAGTGCAAGAGATACAGGAAAATATTTGTAGTGACGACAACATTAAAAATACTTATACTAAAAAATATGTGGTAAAAAAACAAAAAGTAATCCAAAATAAAAGAAAACGGAGAGCTGAAGATACATTACTAGGGATAAAGCGAGCAAAGCGGTCAAAAACGGCGGACCAGCTTTACGGCAACGCCACAAGTGAGCCTGATATGCCGATGGACGAATTCATTGTAAAACAAAATGAATTCCTTGAGTCGCTAATAAAGACACATTCGGAAATATTATCACTAGAAAGAGATACTGTTGGCCAATCTAACTCCGATAAATGGATTTTGGAACGCCGAAAAAGAATTACTACTTCAATGATTGGACAAATTTGTAAAATAAAGCCTACAACTCCTTGCACATCAATAATCAAAACAATGCTTTATTCGACATTTACTGGAAATGATTCCACCAGATATGGAAAGTCAAATGAAAAAACAGCCCTCAAAGGTCATGGTCAACATGGTCATCACTCCTTGTGGGTTATTTGTTGATGAAGACCATTGCTTCCTTGGTGCAAGTCCAGATGGTTTAATTGGAGACGATGGAATTGTTGAAATAAAATGTTCATCTTCGGCTTCTGCGTTGACGCCTCTAGAAGCAATAAAAAGTAAAAAAGTTGTCTTCTGTACAGAAGATGGAGGTGGTATAAAACTGAAAAGAAATCACAATTACTTTTACCAAGTCCAAGCCCAAATGAAAATTGCAAAGAAGAATTTCTGTTACTTTGTTCTTTGGACGCCAAAGGGATTATTATATGAAAAGATTATCAAAGAACCAACCTTTTGGTCCGATGATAAAATGTTAAAACTAACGCAGTTTTATTTCAAATGCGTTCTGCCAGAAATTATTGATCCACGTTTCCCACGCAAACTGCCAATAAGGGATAGATTCGACATACAACGAGTAACTTTTACAACGGTGAAATATTTTTGAAAATTTGTGTTTATTCGTATCAAACATACTAAAATATAACTCTTTTCTCTTTCTAATATTAGTAGGATAATATTTTTTTTTACTAAACTTTCAAACACTTCTGAAAAACTGGTGTTTGGAGGAAATCAGAATCTTTTCGACATCCAATATGTTTTATGTATTTTTATAAAGTGTAACAAAGTTGTTTAGGATAAAAAATATATACCCAACTGTATTTAGACTGTTTTATTTGATCAACCGCCTTTACTACGGTGCAAATTAACCCACACTAACATATATTTGTAAATATTCACATACTGTATGTGTATTGTATACAAGTTACGTTACCTACGTTACCTACCTAATTTCAGCAACCTCATTCATTACATGCAGACTGGGTAGATAAAAACCGGCCAAGTGCGAGTCGGACTCGCGCACCGAGGGTTCCGTACAAACCTGCAGGTCATCATCATCATCATTCGTCATCATCGTTTATGAAATTATTTTTTTTTTTTTTAATTTTTATATTTGAGTTGACTGAATGAAAGGTAAATTGTGGTTTACGATTTATGACGTATTAAAAAAAAACTACTTACTAGATCTCGTTCAAACCAATTTTCGTTGGTAGTTTTCATGGTAATGTACATCATATATTTTTTTTAGTTTTATCATTCCCTTATTTTAGAAGTTACGGGGGGGGGGGGGGGGGACACACATTTTACCACTTTGGAAGTGTCTCTCGCGCAAACTATTCAGTTTAGAAAAAAATGATATTAGAAACCTCAATTTCATTTTTAAAGACCTATCCATAGATACCCCACACGTAAGGGTTTGATTAATTTTTTTTTTTTGTGTTTCAGTTCTATGTATGGGGAACCCCAAATATTATTGTTTTAAAAAAAAATGATATTAGAAACCTCAATATCATTTTTGAAGACCTATCCATAGATACCCCACACGTATGGGTTTGATGAAAAAAAAAATTTTGAGTTTCAATTCTATGTATGGGGAACCCCAAATATTATTGCTTTTTTTCTATTTTTGTGTGAAAATCTTAATGCGGTTCACTGAATACATCCACTTACCAAGTTTCAATAGCACAGCTCTTATAGTTTCGGAGAAAAGTGGCTGTGACATACTCGGACAGACAGACAGACAGACATGGCGAATCTATAAGGGTTCCGTTTTTTGCCATTTGGCAACGGAACCCTAAAAAGTTATTCTGCTTGTACCTACTGCTACTCCATAACAAGAATAAATTATACCTATACATTTTTGTGCTCTGTTTAGGGTACCTAGGTATATCATGGGTCTATGTCTAAAGTCGAACTGCGTACAGTATAGATGTGATGTGAGTGTTGACGTTGTGCGTGACAACTAATCAATCTATACAAAACCAGTTTATGTAGATATTTCACTGTACGGGAAATTGATATAAAGCGAGGCCAAGTTATAGTGGAAATGTATAGCTTGATGTGTCGCCGAGTGAACTTACAGCGAATTGGCCTACTCTTAGTAGCACAGTTTTTACTAGAAAGATTTTACGAGAATCAGTCTGACTTTCTTTGTTCGCCCATGAGGTGCTTAGGTATATGCAAAAAATACGAAAATACTATGTTATAAATAATTTCTATGTTGTCAAAATAGCACGTTCGGTACCTAGATTGGTAAAAATACAACACATACTGTATACATATCTCCGAGGCTAATAATACGTAATAAATGTAGGTTTTTATGAACCTGCATTTAGAGAAATGTACAAAACTATAGATAATAACTGTGCGCGCGTAGCGAGGCACGCGCGCGATACGATATTATTTTTATGAATGGCTCGCTACCGGCCGAGCGCCCGCAAGCGCTCAGGCGCTTTCTCTCTCTTTTCGCTTTGCCTCTTGTTCTGACATTGCGCTGGATGAAACAACAAGCTTTTTGGCCATGCTCGCGTTGCCGTTCGTCGGACTGGGAAGGGCGCTCTTAATAGAAGAGGAGGGATTTTACAAAAAGCCCCAGGGTAACTGAAGGAACACGAGTGGGTTTTAGTCAGTAAAAGTCTGACATGCCCTCCCGCTCCGCCCAGAGCGGGAGAAGTCATTTGATGACTTCCCATCCAAAAAAAAAGCCGTTCCCTGTAGTTTCTTTCGAACACATACCTATATTTTGAATTCCAGTATGTGTTTCTTGATCGTGTAGCGTTTCGAAACCCCAAATAAACTCTTAAATTATCTACATTAAAACATACATTTTGTATTGTTATGAGTTAAGATTCGGGATAAATAAATTTTAACCAATTTACCCCAAAAAATGAAGTTTATTCAAATGATCACAAATACAGAAAAAAAACAACAAAAGACTTACACAATAGTATAAGTCTTTTGTTGGATAAATGAAACAAAATAAAATAGATGGTGGCAGCGCAGCGTGGCGTTTCTAGGTAGTTCTAGTTCAAGCCTCCCCACCTTTTCCTTTACTATGTAAAGTTAATATTCATTTGAAAGACTTTAGAGCAATATTGTGCTCAGAATGTAATAGATGTTTGACCTCAGCAATTAACAACAAAACACCGAAGCTCTATAAATCTCTGGCTCCGAAGTTCTTAAGTCGATAATTCGGTACTACAAGAGCTTAACGAGCTCTCAGAGTACCTACTGTCGAAGGTCGACTTTTGCAGACCACTTTTACAGCATCCAATATTCATAGAAACTCACGATTGGAAGGATGTAATCAGAATATTAACTTAAGCTTCGTTATAATGTCTCTGGAGTTATAAAAAGAAGCAGGCGGCGTACTACGTACTGAAGATTTTTACATAATTGGCCTCGTGCAAAAATCAAGAACAGCAAAAACAAGTATGCAAATTTCCTTACATGGCAAAATGGATTTTGGGGACGCACAAAATAAACCTTCAAAGACCGAATTTTTCTGAAGAAATGATTTATTTTCTTTCATAATGTTAACAGATGAAATGTGTTTTTAATATATTCATTTGGTACCGTCAAACTTCATTGAGAAAGAAGGCATGTACATCGCTTTTGTAACCTTCTATTTAAAAGTCCTGAAACGGAAAATTTACGAAACCATTAACAAAAGAAAACTTTGTTTGTTTTCCGATATCGACACGAAATTTACTTGCTGCGTTGGTAACTTCCACCGCCTGGAAGCTCCCTCGCTCGTGCCTAGATCCACATACCGATATTGTATAGCAAACAGGAATAATATGAAATCTTGTGCAACTTATTGATCCTCTTAAGTTAAACATCATTTCAAGCTTTCTTAAATAGAATGTGGTTCTATTCACCGCGTTTCTACCTATATTATTTTCACTCCTTTGTGTATGTTGACTATGTGTGTAATGTTGTGTTCTAGATAATCTCTATAAAGACACGTGTTTAATACATAAATATGCCAGGGCCACGGTATCTCGTTTGAACAATTTCGCGACCCTGGCAGGCATCGGTCCTAGCAGACCCCTTCAGTACTGCTGACATCTCTTTGAGGCGCGCGTGGAGCACTACGCGCCGTCGACACGGGCCTGGTCCTAGACCCATTGCTCGCCGCCCGCAAGCCCGCGCCTACGGTGGCCGGGAGTCTGAAATCGACTCCCGACGCCCGGGGCGTTTCCTCCTGCAGCAGCTAGGGACGTGAGTGCGCAGAGACTGGCACTCCCTCATGCGCCCCGCCTCCTCCTTCGCGCATTACTGCTTCGCAGAAGGAGGTGACGGCTTCCCATGCCCTCTCGTTCCGTACCATGGCTCGCACCAGGTCCGGACGCGAGAGAAAATCGCCGCCAATCGTCTCCTCGAGGACACGGCGGTGCTCGCCTAGGCAGGGCACACCTCCACCGTATGCTCCACCGTGTCCTCCAGACGATCCTCGCACAGGCAACAGCTGACGTACCTATACACATCTTTTACATTGACAAAGCTTGGATACCTTCACAAACCCTACAAGCCTCCAAAGTAGCAAAGGATAGACTGCCATCATTATTTTCTTTGCACATGAAATTAAAAATCTCAACGACCCTGAAAATTCTCATATGTGAGCAACATGCTTCCATATCTTATAGTTCCGTGAAAGATATGGAAGCATGTTACTTCATGTGTGTCTTACATTTTGTATTGCGTATCTGCGTATGTAATGCGTAAAAACGCATCCTTGTTCATATTACCCGCAGTGAGATTTTGAATGCTTTTAAATATGTGGCATGGGGATGGTTACGCCACTTAACTGTGATGTCACCATGTAGTTCGTGTATGCTACCTCGTATTTATGTGTGACAAGTTTATTTGGTTTATTGTGTAGCAGATGGGATTTGTAAAGTTAAATTTGTAAATCCATTAAAATAAAATTTGTGTGGAAATTGTGATTAAATTGTTGTATTGGGATTACTGTCAAATCGAAATATAAGTGTAATAATAAACGGATAACAACGTTCCTTAAATGTTCAGATGTATAGGACATCACTTCACAATAATACGAGCGAAGACAAAGATTTTGCAAGGTTCTGGCGATGGTTTAGAATTCCGTAAGAGACTCTGCATCGAACAATGCATTTAAAACACATAATTATATGATTAAAAATCAAAAGTTTTCTTGCCAAGCCTCTCATTGCAGCCATTTAGAATGAAACTAATGTGGAAGCCACTCAAGGCAATTGTTTGTGATAACGACACCTTATACCCCACTGCCGATATCCGTATTTTTGCTCGCACGATTTTGGACACTTGCCAAAGATGGAAACCGGTTTCTGTAAGTGTATTCTTATTACGGTTTCTCTAACACTAATCGCCTAAAAGGTTCTTTGAGAGACATGAGCTACATCGATATGTGAACCAGAACCCTCACGGTAATACAAAAAATTTCCGTTACACATTTAGTTTAATATATTATTCGTTGCTCGTTGTGTGTTAGATGGACCCCTTTTTTTTGGGGTGGGAAATCATCAAATGACGTTTCCCGCGCTATGGTGGAGCGAAAGGGCGTGTCAGACTTTTACTGACTAAAACCCACCCGTGTTTCTTTAGTTGTCCTTATGCCAGGGCCACGGTAACTCTTTCGAACAGATCTCGCGACCAGGCAGGCATCGGTCCTAGTAGATCCCTTCATTGCTGCTGACATCTCTTTGAGGCGCACGTGGTACACAACGCACCGTCGACCCGAGCCTGGTCCTTACTGAGCAGCGAGCTACTCATTGCTCGCCGCCCGCAACGGTGGCCGGGAGTCCGCTATAGACTCCCGACGCCCGGGACGTCTCCTCCTGCGGTGGCTAGGGACGTGAGGGCGCAGAGACTGCCACTTCCTCACGCGCCCTGCCTCCTCGCTCCACGCTCCTTCGCGAACATTACTGCTTCGCAGAAGGAGGTGATGGCTTCCCATGCCCTCTCGCTTCTTACCATGGCTCGCACCAGGGCCGGACGCGAGTGGTTGTTGCCGCCGATCGCCTCCACGAGGACACGGTGGTGCTCCGCCCAGGCAGGGCACACCTCCAGCGCAAACTCCACCATGTCCTCTAGACGATCCACACAATGGAAACACCCGGGCGTTTTCTCCCGTTTTATCCTGAACAGGAACCCCCCCAAATCACCCAAGCCCGGTGAGGACTTGCGCCGTGGCGCCCCTCTATCCACTCCTCAAAGAGGGGACTTACCGCCGCAATTATGGCGTGCCCAGCGCTGGGTTACCTGCACGCTGTTTCTCGCATTTCAACCCACGTGCATCAATTGAACGTGAAACGGCTCTTTAAGTGGTTATGTGTCGGAAATCAGTTTTTACTTACAATGGTTGAAAATAAACATAAAGAGCTTTTTAAGGCAGCTCATTGTAAGTATTCAATTTTGTACAGACGCCAGGACATCAAGGTACCCGAAACTGACAAATTTTCCCACTCAATCCTGAAGCTAATACTTTATTAGCGTTAAAGTTGAAAACCTATTAAAGAAATTTGACAGATTGTAGTAGCTTTAAGTGCTGGCGTCTGTACAGTTTCTTAGCATGTGAATGGTATTTTCTTTGTTTTTTTTTTTCGACTTGGCCAATTTAGTTATGGTCTATTTTATTTTTTATTAAACTCAGTTTCAACTTGTAAATAGTGTATGATGTTGTCTCTTACCATGACAAAGAAGAAGAAGATGGTTAATTATTACATAACTTGTTTTTAAACACTTCAATAAGCTAAACAGCTCAATTGTACTACTAAGTAACAACCTAAATATGACCAAACTAAATTTCTCTTTTAATTAGAAAATGTGATTGGAAAAATAGTTATTGTCTCTTTTTCTCCATAAATAAGATCTGTCTCTATCGCGTAAGTGGGGTCCTATTAAGCTCACTCTCGGGAAAAACACAATAGAAAAGCAATATACAGGTTCAATAACATCACGTTTAAAGCACTTCACTTTTATTATAAGTAGGTACACACCTCTAAAAACAAAACGTGAAAACATTTCGACAGAATAAGAAGACTGTTATTGGATTTATATTTTATTTACTTGTTCTAATAACTTTAATCAAACAAGTTCTGTCTGTAGCAGATACCTAAGAACTCTGTGCTGTGATTTTTCAAGTACTGACTTGCGACTTTTACTGAAAAGTCCCTTCAATACATATTACATTGTATTTCGTATTTGAAACCGTTCTACACAGTTATGAAGCGATAACGTAAAAGGAATACGAAGTATCAAAGAGATCATAAATATATACGTTTTACACACACGTTCGTACGTAGCCTATTCTAGAACATACATTTCGTTTCCAAGAAAATTTGTTTGGAAAACTTGGCTGGAAAATTCTGGTATAACTGAAACTTCGTTTTTTTATGGGATTTAATATGAATTTGTGAAATATGGACGGAGTTATCGGGCCGACTAATACCTTATTTATTTATTTATTTTATTTTAAAGAAGGCTTACAGACTGACAAACCAATGAAAATCTTAATAATTATTATATTTTTTTTAGGAAACAGGCTAAAGTGCAGCACCACGTATATTGATAACATTTATATTTATTTAAAAAAAAAAAACTCTTTCTGTATTAAAGAGAAGGAAGAAAGAGTTTGTATATAGAAATGGGTACAACAAACGCTAATGTGGTTGTGCTGATGACGAGCTTTTGTATGTCCTGGTCTAGGTATAATGTTTGTAGCCAAGTGTCTGTTTTTTGTAATGTGTTTAGAAAATAATATAATCAGCGCCGGATTTAGACTTCGGCGGCCCATAGGCAGAGTATGTGGTGGAGGCCCTCAAATCGTTTGTGGTTAACTGTTGAAAGTTTCTATTAAGTTCAAGGTAAAGAAGAAAGCAACTAAATAAGTTGGCTAACACAATTTTTTTTTGTTTCTACTGAGCCCTTATTGATTTAATTTAATTTTTAACCAAAAAACAAACCTTAAATACAGATACTAAGACACCGAATTCCGAAATTAAAGTTAGTTTTGACTTTGTAGTGTTTTTTTTTAAGGAAGTCGGTTGTTATTTTTTTGTATAAAGTTTTTATTTTTGTGGTGTGGTGGCGGCCCCCTTGTGGTGGCGGCCCATAGGCAACTGCCTATGTTGCCTGTGCTTAAATCCGGCACTGAATATAAGATCAAAGCGTTTAAAGCAATATAACTGTAGTGGCTTCCCTTCCTTTATTAAACTTATGATGAAATACCTCCCTGTAGTTTCATAAGTAAAGCTCTGAATAAATTCTTGTTCTTCTAGTTGTTAATTAAACCCAAAGAAGCTAAGGAAATTGACCCCAATTTGACGAAAAATTTAATAATATGTTTATTTTATATTTTTCTTTTTTTTTTAGAACATACAGGACACTAACTTGACAAAAATTGTACCTTTTTTCTGCATTATGAATTTTTTTCAGAGATGAGCGCATCTTTTTAGCGGTTAAATTTGTATGTGTATATATTTGGTAACGTCTAAAGAACAAAATATAAAAAAGTCATCATGCTAAAATAATGCGCTCATAGTAAAATAAAACTTTTTTAATCAAACACATGAAACTAACGTACAGCGTGACATTCATTACAGTCAGTTTGTGCAGGACGCAGCAGTGAACACTTCCAAGTGCGGGTGATCAGATGATTGTGATGCAGAATAGATATAATTTTTTAAATGTTTTGTTTCATTTTTCTTGTGAGTTTTAATTCATTGCATGCTAAACCTACAAATATAAGTAAAATTCAAAATATCTTATAATGTTGCATACTTATTTGAATTGTGTTCTAAAAAAGAATAAAAGATATTTCTGGAAAACGAATTGTATTATCTTTACGTATAAGGCTCATGCTATTCAAAAAACATAGTTTTTAAAATTTTCTAGTGGGGTCATTTTTCATAGCTTATCGATCCCGACCTCTACGTCTTCATTGAAAATAATGACGTGTTCACTGTCGTCCGTCAAGCATCCGAGAGCTTGTCTCTTGTCTCTGATGAATAGAGCAGAGTCCTGAATCTTTATGGATGGTAAAAAAGAACATGGTAAATATAGCATTGTCTCCCTAAAAACATTTGATTCTATTCACTTTTTGCCCATTTCAGCGTGATGTCCCAGTTGTCACTCCAAACAGTGACGCATTTACTACTACTTTTAGTTGGCGTGAGAAAATATGAGGTGAGGATTACAGAAGTGATTTCACTGCATTGAATCCGGAAATTAATGAACTCAAACATTAGCAGAATGTGTAGGAGTTCTTTAGTGTTAACCATACTAAATAGTATCATCTATCCAGAGTCACCGTGTACCGTGTGGTGCCGGACGTAAAGAATAACACCACCCCATTTCTTCCCGTGGGTGTCGTAAGAGGCGACTGAGGGACTTACTAGGGAATGGGCAGCAGCGTTCTCTATGCATTTTACCATCAAACTGCGATCGCCAAGCCGCCTGCCAAGCGTGGTGATTATGGCAAATCCCCCCAAAAAATGTACCGGTCAAATTGATGGTGCATGGGGGAGGCCAATGTCCAGCAGTGGACTTCTTACGGCTGAAATGATGATGATGATCCAGAGTCTACATTGACTTTGTTACATAGGTGTTAAGTAAGTAGGTATCTATAAAATATGATCAATTTATGTTCGTATTCATTTCATTGAACAAAATTGATTGCGATGATTCACCAATTTATAAACTTTTTGACTGCTCAAGCCAAAGCTGCACTTGACTTAGAAACTGTTTTTTGAGACTCCGTGAGTCTTAGAAGAAATCTGGCGTCTAATTTCTACTGCGTGCATACTTTTGGTTGCTTTGAGGACTTTAAAAAAGCCTTTGCTTAGCTCGTACCCTGTGAATATAAGGGAGAACGCAATACTTGGTTTTCAAAACTACTTAACAATAGTTGTTCTCCAAAAAACATTAAAAACAATAGAAGCTTCCAGTTATTTCTTATAGGAATTATGTATTTTTTTAAAGAATTAACTTACGTTCGAGCTGAAACAACTTTAAATCTTGGTACCCACATACTACTATTTGCACTAACTAGCACGAACTCTATATTAACTTTCAATTGCCGTTATTATCTTCAAGTGAGAAACAGAAAACTAAATTACATTCATTTCATTTTCAAATATATTTATCAACGAAAAACGAACAATAAATGCACTTACTTACGTACTTACTTACGTAAGTGCTACATTATAAGTTCTAGTTTAGCAGAGCGTATGCGCGTGTAAGCGGTGTTCGCCGACTGTGTTCAGCCTACTGCTTAAATCCATTGGAACATGCACACATGTGCGCGCAGCTGCCGGCACGCTATCATTCGCCGGACGGACATTCAGTCAAGTTTCCCATGAAATTGTTTCTACTTTACAAAGTAGGTAGCTACCCTATACGCAGTTAAATGGATCCTTTATCTAAGTCTCAGTGATCGATGAAAGGGTTACAAGCCATTCTTTTTGGCTTTGTTGTTTATACGTAGTTTGTAATATTCCTTTGGGTTTTCCGAAAACAGATAATTGAAGAATATTCCCGGCTTTTGAGTTTGTATTTCGCTGCGCTATAAATTAGTCAATTAGTCTATAGGGTATTCTTTTGTATCTTTTCACTCAGTCTAGTGGCTAACGGATATGTTAGTAAGTGTTGAATTTGTATTTAGTGCCACATGTGAGGCTAAAAAATAAGAAAAATATATATAAAATGATTTAAAAAAAAATTAAACATTTGATCTATGAAACAAAATCCTCCGCTATTGGCGTTTTTATCGGAAAAGGGTAAATGTATGCTATAAGTCCAAGAACGAAGTGAAACTTCAAATGAACCATATTGTACAAAGAATGCAAATGAAAGGTTCTCGTTAATTAGTTCAGGATCCAAATCTCGGCTCCAAGCTCCGGCGCCGCCATGTGGAAGGAAATTTGGTGATAAGTTAGAGTTAATTTGCACTGAACATTGAATGTGGACATTTTTCGAGTAGGTATTGAATTGGATTGGATTGAATTGCTATTATTAAGAGTAGAGATAGGCTGAAAAATATTTTATTAGAATCAATCTACAATAATTTTGCTATGCATGGGATATATTCAAAAACCTCCTACAGACTTTAGTACCGAAACATAAACGCAAACACACTTAATGCTCATTAAATAATTTATATGTCCTTGTCTCATTATACATAGCAAACAAAAATGGCTGAGCAAGTTCAGGAGCATTGTAATTTACTTCGAGTACCCGACCTCACTCATATCGCTCCACATTCTAGTTTCCACTATTTTAATTAGTGAAGCATTTATGCACTGCGGCCTCTCTCGGAGAACCACGGGAATGGCACATTTTATGAATATCGTAAGAGACAGGGAGCGATGGTATAAAAGATTGTACGCAATTGTGTTACAAGAAAACTTGGCCGCATTACTTAAAAAGCTCTTAAAATGTTTGCAAGTTTAGTAGCGACCGATTGCGGCACTCGCAGCTAAATCGATGAGTCATTCATTAAACTTGCCAGCAATTCACGTTGCGAAGTGCATCTGTGCGGCTATGATTACAATGTAGTTATTTGAGTAATTGTATGCTCTGATAGCCAGAAATACGGTATGTTGATATCTGAAATATTCAAACTAACTAACGAATTAATTACACCTGCCAGCCTTCAATCAACGCCTACAATATTTTTTTTTAATGTTATTTATCAGGAACAATTTGTATTATATTTCATACATTACATACATAATTATTAAAACTCGGTATAATAAATTATAAAAGTAAACATGCAGCATTAATATAAAAATAACATGAATACTAAAAACAACAGGCAATAATAGAGTATGGGGTGGTCGCACATCTGACGGAAAATACGTTGGCGTAACTTTGATCTCGTCAATTTATTTGAACGCATATACGAATCATGGGTTGAATATGCAAGGTTATCTATTTGTCCGTTCGGGCGCTACGCGACCGACGATACGCGATGTGTCGTCCGTCAAATTTACAAACCCCCCAAAGTTATTGATTGATACTGAAAGTTGTGAGTAAATGCTTCTGTTTTATATTCAAGTCACATTCATCACTCACATTACATATTTACCTTCTAATGTAGGAAGTAAAGCAATCAAACTGCTTCACTACATTTCATGGGACATCACAGGATGATAACATTTTCACAAGACGTTGAAGTTGGCAAACAACATAGTTATTACTAACTCTCCCATCTCTTGTGTAAGTATTCCACGTTGAATGTAGTAGTTGTTGCCAAAGTAGGGAAACAAAATTTTTTTTAGCTCATTTGGCGTAATTGTGACCAAAAACCAGTGCCCGCCGCTGTTTTTAGGGTTCCGTTGCCAAATGGCAAAAAACGGAACCCTTATAGATTCATCATGTCTGTCTGTCTGTCTGTCCGAGTATGTCACAGCCACTTTTTTCCGAAACTATAAGAGCTATGCTGTTGAAACTTGGTAAGTAGATGTATTCTGTAAACCGCATTAAGATTTTTACACAAAAATAGAAAAAAAAAACAATAATATTTGGGGTTCCCCGTACATAGAACTGAAACTAAAAAAAAAAACATCAAACCCATACGTGTGGGGTATCTATGGATAGGTCTTCAAAAATGATATTGAGGTTTCTGATATCATTTTTTTCTAAACTGAATAGTTTGCGCGAGAGACACTTCCAAAGTGGTAAAATGTGTGTCCCCCCCCCCGTAACTTCTAAAATAAGGGAATGATAAAACTAAAAAAATATATGATGTACATTACCATGTAAACTACCAACGAAAATTGGTTTGAACGACATCTAGTAAGTAGTTTTTTTTAATACGTCATAAATCGTAAACCACAATTTACCTTTCAATCAGTCAACTCAAATATAAAAATTAAAAAAAAAAACCTTTAATTTCATAAACGATGATGACGAATGATGATGATGATGACCTGCAGTTTTGTACGGAACCCTCGGTGCGCGAGTCCGACTCGCACTTGGCCGGTTTTTTTTTTAGAACTATCTTAATATTTACTATGGCAGGATGCGACATATTTTTAATTTAAATGACAAATTGATACCATTGTGTAGACTAGACTAGACAAAACCTTGGAACGAGTCACAAACGTTCTACTGAATACGAGCCTGGATATTTGAATCAAAAGCAAAAAAACAACGTTATAATTGGGCAATTCAGTGAGAGACGACATTATATTATATGAAGTATTGGGTAGAATAAGAGAAAGCAAGGTATGCGCTGTGGAAAGATAGGCTTTGTTGTGTGTGACTTTCGATTAACACTTACTATAATCGAACTTTTCCCGCGTAAAAACTATTTTCCGAGATCGTTCTGGCTGCTCAAGATTTATTCTTCGTTGGGGGTTCTCATTTGAAATTCATGAATGTATTGGGAATAAGCTTCCACTTTGTAAAAGATGGACAAGGATCATTTTGGTAATTTATTTTGTGAACCAATTTTGCTAGCATTAGCAGACGAATGTTATCGTGTCTCGCAATAAATTAGAATTTAACGTTACCAAAAACAATTCTTGAATTCTCCGTTAATTGCTTTAACAGAATTTCATCAAAATAAGTTAAAGGTTACGAAACTATTCTTCAGAAGACCACAGAATGTTTCCAGACCACTGAAGACTGTGTGGGCGGATCAAAGTCCAAGTATACATATACTTAGTTACCTACTTGAAAAGTAGCTTGTTGTTTAAGTCAACACCGTCCTGACCTTTTTACGGTTTCAATTTCTATTTTCAGGTTTATCTCATTTGCTCCATTTTTATTTTGTTCTTACACACACACTCGAAATCGAAAATTGGTGGAAATGTTTCGAGTGCTTTGGAAAAAAATCAAGTTCGTTTACCAGCGGAGTTTTTGGTTTCAACCATAGAAAAAACTGTATGGTTTTTAGGTTTTATTTCGAAAAATTTCACAAGCGCACTGATTTCCTTTTATTATGTGTGAGATTTGGGATACCAACAAGAAATCATTTAGGTCTATCGAAATATATAAATTGAAGTGTCGTTTTGTTATGACAAAAGAACAGCTTTTTACTAAACGCAAATGAAAGTACACACGGTACCCATGGCAAAAAAAAACAAATTTCAACATTTTTGTCTGAGTGTAACTAAAATGAATAGGTGCACTGCCCAGTAATTACTGTTATGTTCGTAGGTGTAAATCACAGTATTATTCAAGCAAACAATATCCTTTACCATTCCTTGGCTATATCAAGTTTCCTCACAGCACTCATATAATATTTGATGCCCCTAGTACAAACACTTCGTGCCAAGTGTGTTACGCTGGTAGGCTTTAAATGGTGATTACTATGCTTTATTGTCACTATAAAATACATTACAATCACCTTACTACGATTGTGCATTTGTTGCATTATAAAAAACTATGCTCGTAGCTCAAATTTACCATTTCAAAACATAACGATCATGATTTCAAAAATGCTGTGCAAATTCCGCCTCTGTGATCTTGTAAATATTGCAGTACACTCGTTTATAAAATTCTTCCACCGCAATGAGCTATTAATGCACACAAATAAAACGCGCAAAAATGAACACTATCTTTTGTTATTTAAATGCAAATTTCGCTTGTCGGAAATACGAGTCTTAAGAATTTTAAGAGTTGTGCCCTTAAGGCCGGGTGGCACCGTTTTCACCTGTTTTAGAATTGGTTTTAATAGGCAAATTATTACGTCCGGAATCTGAAAAAAATATATATTTAAGATACATTCTTTCTCCTTAGCTTGTACCCGATCAAAACACGATACAATCAAATTTACTCGATAGAAAAAAAAGCCGAACTTACTTCGATTTGCAGTTTTTTAACAAGCCTAATTCCATTTTAAAGAAGTACTAGTACTCCTATTTTTCTATAATTAGTATCAATGTATAGGTAATTTATTTTAGAATCGATTGAACCCGATCATTTTTTTTCATTTTATTTCTAAAAAAAAATATCGACCGTTCAAGTGATTTTTGATCGGCGCGTCGCTTGCCACTCTTGCCAGTGTCCTGCGAGACGTTATCGAGGTGAGACCTGTGACAAATTTTTGCGCGCGCGCTTCCTTTCTGCTGCGAATTACGTAAGCTGCAGACGATGGATCGAAAAAAAACCAAAGTTATTTTAAACTAATTTATTTTAAAAGGAAATTATTACAATTAAAGTTGGTGAAACCTATTCGATGCTAGAATATGGAATGCCAAAATTACATATAAAATTAATTAAGTGTTGGTGGTTCTATTTCGCTGCGTCGGCGACTCGTGCCTGGACGGATGTCATCGTTGCAGTTTTTATGCGCTCGGCGTAAATTGAAGAATTGCTAGGACGGCGATATCCATTAGGGATCCGTACTTAACACCTCCACCCGCAGATCAGCAACTATTTTGTCATATTGAGAGAAAATGTTGCTGGGACTTCCTCTCGTTTCCTGGTATCTCTGGTCACCTCTTCATAAGTATGTGTCTTAATAGTTTGCTGCTTCTCCTTGTCGTTTGCTCTGGGGTTCCAGCATTTGTATCTGCGGCTTATTACCACAATGATAAGTATGGTTGCGCATAATACAATGATGTAAAATGGTATGGTTGTATGATACAGGAGAATCGGCTGAGTATTGTCGATCTGAATAGGGTTTTCCATTAATATTTTATTCTGGATGCTGTGAAGTTTTTCCAAGTTTACTGAATTGAACCCGATGATGTGGGTGGAATCAATTGTTTGGTTCATGTCGTTATAAGGGATTTTTGATAACTTTAATGGTTGTCCTTTTATTTCGTTGCTGTCGTTAATGATTGTGAATTCTGATGTTTGCAGATAGCAGTCCATTGGAATGGTGACGAGATAACTTCCTTGTAGAATGTTAAATTCCTTTCTACCGCATGCTAATTGTACTTTGGTCGGTTGGGGCAAAGAGATGACGTAGTGTTGATCATCCAGTTGTTCTACAGCTTCTTTAGAGAGTGAAATCTTGGTGAAGTGACAGGTATCTTCTAAGTCCTGGTTGATGATGAGTTTTTGGATACAATCAGGCTTCGTCCGGATCTGATGACTTGTCTTCTTTTCACAGAGATGGATATTACTGTACTTCGGGCATTCAGCCTCCATATACACGAATGATTCTTCGTTTGTTGCTATATAGGGAGTGGGAGGAATAATGGCGAGTTGGTTTTTATTAGGTACAATGGATAGTTTGTACAGGTCGTAGGAGTCTTTGGAGATTATGGGAAAACTGTATACTATTACTATTCTCTTGTCCATGAAGTAGGAACCTGGTTTTATTAGATTGTAATATTCTCGTAACTCTAAGTTTAATATTTGTTCTTGATTGTATATTGATTTTAGCCTATCTATCATAGATTTTAAAACTTCTATATCAATCATAGAATGGTGGGTGCTGGACGCGCGTATAAAAGCCAATATATTTTCTAACCTAATTATCTCTAACATTAAATCTTCTACGTTATTGGTTATGATTCCTAAAATTTGGGCAAACTTTGCAAATTTTATTAGGCTGTAATCTGTGTAGGCAGTTTTCTCTAAAATCAGTTCTAATGTTGCATTAACTTTTTCCTGATTTTTTGTTATTTGGTCTAAGACAGCATTATGTTGGGTCATCCATTCTTTACTAAGACTAATATGGTTATTGAATTCTGAGACTATTTTATTTTCATTATTTTGTAAAGTTTTAATAGCCGCGTCATATTTTAGAGCGTCCAGATAATCTAAATTGCCAGTAACACTTTTTACTACTGACCCAAGGCTATCTACAAGACCTCTTTTGACTCTAACGGGTTCCAACGATTTTAGTTGTTTTAGTACTTTACTAAGTTTGTTGGTAAGGTAGTCAATCTGGTATTCGTAGAGCATGTAAGTCTCATTGTTAAGTTTCTTTCTAAAAGTCTTAAGTTGCGTCTGTACGGAATTGATTTTATCTTCGATGTCGGTTAGTTGTATATACTGAATAAATGAGTGGTAATGTGTGGTTAGTCTAGTTGATCCTAATTTGTACGGTAGTAGTCCTGGTCCATCGGCCAAAGTCTCAAGTCTTATCTCTTGAGGGTGTGTCGCGTGTATTGTCAGAAGCATCAGGATCCTGTAACAATTGGGTCGCTTTAGGTACGCGTTTCAGCCGCGATTTGGCTATAGGGCCACGTTTTTTTGAGGTATATATGTGTATAGGCAGGTCGGCGAGTACTGTATCCTGTGTATAACGTGGTGCAGCTTTCTGGCGACTGGCAAAAGGATTTTTAATGAAAACTTGTTGCTGTGGGGTATATTCTATTTCGGGCTCGCGAGTTTTATTTCTATTATCAATTAAGGCTGTGCGATTTGCAAGAGATGATTCATTGATGATTTCATAAACTTGTTTCATCTGTTGTTTATGGTTCTGTGCATATTGCTGTAGGATGTGCTCAGTCAGGTCTATGTCAATTGGGTCTCTGGGGTCAAAATGTCCAGTCAATAGGTCGAAGGGTCTGCACTTGGTAAAACTATGGATAGAACTATTATATGCTATGATGGCGTATTGCATAAGATTAACTATTGGTTCGTCTTTATTTTTCAGTTTAAGAATTCTTATGTGCTCTAATAACGTTGAGTGAAAACGTTCAATGTTACCATTGTCATTTGGACTATGAGGTAGAATTTTATGGTGAGTTATCTTATGAAGTCGTATAAATTCGGAGAAAAGTTGATTTGTAAATTCGGTGCCGTTATCGGTGATGATAGTCATGGGTAGACCATGATGTGTACAGAAGCGTAGCAACGCTTGAATAATGCTGATAGCGGTACCGTCTCGCAGATGATACGCTTGTCCATATTTCGTGAAGACGTCAATGAACGTCACGTATTTTTCGTTCTGAACTGTAAAGAGGTCCATGTGAATTATTTCAAGTGGTTTGGTAGCTGGAGGCACTATGTTAAATTGAGGTCTAATTGGATTCCTGTCGTATTTGGCTTGACCGCAGATGGTACACTCGTTAATAAACTTAGTGATATGTTCCTTCATTTTTGGCCAGAAATATTTTCGTGAGAGGGCTAGATAACATTCATTTATGCCACGGTGGTTCGTCTTACCGTCATGATAGTGTCGAATAATGTCTTGTTGTCGGAGGTATTCCTTAACATTCTCCAGTTCTGTCTTAGCTAATACAAGGTTAAGTGAGGAACTTCTAAATTTGTCTTGTATAATAGGGACTATTGAATACATGGCTAATGGTGGATTAATCAGCATAGCCGTTTTAACCTTAGGGTTGACGTACTCTTTGATAGCACTGATTATGTCGTACTCTAAGTTAGATTCTGAAATTTGGACTGCAATTCGTGTGTGATTTTCAAAGGGTTTAGTTACTGTCGGTCGGCGTTTTATGTCACCAACTATGGTAAAGTAAATCTGTCTATGAAATTTATTGAGAGGTTCATCTGTAATAGGGACTTCTAATATAGGATGTTCATTACTTGTATGTACGGTGTCTGTCGAGGAGTTTGTCGGTGGAGGTGGTCCCTCCGAAGGGTTGTTAATCATTGAGCTAAGATCCTTGATACTTTCGATCAATGAGTTAATTTCATCGGTCTCCTCATTATGAATTTCAACACGAGAGAGAGCATCAGCGTTGGTGTTAAATTTCCCTTTCTTGTACACTACAGTAAAGTCGTATTCACTTAGTCTTAGTCGCCACCTAGTCAGTCGTGAGTTGGGTTCTTTTAAGTTCATCATCCACTGTAGCGGTTTGTGGTCAGTCAGCACTTTGAATTTTCTACCGAAAAGATATGGTCTGAAATACTTCGTGGCCCAGACTATGGCAAGCAACTCTTTCTCGATTGTACTATAATTTAGCTCACTTTCATTGAGTGTACGAGATGCGTAACAGACGGGTTTGTCAGAACCTATTGGTCCCTGGGACAACACTGCTCCAATAGCGACATTCGAAGCGTCTGTCGTGAGATTATATTCCTTTTTAAAGTCTGGGTATTGTAGAATGGGGTCATTGGTAAGCAAAGTCTTACAACTTTCGAAGGCGTTGACATAATCGGGGTTTAGAATAATTTTACTACCTTTCTTTAGGCATGACGTAAATGGTTTGGTGATGCGAGCAAAATCGGGGATGAATTTCCGGTAATAACCTAGGAGACCTAAAAACTGTTTAATTTCTTTAGGGGTCTTTGGGATTGGATATTCTTGAATTGCAGATATTTTATCTGGGTTTGGCTTAATGCCGTCTCTACTGATGATGTGTCCAAGATAAGCAGTTTCAAGCTTTAGAAATTCGGACTTGTCCATCTGTATTTTAAAATTTGATTCCCTAAGTCTTTGGAAGACCTTTTCCAAATTATCCATGTGCTCTTGAAGAGAGGTACTATAGACGATAATATCGTCGAGATACACAAGGCATATGTTATTTTGGAGACCTCTTAGAACATTGTCCATAACCCGTTGAAAGGTGGACGGTGAATTCTTTAGACCCATGGGCATTCGAAGGAATTCAAAGTGCCCATGTTCAACATTAAATGCGGTTTTTGATATGTCCTGAGGGTCCATTTCAACTTGATAAAAGCCACTTGCTAAATCTAAAGTCGTAAAGTATTGGCACTTCCCTAATTTGTCTAGGACGTCACTGATATTTGGAATGGGGTATTTGTCGTCTATGGTTTTTCCGTTTAATTTGCGGAAATCTACTACAAGGCGCCACTTCTGTTTTCCAGAAGCATCGCTCTTTTTTGGCACAACCCAAATGGGTGAGCTCCATGCAGAGTCGGAAGGTCTAATTATACCTTGCTGCAGCATTTTGGAAATTTGGTCCCTAACTTCTTCCCGATGAATGAAAGGGTATCGATAGCTTTTGGTGTATGCGGGAACTTCATCCGTAGTCCTAGTACGATGTTTAATTTTGTTAGTGAATGTCAGTGATTCCCCGTCAATGTAAAATACATCTGCATAGCGAGAGCAAAGCGTTAAAAGGTTAGCTTTTTCCTCTTCATTAAGATGGTCCGTACGCAAACGCGATAATACGTCAGCTGCACGATTAGAATTTTTAACTTGCATGCACTCAGCATTGAACAGTTCTGCACAGGTTGGTTGGTCTAATGAAAATATGACGTCATTGGGTGTTGAATTTTCTAACTCCACATATCCACGACTGTTGGATACGGTGGTGAGGCACTCATGGATTATTCAATTGCAAAAAACTTGTTCGCTTACTAAAACATCGCCATCCGGGGCATTGATAGGTAGTCTTACTAATTGAGTACTTTTAGCGGGGATGACATTTTCATACAGGTTGACGTTGCGTGAGTTATACATTTTAATTGGGTTTGTAGCAGTTCGCGTAACTAATTGATAATTTTTTAAATCTATTTTAGCCTCCCATTTAGATAATAAGTCTAATCCTATTAGGCCATCAAAATAGTCGTGAAATCGGTATACGAATAGTTTTATGTTATCGAACTCACGGAACTCATTAAAACACGGTAGCGTTATAGAGTAATCATTTTTACTAACAGCGTGTACGTTTGTAACCTCGAATGGGTCATAGTTGAGGGGACAATCATAGAAGTACTTTTGTACTGCTTCGGGGCTAATAAATGACTGGTTAGCGCCTGTGTCAATTAAAAATTTTAGAGGAGGGCAAGAAATTTCGATATAGGGTAACTGTCTTTGGGTCTGTAGATCGAGGTCTATTTTGGCTCTTTGGATGTCTGATCCGACCGAAAATCCTGATTCTGAGTAGCATGGCTAGGGCCTGGTTGTGGCTCCGTCTCACTCGTTACCTGTTTATCAGAAGTTGCAGTACAGTTGGTCCCACTAGTGTTATAGTCACAGTCATAAAAATAGCAATAGTCATTCCAGTCCGTGTAATAGTCGATTCCTGGCTCATAGTAGTAAACATCAGAATAATAGGAACTATCGGGTAAAGCAAGTTCATTGAGGTTTAATTCACGCGTCTTAAAATAATTATTCGGTGGTGGGTTCCCGTTTCTTTGCCAATCATGCCCTGGCATCATAGGTAAAGGTTTTGGAATAAAATGTTGAACGCCACTCATGGGTTTCGGACCCGAATTATGTGGTGGATTATTCCTGGGTGGTAATTTAAAATTATTACTTTGAGGGTGATAGTTGGGTAAAGGTGCACGGAACATTTGTTGTGTTCGTGTAGGCATACGATTTTGATATTGGTTAGGCAAATTGAACTTGAAGGCCTGAGGTTGAGGTTGATAACCACGCTGTCCTACTGGAGTAGGCCAATTAGGTACTGGGGGTCGCGGAACATTTAAGGTGTTAAATGGTATAGCAGGCACAACAGAAGGTTTAAATACTTTAGGTGCGCTCTGAGCCGACTGAGCCCTTGAGGGATCATTGCGTTGCTGCAGGTATATAATGTTTAATTCTTCCTGCACGAACTCCAGAGCTTTCTCTATGGTTTCAGGGCGCATGCACCGTATACGTGAGCCTAAGGGTTCCTTTAGTCCACGTACAAAAGCCTGCATGGTAACTTTCTTATAAAGCGTGCGTTTTGCCTCGACAGTAGTCTGTATGGTCTCGTGTAACGTCACATAGGTCATTATAGTACTAAACAACGTCTGGCATTGGTCGTAAAATTCCTGAGGGGTTCTGTTACCCTGTGTAGCCAACGAGAGGTCATTGTATAGAGCCGTTTCGTCTCTCTGGTCAGAGAAGTTATTAATTAGAGCTGATCTAATACCTGCCCAATTTTCAGGAATGCCATTCGAGTTAATAGTTGATGCGGCAGGGCCTGTGATTTTATTTAAAATGCCATTTAAAAGACACAGATTACCTAGCTCACTGCCTAGTTCGGGGCTTGCATATTGCAATACTATCCGGTCACAGATGTTAATAAACCTGGTCAATATGTTAGGGTTTCCGTCGAAATCAGGCACAAGGCGTAAGGCCTTAAAAATTACGTCGGGGTCGTGTGGCATGTTAACTTCAAATAAACTACTCAAATTATAGTCTAATTCACTTTCTAAATCTCTATTAATATCTACTATATGTCGGCGCGCCTGTCGCGATGCAGGTTCCCGAGGATATGATTTTCCGTGATGGAAAATCTTGGACATAAAAGTAATTAGGAATAGATAGGAAGCAACACGAGAACGATTCTAGTGTACTCACATATATTTCATCTCTGGTTCTTTTGCGTGAATCGAAGTCTGGATTCTCCTCGGCTCCGCAGCGTTACCGTAGATTCAGGATACTCGTGAGGTGACTTGATAGCCGCCCAGGTGATTCGCGATGGTGGTTATCGATATGAGATATTAACGCGCTTCGCGAACCGGCCCGCGAGTATCCTACCGACTGCGCCAATTACGTAAGCTGCAGACGATGGATCGAAAAAAAACCAAAGTTATTTTAAACTAATTTATTTTAAAAGGAAATTATTACAATTAAAGTTGGTGAAACCTATTCGATGCTAGAATATGGAATGCCAAAATTACATATAAAATTAATTAAGTGTTGGTGGTTCTATTTCGCTGCGTCGGCGACTCGTGCCTGGACGGATGTCATCGTTGCAGTTTTTATGCGCTCGGCGTAAATTGAAGAATTGCTAGGACGGCGATATCCATTAGGGATCCGTACTTAACATGCGTAAGTAATAATAAGAGAAAACAAAATAAATTGTAAATAAATATTGTTTTCAAGAATTTATATAGACCATAGTTGGTTAAGCTTTTGTTTTGTGTGTGTGGTTCTCATTGTGTAAATATTTGTAAAACTTTAAAAACAATATTGCAATCCAATGCAATATTACAATAGGGAATTAGGGGATTATGACATAGAGCTGATCTGATGATGGAGCTGGAAGTTGTCCATAGGAACTCTGTAATTAAACGACGCAGCCCCATCGAGATTGGGCTCGTTTGATTCGTCTTGACGAGTACTTTAATACTATATGGTAACCAGGGTCTGATGATGGAGTTGGAAGGGGCCATAGGAACTCCGTAATTAAACGACGCAACCCCATCGAGTTTGGGCTCGTTTGATTAGTCTTGACGAGTACTTTGATACTATATGGTAACCAGGGTCTGATGATGGAGCTTGAAGGTGGCTATAGTAACTCCGTAATTAAACGACGTAACCCCATCAAATTTGGGCTCGTTTGATTCGTCTTGATGAGTATCTTGGTAGGCGTGAATAGAAAGAGGTCGAAAATTATTCCGCGGCAACGTACTACCGGGGTAAAAGGGACCCAATGTGATAATCCAGATTATAAACTATCTTGGTGCAAAATTTCATCCAAATCTGTTCAGTAGTTTTGCGTGAAAGAGTAACATACATCCATCCATACTTCCATACACCCATACTCACAAACTTTCATAATAATATTAGTCCAGGTTATAAACTATCTGCTTGCTAATTGGAACGAAGTTCCTTATCGCGCATTGTGAAAGGGGGCTAGACGGAAAAAAATCTCACGAAAAGTTATAACGACACTTTTTAACCGACTTTAAAAAAAGGACGAGGTTTCTGAATTCGACCGTATATATTTTGTTGTTTGTATTTGTTTGTATTATGTTGTTTTTTTTGTTGTGAGTAGAGAGAGAGAGAGGGAGAGAGAGAGAGGGAGAGAGAGAGAGAGAGGGAGAGAGAGAGAGAATATTTTCGTTGAGTGTATACAGGTTTTTTGTACAGAATAAATAATAAAAAGATTATAACAATTATGAATCCTGGAAAGGAACTTCGTTCCATCCGGGTGTCCCTTGACACCTCTAAAGTTTTTTTTTTTCATTCAAATGCGTTCAGTAGTTTTTGCGTGACAGAGTAACAAACATCCATCCATACATCCACACTCACAAACTTTCGCATTTATAATGTTAGTCCAGGTTATAAACTATCTGCGTGCTAAATTTCATCCAAATGCGTTCAGTAGTTTTTGCGTGACAGAGTAACAAATATCCATCCATACATCCATATTCACAAACTTTCGCAATTATATTTTTTTTTTGTTTTTTGTGTGACTAAGTCTTTTGTGTAAGTAAGTTATTTGTGTGTTTTGTATTATTCCAGGTTATAAACTATCTGCGTGCTAAATTTCATCCAAATCCGTTCATTCGTTTTTGCGTGAAAGAGTAACAAACATCCATTTATACTCACAAACTTTCGCATTTATAATATTAGTCCAGGTTATAAACTATCTGCAAGCTAAATTTCATCCAAATACGTTTAGTAGTTTTTGCGTGAAAGAATAACAAACATCCATCCATACTTCCATACATCCATACTCACAAACTGTCGCATTTATAATATTAGTCTTGTATTATCGTTTCTTCTGTGGTTTCTAATACTGTGGACATACTGATGTCGCTACACTATGACCTGTCTGTGCTACGCCCGCCGCCGCCGCGCCGCCCGAACTTTTGGCGCGCTATCGTGTTCGACAAGAAGGACGCGCGGGAGGCGCCCCGCGGATTTCCATGCACCTCACCCCCTCAAATCTGTATGAGTGTCGAATCACCTAGCCTTAACAATTGCAATTATGAAATTCAGCTGCATCTGATTAGACTGCAAGCCGACCTCAACATAATTGGGAAACGGCTAGGCAGCTACAAACCAAATTCCGTTGCCATAAGAGTCTCTTTACAAGCAAGTGTGTTGAACCTAGTTTGGGTCAACAGAGCCGTGTCGTGTTTGCAAAAAGACAAAAAGAAACGTGTCTTCATCTGGAGATTTGCCAATTGCCATCAATCTATTTCATTGTTCCCGTTCTTCGCGTAGATTCCAGCGTGGGCGTGGCTGAGGAATATCTTCATAAATAATTCGTAAGGGCGTTTCTCCGCCGGGAGTCGATAGCTGACTCCCGGCCACCGTAGACGCGAGCTTGCGGGCGGCGAGCAATGGGTAGCTCGCCGCCCGGTAAGGACCAGGCTCGGGTCGACGGCGCGTAGTGTTCCACGCGCGCCTCAAAGAGATGTCAGCAGCACTGAAGGGGTCTGCTAGGACCAATGCCTGCCGGGGTCGCAAGATTGTTCGAAAGAGATACCGTGACCCTGGCACATGGGCAACTGAAGGAACACGGGTGGGTTTTAGTCAGTAAAAGTCTGACATGCCTTCCCGCTCTGCCCAGAGCGGGAAAAGTCATTTTATGATTTTCCATCCAAAAAAAAAGGGCGTTTCTCCGACAGTAACTACGCCTCTGTGTTGTTTAATTGGAAATAAGACTTCGAAATAAGCAAAAATTGTTAGGCTGACCTTTATCCTAAAATAAATTCAACCATATGTTTACTTTCTTTAGAATAATCATTACATGTAATAGCCGTCAAAACTGTACATTGAATTATTTTTATTTAAGTAATTTTTGCGACCTCTAAGAACGATCCTATTGCTGAAAATGAAATTGTTATCGATAGACATTGTTAAAATTTTGCACATATATTCCCAACAAAGGCCGATGGAGCAGACGAGTCCTGGAATGAAGACCGCGTATCGGCAAGCGTAGTGTGGGACGCCCCCCAGCTAGATGGACCGACGACCTCAAAAAGGTGGCTGGGGTAGACTGGATGCGGAAGGCCGAGGACAGGATGTTGTGGCGCAGCATGGGAGAGGCCTATGTCCAGCAGTGGACTGCGATAGGCTGAGTTGATTGATTGATTCCCAACTAGCTTTAGCATGTGATTTTGTTCGCGTGGAAGTCGTGAGATTTCAAAATTTACAGTTACATTTTTATAAAACTTTCATGTACGTATACTTAGTTTGTAGTTTTGATCTTAGCAACCAAAATATGAAGCGAGTCAGGACTGGTGACGCTGGAAGCAGTTAGTCATGAGATCAACACTCGCAGTCTTCAGTAATTAATTCTTACTGCTTGCGAAATTTTAAGTGAATTAATGAACGCTTGCGTTCCTGTTGGTAAATACGCTAATGGCAAAACTCTGATATAATAACTAATTAATGGTTTATCGATTATTCCTGAAAAAAACGTTATTTCTTATAATATCAGCTATCTGCCAGAGAAAATCCCGTCAAAATTGGTCTAGCCGTTTAGAAGATTAGCCATAACAAATACACGGAGAGACAGATTTCAATTTTCAAGATTATGTTTGTGTTTACGGTTTGAAATGCGAGGCAGGAGCGGTTTGTTATTTATTTGGTGAAAAGATATGTGAATGATACGTGTAAAGCAGGTAACCACCAAATTGCTCTATGAATGAGTAGTCCTAATACAACATATTTTGAAATGGGCCGTAATCAACCACGCGTGTCTCGTGCAGGTTAGTGGATGTCACATAGCTTCGAATTTTAGTTCTAGGACATTCCACTTTGTATAAAAATATAATCTACCTAGGTACTTTCGGTAATTATTTTTTTCTTTTCCAGCCGCCAGCCGCCATATTTGAAGGAATTCTGTGGTCTATAAAGCTTCAGTTTCCGGGAAAAGCGGTACCTTCAGTTTAGTAGTTTAGTTGTGGAATATTATTATTGTTTTTACCAGTATTTGATATCATTAAAGACGCGTTTGTGACCGTTCACGGCTTTTTAGGAAACCTCGGAGTCATGTGATATATTCCGTAGTTAGGAACTACCGTGTTACAATTCTTTATGTTCTAAATAAAAAATGATTTGATAGTCAAGAGCGCCTTGTGTTTAAAAGAACAATGATATTTTCAAGTGTGAGCGCGTTAAGTTGCGAGCGCTAATATGGGGGAGGGAAAACTCACCCTGATTTCCAATTTACAGCATCAAAGCTTTAGTACCGCGGCGTCTGTCGTAGTGAGTGGACGTGTTCTCGGTGCCAGTTTTTCTCGTGATTGCGATTGGGTACGATGTCGAGTGTGGTGCTTATATAAAAGTGAAAATAGTGAGTGACATACTGGGATGTTCTTTTATCATCAGGAATAAATATCAGTGGCGATTGAAATGTGAGTATTATTGATGTAAATATGTAACTTATATTAATAAGTTGCAAGTGAATAACTCTTTAAAGTGTTTTTTTATCGGTTTAGTTATTGGTATTCCAATACCGCAGAGATTTGTTCCCATAGATTTTAATAAATGACTTTTGATATTGCGATTCTCTCACTGAATTTCGGATTGCATAAATATTAGATAGCTTAGCCGTTTTTACTGAGGTTGGGTTTGTATACGACTCCCAGATTATTTATTTATAAAACCTTCTGTTACAACACATACATCATAAGTCCGTAGTCAATTAACTAAACGATGCGTCAGTAACAACCCTATATATATTATTAAATTATCTTTTTATTCCATACATCACACAGAATCAACTGGTTTTTATTATTAACTAGCTTTTGCCAGCGGCTTCACCCGCGTATTATATTATACGTATAAACCTTCCTCTTGAATCACTCTATCTATTTAAAACACCGCATCAAAATCAATTACGTAGTTTTAAAAATTAGATTAGCATACATAAGGACAGACAGAGGGAAGCGACTTTGTTTTATACTATGTAGTGATTAAGAACGCTTTGATGAGAAACAGAATCCTTATTGATTTCGGCATCCATTATTGAACTTATCTGTGTTACCATGTTCAGCTAGTGTAGGTCAGTAAGCAAATCATTAATTGGTTTATTGCTTACGATAGCAAATACAAGTAGAATTGTGAGCATTAAAGCTTTCGAAGAATTGAGACTCAGAACAGAACTACAAATATTATACGTGGTTTGTATTACCGAAATCTCTTTAGTTACGGGTACGGTGTCATTTCATTGTTTGACGCTATTAAAATCTCGGGTATTAGCACATTCATGTCGTCTATACAGGCCACTTCACGTGACCCTATGGTTTATGAAGACGGTTGACGGCTCGAGCACTCTGCTACCCTCGCACCGGTTATGGCGTATGTGTTCTCATTAACACGAATAGATTAACCTGTGCTCATTCGTAATCCTAATTAAGGTAGGATTAAACTGGTAAATACCATATGTGACATTTGTGAAGCTTGATTGCACAGGTAAAGAAGTACATACAATAGTCGAGTAGGGACGTTAAATCAAAAGCAAAGGTAGATAAATGATTTTATCTCGACAATATAAGATCGTCTTGTTTCGCCGAATGGTTGGGTAGAGTAGACCCATAGTACACTCAAATTTCGCCAGTTATGTTAAGCGGTTTGTTGTGTTGTTGTATATTGTTGTTTTTTATGTTCTTACAAAATTGAATTGGGATGTCTGTTTTAGAAACCTAAATGCCAATTAGGAATACTCTAGATAATATTATTGCAGTGTACTTCCCAGGTATTTATAAAGGGTCCACCCTTCATGGCAGAATTTTTTTCGTCATAATATTATTTTGCATAACAGCGGATAGCATAAACTTCATTTCGCAGAAAATCGATTGGCATACACTCATTTATCATACATTCACAACGCATAATTTTATAAGTCAGAATCATCTTTAGGTATAAATTTTAGATCCAAAATAATGAAAAAGGAGAACCATCATATCGCAGAAAGTTCGCAGTCAGACTCGTCTCTTGGCATTATTTCATGTCGATAGTCATTAAAAGGCAGAACTATCATATCTCAGAAACCATACAGTTAGAATCATCTTTTGGCATATATTTCATATCCATAATAATTTAAACGCTCATCTATTACATTACAGAAAAATCATAGTAAGCACGCAGCATGCATACATGCAAACAAGCATACACCATGCATGCAGCATGCAAGCAAGCATGCAGCATGCAAGCAAGCATGCAGTATGCAAGTAAACATGCAGCATGCAAGCAAGCATGCAGTATGCAAGCAAGCATGCAGCATGCAAGCAAGCTCACAGCATGCAGGCGAGCATGCAACATGCAGGATGCATGCTTTCTGTCACGGCTCCGGCACGGCGTGGCTCCGGCGGTCCCACGCGAGCTCATCGTCGCAGCTGGTTTTACGCTCACCGCCGCAGCTTCGGCTTTCCGGCCGGCTCCGCCGCCCAGCCTCAGCCGCGGCGGCGCGCGTCAAAATCACCTGCTCCTCAGCTCGCGGGCCGCCCGGCCTCTCCGTGCCTACGCGGGCTTAAATTACACTCTAGGGGTAGGGCAGACAAGACTACGTGGAGTCGGTCTTTAGCGATTCGTTTCAGAGACACTATTTTAATTTTAATTTAAGGTTAAAATGCAATTTTATAGAAATGACAATATGCCTTTTAACATTATTCTAAATGAAATTCTGCCATCTTCATAGTATGCCAAGTGAAATTGTACCAAATAATCGTCGCTCTAAATAAATGTTATGCTAAACGAAATTCTGCGGAATTTTAAGTCTACCAAAGATAATTATGCTTAATAAAATTCTGCCATCTTAAAAGTATGCCAGCATAAAGTCGGACATATAAACATTCGGCCAAACAATGATTATGCAAAACATTTTTTATGCTTTACAAATATTCGTTTAAAGAAAAAAGAAAGAAAATTATGCCAAGTGTGTTATGCCAAATAAAATTCGGAGCATCAAGTTTCTGCCAGATAGAGGGAACCCATTTATAAATTGGTAAACCCGCTCTACTTCAGATACGCAACGTTGCTAATAAATAAAAATGCATATTATTTCTAAACACTTGTACAGCATGATATAAACAATGTAATAGTGTCGGCTAACATTTAAAACGCTATTGTTTTGCTGTACACTTGAGTGGCTCCTCAGCGTTTTCTTAATGAACGATAAACGATCAACAAAGGCTGCATTGTACTCGTTCACTCCAACTCTTACAAAAGATTTTCTCTATTATATGCCGTGAGAACAATACCGCTAAACGTTGTTACTGGAACCTGTTTGTGCACTCACAATATAAGCAGGGTGACACTATCGCAGAAAACGATTGCTAGATCTTTCTCTTTTGTAGTTACTCCCTGTGTGCAAAACTATGGCGAGATGCATTATATAGTGCATTTTATAATAGCCACCAAATCGAAAATTAGTGAGCTAATTATATAATTAGCTCGCAAATTTTCGATTTTCTAAAATGTTTTGTGCTAGTTTCGATAACTGGACTTTCAGTAAAGTTTTCCGTCAAATATAACATAATCATGTGTTTGCGGTTCGTGGCCTGGAAAAATAAAAATTCCTTCACTTCAGTCTCAGCTCTGTACCTATTGTTATTTCTGATGCTGTTTTATTTGATTAACGATGGGTAACGTTCGTTTTAAAAACACAGAACTTACAAAAACTATTGTATTTAAACTATGATGAAATATTTAGAGTATGACAAGACATATCAGTTACCAAATTACAATGCTTTTTCAAAATTATATGAGCTAAATCTCTACGTTTACACATAGTAACAGATATATATGTAGGTATCAGTGGCGGTCTCATTAGGTACACGGTATCAACAAAATTCTATTGTGCGGGTTTTGTAACGATATGCACATTGTTACTCGTTCACGTCACGATCACCCCGGACACCTAGTACTGGGTAAACAGAACGTGCGCCATTTATAACATATTACTGGCGCACGGTGGCCGTATACGGGACGCGTCCAATGTCAACTTTTTTATTTTACTTTCCACGTGTAAGCTTTATTGGCTATTATGTATTGTAAGATGATATGCAAGTTCAGATTCAACTTAAATTTAAAACGTGGGCCTGTTATATAGTCCTTACTACAAATAAACGTTCACATAATTTTAGCCGTAACCCGTGATAGCTTAGTCTCAAAGAACATTATTTTATAAATCAAAATTCTGAGTAAATTTTGATTTATAAAATAATAAGCTAAATACTAACTTTTACCAGCTTTTTTCTTTTTTTTACGTTTTTATTTGTGTAGCTTTTACCAGCAACTTTGCCCGAGTGGATTTTGGAAATCATTGACGAGAACAACTACCGAGATACGTATCTGTGCGCCAACTTTCATACAAATCAGCTGTGACGTTTTTCGTGATTGAGTAACAAACATCCAAACATCAAGCTTTCACATTAATAATATTATAGTTGGATTATATCTGTTCTATAACTCCATGCTATGCAATTGAATGAATTGATCTTAGAACTGAAAGTTTGCCCATAAAACAATTCGAAAATCCAGAGCAGTGATTGCGATAGAAAATTCAATAAAACTGGAGTTCAGTAACAGCATCGAATTACTTTTATCTAAATAGCAGTGATGCCATATCAATTTCTATTGTTTGCGTTGGAGGAAAACTCAGTTCAGATGGATGTAATTCTGCAAATGTTTTTTTTTTTTGTTTTTAGAGAACAGTGGTGGCCCAGTGTTAATGGCAGCTACTTACGAGTTTCAGGTCGTAGGTTTGAAAACCAGACAGAGGCTTTACATACTACAAATTATTTCATCACCACTGCTCTCTTACGGACGGTGATGGAAAACATCGTGAAGAAAACCGACATGTTCTAGAACTAAAAAAAACCGACGAAATGTGACATTCACCAACACTGGGCCCGGGTGGATTGTGGCCCACCCCTTTTTACTGAGAGGTGGCCTGTGGCCCAGCAGTGGGAATATTAAAGACTGGATGGGATAGTGAATGTAATTTTCTTTACTCGAATAGTCCTAATAGAGCCAGTAGCTATTTGTTCAGTCATATCTTTATTCTTGCTCAGAACTTTATAGTTCCAATGCTTCTGTACAGTCATTAATAGTAACCTTATGGTTACTATTAATGACTGTACAAAAGCATTTGTCATCACATTGGCTTCGGTTCAGTGCCACGTGATAGATCGGCATTAGTGGAATACTTTGGCGTCCAAGAATTTACAGTCGACATGGCAAACAGCACGGTACGTTTTGAATGTAGCAAACATAGCAAAGATAAATTATAAGGGATATAAACATACCACTGCAGTGTTAAGTATTCACATGTTTAGAGGTTCTTTTGTTTTGTTTAAGGTAACGGAGAGCTAAGCTTATTTTGAGTAAATTATTTCATCTCCACTGCTCACGGCGAAGAAAATCATTGTGAGGAAACTAGTATGTCCTAGAATAAAAAAAAACTGAGGCAATGTGACATTTACCAACCCGCTCTGGGCCCACTTGTAATACAACGGGCCAGTGTCCCAGCAGTGGGAACGTTAATGGCTGATTATGGATTATGGTTATGGACTAATTTTGCATTATTGTAGATTCATAAATGTGCTCCAACCATGGTCCTATAAAAATATTGTTAAGTTTGTGGAATTTCAACTCGTTGCTTCTTTTTTTAAGTTAACCTCATTTTGGAGCGTGACCAGTTCCCACTAGATTACTTATGGTGTTCAGGGTGTATTAGTTCTGTTCAAATCGACTGTAGAATTCAGTTTGGTGCAGCACAAGATGAATTTAATCCGTATCCGTCGCGATCCATTTCACAACTGACAGTTCAATTGTGAAATGGATCGAATTAACTGGATATAATTCTTGTTTTCGTAATAAGAATCATATCCAGAAATTTCAACTTGAATAGCCCATTAACAGTTCAATAATTGTGAAATGGATCGAAGCGGTTACGGAGTAAACTGGTTCAAGTTTAAAATTGAGTTTATTTTAAATTATATTCAAATATTATATGAATTTAAAGTAAAATGATCCCCATTTGGTTTGATTGGGTGGTTTCTGATCTACTTTTCATCGTTAAAATAAATGATAAAGCTTTAAAATGACTAAAGAGATTTATTATCTAAATACCCATAATGAAATCGAAATTCGACTCTCGAATGAATCAAATCCAGCGGTTTATTGAAACAGGAATTTACATTGAAGTTGATGATGTTTACGAATATAAATCACTTTAATTAAATTAATCGAATTAATTAAATGAAATTAATTAAATGCATCGAATCAACCCACAGAGGATCTTCAATTTAACCTAATAACAACTGTGTTTGATAACGGATTACATCCTAAACCTTATATCTATAATTTAAAACCTAGCAACGTGAACATCTGCCAATTTCAATCGGTTAAATAAAGTTAATGTAGCTAGAGACATATATTTATAATTGGATTAACACAGACTGATATAAACACAAGTTTTCACTATATTTATCCCCCTCTCAACACATACACATACCCATACGTACATTAATAAACCACATGATAGTTGCATTTATTGTTAGTAAATAGTAGTCTTAATATTAATATTTATGTTGTGCTTGTCTTACAACTACTGATATGTGTTCATATTTTAGGCGAGGACGCTGGCACCCGAAACACAAGTTAAATCTTACATTGGGGGTCAGAGTTCATTGAAAACACTCACTCCCTTAGTTGTAATACTGCATAGTATTTAGATAAGTGATTTTGTACAACCAAAGGTAATAAAAAATCTTTTTTTTTTAAGTAATCCATTACTAAAAAAAATTAACTCATTAGCAAACCATCTTTTAAACCATCGCTCTCTGGTTTCATTCATACAATATAAGTATGGTAGAAGCCCCAATGAAAAAATGCTTCACTATTTAAAATATAGGAACTAAGAATGTAGAACGAGACGAGTGAGGTCGGGTAATAACGATGTGTATGACGTATTACAATGCTACTGCAGATGCTTAGCTACTTTTAAAATTACTTAACTAAGAACAATTTGGAAGACTGACCACCTCTGAATATATTTTTATTTATTGATAACTCTAAAGGATTAAATTCTGGGAAGTGTGTACTGTAACGCTGTACTGTGTATTACTCTCAAACTCAAACAGTTGTGTATCGATCCGGCAAATTGATGAATAGTGGAACATGTAGGTTTTAGCAATAAACCACCGTCTCCTGGATACACTCCAAGAATAAAAACTTGACACGTAAATTTTACGTGGGGCAGATAGACCCTCACAGATCGGTTCATCTGACCCACGTAAACAGAAATGAATATTATAGATTTGATATTTATGTACCGTGTCTAACAAAAGTTTTTGGTGTGTTGTGGGAGTAAGGGTTGACGTATTGATGTAAGGATCTCGGTGACTTACATCAATACGTAAACCATATATATGATCGGTGGTTGTGTTTATCAAACTTGTGTCAAATGTTTTAAACTTGCCTATTAACAGATACATTTAAAATAATTATACTTTATTTTAGATGATTATCTCAATCATTCATCTTTTCAAAAGAGAATCGTTATTTTAAGATTCTTAAGAGTATCCTGTTGCTCAAAGACTCCTTAATACGATTAGTTTTATAGGAGTTGCAGTAATAAAATAAACAAATGACAATTTATGTGTTCGGTTTTTTTACCGTCTTTGGCAAGTGTTCATAGTCGTAGGAGCAATAATACAGACAGTGACAGTGGGGTGTAGGTTATTAAAACAAATCTAGAGTGAAGTTTTATAAAGATAATTTTGAAAACAAAGGACTGGATTGTATTAGGAGTTGACATTTATAAATATATAGATATATGCTGTAGAAAATACTTTTGTCACTCCAGTTTACGTTTTGTTTTCATTAATTGGTGAAGTGGGTACAAGTAAAACACCATCATCTACAGTACCATCAATAGTTACAAAGACAAGTTGAGCCAACTGTAAAGTTTTTAGTGTTCAGTGGAATTTGTAAAGCACAGCTTTGCCCTCTTGCTTGTCTTCTCTCGTATTATTGTGAAGTGTATAAAAGAACACATTGTTTTTATGTTAATTAGACGCGAGTTTGAAATGTTACCTACTTTTTAAAACAAATGAAACATTTGTGACTTTTACATCACAGAGAAAGCATAACATAGCCTGCTGAATAATTTAACAAATTGTTTGATTCAAACAATGGATTTCATCGAGTCTGGAATTTATTATACACAATACACGATCATTATTTGAATGAAAGGCTTTTGTGGAGCCACGCCGTCCACCCAAACGCTTCGAGAGATGAAGAGCTAAATTACAGATGAAATCTTTTTGTTTCCGACATTTGAATGATTGAATTGTTAACACGCTGATTTAGATGAAAAAGAAATTGGACTGTGACTTTTTCACTGAGTCTGAAATGAGGTCGAGGCAATTTTGCCTTTGATGTTCATTAACAAAGTGCCACGTTTCATTTCAGTTGGAATAAATTACAGAATTATAGTGCACATCTACCTCGTTTGTTTGAATGATTATTCAATATGTCACTTTATCGATGTTAATTAATGTTGTATTCCACGTTTAACATTTGCTTAAGGTGTTTTTTTTTGGAACGTAAAGAGAAGATATAGTCACACAAAAATAATTCAAGCACCCGAGTACTAAGTCCCAAGCGAACGCGTATACAATTATCTCTTAAACATACCGAATAAAAGTATTGTAGTGAAAACGATCCCGGAGAAATAAATCCAGAAACGTGACTAAATTCGTGATAAAAAACATACATTGGTCTCCCATGTTGCTGCAATATGAGGCTGCTACAAAACGTGACGAGGAAAATTGATACTCAATAATCTGTTGGTACACTTTCTTACTTGCTGCCGTGTTACATACTCGTAACCACTACTTCTGAGTAAAAGAAATGTAATAACATTACCCTTTGCATTATAAGTACTGGCTTCAAGAGGTTATATAATATATTATGTACTCATAGTCTTTTAGTGGGCAATGTAACGGGCAGACTGATCAGGTATTAATAATATCTCCGTCACGCAGTCCTAGTGTTTGCGCGCTCTAGTGATTATAATTTTCCTGCTCTCAACTCTTTTTCTCCCATACTATTAGTTGTCATCTAGGTAATCATTCCCTCTCAAGTCCTGTCAACTTTCACTTATTTATTTTTGTTTCTTTAGTCTTCCTGCACTCTTAAAGTCATGCACAGTCATACTCAGCACTTTTCTCACGACACTTTCCTCCTCATTTCATGCACCATGACAGCTTTTCGTCATGTTCACCATGTTCCAGCTAGGCTATACTATCCACAAAATTCTATAATACTACTGTGATTTGTCTGTCTTATTGTGTCTTTATGGTTTTCTTGGTCTTGAAGACTATATTGGCTTTCCATAAAACCAAGAGTGAATATCTCTTTCTAATATTTCTTTATATCTTCCCTCAATATTTGTGTAAATACAATATTTCTCTAATAAGAATTTCATTTTAGTAAAACGTCAGAACTTTGAAATCTTCCTACTCATTACGGATATGAAAAGCTCGGAAAAGTAGTTGCTTGTCTCCTTTAATAATCTATTGATTTTGTTCTGTTCACCAGAATTTAACGAAACCTCACTAATGAGAGGGTCACAATACTCGTAAATAACTGAATAACACTTATAGTTGGAAATTTGTGAATACTTTAGGACTTAACGACAACCCTGTGGCCTGTACTGACGAACTATTATGTCTGTTTTAAACATAAAGGTCAGCTAGGAATTCGCTTTATGCTATTCACCAATTGAAACTTTGATAAATTGTGACCTTTGCGGGATAGTCGCGCAGTGTTGGTTTCGATTTACGATCGTATTTCTGTTTTCAACAGATGTAAAGTTCTAACCTTACATTATTCTTGCTTTTGAAGTTGACTTATGACGGCAGGGCTTAAGCCATTGGTATATTAACAAAACTAACCAAGGGACATAGAAGTTCATCTTTGCACTATGGTTTCAGTTCATTCTCTTAAATTACTTTCGGGACAAAGGTCACAATATTATACATGATGTTCGATGTTTTTTGTTTTTTTTTCTTCTTAATGTCAATTAGGTCAGTTACTTTCTAAACAAAATGATCGGATAACATTACTGGAACGCAATTAAAATTTCGTGAAGGTTTGTTTTATCTCTGGGTTAGTATCGGATTCTTTGCATATTTTTTGGTCAAGTTTAGCTCACGGAATATGCAAATATCGTATTTTATCAAGAAGCAGATTAAAACACAATAAAAGCAGTTAAATAGAATACAAATTCCTTCAGTAAGCATCTTTTCAAAATCATGTTTATTTTAAGACTATTCATTATTGTCGCATGTATTAGGGTCCAAATATTTAGTCATTTAAAAGTTTGTTATTGTGTGGTAATTTTCAATTAATTTTATAGTTGAGTACCCAAACCACAAATTGGGATTGCTTGCATAACCGTCAAATATAACTAGATAAACTATGAAACCTGAAAGTGTTTGTTGGTCGTACTTTACTAGGAATGGATATTTAATTCAGTAGTTCACTTTATATTCAAAAGGTAAACAGTGAGGTGAAAAAGTTGCGACCCGTTTACGCTACACTTGACTGCTTATTGCGGTTTACTGCTTGCGGCTATTGCCCTATTGGTTTAGTATAACGCAACTTTACTCACACTAAGTAGTTAATTATAGTAGATACCATTTTAATTTTTCACTCTCGTTGTCGTTGTTTTTCTTGTTTTTGTCGTTGTCGTGATTTTTTTTTGTATAACCGACGAAAATTTTCTGCGCAAGGGGGTCTAGAATGAGATGCTGAATTCATGGTTACAGTTTGCGCATTGAATAAAAACTTACCCTGTATATATATACAATTCAAAGTCCTGAGTGACTAACTGACTGACTGACTGATATATCAACGCACAACCTAAACCGCTGGTCCTAGAGACATGCAATTTGGACTGTTTGTTCTTTGTGAAGAGTAGGTAACCACTAACAAAGAGTTTTTTGAAATTCCATCCCTAAAAGGGGGTTGAATTTTCTGTGAAACTTTTTATTCCCTGGGTCGAATAAAACAAAGCAAGCAGTGCGATAAGATATTCTTTACCTGGATTAACATATAGCGTACTTTTAATCCCGGTAGTACGTTCCTGTGGGATATTTTTCGACATCCACGCGGGCCAAGTCGCGGGCAGAAGCTAGTCTTACATAAAGAGCGTAAGATTTTCATAATAATTATGTAATAATATTCCACTGCTTAAATTTTGTAGCTACATCGATTTGAACCTTATATCCCAAAATGGATCGTTTTGAAATACTAAACTACAGGGCAAAATCATTTATATTTTTTTAAATCCATGTTTATTTCCGCAATATTCATCATCATCATCAGCAGCCTATAAATGTTCCCACTGCTGGGACACAGGCCTCCTCTCGGTGAGAGGGGGTGGGTCATAATCCACCACGCGGGCCCAGTGCGGGTTGGTAGATGTCACATGTGTTCGAATTTTTAGTTCTAAGACATGCCGGTTCCTCACGATGTTTTCCTTCATACGTTATGAGAGCAGTGGTGATGAAATAATTTATACAAAGTATAGCGCCTACTTGGGTTCGAACTTACGACCTACTACTCGTAAGTCGCGGCCGTTACCACTGGGCCACCACTGCTCTCCGCAATATTACTTTGAGATAACTTTAAAATACTACTCCATTAACAGATGATGAGTGTAATCAACTTGATTCATTTTGTAATATTAGGTGTATAAATCTATTAATTTCTTTCTGAAAAATTACGTTTGCAAAACTGTTTTATCTTTGTCCCAAAGTTTGTCTTCCAAATAAATCAACTGTGTTGAAAAAAAGACAACGTTTTTCTCTCGGTCCCAATTAGTAGTATTATTAGGGTTCGGGATGAAAGTTGTTTTGAGAGTTTAAGTGAGTTTTATTTTACGACACTTTTAGTTTTAATTTCGTTACGTGTCTGAAAGTTGGAGACCCGAATACCTGTTTTCGTGGCAAATGGAACACAACATAATAGCTACGTATACGATCTAGGTATTCGTACTCCCTAGCCCAAAGCTAGGTGGAGCCATCTTTGTAGGGTGGCTGGTAGCAACTGGACAAGAGTTGCCGAGAATCAAGTTTAATAGCAAAGCAATTGGAGAGGTCTATGTCCAGTACTAGATTGCTATAGGGTGGTGATGATGATGAGGCACGTGGTACCAAGGTAGTAAGTAATATCTGTAAAATGTTACCTACTAAATTTAAACTCTAACACTTTTTTGATGAAGTATTCAGTTCATCAAAAATTCAGCTTTGGTTTATTTTGCAGGTTCTACAACTAAGCTTTGGCAAAAATATTCTTTTACATTACTTGAAACTAAACTAACTCCGGTGTAACGATAATGGCTGACCTGATTATGGCTTAGTTTGTTGATTTATTTGTGAAACTACACTGTATATTATTAGTGTACCGATTAAATACAGCTCAATCAAATTTTCATTTCAGAAAAGTTTTAGTTAACCTTTTAAAAATAATACAATACCCCGTACTTTTTTAAAACGCCTGTCGTGTTTCTATTTAATTTATAAAGAGGTATTTAAATATGAATATAGAATAATAAACATGAATCACAAAAGGTTGTTCAATGAGACTGAGGTTACTCAATTGCTACTTTGATTTAAACCTTATGAACGGTAACTTTAAAGTTATTAACTTAAAGCTTATCTCCATGCGACGTTCCGGTTTTATCCAGATTCAGGCTGCACACTACAAACAGTCTTCTTATCTAAACTCCACTCAATTAGCTAATGTACAGTGTTAGTTCAGAGCAGGAGTCGCCAACTCACATGACTGACTTCCGAAAATACCAGATATCTATACTAATATTATAAAGCTGCAGAGTTTGTTTAGTTGAACGCGGTAATCTCAGGAACTACTAAGTCGAGTTGAAAAAATAATTTTGTGTTGAGTAGCATTTAGTATTTTATGAGGAAGGCTATAGGCTATATATCATCACGCTAGGGTTAAAAGGAGCGGAGCAGCAACGAAAAATAGACGAAATCTAGCAGGCAATTCGATGCGACGGGAAGGGTCAGGGGAGAAAAAATTTTACGCGGACGAAGTCACGGGCAGAAGCCAGTAACATTATAAATTCACAATATAAGTTAAGTAAAGTTTTATATTTAGAAGTACTTCAAAATATGAATTCGTCCGTGAATATTAACCGTAGCCGAAGTCGTAGATTTTCTAATTACAACTTACATATTTTACAAGATAAGGAACAAACTCAAGGTAAGATAAGATAAAGATTTATTTTCTCACCACAATATAAGGTAAATTTGATACAGCATAAAGAACAATACATAACAACTACATTTTAATAATTATATTGTGGGAGACTGGTGCCTAAGCTAGACGTAAGGCCTGTATTTCAGGACACCAGGACTCTGTATAAAATACAAGAATAATATATAAACAAAATATACTTCGTCACGAGAAATAACGATCGATGGAGGGGAATACGAATAGTAAAGTAAATCAGCGCTGGGATATTTCACCGAAATTCTGATGGATATATTCAAGAGCCATCACTTTAGAAGACAACCAACTGAACTGTTTCAGTAGGTGACAGTTGACAACCGTTCTCCCTGAGGTGATTTAATTAAATCCTAAAGTTCTGCGTCAACATCTGACCCTGATTTATTAGCTCGCTACGTGAAATATTCATCGAATTAATTTTCTGTGAAACGATTTCCTTTTGGCGTTACTCAGCTGTAGAACTTTAACAGAACTTAGTATCTAATATTATGATACTGAATTCATATTTCATTAACAATCCATTGACTGGAAAACTTATTACACATTTCAGTTGTTTACCGATCAATTGTCTTATCAAACACCAACCAGGAAATTATTAATTAGTTCCCATGATCATTTCTGATTACCAAATCATAATCTATATTTGATTGAATCCCTAGAGAGATATAAGTACTGGCAAGAGCAACAAAATAATAATAATAATATTCTTTATTGTTCTCTCATAATCACAAACACAAGTACAAAGTCAAGGTAACACTTAATAGAGACTGGTGTCTTTTGTAGGTAAAACCTGTATTACAGCTCACCAGGCTTTTCCTCCATCGAACAACTCACATAAGACTATGACTATTTTGAATGAACATACAGGTTGTACATAGTATTACTAATTAATAATAACAAAAAGAAAGCAAATGGAAAATTAAAGTAAAACAATTCTTATGGTAAAGGTGGCTTAATATTAATTTGGGGTTGTGAAGTGTGGGTGTGTGTCTGTGAGAGTGAGAGTGTAGATGATGATGTGATGAGTATGTGTATATTAATTGTATATCGTTCTGTAGTATAAAACGTCACCTTAAGGGTTTTAATAGATGTTCTGTAGCATTGTAAGCAATGCCTTGAAGCCACAAAGATACTTTTTTCTTGCACTCTGCCCTAGAAAGAGAATAGATTACGAGTTGTTTGTTTTATAGTTATATAAATATGGACTCAGAAAACCGTAAAAATTGTGAGCCAGACTGAATTTATATTTATTTGTCGCGCAAACATCGGTGGCCCTTCTCTTACCGGAAATTGTTTTGGGGTCGTAAGAAAGTTCGGAATGCTTCTTGGTAACTATTAGTAGAATAAAAAGTTGTCTAACGGTAAGTACCCTACAGCACTGATATAAGTCAAACGTAGGGTATCGTATCGGGAGGAAGAAACTCACTTTTAATATGGCCCGGCTCTCTCCAGTTTCAGTAGGTAGGTTTTAGCGGCTCCACCCCAAGAAGTTATACTATAAGACAGTAAGGATTGGCACAATGCGAGATAAACTGCTTTAATAATGGAAGTGTCAGCAATATGGCGAAGAGATTTAAATATATAAATGAGTTTCCGAATTCGAGGAACTAAGGCATCAATGTGATGTTGGAAATTTAGTCGGTTGTCAATTACAACACCCAGATATTTGATTGTGTCAGTTTTTGACAAACTAAAGCAGGCAGCTTCATACTAAAGCCACAAAATGTACTGACATCTAATTATAATGCCTTCACATAATCCTGTTAATGTTTTGTTAATAAATATCGTCAAATTTGCACTCTATTGAACATCAAATACAAGATTGCGCATTATTTCGCATTACTGGAAAATTAATTTGTTTCTAGAGAAATTATGGAAAGTATTTTCCGCTTTGAAATTGCGATATTTATCATGACGTTTAAAACATTGTTAGCTTACCAGTACGTACCCAAAATACTAGATGACTTTTTGTGTCACGTAAATACTTTGTTGATTAACTAAAATATATTTTAATAATTAAAATATACGGAAGTTCAACTATTTATCCCGTATGAGTGTAGGTATTTGTCAGAAATGTGTAATGTTTACTTTGCCATCACGTAGAATTAATGTATTATTATGCCTAAGTTATCTTAAAACATCAAAACTTATCTGAGAAGTCGGCATCTAATAGAAAAAGTTTTGTAATATCTCAAGATCTGTGATAAAAATAATTAAATATGTCACTTGGTAACCTCATAAGTTCCAATAACCGACAACCAGCTGAACAAACACAGAAAAAAAACATTATACTGAGACCAGTGACCACAAACTATAGATTAATGACTGACACATATCTTACGAATATGAAATTTCTCTCTCGCACTTTTCAAAAATGATAGACATTTGTCCTCGTGCAGGCTTCTGTTTAGCTCCGTCACCACTATGTCTCCAACATGACCGAACCTAAAAAAGGATATTGAAATCCTCAAATGTTTGTTGTTTCTCTCTCTGACTTTCTGTTACCGTGATGGTATTGCTGTACAGATTTAACTAGAAAACATAGTTTCAGGGTAATAGCTGTTAACTTTGCCTATATTATTTTAAGTATTTTGAGCACAAGGAAAGTGTTATTTCGTTTTTCTATTATTATTCCTCAGTAACAGCCCGGACTTTTGAAGTGGGTGGTGTGGTATCCCTCAAAAAGCACATTAAGCTGTTGGTCCTGCACCTGACCTCTCTTCACTCGTGACGGATAACCGTTCCATCGGATTATGAGAGTGAAGGAAGAGGGGGTGCGTTTGTGTTTGCAAATACACTTGTGCATTATAATTGGTCCCGCATCGATGGGTAGTCTTCGCTGATATTGGCCGCCATTGCCGAAATGGGATTAAAATACTAATATTTTTATTCTTTCAATACATTTCACTGGACATTAATTATGTTCTTAAGTTTAAAAGTCGACATATTATACTGAATCGGAGTATAGTAAATAATAACTGGCATCTCCTACCAATAATTTAATTATTCAAGTCATGCACTTGAATTAATTGATCTCTAAAAACCTGTAATATAGTGTGCTACATGATTGATTTTGCATCGATTTAACTCAATTCCAACAGTTTACAATTAATAATACTGCCAGATCAAGTGTTAATTAGTACATGTTCTTGGATAAGCAACAATCAGACGCAGATCTGATTATAATCATGTTTATTATTGCAACCACTGTTTACTATGCTGTCTATAACACCACAATCCGCAGGATTATGCCTACATTGTTGTAAACAACATTGATTACGTAATCACATTATAGTTATGTACATAATCAAACTAGTAGATCTTTTCATAAGAAAATAAAGCAAGTTTTGAGTTTGAACTACTAAGAAGCTCTTGGGAACTCATCTCCAGCTGGTACAGTTGTGTAGATAGCACACAGACATTCAATAATAAAAACTTTTTTGCAAAAAAAAAACAACCGACTTCCTTAAAAACACTACAAAGTGAAAAATAACTTTTAATTTCGGTAGTCGGTGTCTTAGGATCTGTATTTATGGTTTTTTTGCCACCGACTTCCGAAATTAAAGTTATTTTTCACTTTGTAGTGTTTTTAAGGAAGTCGGTTGTTTTTTTTTGCAAAAAAGTTTTTATTTTTAAATTTTTAGTTGTGGTATTCACCCTGCACTAATTCCAAACAAACAATGCATATTTATGCGATAGCAGAAATCGCGGTTGATTTCCTGTCATTTTTTAAAGAGTTCCGGTGTCTGTCTCCCGAACTCATCATCAGATCTATATGAAAATTATATGGGACCATTTCGGAATAAACCCCTTTCGAACAAAGAAATAATTTTGCAAATCCGTCAATATATGACGGAGTTATGGCCGAACATACATAAAAAAAAAAACATATAAACATCCGAATTGATAACCTCCTCCTTTTTGAAGTCGGTTAAAAAATAGTTTGGTATACAATAGATCAAGTGACATAATATAAAAACAAATGAGAATGCTATAGATTTCAGTATTGTGACTCACCGCAATTAAAATATTTTAGGGATAGCTTCACATGTGCATAACAAGCAATATTTAAGTGGAACATTATGTAGCCCCCACCAACATAATCGCTTTGACCCGAACAACATAGCAACAATGAAAACACTCTGGGATCATTTCAAAACGTTCATTTAGGAAAGGTCGAATTCATATACCTCTGATCTTTCTGTGCATCATGTTTGCCGCAAATAAACGTATTTTCTTTCTTTCTTTCTTCTTTCTTCAATTAAGATTCATCACTTGGCGAGTTTCTCTATAGATATCTGCAGTCCATATTTATAAGTGAGTACCATACAGGCTAGATTGAGTAGCCATATTTAGTGTTTGTTTCCATGTTGATTATTTTCGTAATAGTTAAAAAATTATTGTGTTCTAAGTTTGTTACAATGTCATACACACATAGCGGAAATTAAAAAAACGTATACGTAACCATAATAATAAATAAATTGTTTATTGGGTCTCAAACGATAATAATATATGATGTTAAACGCCTCGCTGCACACGAAACTACAATTCTAATCTAATTACCAAGATCCAATAAATCAAGAGAGAACCCTTAAATATTAAACTATTGCTTGTACCTTAATAAGCTAAAGTTTCACCTATAGTCTCCGGGGTACCGGAACTGTAAATCAATAAATTACTAAAGTTACGCTCAAGTTTTATTTTTCACTACGGTCTACTATGGCATGAAGTCTTCTATGGCATGAAAAGATTCATGAACAATTAATTATGATTCTAATAATTTCTAATCTTATCAGAGCGAACAAACTTATGCAACGAGAAAATACCTACGATATTGAGCAAGACACCCTAAATGATAACACGTTAATGTGTATCGGATCACATGACTAAATATTCTTATTTATGACAAACATAGACGTAGATGCTGAACATTTACAATATGTTCCTGACAGTTCACACCGCGCCGGCCGGCAAGTACTCGTTTGTTGCAGCTTCGGGAACTACTCGTATCAAAGAGACTCCCTCTGCGACGCTTTACTGGCGGGTAAAACACTAACTGAGAGACTCACGCTCGGTACAAATGCATACCAGCGAGTAATCTCTGGTCGCCGTCACACACTCACTGTTCGCTTCTCGCCAACTCTTTCCTCAATGCAATTTTCTTTTTTTTATTGTATCTCTTAGGTTAACTTATGAGGTTGTTGGCTTATTAACCGGACTTACCTGTGGCTACCTTAATAAATTAGGGCCTCCAGCTAGGGCTTGAAAACTTAACACTAAAGCAACTACCCGCTAAGGGCACCCCCTGCGAGGCAAGGGCCTCAACTTGGGCACCACTAGTAGAGGGCAGCAAAGGACGGTCTGCATCGGAATGAATGACATTAAAAGACGAACGTTGTCATTACAAACATTTGTGGAATTGTCATAGAATGAGACGATCGACGACTTAGACGATCTCAACCGGCATTTCTCCACTGTTCCAACCATGGGTCGTCTAACCAAGCAGCAAACTATTTCTCTAAATCTCAGATCTAACGCGTCCTCAAATTAATCCTTTCAGTTTCTTTCCAGTTGACCCGGGAGAGATCCGAAAAATCATTCTCTCTATCAAATCCAAAGCAGTAGGATGTGACAATATCACCCGTGGTATGATCATAACTATTCTGGATCAGCTGCTACCCTCGATTACCCATATAATAAATTTTTCCTTGTTCACCGGAGTATTCCCTTCCCTATGGCGCAAAGCCTACGTTCGCCCACTACCTAAGGTTTCTAACCCCTCTCTTCCCACTGACTTCCGTCCAATTTCTATCCTTCCCTTCTTATCCAAAGTGCTTGAGGCCTGTGTGCACAAACAATTCTCCAACTTTGTCCATCTTAATGCTATCATTAGTCCGCTTCAATCTGGGTTTAGGCCCAGGCACAGCACTGTTTCCGCCCTCCTTAAAGTGACTGGCGATATAAGGGCAGGATTGGAAGACACCAAAGTTACTGTTCTAGTATTGGTGGACTTTTCGAATGCCTTTAATACCGTCAGTCACGATATCCTCTTAGCCATTCTATCATTTGTTATGGTCTCTCCCAAAGCACTGGAATGGTTCTCCTCTTACCTTCAGGAACGTCAGCAGTCTGTTCATGCTGGAGATTCTTCTTCTTGCTGGCGTGAATTGAAAACTGGCGTTCCTCAAGGCGGTATACTTTCTCCTCTTCTGTTTTCTATTTTTATTAATCTTATTATTTCCGTACTTCAGAGTGCGTATCATTTGTATGCAGATGACTTGCAGCTGTACTCTCAAGGGAAGGTTGATGAATTACCTGACGCTATTGGCAAAATAAACAGGGACTTGATAGCCATAAAATCCTGGGCTGATAGATTTGGTGTAGCTGTAAACCCTACGAAGTGTCAGGCGATCATCATTGGCAGTCCTCGTAGCATTAGCAAGATGGTTGGTACAATCTTGCCACCAGTTCTTTTCAACGGTACGATCGTTCCTTTCAGCACTGACGTGAAGGATCTGGGCTTGCATATAGATAATTCTCTGAACTGGCATACTCAAGTTTCTAGGGTAAACCAAAAGGTTACAGGAACGCTGCGGGCTCTGTACCGATTAAAAAACTTATTACCATCGACCACGAAGACAATGCTTGTGCAGTCCTTAATTTTCCCTATCATCGATTATGGGGATGTGTGCTACTATGACCTGAATGCAGATCTCCTCAACAAACTTGACCGTCTTCTCAATAACTGCATTCGATTTGTTTTCAATTTGCGTAAATATGATCATGTCTCTGCGCATCGGTCCCTTCTTAAGTGGTTGCCCATACGCCAGCGCAGAGAGCAAAGGGCGCTGATCACATTGTTTTCATTTCTTGTTTCTCCCTCTTCCCCTGTTTATCTAGCCCCACACTTTCAGTACATTTGCGCCAATTTTTAATTGCATAATCGTCTTCTTCAGTGTCCCACTCATCGCACAGACTTCATTCATTCTTCCTTCTTTGTCCAGTGTATCTCTCTGTGGAATGCGCTCCCCCAGAAAATCAGGATGGCATCCAACGGATTGACCTTCAAAGTCAAAGTTCGCATCCAACGGATTGACCTTCAAAGTCAAAGTTAGCGAGCAATATTCGCAAGAAGTTGGCAGTATCATCACAACGGTAATGTTTCGTCATTGTTTGTCTCGTTTGTTTTAGTAAATTCGATTATTTATGTATATTTATTTATGTGTTTTTATGTTTATATATAGTTAGGTATATATATTATGTTTATGATTTAAATATGTTAAGCGTTTATATTTATATGTCCTCATAGTCATTGCACCTACCACTGTATGTCTCTGCATCACCCAAAGGTTGACTGGTAGAAAATGCCTATGGCATTAAGTCCGCCTCTGTACATTTATGTGCTTGAAGTATTAAATAAATAAATAAATACTTCATTCATGTAAATTGTAGTGATGAAACGAAATGGCGGAGCTAGTTACGATCCGCCAAAGATTACCCATTGGAAACTTCGTAAAAGTATCGAGTACTGTCTTTGCACAATCTTTTACCTTTACAGTACAAATACTGGCCACTTGCGCTCGAAAAAAAAAATTGAAATGCCATTAAGTGTAATTTTGTTTATATTATTTTTTCCTTACTAAACGGCAATGCACATTTTAAATAAAAAAAATACCAGGATGCATTTTATTATTTGATTGAAAGTTTTTACATTTTAATGATGCTAGTCAATAAATAACTGTTATGTGCAACGATGTACAAAAAAATCATGAATAGGAGAATATAATCCGAATATCCTCTACTTTTTGAAGCTTTTCCGGTTCAATACTGGGAATATACGAGTATAATAAGCAGATTCAATCCAAACGCTATCAAAACGTTTGCAAAATAACTTCACTTATATATCGTATATTATTGGAATAAAAGCTGTAAGGTGAATAAATTAACCTAATAATAACCATGTTCTTAGCATTGGACAGTCACAATACGGCTTGGTGGTATACGCAAAAAATCTGATAGATTTTCTTACAGAAACCAAATTATTCCAACGAATATACAACCAAGTGTATGAATTTTATACAATAATGGAAAGTATCTCATAAAAACATTATCTCCTAATTTTAAGGATTAAACCATGATTAAAAATTATATTGAAGAGAGCAAGACTGCTCTCTTCAATATAATTTGAATTCATAATAACGTGAAAACTTTCTTGTTTATTATGCTAATTAAATAAGAAGATAAAGCTCTGTCATTACTCATCTTAATAAGACTAAAAGGGAAATTTTAATGGTTCCTATAATTAAATTGTAATAAATACTAGAACCTTAAGCCGGATTTATGAGATCTTAAATAATATGAAGTTATAGCTATTATGTCGCAGGTTTTAGATTTATCGTGGTAAATAACACGTGTTGGGTTTGATAAAGTACAATAATAGATAAAATCACACAAGGTTGCAGAGACATCAAACAAACAAACATATTACAAAATGAGGTCGACAGTTTATTAAAGTGAGGCCACGATTTCGCTGAAACTAAGCATTAATAAAATGATATTACGGTCGAGTAACATTAACATATCAAAAGCCACATTGCCCGGTCTCGGGACAAAGCGAAAGAGTGCGAGAAAAACGCTGACGCAGAACTGTGACGTCATAAACTGGGACTTAAGTACTTCTTTGAAGGCGGGGGGAGAAGTTACTACGACTGCGGACACAACGCGACGAGATTTAAATCTCTTAACACAATTAGATTCAAACGACTTTCCGTTTTGCTGAGATCCATTGTCTTAGTTTATTCCGTTGTCGGCTTGTGTGGTGTTGACTTTGTTAGAAGGAAATTTTATTTCGAGAAGATAATTTTGTTTAGCAATATTTCGTTTAGACCAAAATTATTTTAAAAAGGTTTATTACGTTAAAGTTTGCGAAATATTTAAACTTTCATTGGTTTAATTCTCAACATCCACATAATAATATAAAACAGTGTCTGCATTTTCCCAACTATGTTGGAGTCAGCTTTCAGTCCAACAGAACGCAGCTGAACACCACTATTTTACATTGATCGACTTTGCGAGGCACGTTCTTACTTAGCCACAAGCCATCTCCCAAATAATAATTGATAATGAAGTTTGAATCTGTCACTAAACCCCTGTGGGCTTCTAACATAATGGTGTATTTAGTTTTGAAACTACACGAGTCCACGTGCACACGCTATATGTTTGTTTTAGATCAGGGCTGTCCAGACAACGGCCCGCGGGCCGCATGCGGCCCGCAGCTTGTTCTCATGCGGCCCGCGACAGATGTTTTAAAGTGTAAATTAATCAGAAAATTGTTTTACTACTTCAGTTATAGTCTAGTATCACTTATTTATGGGAAATTACGTATTCAAAAATGAATTTTATAAAATCTAAGTATAGATCTTCATTGTTCAGATAAGTCACTTCTTCATGCAATGCGTCTGGCAACAACGAATGTTGACGTTGATATCCATGATTGTTAAAGATAAATTTACGAAGAACCAATAATCCTATAAAGAAATGGTTACCTTGTATTTTTTTACTTGAAAACTGAAAATATTTGTTTCTGCGGCCCTCCCGCTTTTGTAGTAAATTTAATTAGCCCGCGAAGGTATCTAGTTTGGACAGCCCTGTTTTAGATGACTCCATGAAACTAGCCAATTGGATAAATTATAATAATGCTTATTGATTTTGTCACTAGATTTATCTGCATCAGTCATAATATTATAAACTTACAAAAATATATTGTAGTTTTCTAACTGGTAGGTATACTAAAGTTTTCTCATTATTACAATCAAGTTAATACAATAATACATTTATGGCAACAATATTTGTCTTTCTAATTTCTACATTACTTTGTACTTTTTTATTGGTCTGCTGTTGTTTTAATTAAATCCGAAATGAACAAAATCTCGCCATGTTGTAGCTTGTAGCTTTTTAAGGATTTTAATTGAAAACATTTACGATTAACTTCTTATTTTCAATTTGAGAAATGACTCTATATTTGTTTTTGTTTCAGGTACATATTTAAATAGGGGTCTAGACATAGACATACATACATACATACATACAATCACGCCTTTTTCCCATGGGGGTAGGCAGAAATCACGGAACGCCACCTGCTACGATCTCTACACACTCCTTTTGCCTCGTTTAGCTTCATACAATTGGTCATACATACACGCCGGTTGCGATTATTACGCACCTGACCTTTCTGAAGAACATCACCAACAAGGTCACTATATGTCCTCCTAGGGCGTCCCCTCCCGGTGTTTCCACTCACATCTGCCTTGTAAATACCTTTTGTGAGCCGTCCTTCATTCATCCTCTCAACATGACCAAACCATCTAAGCATACTTTTTTCAATTTTTGTCACTACATCTTCTTTTAAACCCCACCGTTCTCTTATCACATCATTCCTCGGCCTATCATTTATAGTCACACCACACATTCTTCGCAAGGAACGCATTTCCACAGCATTTATTCTACTTTTATGCTTCTTTTGCCATACCCAACATTCACTTCCACACATAAGCGTAGGCACCAGTACACCATTGTGAACAGCCAGTCGAGCCTTATCGGACATCAACTGGTTGGTCACAATCGCATGTAAAGCACCATTTACTTTATTTCCCGCATTCACTCTTCTTTCCACATCTTTATTTATCTTTCCATCCCTTGTAAACAAACTCCCCAAATATACGAACTCACTTACTTGCTCCACAGTCTTATCATTTATTTTCACATCACACACCGATACGTTCTCTTCTCTTTGAAACACCATGACCTTCGTCTTATTCACATTTATGTTGATTCCCTTCATGCTTCATCCATTACAGTCACCATGTCTTGCAACTGTTCTGCTGACGATGCAAGTAGAACTTGATCGTCTCGACATAGAATTCCAAAAATATCCCGGATGGAGGTCAACCATGCTTCAAATCACATCATTATTGAAGACTTAATTCTGCTATTTAAGAAGGAATAAAAATGAGTGATAAGATACTTTTCCTTTGAAAGTTTAGTACCGAGCATTGTATCAATTGCGATCCGGAGCCGCTTCTGCTAAATTGACTTTATATTTGATATTCTACTGAGAGCTACTTGATTAATGATGTAGCATTACAACACACATATCCCACTGCTTAGATAACTATTCTTTGTGAAACTATGTTGATAAGAAATTTTAGGTAATTTTTAAATTGGAAACATGAAAACTAAGTCTGTTGTTTACTTTGTTCTACAACTTACAATTTCGTACTTGGCGAACTTCTTAGCTAAGATAAAAAGAGTTTTCCCGCTTACAATTAATCATATTAGATATTTTGGGGTATTTGGGATTTTGAGTTTTATTTTGAGGACTGATTTGTGTACTTCTTTGGTTTACGTTATCGTTTTATCTATATGTATAAAAGGAGAAACTGACTGACTGACTGACTGACTGACTGACTGTTGATATATCAACACACAGCCCAAACCGCTGGTGTTAGAGACGTGAAATTTGGAGGGTGCGTTCTTTGTGAGGAGAAGGTATCCACTAAGAAAGGGTTTTTTGAAATTCCACCCCTAAGAGGGTGAAATGGGGGGTTGAATTTTTTGTGAAACGTTTTATTCTGTGGGTCCATTGACACAAAAATTGGTACACATACTCTTCAATTATAGTTATGAGATACGTGTATCACAGTTTTTCCAAAATCATCCCCTTACAGAGTCAAATAGGGCTTCGAAGATGTGGATAATAAACTATTTCTCCCTGCAGAGTTAGGCACAATTCTGATCATTATAGAAGAGCTAATAGTTAAAATCTACCCAGATATTAGTAATATTTACGACTAGCTCCTGCCCGCGACTTTGTCCGCATACAATTTCTTGCTCCCCGACCCTCCCCTTCGCATCGAATCGCCTGCCTGGGCGAGGTCTTCGTATTTGTGACTTTTTCTTTTTGCTCGGCTCCGTAGGGTCCTATCGTGATATTATATAGTATATAGCCTTCCTCGATAAATAGGCTATTCAATCTATATATATAAAATTCAAAGTCCTGAGTAACTGACTGACTGACTGATATATCAACGCACAGCCTAAATCACCGGTCCTAGAGACATGAAATTTGGAGGGTGTGTTCTTTGTAAAAAGTAGGTATCCACTAAGAAAGGGTTTTTTGAAATTCCGTCCCTAAGAGGGTGAAATGGGGGGTTGAATTTTCTATCAAACATTTTATTATCTGGGTCGATTGACACAAAAATTGGTACACATACTCTTGAAGTATAATTATGAGACACGTGTATCACATTTTTTCCAAAATCATCCCCTAACTGAGTCAAATAGGGCTTCGAAAATCCTACGTGGAATGGTAAACGTACGCATGGCATGCGGGGCAGCCCGCGTAGCGCATTGTCGTCACAGGTGTCCAATCTCAACCAAAGTATCAAGAAGTATCACATATGTAACTGATATTAATATGAACTAAGCTTTGGCCTGCAACTTCATCCGCGTAAACTTCATCCGCGTAAATGACGGTTATCGTGGACGAAGACGAAATCTCGGAATAAAAATAGGCGTATGTCCTTTTTTGGGGTTCAAACTTACCCCGTACCAAATTTTATCTTTCGTAATTTTTTTTTCATGAAAAGTATCTTACGTTACTTCTAATACTTCCAAGAATATGTTTACAAAGTTTCATGATGATCGGTTCGGTAGTTTTCGCGTGAAAGCGTAACAAACAAACTTACATTCACATTAAAATTTATAATATGTTTTAGTAGGGATATTTGCAAGATATAACAGCCGCACGGGTCGATCGTTCAGGTTAAGCTACGCTTGCCGCGGTTGGTCCGTAGATGGGTGACCATCTTTACATAATAAGACCGTTCCGTGCCTCGGAATCTCGGCTGTCTTTCGTAGATATTAGACCGTCGTTACGGGTCGTCAGAAGCCCGAAAGTCTGACAACCAGTCTTACCAAGAGGTATCGTATTACCCAGTAACTGGGTTGTGGGGGTCAGGTAGGCAGTCGCTCCATGTAAAATACTGGTACTCAGCTGCATCCGTTTAGACTGGAAGCCGAGTCCAACATAGTTGGGAAAAGGCTAGGCAGATGATGATGAAGTGACATGTAAAAAAAACGCGTTTGTTCCTGTATTAAATAAAATTAAATAACTACACTAACTATTCTTTAATAGATACCTATGTAACTTTATAAATAAAAACTAATTGGGCACATACCTACTATAATACTTTACGCACTAACATCTAAATCTGTACGTTCAGTGAGCAATAGTGCGACTTTAGTTTATACATTAAAGTAAAACATAACGACCAAGCTACAATCATCAACGAAATTCCTTTGAGATCGTTTGAAGGAGTTGAAAATAATTTTAAATCAGTGGACTCGAGTGATAAACAACGATGACGTCATATATTACCCGCTTTAGTTTCTTAACACATTGAAGCTTCTCGGGCTCCCAACGCACATTTAAAAATTTTGAGTTTGCGCCCATCACGCGTAGCATGACCACCATAGAAATGAGTTTTGTCGACGGAAGAATAAGCAAAATGGCACGGCGATGTTAAAACTAAAGAGAGGAGATATTTCTATTCTTCAGGCGACAAAATTCTACGATGACGACCATGGCGACCAATTTTTCTCTACTTTTGAGTTGGAGATTCGATTGGGGGTACATTTTTTTTACAGGATTATTTTAATTATAATCATCAATACAATACTCAAAGATCGTTTTATCACACTGTATGACTATTCAATGAAAAAGTCCTTAGCGGATCCACCTTAGTTACATTAGTTACCACTCTCTTGCTATGGAAAGAATAACTGTCTTTGTTTTCATAGAAACCCGAGTTTACGGGTCGCTCCGTGCTCGGGCCGAAGAGATGTCGAATTGAATAGAAAGAACTTTGTCTATTCTTGGTAGATTAGAGATAGAATTGTTCATTATCCGCCTGCTGTTATGTTGCTGCGTAATTTAAACCCGCTAAAATATTGCAACGAAATGTTATCGAGGCAACTATACTGACACGTTGTTCCTGAGAGGAGTCTGTGTTTATTCCGAGGATTCCTCTAACGCCATCGAACTACCCCTTGAGTTCAAAAGAGTGCAGTTTCCCCTCAAAGTCTGCTTTGACAAGACCATAAATAAATCTCAAGGCAAAACACTTAATTTAACAGGGGTAGACTTAAAGGAGAACAGTCACTGAAAACAGCGGGATATGATCTTAGAGGGGACTTCTTCTCGCTCGGCCACTTTTACATGGCCCGCTCGGGAGTGAGCTCATCTAGCAGCCTGGTTGTATTAGCACCTGAGGGTAGAACCTATAAGTAGTATTTAAGGAAATACTTTAAGTATAGATTAAAAAAATAATAGTCTTAAACCCCTGTGAACAGCAAGTTAAGTAAAATCTTCATTTGAATAATTTAGGTAACAATTTTTTCAAAATTTCCAGGGAGTAAAGAGAATTTATATTTGCACTTTAAAGTTGCCTTCAAATTTGTCATGCAAATAGATAATTTGCCGTTCTGTTATATATTCCGTCACTATTGTTAGGTTTTAGGATTAATTATCCTACAACAATCTTATTATTGTGGAATATTATTATCATTTTCAATCCAAGCGCTGCTCCTTGGATAACACAAAGCAAACCGTGCAATAACACATTGTTTACCTGGATTAACACATAGGGTACTTTTAATCCCAGTAATGTCCCTTTTATCCTAGTAATGATGTCGAAAAACATCCCACAGGACCGTACGGTCCTGTGGGATGTTTTTCGACATCCACGCGGGCGAAGCCGCGGGCAGAAGCTAGTTATAATTATGTACCTACTCCTACTAGATTCGTTGGTAATTCGAATATGATACGTGGGTAATGAAATTTTTCGATGCTACCCGCAGAGTAATGAACTTTTCCCTCTATTGCACAAATAGAGTCTTTTGATGTTCTGCTAAATATCACTCTTGTGTACAACACTCCGGGTCTTCCTAATTAATTGGATCTTGTTTCATATTAGTTCATACATTTTCCTCAATTAACCGGAACTCTGCTGACCGACCTGCACGTCCGTGTCTCAGTAATGTCACGGAGCTAATCAAATTGACGGGGCGGAACGCGTAATCAGAGAGGCTATAAAGAAAACACGGAGTGTGGCGCAAACATTACGCGGTATTATGGACTTTCTTTATATCAACGCGAGGAAGAGGCGCAATGGATGTCTAAACTTATATATGAACGTCACCGTATATATGTTTGATAGCGGTAATTAATTAAAGTTCTATAGCTAAATGACTCTCTAGCTTTTTGGAGATGGCTGTTTTATCACGTAGGTTTTCCAGAAAATATATTTACGATCTATACAATTCTAAACCTTTCATCATCATGGCTTGTTCGTCGAAGCGTTGGACAGAGGTATACCTATAGAACAGCCAGGATTAGCCAGTTACGATTAAATCCCATGTAATAGGGGGTGCGAGTCTAAGCCAGTTTCAGTGGTAAATAACAATGTTTTCTGATGTATTGATTAATTTATCCGTGGAATATACTGAAACTATTGACGTATGTTAATTCTCATGGGGATATGAATTTTGATGCAAGGCATTTTGTTGTCGTTTACCAATTTTAACACAACTCTAGCAGAAGCCAGCACATACATACAAGCAAGTTATAGTTTCCTACACCATAACACAGTGGCAGTTCTTACAAAATGGCACTTTTCACTGACACAAAACGACTCCCTGTCACAAAAGACGTACTATATGAACACTTTAAACATGTCGACCAATGATATATTTTTGTATATAATATCATTGATGTCGACAATTTAAACAGAGTAAAATGCATCTCTTTTGTAACACACTATTATTATTATAATTGAGTGACTATGAACATTCTGGTCTGTTTTAAAACTGAAAACATTAACAAACTCAAATTATACGTTTATTAATCTGTTTTTTTTTTAAAATTATTTTCGGGTATGATAAAGTTTAATGGGTTATAGTATTTTTCGGGTAAAACAAATTAAGTGTATAGTACGTACCTAGTTAATAAACTTTTTCAATCAAAAGTATTTATTTTATTTTATTTAATCTTTGTTCTCAAAATCTCAATATTAGACGCATGGCAAATAAAAAATTGCCTGCCAACATTTTTTGCATTTTCAACTTAAAAAGTATCAAAACGATTCATTAGTTCACTCCAGTTTACGGGCTCAGCGGTAATCGATAGTCCTAAATACATATTAATTTTAATATTAGACAAGCTCCTGCAAAGTTTTCCATATTATATTTTGAACTCTCATACAACTTGTAATTTTCTTTACCCGAATAGTCCTATTAGAATCCGTAGTCATTTATTCTGTAAGATAACTTTATTATTGCTCAGTACAGTGCGGGCACTATTAACGACTATACAGGAGCATTCGTCTTCACATTGGCTTCGGTTCAGTGCCACGTGATAGATCGGCATTGGTCGAATACATTACCGTCCACGAATGTACAATCGACATAGCAAATAGTACAGTACATTTTGTATGTAGCAAATAGGACAAAGATTAATTATAAAGGGATATAAACATACTACTGCAGTGTTAAGTATTCACATGTTTCGAGGTTCTCTTATGTTTTTTTTTTTTTTACGGTAACGGAGAGCTTACTTACTTTGTGTAAATTATTTCATCACCACTGCTTCCGGTGAAGGAAATCATTGCGAGGAAACTAACATGTCCTAGAATCAAAAATTTGATGACATATGACAGCCACCAACCCGTACGTGGCCTTCGTGGTGGATTACGGCCCACTTCCTCTGACAGTGAGGATGACTGCGAACTGGAATAAAATTAATTATTTTAGTTGCCGAATTTCCCAGTAAATAAGAGGATATTTTAAGACCACAGTAACATCGGTAGTGCAACTTGCGAAGTATTCTCTAAAACAGTTTAGTACAGCTATAAAGTGTGATGTATTACTCGCTGGTTTCATCAGAAAATCCTGACGTTCGATCGCGAGTGATTGTGAAAATTTCAATAAATGCATGTAGATAGAAAATAACAAGTTAACTTTTTACTTTTGTTTTGATTTTTAATTCGTGAACTTTGTTCGGCTGTCGAATAATAATATTGTGTTCTAAAAGTTCGTCAGTATTCACTGCAAATCTGTCGCACCGTTCACCAGACCGTACGTACTGCTCTATACTTACTTAGGCCTCAGAACTCAGCTCGTTTGTGAGGTCTGAATAACTAATTACCGTAAACAATTATCATCCATTGTTCCTTATAATAGCTAAGTTTCTCTCACACGAGTCACTTTACCTATATGACACACTAGCTTGTGCCCGCCACTTCATCCGCGTAAAATTTCTTGTCCCCCGACCCTTCCCGTCGTCGCGTCAAATCGCCTACCCGTGCGATTTTCCCCGTTTTTGCAACATTTTTCATTACTGCTCCGCTCCTCTTAGTTATAGCGTGATGTTATATAGCCTATAGCATTCCTCGATAAATAGGCTACCCAAAGCAAAGATTTTTTTAATTCGGACCAGTAGTTCCTAAGATTAGCGCATTCAATCAAACAAACAAGCAAACAAACAAACTCTTCAGCTTTATAATATTCGTGTAGATGTGTCACTTGAGACACTTATTTAATCTTCACGTAATTTATGGAATAAGAAAATGATTACGTTCGTATTTGTACGATCGTAATTAATAGTATTATGTTGAAGGTTTTATTAGTAATGACCAAGAGGCGCTTGTCAGACTTCATTAAGAACATAACGAGTCGAGCATAATAGCAAATATCAAATATTATTTTCATCTGTTACAAATTCTCATTCTAAGCATGGAGCCAGGACTCGATATAGAATTTTAGTTGACTTATCTATCAACGACGTAAAATATGCTTCTTTGTAACACCATGTTTTTCATATTAAATAACACAACATCAGCTGTGTATTTCAGTGACGATATTTGTACACTCTCATTAATAAAGTTATTTTGACAGAGTGAAAATTTACTTTTACGATGGTATTTGTAATAACACAATGCCTTTCTAGTGTTATTACATTGTTCGCTTTGTAAAATGGGAATAGTTTATTGAATCTTATTCGTATATTGTAAACGGTATATCCTATCGGTATGTATCCGTTCTTCTAACGTGTAAATGTATAAAGTGGCGTGTATAAACTTAATGACTCTAATTAGGAAAGTTATTTTGTGTTTCTTTATTATTGGAAGCCCTACTTATTCGTACATAATTAAAAGTAATATGGTTCCGAGTTGGAAAAGATGCCAGAAGTTAATTAATTAACAATCAATGACGGTCCTTGTAATTGGTAATTACAACGTTAATAATGGAATCTCCCGGGCTTCGCACGCTTTCACGTTTTAATGAGGCAAACTTTTGTAAATCTGCGTAAGATGTCCGATAATATTGGCATATACAAGCGCTGAGCCGCTTCCAAACAAATTGAATTTATGCCAATGCTAAATAATCTTGAAACCTGTGAAAACTAACTACTTGCCTCAAACGTCTGGTATAATTGAATAAACCTCACAGCCGCGCGCCACCCTTGCATAGGCAACACATACAGCGGATATCGTAACTCTCTACAGACATAATATGCGGCACCAATAACTATTTACTATTGAATTATTTGGTATCTTGAAGCCACTGTTTAAAAGCAATTCAATCTTTAAGCAATTTTATTTGAGACTCGCGTTAAGAATGCCTTTGAGCCATAAATACTTTGTTCGATCGTTAAAATGGAATTTTCCTGGTAGGTAACCCTTTCTTCAAGACTTGCCAATAATTCCTTCTGCACATGTGGCTTCCCTGGTAGCTCATTACAGGATGACCATGTTAATGTCTATTAACTGCTCCCAAATGACGATGTACAGTCACCACCAAAAGTCGATGAACAGAATCAAAAGCTAAATAATTAATATTAATTATTTAGCTTTTGAAATAGTCGTGTTTAACGACTTTTGTAAATTTCTGGTGTACAGGCTATTTTGTTTCCTAGTTGCGACTATAACTTATGGCATTTTATTGTGAACAGGTGTTTTGTTATGTTGATTCTGTTCATCGACTTTTGGTGGTGACTGTACATGTTTTATTTAAGATTTTTTTTTTATATTCTTCTTTGACATTATATGTATACATACAATTCTAATTTGAAGTTCTTATTATTGGTTGTCATGGCAACAATGACATTTGATTTAAATATGATTTTATGTTTTATTTATGAAATACTATCACATAAGTAGATTCTTTTATATTTTGTGAATGTGAGAACGTTGTAGGCCTTGTAGACTGTGGACTATTTTATTATGTACCTATTAACACTTTAATTTGAAACCATTGTAAAAGCCAATTATTTTTAAAAGAGTAACCGTGAAGTTTCTTGCCGGCTCTTCTCCATAGGAATAAACAATTTAGAACCGTGCATCTAGCTTCTGTCGTTTCATAAATGCCCTTGTAGGTTTATGTGAATTAATAATATTTTGATTTGATTTGATATCACTAGCTTTTTTCTGATACTCGTCTACTTAGAGTCGTAGCATGATGTTGAATAGCCTGTAACTTCCCTCTAGAATCGGGCTATCAAATCACATCTAGCGAATAGTTCCAGAGATTACTTCCTACACACAAAATTAAATATAGACAAATTTTACCTCTTTAGTCCATCTTTATAATAACACTGGTCGGCAAAAAAAAAAAAAAGTCCGGGAGCAAAAAGCTTACTATGTTATTTCTATTGGCTCTCGAGTGTTGAGTCCAAATCTGTTTACAAATTTCCGCTATCAGGTCTAGTTTTTCGGATATTTGCATTTAAATAAAATACCAGTATTGATATATATTAATATGTATTTATTTTAGAAAGAAAAAAATTACACTGATTGATGACTTTTACAACACAAATTAAAATAAAATATGAATTCAAAAATAATAAAAAAATATAAAAAATGGTAACTATTTGGTAGATCGCTTTCTTTTATAAATTTGAACTGCTGTTTCTCGATTTATTTCCCAGCAAAAATCGGCTAGCATTGCTGGGGTCCAATTGCCGCTGTATCTTTTTTCCATATGTGCAATGTCTTCGTGGAATCTTTCAGCATGCTCATCAGACACGGCAACAAGATTTTCTGGAAAAAAAAAAATCTAAATGTGTATGCAAGAAGTGAATTTAAAAAAAAATATATTGCATCCAAGTTGATGATATGCCGAAAGCAGTCTATCTAATATCTTTGGCAACCAGCTTTTCTCTCTGTTATCTATTTTAAGATCAAAATAACAATGATAAGCCTTTTTTGTTAATGGTGTTAGTTTTCGCCAATGTAAGGCTATTAAAAAATTACCACAAATGTAACAAAAGTTATTTGGCGAATTTTTGCATGTACGTAGCATTTTTCTAACTCAAAACAATCAAAATAAAAGATTTTATTTTGTTTGTTTTATTTTCAGTAATAACTTAATAAGTAGTATACAATGGTTTATTTGATCTACAAAAGTAAAATATTAAAAGCAACTTACCAAAAGTTCTCAAACGAAAACTAAAACAACGAAATAAATCATATATTGTTATTTTTCAACTTTGCACACTTACGTCGCTCACCTTGTCAAAACAATCACTGCGTTCGCGCGTCAGGTAGTTAGAGCAGTAAACAATAGCTTGTTGTTTCTTTCTAACATAGAAACAGACAGAGAACACAACTAAATACATGCACCAACGCTCACAAATACCGCTACCTGCAACTATAAGAAAACAATTCTAGTGCAAACAAAAAATCCTATTGCGTCGAAATTAGACGTGCTACGTGAATTTTAAATACATATTTGTATTTAACTTATCCCTATGTATTACGTCCACATATACATCTTTTTGCTCTTATTTTGATGCCGACCAGTGTAATTTTTTTTTTTTTTATATTAGCCTACACTGTCCCACTGCTGAGCAAAGGCCTCCCCCAAATCCCTCCAAGTATCCTTTTCCCGGGCCACCTCGATCCAACCCTTGGAGTACGCGTCGAGGTCGTCTCGCCACCTCTTCTTGGGCCGGCCTCGCCGGCGCCGTCCATCGTCAGGCACCCACTGTGTGGAGACTATTGCCCAGCGGTCGCTGTGCATGCGGCTGATGTGACCCGCCCAGTCCCATTTTAGCCTGGCAGCCTTTTTGCCTACGTCTAGGATTCCCGTTTTGGAGCGCAACGTGGTGTTTCGTATTTTGTCAGTTCTTTTAACCCCTAAAATGCTGCGCTCCATTGCTCTTTGGCAAACCCCAAGCCGGAACTTTTGTGAATCGGTGAGTGACCAGTGTAATAGTTCAGATAATACATTCTTTGATCACATTTGGCCCTATAATAAAACCTTTCATTTGGCACACATCAAACGCAGTGTTCATAGCGAATTTCAATGTTTTAAGAAAGCAGAGATAGGCATATCATCATTCATCCTCATCATCATTTCAGCCGCAAGACGTCACTGCTGGACTTAGGCCTCCCCCAATTTGGGGGGTTTTGCCATAATCGCCACGCTTGGCATGCGGGTTGGCGATCGCAGTATTCCCATTACAGTACCCCATTTCTTCCCGTGGGTCTCGTAAAAGGCGATTAAGGGACTTACTAGAGAATGGGCAGCAGCGTTCTCTATGCATTTTATCTTCATTGGCCTCACCTAAATCATGTCAGACTATTACCACTAGCTATAGTCCGCACATTTGGGGATATAGGACAGATGAACGATGACGAAAAACTACCAAACACCCAAAATACGGCGAGGCAATGGGTGCAAAGAAGTCGATGTGTAGCGAATTTAATATTGATGAGCGAACTGAAGTATAGACGATTTGTGAGCGGTAATGCTAGTAAAATATCTCGATGTGTTTTGATACCAACTGAATATTTAGTAGGTTTTCCAACCATATTTGGAACTTAATCTGAAGATATTTTACGGATATAAAATTTAAAATGCGACTTAGGTACATGTTCTTGAAATTTAGGTGTTACCCTTATATCACCCTACTATATTATGTTCCGGGTGAATACTTTCACCCACAGCCATATAAAATGCCAAAAAAATGTGTAGATATTTTAAAAGCAAGTTCTATATTTTTCCACACAAGGCAGTTTTTTTCCTTTTGTGTGACGTATAAAAACCCAACGCAGAAACCCTACAGACGGGTGCTCATTGTGGCATCTACATCCTGTCGAGTGACTTCAACCGCCATACTCATTAACTTGAGCTATAGTATGTCGACGTGTGTCAACGGTAAATTAAGTAGATTTTTTCCGTTTAGAACTTTAAGGTTGAAAAAACAATGTTCGCCCAAGAACAGAAAGATAGCGGGAATTATATGTATACCACTGTGTTTGCAAGTTGTAGCGCAATCACTGTGAATGGCCGCGACCTATTCGAAAGCAATTATCGTGCGAATGTATAAGTACATGAGTATAATTAAGTCACATTTGAAAATAAAAATTTATACAAACGCTTAGCCGCGTTAGGACGCTGCGTAAGAATGTGACTTACCTACTTGCGCGATCCATGAAGTCTTGTTTACGTCATAATTCATACAAATAATGGCGTCTATTGCGTACTTTGGTGATAGTCACTTTTGGTTAGGACACTCGGGACGAGTTAAATCACGCCATCGTGATCCAAACTATGTTTTATTGAATCTCCTGACGGATTCACAGAATAGAGGATAATTTGGGGAGGCTTTAAGTTAGAAAGTAGTACTATCTTTTGTGAAATCTAAAGAATATTTTAGGTTTAGTGAATTTCTGTTACAGAATGTTGAAACAAAGGATAATTATTATGCAGCTATTGAAGATACTAGGGCAAGTCGTGGTAAATGCCATTCACGTTGCCATACAAACCTTTGTTCAAAATAATGTAGGAACGTTAAGTAATATGTGTGCCTAGGAGTTAAATCTCTGTCTGTATGTACATACATACAAAGGTATTGAAGGGTAAACATCTCGTACAAAAACCTCTAGACACGCCACCAGCTGGAAGTAGAATAGATCACTTTACATCTCAAGGGATGCGAACAGAGAGAAAAAGTATTCGGGTTAACTGTAACGTATGAGCAACGGAGCATTGAAAAAGTGCTGTAACTACAAATGAAATTGTGAAAATCTGGGTATTTTCGTGTAATTTAATGCGTGAAACTGTGCTTGGAATCTCTATGCATCTTACAAAGAAATGCATTGATAAATCCAAAATAAATATTCTCTAAAAACGGCGGCCGCTAATATATTATGGGCAAGAAGCAGTAAATAACTTGCACCTTTTCACCTAAGTCCACTTGACCCGAACGCCTCTTTCAATTGAAATTGGACCAGTTCAAAGAATGGAGCTGTACCTGTGTTTTCTCATTTTCCGTAAGCATAATTTTAAATGTTTTGTGCAATAAAGAATAAATTGAGAAGTATTTCTATCGCAAGACGTATACGTCTCGCGTTCATTTTATGAAATTGTTGTTCATATTAGCTGGTCATCAATACATACATACATACATACATAAAGTCACGCCTTTTTCCCATGGGGGTAGGCAGAAACTACAGAACGCTACCTGCTATGAGCCTTACTCTTTTTGCTTTGTTTATGTTCATACATCTGTGGTGACGGTAATGCTCGCCACACACCAAGTCATTTATTTCCGCGGGGAGAAATGCGAGCGGCGGAATGTCACTTCGCTACGCTGGTCAGAAATGTACCTACTAAGTAATGTATGTTTTTTTTTTATCTGCCAGGGTCGCGAGATTGTTCGAAAGAGATACCGTGACCCTGGCACATGGGCAACTGAAGGAACACGGGTGAGTTTTAGTCAGTAAAAGTCTGACACGCCCTCCCGCTCCGCCCAGAGCGGGAGAAGTCATGTGATGATTTCCAATCCAAAAAATTTAAAAAAAAATGTATGTTTTGTATTTGTTGATGTATATTACGAAGAACTCTGAAATTCCTTTCCTCCTTTTTTCTATTATTCAGAGAATAGTAAAGTACCTAAGAACTTTCCTCCACCGTTTTCCTTGGTACGTATCTGAGCTACGTTTCTAAAACTTGTGTTTCCGACATTCGAGTATAATAGGTCTTCTTTTCTTTAAGCAGCAATAATTTACTTGAACAAACTCCTGTTGGGTTATCGGTTTTATTGTTCTTGATGATAAATTAAGTTGTTGGTTATTTCTTCGAGAAGAAATAGCAAACTTATTTTTGTTTTTCTTTTCTTTATCATAGTTGGAAACAAGTTAAACAGTTTATCTTCTTGTACTGTATACTTACGCAAAAGCTGAAGAAAATAATTTAGTTGCCAATGCGACACTGAAAATCCGAGTATGTTGCAACAAATTCAATACGCTTGTAATGTAACACATGAAATTTATTTTTATTTACCGACACGAAACAATTTTTTTATTAGTGTTTTAATGATGTGCTATTCCATTAAATAACAGCCCTTGTTAGTAACATATTAACTTTATGACATCACAAGAAGGATTTACTTATAATGGTAACTGATTAGGATAGCACCATTCTTCTTCTTCTTCTTTCGTGTCGATGGTACTCGTACACTTTATATCGTTTGAGCCCAGTAGGTGGCCACGTTTATTGCGGCATCAGTGGCATTTTTGAGGTCATCTGAGGTGCAGGTGAACGGACACTTGGGACACTCCAGCAGGTGGCTCATGGTCTGATCAGACGTACCGCATTCGCACTGGGTGTCGAATGAGTCTATAATCCCCCACTTTGACAAATTGTGTCTACAGCGGCCTACCTGGGTACGCAATCTATTTAGAGCTTTCCATATAGACCACTGCAGATCACGGCCGGAAGGCAAGTGTTCCTGGGGTTCAACGAAGTTGGGAGGTGGTGGATACTTTTCTTGCCATAGTTTGGTCCTCACAAAGGGTGGTTTGTCCTGGATGGCCTGCGTAGAGCGTAAGAAGCTCCTACGACTTTTAAGCCTGCCTGGGGTCGTCTTGTAATCGTAGAGGGGATGTCGGGAATCGGATTCTTGGTTCTTTTTTTCCAGCGCGCATGCGACATCCCTTCGATAAGTCTTCGAAGTCGATATCCCTTCCATCCGATAGCACCATGAAGTATACGTATTAATGTTTTAGTGTAGGTGCAGTGTAATGCTTGCGACAGCTTAAATTTACAATTCAAGTGAAATACAGAAAATGAGCCTCTCACACACAAATACGTAGCAACATATAAACTGCGGGATACCGTCATAGTTAAGTGGCGCATCCGCCGATTTACATATTCACTCATAGTCTAGCAGCAGATCATATGCACAAGGTCGCAAGAAAGCGTTAGAAATTGCAACATTTTAGGTCACTCACGCGAGAGCATTGAAAATCGTCTTGATTTTATATGTCCAAGAAAAATAACGATTGAGCTTCATCCCTCTTCACTTTGAAGTCATGTCGTTTTGACATGAAATGGTTCTATGTTAATTTTCGAAGCAGTGACACTTATTATGAACTATGCGTTTCTGTATAGCGTCACAGTATCTAAAAAAAGTATATACGTGATTTTATAATTTGTAACGACGATGTTATCTTGGATGTCCGCGGCCATAGGCTTCACAGGCAATCTAAATATTAACTCAGGCTTTGTTGATAAAAAAAAAACATATTTATTAAACATTATATATTATAATTTCTCTCGTGCTTAAACCTCAAGAAGAATGAAAATAAACAGACAAACTTGCCTACTTATATAAGCAGGAAAATTCCCTGAAATCAACTTGGCAGAATGATTTTGGGGACGCGCAGTAAAAAAAACTTGATTATTTTTTATAGAAATTAATAAACATACATATTTTATGAAAAGTGTTTGGATTTCATTCATGAAACTTCACTGAGTAAGAAGGCAGTTAAATTGATTCTGTGCTTTTGCGTTTAAATTATCCTCAACCGAAGTTATCCTGCCGATACTTAACACGAAGGAAAGTTTCGTTTATTCCCCAATGTCGTCATAAAATGTTTTATCAAATTGGAAACTGTCGCCTTCAGAGATCTAGCTCAAGCCTATATCCAGTTATAGAGACCCGATGCAATGAATGGATAAAATATACATAGAAATAATATCAAATCTTGTCACACATGATGTCAAACTCAATAGCAAGAACATACTTATTGTTTCGTTAAATATTGTGGTTCTGTTCATTGCATATATTTTATTCACTCCTTGATTGTATGTGTAATTGTGTATGTAATGTGTTTTGTAGTCTCCTCCAAATAACCTAATATAGACAACATAGATTATCTGCCTATCCTACGACAGAATCGGAGATTGGCGCGTCGTTGATGCTTTTACTTTTGCTTTTACAATGCCAAATCCAGACTGAAAAACCTTACATTACCTAAACCTCAAAACAAAATATTTTTTGTATGATTGACAAGATGACAGCGAATGCTCTTTAATCATTACCATAAAAAAAAAACAGGCATCAAGGCCTATAGGGTGTTAGTATTACATCTTACTTAAAAAACTATGTTAGTCCCACATTATTTTTATGAAGATGCCTTATCTATGGCGATACGCCAGGACTTTCTGCGGAATAAATTGTCACAGATACTAACCAACATACCGAAAAACATAGTTTTTTTGAAAACAAAGCTTAGTAACATTCTATAGCATTTTAAGTAAGCAAAGAAAAATGTAAATCTATCTAAGTAATCAAGTAATAACATGTTCAAAGTGTATAAATAATTAACAAACTCGAAAGTTATATTATAAGTAACTAGGTACTTCCTAAGCAAAGCTTCTATAAAAACAAAACTTCTTCAACTGCGGATGGATCCACTGAAAATGTGTTCTCTTCTCCGAACAAATTTTCAGTTCCATTTACTTGAACAATCGGAATTTATTCGGGTAACGTCGCTAAGATAAATGTGCTCAAGTATGCTGAATCTTACAACTAAAACTTAGAACAACAGTATAGTTGCTTTCGTTGGTAGTTTGATGCTATTCCAACAACCTACTACATCTCAGGGACTGTTTCTGAACGTTAATAAAATACATAAAACCCTAAATAATAACGCATAGTCTACCGAATAAACCTGTGCTTTGAGATAATAAGTGTTATTTTATCATTCTTGTGCCTACTTTTTTCTTGGTCGTACTTTTCCTGATGTTATAGCTTTTTCTGTTACTTACCTACTTATAGAATTTATTTAATTAGAATAAAATTGAACTGAAATATTTAATGTAGAAAATTGTGAATTTCCAGTTTATTTTTTTTACTAGCTTTTGCCCCCGGCTTCACCCGCGTGGATGTCGGAGATTAATGCAAGAGGACGTACTACCGCGATAAGAATGTGTTATTCCAGGTTATATAGGTAATATAGACTCTGTGTGCTATTTTCGATCCAGATCCATTCAGCCATTTTTGCATGATTGAGAAACAAACACCCAATCATACATATTTTCACATTTATAATATTAGTAGTAGTAGGATTATAATTCATATTACTTAGGATTCATAGTTTATGAGAACATCATGTGTGTTGGTGTTTTTAAAATAAGAGTAATAGTATTCAGAGTAAGATGACTGCGACATAGGGCTTGGTTTAGTTGAATATAAGTCTTCCTGGTTTTTCTTAACGCTCCTATTTTACCTATACAGACACTCAATCATTTACCAGACACTGAACATAATTATAGGAATAGTACTTTTGCCAGTGGCTGGGCCCGTATAGCTGTCGGAAAATATCACCCGGGAACCTACTACCGGGATAAAGTAGGTATCCTATCTGTTACGTATCCATGATATAATATATCTTTGTGCCAAATTCGATCTAAATCCGTTTGGCCGTCTTTGCATCATTGAGAAACAAACATCCAAAAATCTAAACATCTAAGCCATTTCGCGGTCTCTTTTTTGGAATAATACTATTAGGTTAATTTTGAGTATAATGAACACACATGATATTCGCAATTACTATGAAGCCAAAGTAATATGAATTACAGTCCTACTTATCCTGTACTACCCGGCTGCTGCCAACGGATGGACGAGACGGACGTACGACCCGCCAGCTGCTCTGCGCCCGCTTTTTAAATCTCTGATATCTTCTAAGATATTCATTTAAATTACATGCTGTAAAAGGCCATATTGATCTATATTAAATGCACAATGTATTTAAGGTACTTAATTGGATAAGAATTAATGCTGTATTGCTTAAAATTGCTTCGTAAATAAGCCCTTATTTCTCGTAAAAAGTAAATGATAAAAAATGGTTATTGTGGGTTATCCCTAAGAGATAGACATATACCATTGCGGACATTTTTGTAGGCCTTTTTAAGGTGTACAATACTGTAGTACATTGTTTTGATCTATTTCGTAGGATTCAGCCAGGGTTTTTCGAATTTTGAGACGTATGTCAGCGTAGTTTTCGAAGACAGTTATTTTTTTCTAAAATAAAAGAATCTTTCTAAAATAAAAGTAGTTTAAGTTACTCTTTGTTACATCAGCTATCTGCCAGTGAAAGTCCCGTCAAAATCGGTCCAGTCATTTCAGAGATTAGCCGGAACAAACAGACAGACAGACAAAAATTGTAAAAAATGTTGTTTTGGTATATGTACCGTGTATCCATATACACTTAGTAAAAAGTGGTTATCTTAATATTAAAAACAGACACTCCAATTTTATTTATTTGTATAGATTTTATGCCAACGAGAATAGGCACATAGCAAAGCCTTAGCCTATGAGAAGCTGTGCCAAATTTGTACGACGAAGGCAAGATCAATCTAGGATACATAATAACAAGCTGAATATCTTAAGCATACGTTAGATACGATCAAAATTCCTGTGACGTAGCATAGAAATACGGCTTCGTATATTCTGGGAACTTAAATCGAATTTTTCGTCTCTCATAGTGATTGAAAATATTTCGCGTTCATCGCTGCGCCGAAGTCAACCTATCGCTGGAATATATTACGAACGTGCTTTAGATACAACCGCACATTAATACTTAATTTTTTTTTGTAGAAATACGAGTAATTGTTTACCGTGTTTGCTAGTTGATGAAGTGGTGTGTATATTGGAACTCACAGTAAAAGTCAAAAGAGAACCAACATCGTCTTTTAAAACGTTTGTGTGATGACAATAACAATCGTCAATGAATTGTCTTATAGATTTTTAAAATGACCAACGAAGCGGATATTTACCACGAAGTGAGCAGTTAAAGTAACGAAGACACATCCAATAAATGAATACATATTCTCTGTTCTATATGTTAGTACCTTTTTAAGAAACATAATTAGCATATTAATTGGTTTGTCTTGTTCTAGGCTCGCTATGCAGCGCCTGATTAGCATCACTCTCCTCAGCATCGCCGCAGAGCACACGCACGCGCAGTTGCGCGAAACGGAGCACCAGGGACCACAAACCTGTGGCGGACACTTGAAGGCTCCCGTGGGCACGATAACGACACCAAACTTCCCCAACCCTTTCCCTGTCCCTATAAAGTGTAAATGGATAATAGAAAACGACATAGTGAATGGAACTATATCGATATACTTCACTCAGCAGTACACTACCAGTGGGCTGACGTTCACTGAGTACATGTACTATGACGAATCTTACAAGTTAGGCGAGAGAAGAGCGCTCACCGTCACCGACGAGAATATCACAAGGATTAAGTGGCTTCAGGTATGCTTTAACTTCAATTTTGAGTATCCCCCATTTGTGGTTGAAGTCTGTTGGTATTGATAGTTTAAGTGTTAGAAAAGTGTTTAAGGGTACTTGCACGTAAAGTGGCATGTTTTTTTTTTGTTGCGTATCATATGATGTGGGGTGTCGTAACAATGATGGTCGATGTGTAAAAATTATTGGTCGATTCAAGAATTCGTTTTCCAAATATTAAGTTTTAACGTGCTCATTTTTGCTAGTGTCAAATACATTAAAATATAAAAAAACAGCAGTATACTACTGCCTAACGCAGTTAAAGAAAAACCGTGAAATCTATGTAAGCTTCATGAGTTATAGTCGACTAACTTACGATTGCAGTAGGAATGTATGGGAGATATGTTTTTAACAACACAGGTATTATTATTTCTGGTATAAATTCTTTCCAACTACAGAACCCGTCATTTTGCGTGGTCCAACACGCACTTAGGCGATTTTGTAAATTTTTCCATTCAATGAAACTTAAATTTACTCTCATAAAATAAGATTAACCTAACACTAACAAAGTATTTGTCTTTTTCCAAATCAAAGTAAAAACATTTTGTTAATATTGCCACCACAAATATATTGCTAAACGCCGGCCGCTTGACTAATTGCCTCCATACGGAACTCTTACGTTGTAAACTGCACACAGTTTGCTGTTAGAGGCTGAGAAAATGAGTTTGAATAGAGAAAACTAACACAAACACACGGACGATATAGAAACAAACTGGTTAATCTGATATTTTTGTGAGCGAGTTTAACACGTACTTTCATCAATTTGAATAAAGCTTTGAACAAAAAACATGAGCTATATCTATGGCATCAGCTGCATGAAATCGCTGAACAAAAAACGTGAATTTGAACATAAAAATTGTTTTTTTTTTTGCGTTTAAATATTTAAAATGGCAATTGGCTTTTAAAATGTTGATGTTATTGTTCCGTGCCGCTCAAGAATCGACAAATTGCGAAATAGGCATTCATTTAGCCAGCTCTCATAGTCCTGTGGTACTGCTCAAAACGTCGGAGCTTAGGTAAAACGCTTCAGGTTAAATTGCGATGGTTCGAATGTTTCCGGACAAGTAACGAATGATGTCAGTAAGAAGACAGGTCACGACTGTAGGCACTCAAAACTTTCGCTGCGCAACACTGCAAAACAAGAAAAGTTTCGTGTGGTGTTATTAGCTGTGTTTGTCGAGAACTAAACGGATGCGGCTATCCTATCTGACCTCTTTAACCCAAATACTGGGTAATACCACACCTCTTAGTAACACTACCCAGTCTAGAGGTATCGTATTACTCATTATAAGGGTCGGTTTACATCTGACGGAAGATGCGTCGAGCGTATCATCGGTCGCGTCTATTCGGTCAAATAGTGTGCTTTCATATCTGACGGAAGATGCGTCGGGCGTAATATGCACTTCCGTGATAAATCGTTATGTATCCAAACATTTTCAATGCAAGAAAACTTCGAACGGTCTGTAAACAAACGATCTCCGCTGATGTTACACCTAGTCTGAATGCATCAGTCAATATACGCGTAGCGCGACGTGCCGCTCTTTACGTCGGCCGACAATGCGTTGACGGAAACGGAACAGACGCTGTACGCTCGACGCACTAACGCAACATCGGTTAAGTGTGAAAGGTTGAATGTTTTCTCTGAATATAATTGTCTGTTCTGGCGTTACGCGACCGATCATACGCGACGCATCTTCCGTCAGATGTGAACCGACCCTTAGGGTCTTCCAAGCTTTTGACAACCCGTAACGACTGTCAAAGATTTAAGAATGACAGCCGAGACCAACGGATTAGCGTGCTTTGCGAGGTTGGAGGGATCTTGGTCTGTAAAGATGGTCAACCATCCACAGACAAACCGCGGCAAGCGAAGCTTAACCTGATCAATCGATCCGTACGGCTATTATAACGTAGCCACGAGCCTCTAGGCTACACGGTGAAATGACATAAGGTGTCAATTTGCTTAACAAATAAGTAATTTGTCTAACTGTACATCTTCTGTTTCAATATGTTTCAGTTTGAAAAAAAAAAGAAAAAAAAAAACAAGTATATGATAGACTGCAGAATAAAAAAAAAGCTTATTCAAAAAAAAGGCGAGTAAAACTTAGTGGTTAAACGGGTATAAGCAAAATTATCTTCGTACAAGACCTATCCCTAAAACTATTGCAATCGGTTAAATTATAGGCCTATGCACGTCGATTAATATGTTCCTTTTTTGTAAGATACACTAAGTTAAACCGTGGAATACACGTTATATCAGCATGCGTAAACTAGAGAATAATTAATAGTTAATCTATTACGATAAAATAGGAGAACAAGTAATGTAAAAGGTCCTTTTTAACTAGCCGGATGTAACGCTCTAGAAGGGTGCCGTTGGTGCCGTGTATAGGGACGGTAGTAACTCGCTGTTTACGAGGTCTGCAGGCTCTGTGACGGGCGTCAAATGTCCGCAACGATGTTGACGATGACGGCGACTCAGTACGTCGTAGACCTCACAATAACCCGGTTCTCAGTAGCCCGTCGGGGAAAAGCCGAAATTCGGCTTGTATGGTCGTCGTCAGTTGCACGGAAGAGTTGCACACAGAATTTTTCGCTTTGAGCGGATAGCACTTTTAAAACTAGCACCTGATAAATACGCGTAGGCTTACTTATGGATTTTAGGGCTAAATATTGAAAATTTAAGCGTAGAGGTTCCGAAAATAAAAAATTGATACGACCCCTATGGCTTCAATCTGCAGCACAGAGTACTATTTTATAGAAGTTTATAGCTGATCTGCAGTCTGAGAGTTGACAAGAGAAATTTTTGGCATTCGATTTATTCAGGATCGAAATTTGAAGTTGAACAAAAATATAAAGAGGCCAGTGTTTCTAAAAAAAGTTAATTTAGAAACCAAAAAGTTTCTTCCGTAGTGGATTTACGCTACAATAGTCATGAGAGAAGCCGACTTATAAGAACCATATTCCACGATTTTAAATACAGAATGTAGCCAAATTTTTAGCAATCCAATTATTATTACATAAAATTTTCTAAACGCGATTTCTTTCTTTTATCTCAAACAAGGACCCTCCAGAACGTTTGTTCCTACAATGTGTAGCTACAATCTCGTACAAATTAAATTGACCTTGAAGTACAAGAACGATTGTTCTCCAGATTCTATGAGTTTTTTTATTGGAGCGTGGGTGTGACAGGGGTCGAGCGGCTGCGACCTTCATCAGTTAACTGGTGAGATACCGACTGTAAGGGAAACATTTGGAGGACGAAATATGGGTCAAACTTAAGATAATGGTTGTCACGGTTTAAACGACTATACTGGATAGTATAGTCGTTTAACATCATCTCAATGCGATTATATACACGAATAGGTATCATACATAACATGGTAATCATTCACACGTAATCTCTCCCCCATAAAACCATAACGTGAACGTTGAATACAAAAAAATATATGAAAAAATATTCGTAGAATACTTTTAAAATTAAACATGTCTCAGTTTGTTTTAATAAATATTGTTATGCTGTTGTCTGTCGGTGAACTTACAATTGAATGCCCAGTGAAACATAAGGCAGGTTCACAGCTACATTTTAGCTACATTTTGTACTCTAGCTAGTATCAATAAAATCTAAACATAAAAATCTAAAAGCCGTAAATTAATTTTAGTTCAATCGTACTGATGTAAGTTTATTTGGGATCATTGACGTGCTTCTCTGGTTCAAATGTGAGTACTGATTAAATTAATTGCCAGCAACCCGTGTAATCGTACAAACAATGAACCATTTTCATAAATTAAAGAGGTACGTAGGAAAGTGAGCTTCACATAATATTTTTCATGCATGTGACAGTCAAAAGCCCTTCAACCGCATACATTATTAGCTTGGTTCATCATAACGTACGTTGGATGGTGGGAAATTAATATTGATGGTAACTAAGTGAACGATGCAGAACAACAAAAAGTTATGCGTGGTCATACTTAAAAAAAAAAACAAAAAAAAAAATATACGCGTCGAATTGACAACCATCTTCGTTTTTCTTCGTCGGTTAAAAAGATAGCCTTTATTTGAAAATACCTGTAGGTACTGTGTAAACCCGAGGTTCTCCGTACCGAGATCGTATAGTGAAAAATGTTTTTAATGGATATTACATTAATTAATTATTCCACGCTTTCGAGTACAGCACCGCGTTTGCCATGCAAGCCCATCATCCCGAAACAAAAAACTGGCCAAGACCGAGGGTTCCGTACAAACCTGCAGGTATTCACGGTTTATGCATAAGGTTTATGTTTATGAAATTAAATGTTTTTTTTTTTAAATTTTATATTTGAGTTGACTGAATGAACGGTAAATTGTGGTTTACGATTTATGACGTATTAAAAAAAAAACTACTTACTAGATCTCGTTCAAACCAATTTTCGGTGGAAGTTTACATGGTACTGTACATCATATATTTTTTTTTTAGTTTTATCATTCGCTTATTTTAGAAGTTACGGGGGGGGGGGGGGGCGGACACATTTTACCACTTTGGAAGTGTCTCTCGCGCAAACTATTCAGTTTAGAAAAAAATGATATTAAAAACCTCAATATCATTTTTGAAGACCTATCAATAGATACCCTTCAAGTATGGGTTTGATGAAAAAAATTTTTTTGTGTTTCAGTTCTATGTATGGGGAACCCCAAATATTATTGTTTTTTTTCTATTTTTGTGTGAAAATCTTAATGCGGTTCACAGAATACATCTACTTACCAAGTTTCAACAGCATAGCTCTTATAGTTTCGGAATAAAGTGGCTGTGACATACTCGGACAGACAGACAGACAGACATGACGAATCTATAAGGGTTCCGTTTTTGCATTTGGCAACGGAACCCTAAAAACATATGATGCTGATATATTTGAAAGTTTTTAGTAGTAGTTTAAAATTAATTTATAGCCAACCTGTTTTACGTAAGGTAATCTTGAGCAGACAATCTATACAGTACCTATCTGAACGTTGTTTGTTTATCATCTAACAGACTCATTTCAGCATTGAAGCCCAGCTAAAATTTATATTCTGAACCGCTATATTTCTACCTAAAAGAGTTCCTCAACTCATTAACGTATCGTTTTCTGCTATCGGGAAAAGAATTTAAATGATCTCATCATTTACAGAGGCCGCGTCGGGCATAATGAAGCACCCGGTCAGAGATAAACCTGTGAATCCTCATCAGTCCTGAGGCCTATGTGAACGATGCCTTGATAAAGTTAATAAAATGTCGGAGGTGCTCAAGTCAGTCGGTTAGCTTAACGATTTTGATCTGCTTTTGCTCCATCGCTGTGATACGTACATGCTGTCGTAGGTACCTATCCAATGGGTGTTTCAACATCAAATAATTGTCATTTTGTTTTCCAAAAAATATTATTGAACACGGTAATATAGTGAATTCCCCTTTTATGTCAACTTGAACTCCTATTTTTTAGTCCAATAATATTAAATAGCCAAGTAACTGCAATTAACTTAAATGTAGAGTACGTCGGTCGCGGCAGCGCTCGCTAAGCTCGGTCGGCTCGCGCGCTGTTTGTTACAGTTCTGAGCTAACCATGCATATTTACAAACCTAAAAGAACATTCATTTAAAAAAGGATTCTTCATTAGGAAGTCATCAGTCAGTCACATTTTACATTTTAGAAGATCAGCTAAACATTTCATTTTTACAATATCTGGCGCGATAATAGTATTGTGGATGTCCAAGATATCGTGATAATACGGAAATATAATATTTTGAAATTAATATGGATACTACACTTTTAAGTTTCCGCCCACGATATCGTAACGTGATGAATTATAAAACCGCGCTATATTTTTGAAGGCGTAAGTATTTGATTGAGTGACCTAACGACACATCAAATGTATCCATAGATTAATATTAACAGCTGTACCAGTACCAACCCATCGCTCATTATTATTATGATATACGAAGTCTTCTGATGGATAGTGGGAATTAATCAATAAAACCATAGGTAGGCAAAGAAGAAATTTTTATTATTTTATTATGGAAGTACTACAATTTAGTGACCCTTCTGTAGCAGAGATGTGCAAAATCTATATATATAAAAATGAATCCCTATTTCCATTGGTCACGACATCACGCGTGAACGGCTGGACCGATTTCACTTTTTTTTTTGTTGTGTTTGTAATTGTCAGGAGAAGGTTCTTATGAAAGAAAAAAATAAAAAAAATGCGCGGAAAATTAGAAAATTTAAGAACACTTATTTAAGAATACTTGAGTTCTGCGACTTAAGTTTGTACGTCTAATTGCTGGCATGACTTAAGCTTGTACGTCTAATTGAAATTGGCACAGTTGTTTTTGAGTTTATTCGTTACAAACATACACACATATGCCTTCGAAGTACCAGGTGGTCATAACTTCTTGCCAGGATCGCGAGATTTGTTCGAAACAGTTACCGTGGCCCTCACCCTGGCATAGGCAACTGAAGGAACACGGGTGGGTTTTAGTTAGCACAGTTGTTTTTGAGTTTATTCGTTACAAACATACACACATATGCCTTCGAAGTACCAGGTGGTCATAACTTCTTGCCAGGATCGCGAGATTTGTTCGAAACAGTTACCGTGGCCCTCACCCTGGCATAGGCAACTGAAGGAACACGGGTGGGTTTTAGTTAATAAAAGTCTAACACGGGCCTTCCGCTTCGCCCAGAGCGCGAGACGTGATTAGATGATTTCCCATCCAAAAAAAAAGGTAATCATAACTTGGTATGGTATGAGCTAGGCAGAACAGGCTGTCTCCACAACCCCACGTCTGAGCGCGTAAGGTATGAGCTATTTATTAAACAGGAGTATCAGCTAGCAAACGCGTTGTCTTTTAAATACCACAACCCTAACTGGGTAGGATCTCACATAACCTGATGGTCAGCTAAATAACGTTTTATGCCTTCGAAGTACCAGGTTGTCATAACTGGGAAGGAGCTCACCTCACCTGATTGCCAGGGTCGCGAGATTTGTACGAAAGAGTTACCGTGACCCTGGCATATAGGCAACTGATGGAACACGGGTGGGCTGACCACCAACAAAAAAAAATATCAGCTAGAAAATGCTTCATGCCTTCAAAGAAGCAGGTTGTCATAAATTGGGTAGGAGCTTTATGATCTTTGTAATTGCTAAACAAAGAAGAGTCACCTAGAAAACGCTTTATGCCTTCGAAGTACCAGGTAATCATAATTCTGTAGGAGGTCGCCTAACCTCACCCTAATTGCGCAACACACTATTAATCAGAATCTGAATCATTATGAAGGTTATTTATTGCTCATCATCATTCATATTTTTCTTTCTTTCTCTCTTTTCTTTCTTATGGTCGAAAAAATTGCCTGTCCTTAGAGCAAACAACGTCATGAATTTAGTGGAACTGTCAAAATGAAAGGGGTTCCTACTGATAGTATATTACGTACCCTCTGGGTATGTGTCAGGTAAAAAACGCTTTATGCCGACGACGTACCAGGTTATCATAACTTTGCACGAGCTTACCAAACAAAGGAGTGTCAGCTAGATAACGCTTTATGCCTTTGAAGTACCAGGTTATCATAACTTGGTAGGAGCTAACCACACATATGAGTGTCAGCTAGAAAACGCTTACCACACCACCACCGCGTACCTGATTGTTAAACTTGGTAGGTTTATTACAACATTTATTGAACCTGAGGCGATACGAAGTTCGCTGGGTCAGCTAGTAGGTTATAAAATGTATTCAAATGCAAAATGCAAATACTTTTGTATTTTCTTATTTCAAATACAAAATAGTTTTTCATTTTATATTTAAAATACTAAATGCAAAATACGTATTTACAAAATGCTTTATTAAAATAAAATACTTTTAGTTTTAAAGTATCTTTATTTTGTTAAAAAGTTTATTTATTTCAGTCAGCTAACAGGCTGGTAAATTTACTGTGATACCTTACTTAAATTAAATTTACTTAACATATTTAATAAAATAATTTGCTCAAATACACTGTCGCTCATCTTTCTCCTGTGTGGTCTCATAATCATGCCACCATAAGAAAAAAGTAAAACTAATTATCTAAGTGGCCTGACAAGAAAGCAGTTCAATTCAGTGTTGCCACAGTGAGAAAAACAAATACCATTTCTCATCACATTAATTCTTTGATGTTTACAAAACTTAGCAAAAAGTATTTTGCATTTTGCAAATACAAAATATGTCCTAAAAAGTACATATTTCAAATAAAATATAAAATGCTTTTCTAAAAAAAGTATTTAAATACAAAATGGAAATAGATATTTTGTATTTTCTATTTTGCATTTCAAATACTGTTATTTTTAAATGTCACATCTCTGTTCTGTAGTAAGTAGGTAAACACCTTTATGAAATACAACGTTCAGAAATTTGATTTGCAAAAGGGTGTGGAACAGCGTGCCAAAAAAGTAAATCTTTTACTTTCGGAAAAAGCAGGTAAATGCCGTGAATATGAGGTAAACTAAAAAAATGACCATCAATCATAAATTGGAACAATTAAAATCCATACTTTACAAACGGTGACAGGTTCCTGTATAAGAATAATACATAAATTCAATATTTACTTTAAAGTTTTTTTATTTATACAAAATATGGATTGATCCCAAAACTCTTGCAACATTTGGTCAGCTTTTCTCCAAGCGACGCGGATGACGAGGGTACAGCGAAAAAACATTTTTGTTATTGATTGTCGCATTGAAATAAAACTTTTATTTATACCGGGTGACATGTTATAACGTCTTGAAAAAAAATGAGTGTAATAGGTGAACGGAGTTGAAGCTTTTGGCATTGAAATTTTTATAATTTTTATTTTTGAAAAACATGTAATGAAATTGATCTAGCAATAAATACTACACATTTAAAGTAACATTTTCATACTAGAACAACAAAAACAGAAATTTGGAAAAAAAAAAACAATTAAGATCTATCGAAACTCAAATCATACGCACCCTATTCAATGCGCGACACGTATCAATGATTTTGTAGCGTGGTCCTACCCTTTGAAGCCGGCCGATAGGCGACTTCATTGATCTTTCGCAGGCGCACGAGCCGCACACGCATTCCGGTCCAGCCGCGTCCCGCGCTCCTTGAGTCACCTGCGATGAATCTGAAGGCCTTCCTGCTTTCTATTTTAGTTACACAACACACCATATGAAGGTCGAGACGGTACAAAAAGTCATCCGGTATATTAAAAAAATTGTACATAACATAATATATTGCTGTATCAACCACGTGTGTCTGTATGGAGTTCCTAACAGAACTAATGTTTTCAGGAAAGTGTGCCAAGGAACTTATTCCTTGGCACACTTTCCTGTAAACATTAGTTGTATTTGCAATGTTTTATTTTAATATTTCGTAATAAGTTATAACATAATCACAAACTCAAAGCATTTATTTCAATTCTATCAAAGACAGACTCTTTTAGATGGAACCGGTAAAGTAGAAAGATGAAGCGTAGTTAGTGTAAGTACTTATGGAGAATAATCAGCAAGAAACTCCATGCACACTCTTTTTTATAGTAACTATCCCTTTTTTTTTGAGGGTGGGACATCATCAAATGACGTCTTCTGCTCTGGGCGGAGCGGGAGGGCTTATCAGACTGTTACTGACTGCAACAACCCACCCTTGTGCCTTCAGTTTTTAATAAAGTTTAACGAGGAAATAATTCAACTCGAAGTCATCATATCGTCGTCGTCTACATTATCGAGCCTAACTTTCTCTAAGTTAGTACTAACTAAGTAGAGAAGTATATTAAACACATTACTGTCATGTGGAACGAATGTCGACCGTATCTTATTCAAGTTTAATTCACAAATGTAATATTATCTTTCATTCAGACTCTAGGAATAATGTGAAAACTTAAGTACTAAACAAACTCCAAGACTTATCACTAATCTACTTAGCTTTTCAAATAATCATTCGCTGCCAAATATGAAGGTAATAAATATAATTCTAAATGATACGAGTACATAGTGTGTTTACTAATTAGGATATATCTGTATTTAGACAATATCTATTACTATTGAAATTATTGTGTATGTATTGAATTTATTACAATGGACGATAGACAATGTTGTGAAATTAGAAAAATGAGAGATGCAAATAAAAATAACTAAGTAAGGAACTTTTGCTGTGTCCAAAATAGCTTAATAAAATTTAGCACCAAACTTACTACATCAGCATTTGGCCGCTTTTTAAAATATTTTAAATTGTTCTAACGAAAACGCTGCACAAACGGTAACTTCTCCTCATTTCATGTAAATCCATGTTATATTGTATTTGCGTTATGATGTTTGATGTTTGATTGCACTTACGGAACCAATATAGGATTCCTCACACTTTGGCTTCTGGCTAAACTGATAATAAGTATACTATTACATATTTTATAAGTGTAAGTTGCATTCGATCTCACATCACTTTTGCATGTACTCGATGAAAAACGATAGTTTTTCAACGTTGTTTTTTATTGAAACGTTAAAAAACCCAGCTCAAAAGTATTATTAGATTCAAATCAGAATCTAATAATACTTTTGAGCTGGGTATTTATCAATTGAACTTTTAAAATGGAGATAACAGCAACTTGATCTAAAAAACATCTGCACTTAATATTATAAATGCGAAAGTAACTCTGTCTGTTAGGCTTTCACGACTAAACCACTGAACCGATTTTGATGAAATTTGGTACGAGGTAAGTTTGAACTCCAAGAAAAGACATGGGATAATTTTTATTACGCGAGTTTGTCTGCGTCTGCGATAACTGACCTTTATGCGGAAGAAAGTCACTAGCAAAAGCTAGTTAGATATAAAATAGAGTACTAATTTTATCAACAAGACAAAAACCCTTCAATATGTAGTTCAGGATTACCCTTACCCTTCAATATGTATTCAGATATTCGTAACCATAATCTCTTCCACAGTTCAACTTAACGACTTTACCATTTTGTCCCTCTATTACCCAATTAAGGCTTTCCACCCGTCGACATGACATATACCCTCGTCATGAAAGCCACAATCGCGCTTTATTTATGGTTCAATTGACCAGACAGCTCACCATTGTGTGATTAACAGATTGAATAGTGGAAAAACCGAGGTTTTCCTCATGTGATTTACGCAACTGGATTACTGGATAGTATGGCAAACAAATGGGTATTGTTATTTTGTGTGGTTTCTTCGTTTCTTTTTAACCTAGGATAAAAAAAAAAACGAAGGAACCACTACTATATCATAAAGCTGAAGAGTTGTTTGAACGCGCTAATCTCTGAAACGAATAATCAGGTATTGAACATTATTCTGGCATTAGATGGTATTTATTTAAAATTTCATACATAACAACCTAACAGCTATAATGCGCCAATGCGATGTTACTACTATACAGATAAAAAAAACCTGCTTATTGCTTAACAAGGTACAAAAGAAATTGGTCTCTTAATATTTTTAACGCACTTCAAAGCTACTTCTGTGAACATCTCGTCGTATTCTGAAAGTCTTTGCACTGTTTGAGGATAGACTCAAGATTACGGTAGGACTTAACGCAAATATCTAAGATGTACCCACGAAACATCAATTCCGGCACCATCTCCACTTCCAGGTCCCGCACATGCGTAAAAGCTTATGCGCGAGTATAGCTCAAATACCGCATTTGGATATATTGAAACCTGACTTATTTTTTGCGCTCCACTACACTACCCTATCAACATCTAGTTAAAGTCCGAAGTATTTGCTACCGACAGGAATAACTTAGGTTCATTCGCGAATAGCACACACTTCGCCACGTTTACGTCTTCAGGGAGATCATTGATTATCAGAATGAATCCTAATGAATCAACATTGCTACCTTTTTTTTGTGGGTGGAAAATCATCAAATGACGTCTCCCGCTCTGGGTGGAGCGGAAGGGCGTGTCAGACTTTTACTGACTAAAACCCACCCATGTTCCTTCAGTTGCCCATATGCCAAGGCCACGGTACCTCTTTAGAACAAATCTCGCGACCCTGGCAGTCTCGCGACCCTAGCAGAGGAGGTCAGTCTGGTGTTGGGTTTCTAGTAGCAAATAAATGGAAGCAAAACATCCCGGAGTTCAATGCGTATTCAGATAGAATAGCTTTGCTAAAGTTACGGATTGCTAAAAAGAAAACGCATACAAAGAGGGGACTTACCGCCGCAATTGTGGCGTGCCCAATATTGCTACCCTGACTCACCCCCGAAAACGTGAAATAAGGCTTGCTTAATTCATTGCGAGGATCGTCTGGAGGACACGGTGGAGCATACGGTGGAGGTGTGCCCTGCCTGGGCGGAGCACCGCCGTGTCCTCGTGGAGGCGATCCGCGGCGGCGACCTCTCGCGTCTGGCCCTGGTGCGAGCCATGGTACGGATCGAGAGGGCATGGGAAGCCGTCACCTCCTTCTGCGAAGCAGTAATGCTCGCGAAGGAGGAGGCGAGGCGTGTGAGGGAGTGGCAGTCTCTGCGCCTTCACGTCCCTAGCCGCCGCAAGAGGAGACGCCCCGGGCGTCGGGAGTCGATTGCGGACTCTCGGCCACCGTAGGCGCGAGCTTGCGGGCGGCGAGCAATGGGTAGCTCGCCGCCCGGTAAGGACCAAGCTCGGGTCGACGGCGCGTAGTATTTCACGCGTGCCTCAAAGAGATGTCAGCAGCACTGAAGGGGTTTACTAGGACCGATGCCTGCCGGGGTCGCGTGATTGTTCGAAAGAGATACCGTGGCCCCGGCACATGGGCAACTGAAGGAACACGGGTGGGTTTTAGTCAGTAAAAGTCTGATACGCCCTCCCGCTCCGCCCAGAGCGGGAGAAGTCATTTGATGATTTCCCATCCAAAAAAAAGGCTTGTAGCCAAATCCACCATATACGACGGTATATTCGGTATATGTCTTAGAAAAGGTTTTTTAATAGCACGCTGAAGCCATTACGAGCCGAGCAATATGAAAAAAAGTCAGATAGTACTTCAAGTGAGAACTAAGTAATTGCAAGCAATAAGAAATGGGATGGGAGGTAGGAACAAGAAAATTCACGGATGAAGTCGCGCACAAAAGCTAGTGAGCTAGCTAGCTCTGACGATAGAGATTATTTAGTTCCCTAATTAAGGTTTAACCTTTTTTTTCTGTTTCTGTTTAGCTTATTAACTTATTTTCACCAAATAAAAATGTTGATTAAGAAAAAGATCTTCTTTCAAAGCCCGAATTAGATTTTGCTACTCAGTGGACTGCGGCAAGCGGAATCCAGATAACAGAATTAACACTGAATACTACTCCCAACTCGGCGTATAAAGCGGTCCTTTTATTCCTCAAATAAGGTAATTTTATGTCTTTGAGGCCTTTCCTCGCTCATGTTAACGCTGCAAATAAAAAAAGTATATTTCAACTGGAAGGTTAACACTTCTTTTGTTTTAAACCTTCATCTTCTAGGTGAAACAGGATTGACATGTCACCACTTGTCTGCTGTAAGCGTCACAGTCATTCATCAGACCGTGAGTTACACTTACATTGCCCTGAAGTATCAGCATCGAAGACACGGCCGGAATAAATGTGAAATTGATTTAAGAGGGAGCTATTGCTGCACCTCAGTTTAGTAAGTTGTTGCTCAAATTTGTCTGTGGCCTGGGTCGCGGTATTTGTGCACTTATTAAATGAAATATACTGGCTTCGCTTGCAATTCTATGCGCACAGTATTCAGAAGATGAAAATCGTTAACAAAATTGCTGCTGGTGTCTTCTTTCGTGTAAATGAAGAGGCAACGGTATCATAAATTAAAATAGGTTCAACTCTAAATAAAAGTACGTAAGCCATTTCATTACAAATTGAAGTATCCCTGATTTTTTTGCTCTCTGTATTGTGTCTGGTCATCTGGCATTAGATGGTATTTATTTATTTATTTAAAATTTCATACACATCTATTTAAGCTACACTTTTCTAGCACAGTGATGGCTGTTATGAAAGTCATGATAGCGGCGAAAATTTTAGACGAAGCCCCAGAATAGACCGCGAAAATCAAATTTCTATTAGTATTAAATTCATTTAATCCCATTGCATGACTATTTCATTACAAAACCATCCAATGGGACACAACTTTTTCTTATCTAAGTTCATATAAAGATATGAACTTAGAATAGGATTGTGTTAATGATATTAATGAATAAAATACTGTGAAGCCATATTTGTTACCGCCGCGAATCATATTTTATACAACATATAACCTGACACTCACCTACAATTTGTAAATACCGTTAGAAAATCTAAATTTCGCGGATTACCTTATAGCTCCTTAAATGGTTCGTTCCAACGTACCGCGTCAAAAGGCAGTTGCGTTTCTGTTACGTTTTGATAGTGACAGATGATGACGCATTGATTTGATTGCATTGTCATGGAAATTCTACTTATTACGTTTTAGCTCACTCTTCTTAGTATGGACACTTTGCGTAACTTAGAACGGTGAAAGTAAATCTAGCAATTTTAATCTTTGGGCGGCGGAGTTTGACTTTATGGTGTCAAAAGAAAGGAAAACGTACTAATTTACTTTCTTATATAACGTTTCAGTGACAATTCTCTAGTACATTACAGAGCGTTTTGTGGGGTGTTCTTCTAGAAAACCGCAGCTTTATTGGACAGTATGATTTCGTCGGGCGACCGCCACAAACACGTTTCATGTCGTGACACGAAAAGTGACAAAAGTTACTTTGCCGTTCGAAAATGAACCAATTTCATTATGGGAAATATTTATCTGATCCTTTATTGCTCGCCCACTCCCCTTAATCTATTAAATAATAAATATGCGACGACCTACACTCTCCCCTGGGTAATTTAATCCTACTAATATTATAAATGCGAAAGTTTGTGAGGATGGATGTATGTGTATGTGTATGTTTGTTCCTCTTTCACGCAAAAACTACAAAACGGATTTGGATAAAATTTGGCACACAGGTAGTTTATAACCTGGATTAACATATAGGGTACTTTTTATCCCGGTAGTACGTTCCCGCGGGATATTTTCCAACCTTCACGCGGGTGAAGCCGCTGGCAAAAGCTAGTATGGTATAAAGGGTATTAATAACATATTAAATTACCCAGGGGCGAGTGTATATGTTATAAAGAAAAAAGAAAAACAAGGGTATTTATAATGCAGGAGGAGACGCCCCGGGCGTCGGGAGTCGATAGCGGACTCCCGGCCACCGTAGGCGCGAGCTTGCGTGTGGCGAGCAATGGGTAGCTCGCCGCCCGGTAAGGACCACGCTCGGGTCGACGGCGCGTAGTGTTCCACGCGCGCCTCAAAGAGATGTCAGCAGCAATATAGGGGTCTGCTAGGACCGATGCCTGCCAGGGTCGCAAGATTGTTCGAAAGAGATACCGTGACTCTGGCACATGGGCAACTGAAGGAACACCGGTGGGTTTTAGTCAGTAAAAGTCTAACACGCCCTCCCGCTCCGCCCAGAGCGGGAGAAGCCATTTGATGATTTCCCATCCAAAAAAAAATGGTATTTATAATAATTTGAATTGTTTAATGTATCAAATAAATACTTATTTAAAATGCCGTATATAAGGGACAGCCCTCTGCAAACTGATTTAGTGACCTCAGTATATCAGACAAAGTTGAGATCCCAATAAAAGTGATTTGTTTTATCACCTCATACACAATGTATAGTTACCATTTTTTTTTTTGGATGGGAAATTATCAAATGACTTCTTCCACTCTAGGCGGAGCGGGGGGGCGTGTCAGACTTTTACTGACTAAAACCCACCCGTGTTCCTTCAGTTGCCCATGTGCCAGGGTCACGGTATCTCTTTCGAACAATCTCGCGACCCTGACAGGCATCGGTCCTAGCAGACCCCTTCAGTGCTGCTGACATCTCTTTGAGGCGCGCGTGGAACACTACGCGCCATCGACCCGAGCTTGGTCCTTACCGGGCAGCGAGCTACCCATTGCTCGCCGCCCGCAAGCTCGCGCCTACGGTGGCCGGGTATAGTTACCATGGCAAACGTATCGAACGATCTGACAGGAAACCACGCAGAAATACACACATCGGAGCGTCTGTTACTGTTTTGGAGGGGTATATAGTGAGTGTGATGAATTCTGTAGTTAAGCATTAAGTGAGCAGCTGATTTCGCGCGTCGTTCATTAGAGTATTTAATATTCATTGCTGGTTTTTTTAAATTTAGCTGTTTTCTATAACTTCATATTATATCAAAATAATAATAAATAAAGGACGAATAAAAAAACTATACGGCCTCTTAATCTTTAGCTCGTTTACAAAGCTTTTTTCAGCAATCATAAGATTTCGGATAGAATCTTTGTAGGTTGCCAATTCTATCATTATCTCTAATCTCATTCTTATTGCATAGAAATAAAAAATAACAACTTCATAATTAAAACTAATTTCTAAAACAAATATATCAGATTTATAACAGCAGTGTAGTTGGTAACTAAATAAATATATCCTTAGGACAACCAACACCCCGTTATCTGATCCCAAACTAGGCATAGCCTGTACTATGGTAACCAGACATCAGACAACTGATAAATATACTTCTAAATACATACATATTATAGATAAATTACACCTAGACACAGAACAAATGATTGTGCTCATCACACAAAGATTTGTCCTGGGTGGGAATCGAACCCACGACCTCAGCCTTAGCAGTCAGGGTCACTAACCACTAGACTAACAGGCCAGTCAAACTCTAATCGTACATCTCAGATCTTACCTATAAGAAGTTAAAGGGCGTTGCTATATTATTATAATCTGATTAGAAGACAATGTGATATTTAAATTGTAAAGCCGAAACCTAACAAGAATCGTAGCCAAAAGCCGTGAAATTACATTCCTATTACGAAGATATGCGAAAACAAAAAACCAATAAGGGCCATTAATAGCAAAATTGGAGATTTCAAGAAAAGAAGAAAAAGAAGAAAGAAGTTGCCTATTATGAACAGTTAAAAAGTAGTTAAATGGTGAGAATAAGCTGCTGACTAATGCTGACGGAGGCAATATCAAAATCGTGACAGTTTGACATCCGCAACAGTACGAAAGTTCGTATTCCGGAACGAAATTATTTCTATCTACCTCGGTTTAGAAAACGAAAAATCCTTACCTCATCCTTTTCTTTCCGTAAGCTGTCGTATTCAGACTTCCTGTCGTAAGAAGGCTTTTGTAGTTTATTCCACTCTGCCAGAATATTTCCGCCAAACAGTGCATGTTACATTGTATTTTGAAAAATAAATAAAACGAATTTTATGTTGAAACACATCTGCCTATAAAACCAGTGCAACATTTGTGCGTTGAATTCCAAATACACTGAACAACATTAAACATTTTCACGTATTTTACATAACGAGCGAAATAGAAACCCGTGGAGCATGCAAATTGACCAACCGCCAGTTGGTACAAATATAAAACAAAATAAGAATGGTGTTGAAATCTTATAGAGAACTTAATTTGAAAAAAAAAAATGCAGTTGACTAAAAAAAAGTGTAGCATAATGATGAGATGGTATAGGTTTAGCATTCTTACGAACATTGCTTATAGCAGCAGTATAATCTTTTCTGCTCAAACAACGGACAAAGAAGCCACTGACAAAGGCTCGGAGACGATATCTTTAAGTCGTTATGGACATGTTCCCGGAAGGCCGCACTGCCCGGAATAGGCAATTAACGTAAACCATCCTAAATGTTACGGTTAACAGAGCAGTCAAGCGTTTATGAAAGACTGGAGACTTAGCTGACATATAATTTACATGTTTGATGGTGGGTTTATATACACATAATTATACCAATAATTAACTAGGTAGATAGTAGTAGATATAGTCCTTAACTATGCAAAACACAAGAATTGTAAAAGTTAGGATTTTTACCAAATATGAACGAATAACACCAAAAAAATATTCCATTTGATGAGGGGTTCAACGAAACTTTATTTCCAATGGTTGGACTAATACTATAACCTAGACTACAACTTAAGGCGCGGACTGACTACGATTTTAAATGCTACAACTACATGCTACAGCTCCAACAAATAAGGTTGAAAATTGAATAAATATTTGGATTGACGATGTGACTAAGCTGCGAATTGGCATTTATTTTACGGGTTTTATTTAGATTATTCGGACTACACACATTAAATTAAATAATTTTCTGGTTAAAGTTTTAAAGTAATGTTTATTCTATTGAACTCTTTAAAAAAAAAATGTTGTTATCGCTGAAAATACAGAGATGTTCGACGTCAAAGTTTTTTTTTGTGAAACAATTTTTATTGGGAATATCAAACAATTTTTCACTATTCTATTCGGTTAGAATTTTTCTTTAAACCCTTCTCTGTCCACTGTATTTTTTGTGTCGTATATTTTCATTGCGTTACGTCATACTCGATTGTCAAGGACACCAGTGTTTTGTGAATATTGAGGTAACACCGCGCCTTAACTGTGTCAATAAACCCCCAGGTATCCCAGCAGTAAATACGATATTGGTAAAGTTATTATATCATAAACGTTAATGTGAATGAACCAATCGGAATCAGAAATCTATTAAAATAAATCAGTACGGCTTTTATTCTCGAATATCTCGGATGTTCTCATCTCAGAACAAAATTAACGCCGTCGTGACAGATATCAAAGTAGTCGACGATGCGACGCTGATAAAGAGACTTAGCGTCAAGATTTCCGTGCCAAGTGACAATGTAAGAAGGACATTCCAGTTTCAGAAGCAAGATTTATCGGTTAGTGCATTTGGACATAACCGGTTCCATTGCAACGCTTGAATTAATTGCATTCACTTTAGTTTGGTCGACACTAAAACATTAAAGTACAACCAGTTTCACCAAAAACTTAATCATACTGTTTTATTTTTACGGTAGAGGTCTTGTAAGTATTTTTATGGAGACTTTCTAATCATTGATTTATCATTAGAAGCCATTCAGCCTTTTTTGACCTAAATTGGATCAACAAAATCATATCATATATAGATCTAGCGAAATATCGATCAATTATCACCTTCCTTCACAATGCAACAGTCAAGAAAGTCATAATATTAAGTGACTGAGTCGAAGGAAAAGAATTAGCAAGCTGAAGTAGCAATGGGCCGGCCACATTAGCTGTAGAACCGATGACCGTTGGGGTAGACGTGTTCTTGAGTGGAGACCGCGAATCGGTAAATGTTAGGTAGGACGCCCTCAGGCTAGGTGGAGCGACGATCTTCGCAGGGTGGCTGGTAGCAGCTGGATGAGAGTTGCCGAGAATCGGGCTGAATGGCGTGCAATTGGAGAGGCCTATGTCCAGCAATGGACTGCTATAGGCTGATGATGAGTCGAAGGCTCTTGACCATAGGAAACCTTCAATTGTGACCATGTACTTAGCTTCTGACGTTCCATAAGTGCCCGTGTCGGATTTCCCATCCTTTTTATATAAATATTATAAATACAAAAGTATTTCTGTCTGTCTGTTATGGTTTTACATCGAAATTGACCTAGGGTGAGGACGTAGGATAACTTTGACGGGAATAATTAGCACGATAGTACGTTCCTGTGGGACAATTTCCCACTTTTCACGGAGGTGAAGCGTTAGGTTAAAGCTATTACTACAATAAATTACTGATTAACAAATTACTTCATACAGCAAGAAATCCACAAAACAACATCTGTAATAAAAGATTAATTCTGGAAATCATATTAAATTTTCCTTGTCAAAAATCGTTTACAAATGGAATTAGTTCCGCTCGCTCGGAGAAATGTCCCGTCACAAACAAAGTTTTAAAACGGATTGTAAAAGGATTTCTTCTTTGTGTAATTTCGGTTAATCTTCTGATGAATTTTGTTGTTCTTACGATTGAAGAATGACAAATATTTAATGCAGATATTTTTGTTTTTCAATAAATTGTTTTAGATTATACCAAGTCGTTTCTTTGATCTAATATGAAATACAGACTCTTTACTACGTGATTGTTTTCATCATACATAAAAGTAATACTATATAAGTTCCTCACTTACATTCTGAGGAGCCCATGAGCACCGCCCCAACTTGACAACGCTTTATCCAAAATTGAGGAAAGTATTAATTAACAATTTTTATCGAATAAACTGTTTAGTTTTAAAAACCTTTTGTTATATGGTATAATACATATCTTGAGACGCTAAGAGTTTTTTAAACTATGTACTTATGCTCAAAGAATTATTAAACGACTAGGTACGCATGTTTTTAAAACGGTGGTTGTTTTAAGATGTTTTTCATCTACTTTCATAACAAATTTAATATAAGATTTTACAAGAAGAAACAAACGTGTCATGTTGCACATTGTACTGTTTAACGCTGTACAATGTGCAACACGACACGTTGCACACGTTGCGTTGCGTTTGTGCTACGACAGTGTCGCTCTTGTACCGTTTGCGTAAATGATAAATGATTTTATTTCTGCAAGTAGATTTGTACAAACACTTTTACAAGTCAATAATATTTTTTTGAGCTGGATGAGATCGGCGTTTCCTATCTAACTATATCTGGCATCTAAAGAAGCCACCTATTTTCTGGAGTCTGGTTGAAGGAACAACAAATTTGTATTTGTTTCTAGTATTAACATTATGGATATCACCGTATTTTTATGTGCATACAAAAGATTTTCATAAATATTCTGAGAAGGGACAGTCATTATATTAATCTCTTTAAATTTATCTCTGAGGAAGTGTCCGGGACTTAATTTATAAATTGAATGAAATGCCCTTTTCTGTAAAAAAAAATAATATCTGAATGTCGGCGGCATTTCCCCACAATAGAATACCGTACGACATCACACTGTGAAAATAACTAAATTAAACGGGCTGGCGTGTTGTGATTAAGTAAGTAAAGACTGATTTATTACGAAATGTTTTAATGAACTACAATTGATAGCAACCACAGTTTTTGACAGTTCTATTACCGGAAGACAGACATCATAGAATCAAACACCTTAAGACTACCGGAACACAAACTAGTGTTGCCAACACAACATATTACATTGCAATTCTAACACCCCCCCTCAAGGTAATATGTCTCAAATAAAGCAATAACAAAAAAAAAACTCTACTCTACTTAACACTATACACTCTATATAAAAATATACTGAACCTACAATGCCCAAAAAATAAATAAAAAATTACTACAGTACACCCAATGGTTACTAACTTATGACTATTATACAACATTCCTTCAAACATCTTTTAATCAGTTCACTATTTAGAGCTTTTGTAAGAATATCAGCAGGTTGTTCATTAGTTTTTACATACTTTAACATCAACTTATTCTCCCTGACTAAATTTTTGACAAAATGATACCTTATATCGACATGCTTCAATCGCTTAATATTATCAGTACTTGCTACAGATATGGCAGACTGATTATCACAGAATATAATAGGAATTACATTTTGTCAAAAATTTAGTCAGGGAGAATAAGTTGATGTTAAAGTATGTAAAAACTAATGAACAACCTGCTGATATTCTTACAAAAGCCGCGCGCCGCGCGCCGCTACGCCGTAGTAACGACGGTATAAAATAAATATACAGAACATAAGTACTCATTCAAACTAAAATAATTTACAACAGAAACGCTAAACCAGCTCCTAAGCATATAAACTCGTTAGTCCAACCCGTTCGCTCGTTACTTAATCCCTTAGCACCTACTTTGTGTAGTCCCTGTTTATTATTAAACATGTTTCACTGTTTTAGTAGTAAGTATGTTGTTTTATTGTTTAAGAGCATTAATCTTTATATTATCAACCTACCACGCTTGACAAAGATATATTCCATATCATGATCATGACACAAACACTCATTTTATCGTCCCCTTGCACTGACCTCAAGTGCTTATAAACTAGAATGTCTGTTTACCAAACTTAACTGTGTAGCTTAAAGATAAAACAAGTACTTATGAAAGCTATTTCATGTCTACTGTCACTCTTTGATCTCCGACCGCCTCGAGCGACTCAGCGTCGCTCACACTGGCGTCACGGATACGCGGCTCACACTATACCTTGTGACACGGCAGTGTTTAATACAATATAAGCTTTAGCTAAAAGTGGTGTAATTCAACTACTTAACTTATTTAAAACACATACCCTCAACGATTACAAGAGGACTTCAGGCAGGTTCAAAAGTCGAAGAGTCTTCTTACGCCCTCCGCAGGCCTACCAGGGCAAACCACCCATTGTGAGAAGCAAACTATGGGAAGATCCACCACCTCCAGACTTTGTTAAATCCCAGGAACATTTGTCTTCCGCACGTGGTCTGCAGTGGCGTATATGGAAAGCTCTCAATCAATTACGAACTCAAGTAGGCCGCTATAGACACAATTTGTCAAAGTGGGAGATTACGGACTCATCCAACACCCAGTACAAGTACAGTACATCTGATCAGACCATGCCCCACTTGCTGGATTGTCCTAAGTGCCCATTCACCTACACCTCAGATGATCTTCAAAATGCCACTGATGCCACAATAAACGTGGCTACTTACTGGGCTCAAACGATATAGTATAAAGTGTAAGAGTACCATCGACATGAAAAGAAGCAGAATTTAAAACACTTTCCGAAAAATCAAGCCCCTTGAATAAAAGTGTATTACTGACACTAAAGCATTAAAAGCTTCTAACATTTAGCCGCGTTTCCTTGAACTAAGTGCTAAGCATAAATATACACATAATTAACCTATATTTTTTCCACAGCTGACATAGGCCACCTTTCCGAGAGAAGAAGAATTCTAAATCAGATAAGACAAATGTTTAAACAGTATAATGGGGTCACGGCCTCGCTCCGTATTGAAGTATCAAGGTCAGCTTTCTGACTTCATAAAAGATCCTCCAGAATGACTGATTATTTAGGCATATTATTTTCTTAATTGGTGCGTGGTGCGTGTGAAATTGTATACTTTACTCTTCTTGAAAAACGAAGAGAGAGAAGTAAAACTATGTTTTATTATATAATCTGTTGGCAAAAAGAAACATACTATTTCAGATCTGTTAAGTAGATCAATCATTAATGTCTTTGTTGGTTTATGCAGCTATTTGTTTTACTTTACCTTGACCACGCTTCCCAAAGTACATTTCATCGCACTTAAAACATACCAGCTTCAAGATATTCATCTGCACCAGTGTACATGAACGATACATTATTTACAAACGAAATCCCAAATACCTCAGTTATAAACTTGGGTCTGAAATTCTTGAGAACTTCATGTGGCTCTTTTAATGCAGTCATAAAAGAGAACTCAATTATAGTTTTCTTGTGATTTAATTAATTAGCAATTGCATGCCTAGGGATCAAAACTAGACAAGCCGACACTCTTATTAAAATTATATTGGTCCCAATTTCCTGTCACTTCCATATCGCTGCAAAGAAATCTATATCCTATTGCAGTTAGTTCGAAGTTTCTGGTACGATCCTCAATATAAGGCGATAAGTTTGGCGCACATCCAACAGCTGACATACACATAAAACTTGCATACGAGCTCAGGCTTCTATTCTCGTCCACATTAATAACTTGGGCAGTAACAGTAATATTCTTACAGTACAGTCCGCAGCGTGTGTTTGGAATAACAAGCGCTTCTTAAACTCATAGTAGCATAGTTAAATCGTTATGTTGTGCTATATCGAAAGAATAAATTCAGGTTCACTATCAACGTTGTTTTACTTCAATAACATACATCGAGCGGCATTGAAACCTTTGAATAAGATTATCTAAAGCGCTAAAAATTGCTCATTGGCACTTATTATTTCACTTTATCTACGTTAAAAAATATGCACACAAGGTTGTAGCTCCTTTTGGAGCTCCAGAAAGTACTATTATTAAATTATCTGTCATATTGAGCCAGTAATAATGTGAGTTAAAGGTGTTTTAATAGGTTGGGAAAAAGTTTCTTCACATTTTTTAAGAAAATTCAAAACATTTTTTAATAAAGTTTATTTACATTTAACTGAAGTATGTGGTACCATTTTGTTCGATAACTTTTTGCCATCTTGTAGGTAGGGACATGATCCCATTGCTATAGAAATTTTGGGACTTCTGGTCAAAATACCGCGACAAGTGGTTTTGGCAGTCCTCTCGTGATGTTAACCTGACACTGCCTAAAGAATTCTGAAGAGACCGAAACAGGTGGAAATCTGAAGGTGCAAGGTCAGGACTATACGGCGGATGCATTAACACCTCCCAGCCAAACTCTCTTAATTTTTGTTGGGTTGCTAAAGATGTGTGAGGTCTAGCGTTATCATGATGAAAAACCACACCCCTTCTGTTGATTAATTCCGGCCGCTTTCTCTCAACTTCTTGCTTTAATCTCATCAGTTGTTCGCAGTAGAGTTCAGAATCGATGGTCCTGCCTGGTGGTAACAGCTCATAATGAATAATGCCCTTCCAATCCCACCACACACACAGCATCACCTTGTTGCGAGTTAACCCGGGTTTCGCCACAGTCTGTGAAGCCTGACCGGCCTTTGACCACGACTTTTTTCGCACGTTCTTGTCATACGTGATCCACTTTTCATCACCAGTTATCAGCTTCTTCAAAAATGGTTCGGTTTCATTACGTCGTAATAAAGAATCACAAATGAGTACACGGTTCATTAGGTTTCTTTCAGTGAGCTCGTGAGGTACCCAAATGTCGAGCTTTTTTGTGTACCCAGTTTTTTTTCAAACGTGCCAAAACTGTTTTGTGGTCAATTTCCAGTTCTTCAGCTACGTCGTAACTACTGGTATGCCGATCTTGCTCCACTTTTTCAAAAATGGCATCCATTTTATCCGTAATAGGGCGACCAGAGCGACGTGCATCTTTGACATCAAAATTTCCGGATTGAAAACGCTTTAACCAAATTTGTGCTACTCTCATAGACACTACACTAGGTCCATAAACATCGCAAATTTTTTTCGCGGCTTGCGTTTCATTTTTACCTTTTTTGTAGTAAAATTTTAAAATGTATCGAATTTCTTCATTAGATTCACTCATCTTGACGGTACGAAAAACAAATGAAAATCACACATTTTCCTAATTTGAATTTGGAATTATGTTCTTTAAAATTTAAACTTTCAATGATACCAAAACCAGCCAGATAAAAATAGTATAGCCAAAGTGATTTTATTACAAGTTCATACATACTATAATGCGAAAAGACTTTTTCCCCAACCTAATATTTCAAAAAATACTATTGAATTTCTCTTGGGCAAAACGGTAAAACGGCAGTCATTTAGTTAAAATGGACGTCTCCTTCAATTTAATTATACCCAATTATGACAAACTAACTGTCCGAATCGGATCGGTATTGGTAAATTAATACTCATGGATCGCCCTCCTTTATACACGAATCCCGATAATCAACAGATTGCGAGTAAATAGAAACTCCCTTCGCGAGCAACCTCTGAATTAATTCAATCAGATTTGGGTCACAACTTAATTAAATACTTACCCTTGAAACAGGTCTTCTAGGTAATTACCTTTTTGTAAAGCGATGTTATTAAAGGCGATGGCAAATTTTTGAGTTTCTTTATTTGTTACCGAAATAATATAGTTTTTTTTTTTGCAACAGGACAAGAGTATTTAATGGAAAGTTTGACGTCGTAGGAGTAAAACTCAGCGAGCTTAAAAGTGAAATGAACTGGGTTTGATACTAAAATTCTGCAGTAACGTTTCAACATTCACCCGGATATGATACAGTTTTATCCGAATGAAATGTTTTCTTTCCAGTGTGTTTTGCTGGGTATCTTTTTGTATCATCGTCTACCGTCCAAGTAACAAATTATGATAGAAACTAATTGCTATGTTCTTGCTCTATCTTGAACAAACCGTCTTCATGTTGTCGTGCGAACTCTGCAGTACTAAGCTTATCTGTTATTACTTCGAAGATGTGGTCTCTTTTGCGATGTAATCTTTTGTCCCATCTCAAGTTATTAGAACCCCGCTGTTGGTAGGACCAATACACAGCCGAAGTTATACCGGGTGACATTTTTTAACGTCTTGAAAAAAATGGGGGTAATAGGTGAACGGAGTAGAAGCCTTTGGCATAGAAATGTTTGATGTTTTTATTTTTGAAGAACATGTAATGAAATTGATCTAGCAATAAATACTACACATTTAAAGTAACATTTTCATACTAGAACTACAAAAAAAATTAAAAACCTATCGCAACTCAAATCACACGCACCCTACTCATTGCGCGTCATGTATCAATGATTTCTTAGCACGGTCCTACCCTTTGAAGCCGGCAGATAGGCGGCCTCATTGATCTTTCGCAGGCGCACGAGCCGCACATGCATCCCTTTCCGCCCGTGTCCCGCGGTCGAGACGGTAAAAAATGTCATCCGGTATATAGTAAGCGTGTGAAAGTTTCCATAGTTAGGTGGATGGAATATTTGCGCATGCATAAAAAATGGTGTTCATTCTTTCCGTTTTTTAGCTTACCTATTCCAAGAAGAGTCTAAATTGTTGGAGAAGATGATGATAACTGTGATAACATTAGGATATTAGTATCATAGTGATTTTGGCACGTCTCATAAAACTAATTCTGAAAACGTGAAAGTAAGCTTAAGTGCCAACAAAATTAACATTTATTTTATTATGGAGGACTATGTTTAAGCTATGACAAATCTGTAGCAGTTTAAAAGGCCTTCGCGGATTCGTCGACATATTTCGGTCCTGGTAAAAAGTGGTTTACGGCTGTGGTGAGGTCGCTTTAGAAATTAAGCTGCTCTGTAAACCGCACAAAAGGGTGCATTAAATATTTCGGTCACCGTTACCATTTTATGCCAGCACAATTTCTAACGGCGGCATTAAAGAGAAAATAAAATTTAATTGCAACGTATACTCAATTGAATGCAATTATTCTTCCGAGTGGAATAACGACAATTACGACGAAATACATCATGAAGCTTCGGAAAAATGCTTATAATAAATAATCTTGTTACTTTTATTTAAACCTTTTTGGTTAACGGGTGAGGAGTGGACGACTTTAATGTGTTTACCAGTACGGGCATACATACTCCAGTGGCAACTACTGACTTACAAATGTATTTGAGTAAATAAACGTTACGATTTACAAGTTGTGGTTAATACGTTCAAACCCATGTAGGCGCTTTACTCTGTGTAAATTATTTCATTACCATGGCTCTCAAAATGTTGAAAAAATACATCATGACAAACCGACAAATCCTAGAGCCAAATCCAGAACGAAACTGCAGATTACTTACTTGTAGCTGCCGCAGTTAGATTCGGATTGGATCGGATAGTGTGCTTTATATCACAGTTGACCAAATGGCATGCCGATTTTTGAACCTATTTTAATTATAATTTTAATCAAGCCAAAATCTTTGGAGCTTTTGTTTCAATGCAATTATATGCTTGGCAGTGAATAAAATTTGTACGTAATAAAAATCAAATCTAAAAAAATATATCTAAAGTAAAACGTAAAGAAATTGTTATTTTGAAGATTGAAGTATTTAAATATGTTTGAATTTCATTGAGCACTTGATAATTTCGGGTCGAGGCGAGACGAGAGCTAGTTGAATATATTAATTATCTGAATTCTATCAGTTTCTCGGACGCGGATCGTAACAGTTGTGTATAATAGATGAACGAATTCAACTTACCATAATTCCGTCTGACTTTACTGAAATGATTGCCGGAATTGTACCACAGGCACTAAAACAAGATTGAAAAAAATTAATCATAGCTTATAACTATGGGGATCAAAAGTCTAAAATGTTTGCTTTACCAAAATATATCTGAAACATTGATTGCACTATTACAGCAGATTGTAAAGTTAGGTTTTTTATTTTTAGGTCCAGAGCCCAGTTCTGGTGGTGGAGCTAAGCCTGGACAGACTCGAGGGTACACAGCTCAGGGCGCTGGGTCTGCTGTCCGTGTACGGGTTCAACGTGACGTATGAGGTGCGAGGAGCAGCACAGTCACCGGGACCCACTTCATGCAGCGCCACTGAGTGTAGACTGCTGGGGCACTGCTACGCCAGGCGGGATTATCAGTGAGTATCAATATAGCAACTAAATCTACGATTCAGTTAATTTTCTATACCAAGAGTCGATAACTAGGTATCATCATCATCTCAGCCCGTAATCACCCACTGTTGGGTATAGGCTTAATAACAAGCCAGAATATAACGCAAGTGTGAAAGCATAACACTTCACGACCAAATATATCATCATCAGCAGCCTATAAATGTTCCCACTGCTGGGACACAGGCCTCCTCTCGGTGAGAGGGGCTGGGCCATAATCCACCACGCGGGCCCAGTGCGGGTTGGTAGATATCACATGTCTTCGAATTTTTAGTTCTAAAACATGCTGGTTTCCTCAAGATGTTTTCCTTCACCGTTATGAGAGCAGTGGTGATGACATAATTCACACAAAGTCTAGCGCCTATTTGGGTTCGAACTTACGACCTACTACTCGTAAGTTTATCGCGGCCATTACCATTGGGCCACCACTGCTCCCAAATATATAGTGAATATCATTCACTGGTAACAAATTGTGATGTATCGTACCTATACAACAGAACCTACATATGGATATTTCTACACCATTATTTAGAAAATTTATTGCTTATTCCACAATATTTTCCGCATGGCAGGGAGTTTTACTGTTCGTGTTTTGAGGGTTACACCGGAGCAGACTGCGGAGAGGGTCCGCTGTGTCCCAGAATATCCAACATGTGTAAGAACGGCGGAACATGCAGGTGAGCGAACTCATGACCTTTTGCTTGCCATCGTTTTGTTCACATTTTCTCTTTTTTCCCCGATTTTCTTATGCGTAGTATAATTTCCTCAAATTCTTGCAATAACAAAATGTTAAGTTTCATGAAGTAGTGAAAAATGTGTATAATACATATTTCCTGTAAACTACAGTTTTCTGGTTTTATATTTAGTTGTCACATCTGTACGTATCATTTGGCCCGGTCCCATTTTGCTGTTGAAACCACTCCCGTTTTTGCGTTGTGTATTTCGACGTCATCGTTTTTTGTTCTGGAATATAAATGGGAATATACTTAGCGTACCACAAACTAAGGTTACGTAACTTATTCGATTTTTGACACATTTGTTAATGCATACAAAAGTTATATAAATATCTACTTTCTGCAAGAGGATTATAATTTATTATAGGTAGAACCAACGTCTACTCGATAAAGATGGGTATGTATCATACATCAACCGCTAGACGTTATTAATCCAACCATAATGTACAGTGTGCAAGTTGTATGTATGCACAGACAGATGGGTCCTGCCGCCGTCAGCTGTATCTGTGCGCCGGGCTACACGGGTGATCTGTGCGAGGCGCAGCTAACACCATTCGGTGAGAACTAATTTAATAAGTTCTAGCTTGTCTTTTTCTAAAAACAGCACTGCCTCCATAAAAATGGGACTTGTACAATGACTGAACGAGTCTTTTTTACGCCACTATTTCTATGTGTTCATGTTTGATATTATATTAAATTAAAAATACACTAACTAGAGTTACAACTAGTAACAATGTCTTGCATGTTATTACAAGTAATAATTACGTGCTCGTTATCATTATTAATGTGAATTTTGTTTTAGAGTGCGGTATAGAAGAATGTGCAGATGTATGTGGTAACGATGGAACAGCTTGCGACTGTAACCCAAAGGAAACAGACGTCTGTAAGTGATTACATTAATCAATAGTGGTAGGACTGGTGATAAATTTGTTGAAAGCCTACCGAGAAAACAACACACTATTGCAAAATAATAGCGGTCGTATGATCCCATGCTGCATGGTTATTACTTAACCTTTAGTTATGCAATTAATATGTAAGATATTTAAGAATTCACTCAATAAATCGTACATTTTAGAAAGACGATTATTCGCATTATCCTCAACAGAATAAAACTAAAGTAATGAAGGAAAAAAGCGAAACAAACCCATCGTACAGCAAACTTCTTGGAACGTTAAATAATAACGAAACTATATTTTCTATGTCATACATATTTTACGTTTTCTCAACCTGTATTATACATGTTTTAATAATTCGAGGAAAATACAGCCAGAGTCAGAGCGCCAGAGCGCTGAATGAAATAATCGCAAACTTATCGTGTCAGAAAATTTTAAGTGCCGTTAAACTGCTGTGATTGACTGAATGATTTATTAAAATCCAAATGTTTTGTCTCCACAGCATCAGCACGATTTGAAACTAGTCTGGAAGTAGTGGATCAAGCTGCTATAAACATATCTCAAGTGGAAGTAATAAAACAGGTATTTCTTGATAAATAAAACCACAAAATAATGACAGTAATTCTTTCAGAAGGAAGGTTCATTTATTTAAAACATATTTCTTACCCTTTTTCAGTTAAAAAGTTATTTAAAGGCATCAAATATTACATTAGAAGATGAAATAGAAGTTCTAAACATAAGGTAAGTTTCTCGTTACTAAATACTCTTGTTGTGTTTCTTGTGATGGTGTATGTAATGTCTGTGTATGTGTCAGTGTGGTATCAGCGGGCAGCGCGCGCGTGGTATGGGTGCGCGTGTGGGGTGTGCGGCGCGAGGCGGGCGCATTGCGTGCGGCTTTAGCGCGCATGCGCACACACCACGTGCGTCTGCGCACCAACACGCTCCATTTCTACATGCAGCCTGCGCTTAGCTTGCAGGTGAGTACTATACGTATGTATTTTCCAATAATCTATTACAATAAAAGAATCATTTTTGGGACGTTTTTTGTAGGAAGTTGAATGTGATGAAATACCATTACACCCTCTACTTAATTTAATTCACTTCCAAGACTCACGAATATAAAGACACCATTAGTCTTAATGCAGTGAAAACAACTAAAGAGAAATCTTAGCTTGATTATTCCTACGTATCCATCAGTAACAGAAGAAAAAAAAATGGCTCGAAATTGATTTTGGAAAGTGGATGGAGTTTCAGAAAAAAATCTTTGTAAGAATATTTTAATTAATTTGAACGATTTGTTTAGAAAATTCCAAAAATACTTTACAATATGTGTGACTGCTCTATTTGTTCACATGGGCTTAATACAATTTATTGTTCAGTTTGAGTAATCCGAACTGCCGAGTCCGAAAATTTGGAGAAACCGCACACGGGACACATGGGATAAATGGGACGACCAATCATGATTATGACGTTGTGTGATTGATATGTACCATGATATTAACTAAACACTCTTAAATAATTATGTGATCTGAATGTAAGGACCATCATTAGGTACTGATCAAAACTGTCAATGATCTGAGTATTTTCTTATTGACCCGAGAAAAAGAAAACCATCAACAATTGAATATAAATTTAAGGGAAATCTTGAAACAATGGCCAGGTGTTATGGAGTCAAAAGTAGATGAAGTAATTTTACTTCTGTAAAAGTCTTCTTATTCCAGGGGCGAGTGATGAATAACTTAAGAATAACTTAATTCCGTGATATTTTTCTAGATTTTTACAATATTGGTAATCTGTAAAAGTTCCGTGTGGTGCCGGACGTAAAGAATAGCAACATCCTATCTCTTCCGGTGGGTGTCGGAAAAGGCGACTAAGGGACTTATTAGAGAAATGGCAGCAGCTTTATCTATGTATTTTATAACCATACTGCGATCTGGCAAACCCCGGACTCTTGACTTTGACTACAGAACCAAAATGATCGTTCAGTGAGCCAAAGTTTAGACCTCGGGTTTTTGAAACATCCTTTCGGGCTAACTTTGCTAGGACATTTTCAAGTGACAACCTTTTGCAGGCTCTTGTTGTGAACCAACGTTCAGAAATATGGGAGGGGTCAGAGTTCATATTGACATGTATGGCGTTTGGATCTCCGAACATCACCTTCACATGGTACAAAGACGGTATCAAGATAAACTTTAATGGTACCACAAGGTAAGTGGAACGTTAAATGTGTGTGACATTTTGTAGTTAAGTAATTCTAACCTTTAAAAACTAACCAGGCGGATGCACGTAGCCATAACGGAAGCTGGCTTAATAGCCTGGTGTCGAGATCGGCAAGTGAGTGAGCTTGTGCAGTACCGGCACTAAACGAGCGCCCATCCAATTACCGGCGAATGTTATTTAACCGCACCGATATATCAGTCTAACGAAACTTCCAGCGTTCACTTCCTGGTGGTTCATTTTGTTCAGACATTCAGTAGAAATGAGTTGGATTTAAAAACTTTATTTAAGGCAAACAAATTATTAATTATACTTTGAAAAACAAAACGACAGTACAAAGGCAGACAGTAGGCATTGCCATTAGCAGATCATTAAATTTTCAGAGACATTTGGACGCGTTTGGTGTCAGAAGACGCTCTCGGTCGACACATGTCAGTATTAGGCATATCAGAAGCGAAGAGGCCCGATGGCGGCAAATGGTCCTGTGCAGCAGAGGATGCTGGCAGGAGACGATGTCGAGCGCTGAGGCTGACGGTATTGAGACCGCCCGATGTACGCCTCGTGCCTTCCACAATCACTGTCAATAAGGTGATACAATCTAGACCGGAGGTAAAATAAATTCTTTAGTTGTGCTGGCATTATAACAGGTGACAAAAAATTTGTGTCAGGGTAACAACGTGAGTATAACATGTCTGGCGGGAGCGGAGTGGGTGCACGGCGCGCTCGGGTTCAGTTGGGCGAGGGAGAGGACGCTGCTACCGATGACACCAGGCAGAGAGGTCTGGGAGGATCTGTATCCTGCGGGGAGCGTACTCAAGCTTTATAATGTACAGGTATATTATGCACTCTTTTGCGTTGAATACGTTTAGAATACCAAAAAATAAGAAAATATTGCATTTTATATAATACTATTTGACATACCTTTTGGGGTTTTAAATAGAAATCTAGCGAGTTCCGATGTCAAGTATCATCGGTAACTGGCACCAACGCCAAAGGCGTGACCATGTGGGCTATTGGACCTGACGACGAAGCCTGCGAGAGTGACATCTCTCATGGCATGAGGTGGCCGAAGACTGCTCCTGGAGCGCATGCAACAGCCGCCTGTCTACCTGGTCATAGCGGAGAGACAACAAGGTATGTGGAAAATATTGGTAATACTAAAAGAAATAGTCGAATAAAATTAAATATCGTTTCTCTATCATGTAATAAAAGTTTATGTAGGTAACTTATTTGTAGGTTTTGTGAGCCGAAAATCGGACAACGTGGCGTCAAGTGGATGTTACCAGATTTCTCTGGTTGTGTGGCAGACTCACTCAGGGATATTTATGAGCAGGTAAGTAAAAAAACCGGCCAAGTGCAAGTCGGACTCGTGCACCGAGGGTTCCGTACAAACCTGCAGGTATTCACGGTTTATGCATAAGGTTTATGTTTATGAAATTATTATTATTCTTTTTAATTTTTATATTTGAGTTGACTGAATGAAAGGTAAATTGTGGTTTACGATTTATGACGTATTAAAAAAAAAAACTACTTACTAGATCTACCAAACCAATTTTCGGTGGAAGTTTACATGGTAATTAGAGGATTCGATCCCGGGATCTCGTGATCCCGGATCCCGGGATCTCGGGATCCCGGTCATATTTTAGTCCCGAAATTATCAGGATCATTTTTTTTCAATCCCGGGATTTTCGGGATTGATACATTTTTTAAATAAGTCAATAAAAATGTGCGTGAAACGAAACGCACTTGCCTTGATTTGACACCATCTTGTTTACACAGCTGATTTCATTTATTTTTGCTAACTGGTACCGGATTATGGGTAAAAGTGTATAAAAATTACCGCTACACGTCGTGTAAGTATTGATATTTTCTTCTTTTTGTTAATTGGTGATAATCAATGAAATTATTAAAAAGTAACAATGCATTAATATGTCTCAGTAAATTTTCAATGAAAAACAACAAGTGTTATTTTCTGTAGCTCAAAGAGGGTATGTTAATATCGTACATAGACTTAAATGTTCTTTTCATTTTTGTTTAGGTTTAAGAAGTAAACAATATCACTATCCAAAGAAAGTTTTTATGTCAAGAAGATGTTTCGTCAGTGTAAAGTATTATTTTGTTGAACCGCCTTTTTGAAAGGAGATGTTTCATTTTTATATGGGGCTCCGGCCATAACGTGTACCGTTTAGGGAAGCTGGGTAAATTACTCATGAATAGAATAAAGTAACATTTTTTTCATAATATCAAATGGTTTTTATGTACAAAATAAAAATTAAAAATGTTTGACGTTTGTCGTAAGAGTTAGCAAGTGGTTATTTTGAATTCGTTTAGAAACACACTTCGAGAATGGAGACTAAAGATTTTTGTAACGATGAAATGGTCACACTTAATTATGTTTACTCAAAAATATTTATAAGAGAATAATAGTAATTAATTTTAACACTACAAGAATACACACATTTTTTAATTATTTTCTACTTAACATTCATTTGATGAGACATGATTTCAGAACGAATGAAGTCAGCAAGCAAACGAGACGCCATGTTGAATAAAACATGGTAATAATTAAAAAACTATTATTTTTTGTACACAACAAATCAGGCGCAAATTAACCAGAGAATATTTTTCCCTAATTTGTGGTATTTTTTCCTCTTTTTTGATAAATGTACATCTGATGGCCGAAAATGAAACATCTCCTTTTAAACTTAAATATTCTCTCTTCACAAAACTAAAAGATAAATGAAAAAAAAAAGAAAAAGTTTTTGATATGTTTTATTGTCTTTTTTACCATTTTCCATTAAGTGTACAATCCCGGGACTATCCCGGGATCCCGAGATCAACTGTAGATAATCCCGAAATCCCGGGATTGGAAAAATTTACCGGGATTGAATCCTCTAATGGTAATGTATATCATATATTTTTTTTAGTTTTATCATCCCCTTATTTTAGAAGTTACGGGGGGGGGGGGGACACATTTTACCAGTTTGGAAGTGTTTCTCGCGCAAACTATTCAGTTTAGAAAAAAATTATATTTTAGAAACCTCAATATCATATTTGAAGACCTATTCATAAATACCCCACACGTATGGGTTTGATGAGATTTTTTTTTTGAGTTTCAGTTCTATGTATGGGGAACCCCAAATATTATTGTTTTTTTTTTTTCTATTTTTGTGTGAAAATCTTAATGCGGTTCACCGAATACATCTACTTACCAAGTTTCAAATCAAATCAAATCAAAATATTTTTATTTCATATAAACCTACATGGGCACTTATGAAACGTCAGAAGCTAGGTGCACGGTCGGCACGGTTGGCACGAGTTCCAACAGCATAGCTCTTATAGTTTCGGAAAAAAGTGGCTGTGACATACACGGATAGACAGACAGACAGACATGACGAATCTATAAGGGTTCCGTTTTTTACCATTTGGCAACGGAATCCTAACAATACGCAAGTGTTATGATGATTTTGTTAAACTAACAATCAGGTTGTTTTCAGTTTACTCTGGTATCGCTGGGCTACTCTTGGCGCACTGTGTCGGAAGTGTCGCAACAGTACGGCGCGGTGCTGCGCTCCCTGCCTACATACCCGGGCGAAGGCAAGACTCCTCTCACACATGCAGCACACATGCTGCACTACCTAATGTCTGCTGCAGCTCAGCCAGCCGACAGGTACAACAGCACGGAACATCTGCTGCAAATCTATGATCATCTGCTTACGCAGCGTGATGCTTTTCTGGATGAAGAGGCAAGTAGTTGCTTCAAAATTTTGGTAGTTAAGGCAAATTAAATTTCAGTAGTTAAGTATGTTACATTAATTGACCATACTACTTCTATCAGAAAATCTTTGATCTACAAAACTCGGTTGTCGACACAGCGGGCATGAAGAGTGACTTCGGCAAGAGCTACCACGAGTTCACAGTCACAACGAAACCAGTACACGACGACAATGTAGCGCACTTCGAGGTTCAGCCAGCTCAAGTAGGGACCGAGGAGTGGCTCGTGACGTCAGCAGGAGTAGAGCTGGCGGATAGAACTGGCAATGCTTCCGTGGTCACCGTGTTGTATCATAATCTGGGAGCAAGGCTGCCGTCGTTGAGAAGATACGTCGAGTATAAGTAAGGATAAAAAATGTATAAAGATATACATATGAGCAAATTGCCAGCTTGCAGGGGTAAAAACAGAAAATTTTATATGAATCTTAGGAGCACTAACTTGAGTGATTAAAAATATATACCTATTTATGAGACATTAAGCACTGCGGACTTCTAAAAAGTCAGTTTAGCTGAGTGCGTACAGAAAAGGTTTGTTGATAAGAGGATCAAATGAAAACTCTTTACTGAATATATTGAAGTCCACTTCTCGCACTATTTATATTTTTTGTAGTTAAAAGAGTAACAAGGAATGGAGATTGGTGGGTTAAATCTAACAGACTTGAGAGGGAAATTGAAATGCAATTTATGTAGGAGATTAGGACTGTGTTATTTCGGTAGCTATTTTTGTAGTTTTTAAAAGAAAAGTTTAATCTGCTGGTCGATGACGATTTGTAAAAAAAAGACAATGCTGCAAATGATTTTTCTCTGCAAAAATTTAAAACACTGAATGCTATGGTATAATTTGATGGAAACGAAGGAAACAAGTGGATCCATAACGTATAAGCTTTATGCGATCAAAGTGTTCGCCATAGCGCGGGTTCCATTACTATTTGCAGTGTTAGCGTTGAAGATATTTTGTTCCTTAGTTTTTGGTATTTGGATGTTTATTTTTGTATTTGTTTCCTTCCTACACGTTAGTTATAGTAGCAACTGTTCCAGATCCGGTCGCGTGACAGAGTACACAGTAGCATCACAACAGGTGCAGGTATCTGTCAGCGGCGTAGGACTTGATACCACGCTTTCTCTCACTGTCACTCTGCTATTCACGCACTCCCAGAATTATAGCGCTATTGGTAAGTAAGACATCAAAACAACGCTCGACAGCTAAGTCATCTAAATGTATGTTTGCTCACGTAGTTGTTTTCTGTGGCAGCAGCTCAGCTCGCGTGTAGTGCTCGGTCGCGCTCGGCCCCGCACATTTGGAAAACGCAAGCGTGTGATATGCGCATAGTGGAGCGCACACACGTCGCGTGCAGCTGCCAAGGAGCCGCTACTATTGCACTCTTCACTGTGGACCGGGAGGCATTCGTGAGTACTATAAGAGAATTAATGTAATATGAGGCTACATTCGATAAGCGCTCAAAGTCTATTTTTCAGACAGGTATAGAGAATGACTTGCGAGGTATCGTGAAGATCTCAGTGAGCCTGGGAGGTGCAATGTGTCTTGTGGCAGCATTATTGCAGCTCTTAAGCCTGGTCGTTGGCAGAAAAACCAGGCTATTGGTGCTGCTCAAAGCGGCCACTGCGGGCTTTCATTTTGCAGCTATGTTTGCTCTACTTGAATGTGATACGAGGCAGGTAAGTTATATTAACCAGAGTCCTGTATAGCGGCATCAGGTGCTAAGTGAGTGAGGTGTGCTGATATGTCGGACAGGTCGTAGCATGTCCAGGCGGCGTAGGCTGGATGGTGGCACTGTGCTGGATGGCGGGTTGCGCCACGTTGTGTGCTGCGCTGCTGCTGCTGCATGCCGAGTTAGCTGCCACAGCTGCTCGCGCGCCTTCTGTCGGACTTCTGTGCGGTACGTGTAGGAGCAGACGGGTTAGTGAGCAGGAGGGCCGGGCATGTCGCCATACTCACGTAAACTGGTTACAGGTGTGTGCACGCTATGCTGGCTAACAGCTCGACTGTGGGGCGGAGCGCCGCTGCAGCTGGGCTCGGCTGCCAACGCCGTGTGTGCTGCAGGCCAAGCACTACTAGCTGCACTCACGCTTGCTCTCGCGCTAGCGCTCAGCGGGCAAGCACGTCAACTCAAGCTGGGCACACAAGAGCACATTTGCAAGCAAGCACGAGTAGTGAGGCACACGCTAATACTACTAAGCACTACGTGTGTGACGCAAGCCGCCAGCTTGTCGTACCTGCAGCCCGGAGACACCAGCATGACGCACGTTGTAGTACTGGCCGCCACCGCGCTGGTTAATGTGAGTCAACGTCACTCAATTAAAATTAAAAAAAAAGCATTTGTTTTAGATCAACCTAGGAACAGGTATTAGAAAATTAATTGTTATTGTCAATAGACCAGTGAACTTCAAAATCTCCCATTTCTCTCCAGGGTATAGCGATGCTAGTGTGCTATGTAATCATGGATGAGGAGTGTCTGCAGGCAGCGCGACCAGCGCGACGCCTACTCACGCTTTCCTCACACAGCGAGTGGCAGGACCCGCCCGAGGGTGATGCCTCTCATAGTCGTAAGTGAGATTCTTCTTTTTGACACATATTTTGCCCCTAAAATATTAAAATATTATAGTGCTTTATCATTGAATGAGTTGTGACTATTTGACTACTAAAGAATAGTTTCAATAAGACCATAGTTTGATGTGGATTCAACCCAAAGCATGACCCAACATTGCCATTCAATACCGGCAGTTTTTACCAACAAGCCAGCTAGTTGCAGTTTTTTTTTTGTGGGTGGGAAATCGTCAAATGACGTCTCCCGCTCTGAGCGGAGCGAAAGGGCGTATCAGACTTTTACTGACTAAAACCCACCCGTGTTCCTTCAGTTGCCCATATGCCAGGGCCACAGTAACTCTTTCGAACAGATCTCGCGACCCTGGCAGGAGCTAGTTCCGATTGAGATGAATTTGCCTACTATTTTCGTCTGTTCTAGGTCATCATTCGAGAATAAGTGCATGGGCTTCATTAAACACTAGTTGATCCGACAGAATATTGTCCTGTTAACATTTCAAAATGGTCTAGAAATCACGCGAAACCCTCGCAAATCCCTTATTAGACGAAGCAATTTTTTTCGGGCATCATTTTTCGTCCTTAAAAACCTTGTTCAGACTAATACAAACATTTTGATAAATTACCAATCGGTCCAGCCGTACCTACTCAAGTGACGTGCGTACCATCGAACATAATTTAATTTATTTTTCATACAATTAGTAAAGACTCGATTCCCATGAAGTTAGTTATTTCTACTTATTCCTAATTCCAACAACAAAAATAGTCGCTCCGTACTCACGAACAAAATGAAAGTTATTGTGGTATTATGCAGCAACTTAAAACATAATTTAACATGATTTTTTCGATCAAAAAATTTATAGGACAGACAATTCTGTAATCTAAACCTCTCATTAAAGGTTAATTCTTTTATGGCTTGCTTGTCATGAATGTTAAAGGAGTATCAAGTTACTTCTAAGCTGTTATCATCGTTCTGTTGTAGTATACATTAAACAAGCTCGCGAGGTGGAGTGCTCGTCGTCTCATGTGTCGCCCGCTAACACCTACTGGCAAGCGTCAACGTTAGAGAGCCCGAACACCATGTACAGGTGAGGACTGAGGTATAACTAAAGTTATTTTATTCAGACGGGACCGAGAGTTTATTCCGTGTTCTGGAAGTAACTTCTACATAAGATCTAACATGTTCCCTTGTTGCTGCAGGCGTCAGTCGACTGGCACGTGTGTGGCGGATATAGTGCGGTGCGTGGAGAACAAGCACCACCAGCTGTCGCCGTACACACACAATCGCGCAATGTGCGACCTCATACCCACAGGTAGTGTCTATACTATGTGAATACTTCTTGTAGTAGACTAGGTAGGTACTAAAGTGGACCGGATTTTGGGTATTTTGAGAAATCTCAAGAGATTATTGGGCTATTATTGTAGACCACATCTGGGCTCTGTAATTTAACTTTTAGACTGTTTTCGGTGAGTTGCATTGTAATATTATTGTACCTTAGAGAACACATCATATAACATGGTAACACATATGAATCCCAGCAGACGGTGACGGTCTTCACACACGCACACAGCCACACGTGTCACGCATGTGTGTGGAGCTGCGTGTGTTGTCCGCGATGCACGTGCCACCACACAACACAGACATGAGCCCCTACAAGGGCAGCACCGACACTCCCAAGGTAAGTCAAATTTCAGACATTTATTTACTTTAAATTTCAACTAAATCTCCAATCTTATCATGATTTGCCAGGAGAGCTGTACAATCTGCAGTCAGTCGACGCCCGACGTCTCGGCTCGACCGATTAAGAGCTGTCTGAAGAAGTGCGTGCCGCAGTTGTTGAGCAGTAGCTCACTGCCCTCTATTCACCGCGAGGGCAGCGATGACCATAACCACTCACACATTCAAAAAGTCAACACACACTCCCGCGACACAACTACTATTCAGCCCACACAAACACAAACTGACAAAGTGCTGCACAAGATATCACATGACCTAGACTTCCTACTAAACAGGACGCCGAGCCGAGCCCCCGACCTTTGCTCACAGCGCATAAAAGAAGCGCCCACTTAGTTGAATGGTATAAGTGATAGTTGGTAAACCAGTGACATGGAAACAGGGATGTGTTATGTAACAAGCTCAAAGATAATAATGTACATAAATGTTGTAAAATAGACTGTATACATACTTAGGATAGGTTTTACAACTTTTTAATGTATATTCGTAAAAATAATGAACAATTTATGAAAGAAAAAAAGAGTTATGATACAATAAACTTATGTTCTTCACACGTTAGATCTAACCATTGTTAGTTAATTTACCTACTAAAAGGTAATCATCATCATCGCCATACGTTGACAGACGTCCACTGCTGGACAAAGGCCATAATATATTTTTTATATTCCAAAAATGTTGTTTTCTTTATTATTATTGATTCACTAGCGTCCCGCCCCGGCTTCGAAGTTGTTATGACTTCGCGAACCATCAAAATATATTTATTATAGTTTTGTCTAACTTAAGAGTATTAAACACATAAACCAGAGTAAATTAATAAATCCAGAGATGTGAAAGAGCAGTGGTGGCCCAGTTGTATAAATGGTCACGACTTACGATGAAGGATTCTAGGGTTCGCGTAGCTTTGGAACTCTGAGGTAAGACTGGAATCCTAAGTGCAGCGATTGATTCAAAACGAAAACATCTTTATTCCACGGAGAAAGATTCCGCATATCTTACGAGGTAATAAAAATCGATGAGCGTTGCGATGACGTGCTGCCATTACTGCCACAGATGTTGCAAAACAGCTGGTTGGCTGAGTCTTATACGTAAAAAAAAAACAAATATTTTGGACTTGTTCATACAAACAATGTAAAACAACAGCAGCTACTTTGTATATTAATACAACTCAATTTTCTATACAGTCACCTTTGGGTCCAGCGTGTGAGGTTTACAATAGTGAGTCACCTGAAGGGTTAGTAGGGATGAGGTTTAGTGCCAAAGAGGTAGCCGTAACCCTTAAGAGTATGACCAAAGGCAAGAGTCCAGGTCATGATTCTCTATCCATTGAACACCTGGTTCACGCTGGCTCACATATAAATAGAGTTTTAGCAATGTTCTACTCGCTGTGCGTGAGCCACTCTTATCTTCCGCCCGATCTCATGAGAACTGTAGTTGTGCCTATAGTTAAAGATAAAACTGGTGACTTAGCTGATAAAAGTAACTATAGGCCTATCTCTCTAGCTACAGTTTCAGCGAAAGTGTTTGACGGTTTGCTTAATACACAGTTAAGTAAATATATATCTCTGCACGATAATCAGTTTGGATTTAGATCACAATTATCAACGGAAAGTGCCATACTGTGTCTTAAGCATACCGTCAAATACTATAATGACCGTAAAACCCCGGTATACGCATGTTTTCTGGACTTATCTAGGGCCTTTGATTTGGTGGCGTATGACCTCCTGTGGGAAAAACTTAAGAGTATCAACCTACCACCAGAACTTGTGACCATCTTCAAGTATTGGTATACGCACCAGGTCAACAGCGTCGGATGGTCGGGCGCAATGTCGGAGCCATATCGATAACAATGCGGTGTGAGACAGGGCGGACTGACCTCACCCTCGTTATTCAACCTTTATATGGATGCGCTGATCGTCGCGCTCAGCAGCCAGCACGTCGGCTGTCATGTAGACGACGTATGTGTCAACAACTTAAGCTATGCCGACGACATGGTTTTGCTGAGCGCGTCGATTTGTAGCCTGAGGAGGTTGATAACGACATGTGAGGATTACGCTGTTAAACATGGACTTGTATATAATATTAAGAAAAGTCAGTACATGGTCTTTGAGGCTGGTGATGCTATATGCCCCGACTATGTACCACCTATATGTCTAAATAGAGTACCCTTAGATAGGGTAAACCAGTTTAAATACCTAGGGCATATAGTCACAGCTGACCTCAGGGATCATGCTAACTTGGAACGGGAGCGGAGGGCTTTATCTAAAAGAGCTAATATGTTAGCCCGCAGGTTCGCGCGTTGCTCGGATGAATTGAAAATTACTCTTTTCCGAACATATTGCACGTCCCTGTACACCTGCAGCCTGTGGGCAAATTACACACAGAAAAGCTATAACACCCTCCGCATTCAATTTAATAACGCTTTCAGAGCGGTGTTGGGGCTGCCTCGCTACTGCAGCGCTTCAGGTATGTTCGCATGGTCGCGCACGGACTGTTTCCATGCGACCATGCGAAAGCGCTGTGCGTCTCTTGTGCGCAGAGTGCAGGCCAGCTCCAATGCCGTTCTGAGTATGATAGCAAATAGGTTGGACTGTCCTTATGTGCGACACTGCTGTGACAGACAAGTTACATATAGTGTCGCACGTAAGAGACTACTGTAATATGAGTTAATTATTGATTGATTATGAATTGTGAATTATGAATTTTGAATTTAATTTATTTAATTTGTGTGTTTTTATATTGATATTTTATTTTTTCGTTTGTATTTATTTGTGCGAAATTGTATTTTTAATTTGATCATTTTAATTTTGTTCTGTAATATGGGTTATGTTACCTGAATTAAACCAATTTTTTTTTTTTTTTTAATAGGTCTTTACCTTTGAAAATGCCGTTTTGTATGAAAAAAATTAATCGAATTTTTTTCATGTATTTTTTATTTGTATTAATCGAAATAATCACCCATGCAATCAATGCATCTTTGCCAACGCAGTGGCAGTTTATTGATGCCCTTCTTAAAAAAATCAGCTGGACGGGAGGCAACAAATTCTTCAAAGGCATTTTGTACTGCCTCTCGGGTATTGAATTTTTTTCCAGCCATGAAGTTATCCAAATTCTGGAAAAAGTAGTAGTCTGTAGGCGCAAAGTCTGGTGAGTAGGGCGGATGACGGAGAGCTTCCAACCCCAGTTCTTGCAACTTGGAGACCGTCTGCTGTGCAGTATGAGGTCGCGCGTTGTCGTGCAGGAGCAGCGGAGACGAGCGATTGACCAATGCTGGTTGGAGATGTGCCAGCTTCTCCATCATTGAGTTCAGTTCTTCACAGTACACATCTGCAGTAATGCTCACCCCGTTTGGTAAGAAGCTGTGATGAATCACACCGGCGCTAGACCACCAAACAGTGACCATCACTTTTCTAGGGGTAAGTTTTCATTTAGGGCATTGTTTAGGTGCTGAACCAGGATCCAACCAACTTGCTGAGCGCTTGCGGTTATCAGACAGAATCCATTTTTCATCGCAGGTAACAATGCGGTTCAAAATTCCTTCATTTGTGTGTCTGTTGAGCAGTGAAAGGCACGTTTCGACGCGTACTTCGCGCTGGCGATCATTGAGTTCGTGGGGCACCCATTTGTCAAGCTTTTTTACCTTGCCAATTTGACGCAAATGGACCAATATTGTTTTGACGCTAACGTCGAAAGCTGCTGCTAATTCAGCCGTAGATTGTGTATCATCAGCTTCCACAATCGCCTTTAATTCGTCATTGTAGACCAAAGTCTTCGGACGACCGCGAGGTTCATTTTTCAGGTTGAAATTTCCAGAACGGAAGCGAGCAAACCAATAACAGGTGGTGCGTTGGTTTGTAGTGTTAGCTCCGTAAACGTCGTTGATGTTGCGTGCCGCTTGTGCCGCGTTGCTGCCACGACGGTACTCATATTCCATAATTACTCGAATTTTTAACGTATCCATGATGACGAAAAAGATTGAAATGCGATGAAAATGTAACACTAATCAATAAACAAATGACTACTTTTGGAAAAATAATTCCATGTTTTTAAAATAAAATAAATTTGAAATTAGAATTCTTAGACAAACAAAAATGAACGGCAATTTCATAGGTAAAGACCTAATATATACATATCGATTATTACGTTATTTTGTGTTTTCTATTCAATTCTTGATTTACTTCAGTGGTTCAACTTATTCCATTAAAACACCTCTATTAAATTTAGTCGATTCATTCTTTTGTTTGTCGACAGCAACAAAAACCTATTAAGTGGGAACTCTCAGTCTTACTTTAATAGAAAAATAAGTTTATTTGTGGTAATAGTTATGTATACAAATATTACCTTTGCTTGATAACTAGAAGATCCAAATTCAAATCACATTTATACACCTACCCCATAATGTAATCTTTGCCCGGCCTTTCATATTATACAGGATAATTTTTTATCCAGTGCGCAAACTGTAACCATGAATTCAGCATATCATTCTAGACCCCCCAGCGTGGAAATTTTTTGCCGGTTATACAAAAAAAAAATCAGCTGTTCCATACATTTTGACCCCGTAGGTATTGCATGTTTCTATGAAACAGCTGATTTTTTTTGCAGAACCAACGAAAATTTTCCACGCCCCAGGTCTAGAATGATATGCTGAATTCATGGTTACAGTTTGCCCACTGGATAAAAAATGATCCTATGTTAGGTATAGTTAGATTCATTAGTTATGATTTATAGTGGCTTGTGCGAGTAATGTTACAAAGATGGTTGAGTCGTTAACATTATGTTTTTACCCCATCAAATAATGTTCGCATAATGTATGTGTGTTCTTTGTTGGAAAAAATTGTCTGGTGAAAATGGCTAGGAGTATGATTAATGCGTTTCATTGCAAAAAAGCTTATGCGGCGACGAAGGGTGAAATTGAAAGATCCTTTGAATCACAATTATGATGTTCTAATGGTTTCTTTGGTATACGTATATTGAATGACAAACACAAATTAGTCAAATATGAGATAGTATCTACAAAAGTTTGCTGATGCAATGTTTTGTAAGACAGTAATTATTAAATTACCATAAAGTTTGCACTCCAAGCCTACGCTTCCTGTGATCATTTCCAAGTAAGCTTCTTGTACTCGTTTCTCAAAGTAAAACCTTGGAATTAGAGAAACCAGTGCAGGAGGCGTAATATGTGCCAAGTAAATATTCTAATTAGAGCATTGGAGCGTGGCAGAGTTTCAGAGCAAATGCTTTACTAAAACTTGGATAATTTTATTTTCCAACTGCGAGACTTTGTAAATATGGATGAACACTTAGAATGTATGTACCTCGAGTTTTGTAGAAATTAAGCACATATCCTGAAATAATTTCAAGACCTTGTCTATTCTTGACTTGTTGTGCAAACAAGAAGCAATTATTTCTGTTTAGAGAATGTAACAACTATATTATTATTGTTACTATCAAGACAAATTATCACTCAGATATCTGTGACCCAAGTCAGCACAGCATTTATCATGTAGGCTTTACCTGAGTACACTAGAAGAAAGGGTCACTTTAGGGGCTCACTTTGATGTCCCACTTGTAAGGTTCTGGTGTGATTGTCGTGTTTATGTGAGGCACGTGTGAAGTCTGTGCACGTTATAGTGTATGGTATATTATATATAAGCTACAGGTCCCGAGAGCGTAGGTAATAATGTTGGACATTGGTTCACGTACGTGTCCCTAGGGTTAGACGTGATCGGTATGAGTGCCAATATCGACTTTCAGAAATTTGCACCGTAACGAGCGATGATTGATAATTTAGTAGCTTGGTATGTATATTATATAGTTGTGGTATATTATAGTAGGAGTACCTAACTCCTTAAAAATATAGTAGGAACTACAAGTACCTATCGATAGTGCTAATAATGCAAAATGCAATTATCCCTGCGTATAGTGTTTACCGGTACCTTTTCCGCGCCATGTAAATAACTTTTGTTCTGAATTACAATTGTAGGGAGTGGAATTTTTTTTCCTAACTATGTTAGGATTCGCTTCCCAGCCCAGTAACTGAGTAAAACGATACCTCTTGACTCTATGACTGGTTGTCAGACTTTCGGGCTCCTGACGACCCGTAATCACTGTTAAAGTTCCAAGAATGACAACCTAAACCAACGGCTTAACGTGCTTTCTTAGGCATGGGGGAGAAATGGAATGGAAAAAAGTGCTAATGTGCGTAATATTCATGGTCATCTGTCAATAGACGTTATCCTGGACACTGAAAATTTATTAACGCTTCACCACCCACGATACTCATAGGTCCCAACAAATATAAATGTCAGTATACGATACGCTTATCCAGTAAATATTTTACCCTGGATATTTCAGTTAATTGAATAGGTGTGTAACAACACAAAATATATTCTGTTCTAATGTAATGATGTACGCCCTAGGAGGACATATAGGGACCTTATTGGTGATGTTCTTCAGAAAGGTCAGGTGCGTAGTACTCGCAACCGGCGTGTGTGTATGACCAATTGTATGAACCTAAACGAGGCAAAAGAAGTGTGTAGAGATCGAAGCAGGTGGCGTTCCGTGGTTTCTGCCTACCCCTATGGGAAAAAGGCATGATTCTATGTATGTATGTATGTCTAATGTAATGAAGCTCTGTAAAGGTATCAATGTTAATCACTGTTTGTAAACACTGCACTGATGTTGTATTGTATTTCGTAGAGAATGGTAAAGTGAATTCAATGGAGTATGTGTTGCTCAAACCACAATGTTATTTGTTTACGCGCTTGTTCGCATTTCACGAGGCCTAACTAACTGGAGGACGATTTCCCGCAGATTGTAGTAAACATGAGTAATGAATAGACACAATAAGCCCCATGTCACGAATATAGCTAGAACTGTGGTAGAACTAGTGAGATGGAACCCATTGCAAGCCCTAAGTAAATATTTGTCTGAAATAGCAAGCTTGTTTATTTGATACTGTTAATTTGTTTCATTAACACCTATCAGATAGGTCACTTTTAGATCGAAGTGTTTTAAATCATCGGTTTTATTGATTTGGGCAAATCCTTAGCATGTTATCTATTGGCACATTCATGACGTTAACGTAGCTCTTCATAAACGTACTTCACATGAGCTTCTGGTGTAAGATGACGGCCAACGGTCTCTCACGGGGTAAGGCTTTATGTAGGTATTTACATTACCCCGAAGTGAAAAATGATTTTCTACCGAAATCTTAATAAAGTTAGAATTAAATTAGAAAATACCTAGTTATTTGAAGCTTGCTTGGATAAGCAGAGAAATTCGAGAGAAGAGGACATAAATTAAATCAAAAGACATAAGTAGATGCTTACAGCTGAGTTCTCCTCTCATTTAAGGTGACATATTGAGAAAACCGTGCTTTTTCTTTTAAGTGTACCTTTCTTACCGTACGATAGCCGAACTTAATATTAAAGTGTATGATTTTTGACTATATGATCTAGTATCCTGTAAAAGGAATACACGATACGATAAAATTTTCTCGATACAAAAAAATCGCAAAGTTCTATCCATGTTTATGATTTTTTTAGCCTCAAGGCGCAATGCATTAGATTTATTAAACATAGTTTACTTTAAAACATTGATAATAATCTTATCTAAGTTTTTGTAAAACAGTTTTCGTTTTAATAACACTTTTCATTCATAAAAGACGGCGATTCGTTTTGGCACATACGTTATTTTATTCCAGGCGCATACACATTATCGCCATCTCTTTTTTTGCCTATAATAAGTAGTCTCATCACTCTCGTTCGTTCATAAATCAGTCGCCCAGTAGGGCTCATCGACGACGGATCTATGTCACTTTTTTACAAATCGGTGCGATCAAAATTACGTTTTTTAAATATTAATGTCCTCAGAAAAAGGTAGTAGTGAAGTATTTTGCTGTAAATATTTAATATAATAAATGTTGGCTTTCCAAAAACTTTATATTTACACTGTATACTCGTATGTGTCTATTTTTGTGACTGTGAATAATATAACATTCTTTTTCTATTACTATTTAGTGACGACCTTGATTTTGTATGAAAATGGGAAGAACCAAAAACTAAAATTGAACAGTACCTTCAAGGTTAGGAGTACCTGCACAGGGCAATTAATTAATTCATTTTGCAGGAATTCAATACCAATAAGATGATGATAACAAGAGGAATTCACCACCTTCACTAAAGCATTACAGCAACAATCTATTCTCACTTTGTAAAGTAATATTGAGTTAACACCCTATTTTTTTAGAGAAGAACGTCTGTTTTATCCCAAAAACTTATAATAATCGTTCATTTAGAAATAAATTAAAATATATGATTAGTTTTTAGGTTTGAAGTACGTCAACAATATATCTATATGTCAAGTACTGACACTATAAATACAAGAGCACAACGAAGGAATAGAGTAGCATTACAAGTGTGAAAAAGGTGAGGTTTTATAACTGACTGCGGCTCAAAGGAGGGTAATTATTTTACCACGCAAATGTATGGTGATCGGTGAAACGAAGTTGGAGTTTATAATCTCTTATATACCAACATCCATTTTATTTATATACCTCTAGAAGATTAGTTCGATATTTTTAATTTCATGTCGTAAATAACAAAGGTACGCAAAATTTACCTTTTTGAAACAAAACTACTACTTACACGTTTCGATTTTCATGACGTTTAGCATTAACCTGACTCACAAAATAAACTGTTATAAATCCTTGTAATACCTTATTTGCTTGTCACTGAAGCTTCTTTGTCATATTTGACATTAAATATTTTCATTAGTCCGTTTATATCTTTACAGTAAAACTGAATCACCGTCTTGAGCAAAAATTGGGATAAAAGCTTTTTCTCTACATCTATTTCTCTATATAATATAGAAAAGTATGCCCGTAGCCAATTTTTTTTTCTTTGAGTCGAGATCCTAAAAGTTCTGCGGCAATTTTAGAAAGATCTAATTTACGCACTTATTTGTTTAATTCTGGTTCTGTAAATAGCTGTGGCTCGGTTTTGTCGATAGAGAAATCAATCAGTCGACGGTCAATCACATTTACTAAATTTTTTTTTTTACACTACCAACAAGTAAAATAACAGTCAAAAATTATAATTGCTCATTATCTGCCTAGCCTTTTCCCAACTATTTTGGGGTCGGCTTCCAGTCTAACTGGATGTAGTTGAGTACCGGTATTTTACATGGAGCGACTGCCTATCTGCCTTCCACAACCTTGTTACTGGGTAATACGATACCCCTTGGTAAGACTGGTTGTCAGACTTTTGACGACCCGTAACGACTGTCTAAGGTCTACGAAAGACAGTCGGGCCGAACTGCTTTTTTTTTGGATGGTAGATCATCAAATGACGTCTCCCGCTGTGGATGCAGCGGAAGGGCGTGTCAGACTTTTACTGACTAAAACCCACCCGTGTTCCTTCAGTTGCCCATATGCCAGGGCCACGGTACCTCTTTCGAACTAATCTCGCGACCCTGGTAGGCGGACCAACGGCTTAACGTGGTTTGTAAACATAGTCACCCATCCACGGACCAACCGCGGCAAGCGTAGCTTAACCTGAATGACCGACTCGTGCAGCTGTTTTAAATTAGCCACAAGTAGGGTTGCCAGGTCATAAAACCGAAAAGCCGGACAGACCTGTCAGTTTAGCCGGACATTTGGGTAAAAAGGCCATTCATCTTTAATTGTTTAGTCTTAAAACAAAACTAAACATAAGACTAATGAACTAAATACACTTTAAAATCTTTGTAACATAAACTAATTAATATTTTTGGTTGGGAGACACCTGCCAAACAAAATTTTTAAAAGCTAATTTTCCTTTATAATTGAGTAACGCGGGGAGGATAGTGCTAGTTCGCTCACTTGCGCTAGCAATACAAGGTGGGGTGAAGACAAAAACGATCATATTTTAAAAAGCCTACCAAAAAGCCGGACAGGCCGGACACCATCTAATTTAGCCGGACATGCAACTAAAAAGCCTGACTGTGTCCGGCTTTATCCGGACGCCTGGCAACCCTAGCCACAAGCCCTTCCGAAAATAATAATTGTTATCCTATCATATCTGTACTATGGTAGCATTTATGAAGATTTCTACAAAACCTTACGTGATGGAATTTTTTGTTTATTTTTCTGTTAATCAGGACCTCTAATTCTATAAGAAACCATTATTCGATTTCAATTAATTTTACCCATGCATATCATTAATCAAAATTTAAGTTTCAGGTTTTTAAATATTTTGTATTAGTTGTCTACTCCATAGTTTACTATGCGCAAAAATTTCAAAGACCGAGACAAATTAACGTCACTTGGCATGCTCATTTTTTTTTAATATGTTGCCGTCTTTATCTTGCATTGTTATTTAAACAGTTGTGCGACGGTGACAAGAATAATTCTTAGCGAAAGGCCATGCTAAGTAACGTTTTTAAATTTCGGTCAGTGATAATTCCTTCGTTCCACTTTTGGCCACTGGTAAAATAAGTCATTAAAGTTTGTGACGATGACGTGTCGGCCGACCAATGAAGATAGGTCCGCCACTCCCCGCGTGCGGGGGAAACAATCCAACTATCATCTATTTTCGAGGTGGGGTCTTAAGTTAATTAGTTACTTGCGTGTTATCTCAATGTCAAATTGCTTTTAAGTATAGTGCATTTTTCGGCCATAAATAAATACGAAAACCGTGTGATTGCACTTAAAATTTCGCAAATTGTTTCTCAACTCTTGCATAGAATGAAACGCTTCAAGCTAATTTTAAAAGGAAGCTGTTGGTAATAGTGTCAGCGAAAAGTTAAAACGCTTTTGTTTAGCGCTACACATAAGTGTCTCGTCAACGTTTTCTTAATGAACTTACAAACTTCAACAAGGCGTACATACTCTCGGTTACTTCAACTCTTATAAATGATTGGTTTCTGTACGTTAGAAGAACACTGCTAAGGGTCGCTAATGGAGCCTGTTTGTACACAGGTCCACTCCATTAGGTAGAGTAGCACTAGGGAAAAGAAAGAAAAATCTTTTGCGCCTGTTTTTTTATTTTATAATGCCAAGCTTGCAGCCATTACAAGTTGCATCGCAAAGTTAGCTCGACGAAGTTTTTTGTGCAGCGAAACATTTAGTTATTGTTGATATTTGAAACTGTTTTGTGCCAGTTACGCTTACTGGGCTTTCAGAACACGTAAAATAGTGAGACTGTGTACAGTAGTTGAAGTTGGCCTTTTATTGTAAATTATGCTCTAAACGTTCTGTTATTATTAAGTATTAAGTTTATCGCAATTTTATGGTGATACTGCAAAGCTTTATTTCTTTCTTTCTAATTAGATCTCTGCTTGGTGTCTTTTATCTTACAAAAGCAACAGGTCGAATTTAATCCTGACTTTGGTAAGATAATTAGGTACCCAGTTCAGGTCAATATCTTGATTTCCTATCCCGTTTTAAACAATGAATAAAGTGAATTTTGACGAAAAAGAGAACTTGATCATTTAACATGAAACAAAATTACACCCCAACTGTGTTACTTTTAAAAATGACGCGCGTTAATTCTATTAAGTTTACATACTACAGTAGCTACTCATGGTGACAGCTGACATTCGGCCACATTACACGGTATCAATCCAATTTGAATGACCGGGGTTTGTAACGATATGCAAATTTCAGCTTGTTCACGTGACCATTGCGCCGATCATCGAGGCAAGCAGAATGTGAGCACGATGGCCATGAACGGAACGCGTCCTGTGACAACTTTTTTTTTTGTTTTCTCGTCCGCGTGTAAGCTTTACGGCACGTGTAATTTGCAAAAATATGACCTTAATGTTATTGGATCTTCCTACTATATAGGTGCAAACATTTATTCCAAAGCAGTTAGACCGTCATATCTCTCTTGAAGCTTCAAAATTGCTGATATAAAGTGGTCACTTATTTTATCACAGAAATGTTGACATTGAATGTCGTAAAAAGACATACTTTAGAGCAAAAACATGAGTGCTAAGCCGCGTGGCTTTGAACTTCAGGTTTTAAATCCTGTTGATAACAGTTCTGGAAATTCAAAGTTACGTTTTATACTCTTTTAAAACATACAACAAATGCTTTAAACTTAGATCTTTTCTTCAAAAAGGCTGTGTCATTTAAATCTAGACTTGTAATCTGTGTCTAGGTAGTGTCAAGGATCAAAAGTGATAATATAATAACTTTGGTTATCTGCAGAGTTTTCTTTGGATTTACAAAAGTTCAATGAAAAGTTCATTTCTCTGTTTAACTCTTATCTGAATAAAATTGAGTCTACACGAACGAAAATCCGACAAAGCGGTAAATCAATTCTAAATTGACCCATCTGAATCCATTAAAAAGTTCCAAGAATAATGAGAGACGTTATTAGTAAATTATTTCAGAGACATTGGTGCCGATTCTGTTGTACAAAATTCTCTAAACTAAACTAAAAATCACTTAAATTTGGTTTATTCCTGTCAAACGACGATTTCCTATTCTGAAATAGACTAAAGTTAACTATATTTTAGTTTGACAGCACTAAGATTGCACTGAGTTATTAGTTTAGTGAAAATGTCAATTTTGCTATTCCGAGTTTGCCGGAATTTTGACTATAATAATTTATTTTGACTAAATCTGACTATTTTTAATCGCGATTAAAAAGGTGTGGAATAAAACTAGTGGCCATGAACAAAAATTCACACCAACGCCTCGCCTTCACGTGCAAAAACAGTGCTGTATTTTTTATTTTTTCTTTTGCTTATATCTCGAAAATGGCGTGTCCTATCGCAAAAATGATGAAATTTTCGACCCCCTTTATGAAACCCCGGAATATTTAAATCTCAACACGTGGGTAATATTTTTTTTATTTTTCAAACAAAAAGTGAACAATTCCATATAAAACACGTCCAGGCTGCCCCCCCGCGCCTTCGTCTCTAAAAAATTCATTGCGTAACGGAAACAAGTACCACGTTGCGAAACCAAAAGAAAAAAAAAACCACGTTGATTGTCAAATTCGTTTTTAGGCGTGTCAAAATAATTTTTAAATTTAGAGATTTTTTCTTGCAGAATAACGTTAAAATTCTCTTAGCCAAAAGTAAGGAATTTTAGAGATAGTTTAGTTAATTTAGTTCGGTGTACAACAGAATCGGCACCATTGAAGAACTTCATCAGAGTTTCTGCAAACTTTGAATGTCTTAGATGATCGTTACGTAGCTCTACATACTAATCTTTATACTGTTCAACTATTGCTGTAATAGGTATTTAGAGGACATTTAATCATCGATTGTAAGTTTCAGTCCATATAAGACACAAACCAATAAGGAATTGGATATAAGTTTTAGCTACAGTACCAATAAAATTCAATTCATATTGACTAATCTTAATTACAAAAGACAAGCCAACACTAAAGTACAGATGCTTATTACAGGTATCTCTATAAAAAGGATTCAGCATGTTTGAGCCGCGTGAGGTTCAAACACTAGGATCATAGGGTCGGGTGGGTTGCTCTATTCTTCACGTGACCAACGGGCTGACCTTTTTTTTTTTTAGGCCAAAGGATCAGCATTGCTATCCAACCTGACAATGTTACAAGCCTTGTTTGCCCAATGAGCTTTTTCCACGGCTGTATTGCCACTGCTGGGCAAAGGCCTCATGACTTCTAGAGCTTGCGATCCAGTGCTAATGTGGACCAGTTGTCGTTTATTTTACAAGCACGAGACGTAATTTGTTAATATTTTTTTTCTACTTAGACTTTGTACTCAAGTGCTCCACCTCGATTTAGGTTCTTTACAATGAGTGAGAATTTCATACAATAAACTATATTTGATGATTTATGACTGTCACGTTTATACCGTGGTCTGACGAATTTAACAATATATATTGGATTCGTTATGTTGCCTCTTCGTTTCTCTATTTAAGTTAACACTAGCTTCTGCCCGCGACTTCGTCAGCGTCAAATTTTTCTCCCCTGACCCTTCCAGTTGCAACGAATTGCCTGCTAGTTTTTGTTCATTTTTCACTGCTGCTCCGCTCATTTTGATCGTTGCGGGATGTTATATAGGCTAGCCTTCCTCAATAAATAGGTTACTCAAGACAAAAAGATTTTTTTAATTCGGACCAGTTGTTCCTGAGATTACCGCGTTCAACCAAACAAACTCTTCAGCTTTATAATATTTAGTATAGATTAATTCGAAAGCGTGAACATTTCCCACTAGATTACTGCAGGTGTTCAGGGTTTATTTGCTATGTTCAACTCGACTGCAGTATTAAATTTGGTTCCCCTTAAGATAACTTTGGACTAATTCCCAACGAATAATAAACCGACCTAAGAAAAACAAAACAAACAAGGGCTTATCATGAAAATGTACAAATTAAAACACAAGCTCTATTTAGGTACCTTAATTATTCTACCTTGTGCTGTCTTTGCTCTGCTGAGGCATCTAATTTTCTTAAAACAAAATTAAGGTTATAATATCTACACGCAGGTCGGCACGACATCGTCAAGCCGCGCTGATACGTCTGGAGAACCGTCTCCTACTAATGACTAAATTAAGTTTACCTTATCGTGTTCATGTCTTAATGTAGATTCTGTTTAACGTGGATTTTTTAGTTAATATATTTTTGGAACAAATTGCTTAAGTTATTGCTTCGGTAGGTTTTTAAGAGTTAAGTGATTATATAATAGTATGTTAATCGTATTCTGCGGCTACGGCATTATAATGTATGGCAAGTAATTCTTCTTTCAAGGCAATTAGGATACAATCAGGCCTGTCTCACTTCCATACAAGCGGCGCAAAATCCCCGAGATATTTACCTACTATTCTGGAAAACAACCTAATTTCAACCTTTTGCAATGCGTATAGCGTTCATAGTACAATAACTGTCTGCCGTCTCGCTTCAATCTGCTAGGGCTGTCAGAGAGGTAGAATATACAATAGTAGGTACTTTACGGTATTAACAGTTTACTTTTGATCTGCGGGTGCGTGCGCTGCGTGTGCGACAAGTCGAGCGAGTGCAAGCCTATTGAGACTAGTACGGTGGCCGGACGCTTGCGTTTATCATACCTAAACTCGGGAGTGAAACTTCTGTACCGTAAGGTACTAATATATATTCTGTGATACAATATTGTTTATCGATTATGAAGAAATACCTTAAAAACCTAGCATATGATAAGTTTTAAAGTTAATATTGTAGATTGCATAATTTTTCAATCAATACTTGCAAAAATTAAGCATTTTCGCAAAGATGTTTGTTTTTTCAAGTAAAGTACTAGAAAAGAACATCAATCCATCATTATGATACTTTTATAGAAGAACTAGCTGTACCCTGCACGCTTCGCTGTGGCACATTCGAGTGTTTTCCTCGCTTCCGCAGATGACGCGGTCACTGGTCAGCTGATCGTTAAAAAAACTGTTTTTTCGCGGTCGCGGATATGTGACTGATACAAAAAATAGATAAAAACAATCCTTGATGCGGATTATATTATCATGCTAAAATTTCAGCTCGAACGGTGCAGAATTTTTTAAGCTTTTGAAGCGTACACAAACCAACATAACATCATAACATCAAATTAATTTTACTTACTACTAACTTAATTTTTTTTATCCCAAATATTTCCGTTTTAGTACTTTTTCACTTGACAGTCCTTGGCCACCGTAGTTGCCAAAGTGAAACTACTCTCAGCAGTCCGTGGCCACTTTAGTTGCCGGTTTCAAATTTCGCGGCACGGTACCGATTTTTCCGATTTGTCGATACTATGAGAACAAATTGAACAAAGCGTCTATTTCTATGTCACTCTAACAAGCCAAGGAATGCCTGTGTGTAAACAGTACCATACTTCTTGTGAAAGTTGTAGCGAAAAAAAGCGTCGGAACGTCACAGATAGCTCGCAGATTTGCACGTTGCTCACGGGGTGTTAAATTAACCTTGTTCCGTGCATACTGCACTCCATTTAACACGTGTAGTCTGTGGGCCGATTATATGCAGAAATCGTACAATGTCCTTCGCGTTCAATATAATAATGCGTTCAGGATATTAATGGGGTTGCTCCGCTTCTGTAGTGCGTCAGGGATGTTTGCTGAAGCTCGAGTCGACTATTTTTATACAACGATGAGAAAGCGATGCGCCACCCTGGTGTGCCGCGTGCGGGCCAGCTCCAACCTTATTCTGCGCTGTGTGGCGAGCAGACTCGATTGTTTATATGTGAGTAACTGTTGCAAGCTGTCCACCTCGGTGATAGACGTGTGGCGGTGATTCACATATATTCATGGTTATAGGTTAAGAAATTAGAATATGAATACAAACATAGGGCTAAGAAAAATTGTTACTAACACAACTGAGTCTTGTCACTTATTTAATAAAGAAATATATAGCTACCCCAGTTCCTAACAACAGGAATTACCCACTTGCTCCACAAATCAGGTAGTACCGCGGAACCCAAAAATTTGTAGGCCGATCACGTGTTTACCAACGGTCAATAAAGTTTCATCCATTTTGAGAGCTAAAATTTACAATCATATTGACACCAACTCCATCATGTCTGTCTCTCAAAATGGATGTAGGAACGGCTCCTCACTGATATGGCCATTAGGTAACCCGACCGCCCCACCCGATCCAGTTTCGTTGTTCCCGAAAGGATCTGTCGACATGTCGGATAGATTATAAGAAGACCTATGACTCGGTACCATATACATCGCTCATGAGGGTGCTGGAGTTGTATAAATTCGATGCAACTCTGCGCACCTTCCTGATTTCATGTATGGGGCAGTGGAGGACGGTCCTTCGCTATCCAGGATGTCGAAATATCCAAAAGAACAGCTAACTGATAAGGATCGAGCGAGGCATATTTCAGGGTGATAGTTTGAGTCCGCTTTGGTTCTGCTTAGCCCTGAATCCTCTATGCACACTGCTGGAAGACTCAGACAGCCTACGTCTATCGGATGAGGAGAGGTGGTCAGGTTATATCTCACCTCTTTTACATGGATGACCTAAAACTCTTTGCATCCAACAATTTTCAACTGATGGAGTTACTGAAAGTAACTGAAACCTTCAGTAGCACCATCAGGATGGAATTTGGTGTGGACAAATGTGCGGTCATGTATGTAAAGCGAGGGGAGATTGTGGAATCCGTGGGAGCCCAACTCTCGGATTCCATAAACTTTCGAGCCCTCTCCGCATCTGAAACCTATAAGTATTTGGGTATGCGCGTGGGTAAGCGTTGGGCATCAATGTTACCGACATGAAGGTTGACAAGAGCCTCAGCCCGCTCTCCTTGGCTAACGAGAACTGGCGCAAACCTGTAATACTTGACGTTACCTAACACATGGAAGTATGGCAGAGTAAGGAGCTCTACGGACACTTTTTCCGAGCCCTACATGGATCCGATGTAAATATACATACTGGCGTCCGTAGCCTGGCTACGTTTCGGTGACCTCTTTGAGGAAACCGAAGGTTTTGTCTGTGCAATTATGGACGAAGTTATGATGACGAACAATTACACTGGTCAACAAAAATGGAATCGACAGTGCCGTACTACAGGTATGTGCCCGACCCAGTTCTCGAAAATGGAAATATCACATTTTACTGGGATCGATCCATCATCACTGACAGGACTATGTTGCAAATAAGCCTGATATAGTGGTGGTGAATCGAGTAGAGCGGCGCACAATGATTGTTAACATAACGGTCCCACATGACGGGAACCTGGCGAAAGCGGAGAAAAATAAACAAATCAAGTATCTTGAATTGGCTCGCGAGGTTGTCGACATGTGGGATGTGGATTCAGCGATCATTGTGTCGATAGTTGTCACTGTCAATGGCTTGACAGCCAAGAGCCTCGACCAACACCTAAGAAAGCTCTCGTTAGGCAGCTGGATCAAGGGCTTGATTCAGAAAGCGGTACTTCTTGACACAGCTCGCATTGTCAGGCGGTTCCTCTCTCTGGAGCCCTGACCGCCGGTAGCTTGGATCCTGTTCCCGATACCAGTGGGCTACTATTTTTTTAATATTTTTAAATGATTTTATTTTTGTTTATCTAATATTTAAAAATATAATAAAATAAGTGTAAATAACGAAATAAAGGAAATCATAATAATATCTTGGAACAACCAATACACCGTTATCTAGTCCCAAACTAGGCAGAGCCTGTACTATGGCAACCAGACAACTGATAAATATACTTATGTATTTCTAAATACATACATATTATAGATAAATTACACCCAGACACAGGACGAATGATTGTGTCATCACACATATATTTGTTCTGGTGTTTTATCTAATGAGCTTCTTTTTTATCGATTATGTACATTAGCCTTCTGCCATTGAATGATGAATTATTATGTTTTTGTTCCATTCGTTTTTCATAACGATACCCAATACGTAGACAAAGTATTGCCAGGAAAATTTATTTGACGCTGCACACATATGCAGGGTCAAATAAATTAAGAACACCTTTTAGCAAACTTAAGCGACGGTTACAAATACATACATGTAACAGTTGCTTAAGTTTGCATTTACATTACCTACCTAAATTTACTTTGCTTTGCAATTACCAATGAATTGGAAGTAAACTGTTAAAGACCGGAATATATGTATATTTGCACTTGCAATATATTCACATATTTTGATGTAGTGAATCGTTTAATATAGAAAACCTTTACATTAATTACCTTGAGAGGGAAACGAATAGGATAACTTGATTCAACAACAAATCCTTCGTTCATTCTTTCATTTCCGCAGTTGTACCACACTCGACGCAGAAATCCGCACCGTATGAACTGCAGCTGAAATAGGCTGTGAGCTCACCGACCCATACGAAACGCATTTGAAAAACATCGACGCGTGAAACGCTCGGGTTGAAGCCAAATCAAATATTGACTGTGGGATTGTCCTGCTGTGTCGCATTCATGCTGAATGGCAAACGGAATATCCAACATAAGCCTTCTAGTTTTTGGCATTCAATTTAGTAAATCGATTTTGTACGTCATTCTATGAAATAGATAGATTGGATTGAACTAAGAGTGGCCTTTTGAATCAATCTATGTAATTGAAAGTAAAGTATCTTATGTCGTTCAGTGGCAGCTTGTATTTATTGACAGATGAATTACAATACATTATTCCAATGGCAACATCATTGTTTTATTTCACACACGTTTTTTGAGCTACAAGATACGTTGAACTAAAATGTGCAGAATAAGATTTCTACATGAGCTGGCTGAATTAAACCATTTCTTTTTTCATTATCCACTAAACCTGATTTAAGAGATTTGAAAATAATCCGGATTTCAGAAATACCTAGAATCAGAGTACAGTTTTATGTGTATAAAGGGCACTCTGCAATACGCCTTTAAAAAAATAGAGTCGTTCTTGTTGTACTTACTACAGTCATCAACTCTCGGACTAACCGAAATGTGCCTGTAATTGGTTTAATTGAAATAAATGCTATGTGTTTCAGTTTAAGCTTGTACCGTCCCGCTGAACAACCGACAACTAGCGAGAGTGGCATCAAATTTGCCAGTAAAATTGAAAACTGAATAGAGGTCAGTAAAGGCACTTTGTCCTGTAGTACTAATCCACACTTACAATTTTAGGGAAAACACTTCAGGTTAAATTGTGATGGTTCGAATGTTCACATTCAAGTAGCTACACGAATGATGTCAGTTCGTAGGTAGGTCGCGAGTGCGGGCGATTTACAACTATCTCTGCGCAAGTCTATAAAAGAATTAGATCGATATGTAGTCTTAAACCAACAGAAAGCATTTCAAATCTCTAAAATTAATAACGTTACCTTGCCTTTACATATACGAGACCAAATTGTTCGTCAAGAAAAACAATGAATTATTTAAAAAAGCTTCAGAGCAACGCTATAGATCGACAAGACAAGAATATCGATAAGAACTATGTCTAAGAGCCTCAAAGACCGCCCTTATGCACAAAAGCATCCTCTGCATGGCTCCTAAAATATTCAATAAAATACCAAATGACATTAAAGATCTAAACTTGACACAATTTAAACGGAAACTAAATATTTTTTTGATTGAAAAATGCTACTATACCATTGACGAATTCCTTCTTGACAAAATTTTGATAGTAAACTAAATGATAATTATGTATTTATAACGGGTTTTTCAACAAGAACTTTGTTTTTTAAAACAAAATAAAACAAAGAATTAAGATGAAGATGATTCAAATTTTTGTTGTATTACGAAGGAAAAAGATTGGCAATTTTGAATAAAAAATGATATGTGACAAATGTCCACCACGAGCACGCTGTCAGTTGTCGATTCTTTCATCAAAGTTTTTAATCACTTTTTGGCAAAATGACGGGTCTATTTCGTTAATCACATATAATTTTTTTGAGTTGATTTTGAGTTTTAAGGCTGCAATTGATTCGATTGGCTCCGTGTAGACTTTGTCCTTAACATAGCCCCACAAAAAAAATATCCAGTGGTGTTAAATAACACGATCTGGCTCCGCTGAATTTCGTGAAATTATGCGATCGGGAAATTTGGTTTGCAATAAACTGATCGTTTCATTGGCTGTGTGACATGTGGCACCGTTCTGTTGAAACCACATGTCAGTGATATCTACGTCATCAATAATAGACCAAAATTTTGGTTTTGGATAACCCTAATTGTTGAGAACGACGAGGAATAGACAAATTTGGATCTTCTTCAACACTGTTGCTCACGGCTGCGATGTTTTCCGTTGAACGCCCCGGTCGAACACGCGTTGGTGTTGGCACATTTTGTACCGAGCCTGTCGACTCAAATTTAGCGACCAAAGTCTCAGAAGGACGATTATGTTGTCAGAAAATATCACAAATTTTACGAAATGTAACTTTCACAGAACCACCATTTTCATAGTGGATTTTAATTCTTTTATGCGATTTTCGAGCGAAATTGAATTCATTATAACAATTGCCAAAGCATCTACTACCAATACGTCAAAAAACTAAATTACAAAATTGTCATGCTGTTGGTGTTGCCCCAATTGAAAAACAAAGTTCTTGTTGAAAAACCCTTTACATGAAAATTAAATAATTTGCCATTTTAATCGTATTCTAAATATTTATATTTCAAATTGGATGTATGCTTAGTAATTTAATATGTAATAGTAATGTCAGTTATTTTGCATGTAAAATCGATTTAAACTTTTATATTGTTAAATAGTGTATGCCCTAACGGGTAGTTTTTTGAGCTCACCTTACCTAATTATAAGACCTACTGTATCACCAAAAATCACACTAATAAATACTCTGACTTTGAAAAAAAAAAGTTTTAATTGGCGTTTTAGCGGTGTTTGAGGACAACTAAACAAATATTACCAACTGCAATATAGTCATTTTATAACTGTGTAATTATATGCCTTATCAAGTGATGCAGCATGACAGCACAAGAACAAGTAAGTTCCCAGCTAGGATTAACACGGCGATTTTGTCCCAGTTTACTCAACACGTCCACAACCTGATATAGGTCTCCCAGATTATTGCGGCGCCCAAAATCTCGAAAAAAAAAATGTATCAGTAAGAACACAGGTATAATTGTTGAGATGGCAGCAGCTCCGAATGGGTCTGCTAGGACCGATGCCTGCTAGGGTCGCGAGATTGTTCGAAAGAGCTACCGTGACCTTGGCACATGGGCAACTGAAGGAACACGGGTGGGCTTTAGTCAGTAAAAGTCTGACATGCCCTCCCGCTCCGCCCAGAGCGGGAGAAGTCATTTGATGATTTCCCATCCAAAAAAAAAAACCAGGTGACAGTAGAGTCAAGTACAATACCGATGCGGAACAGAATTGTCAAGGTATAGCTGCTTTTTGTTCTGTTAGTTCACTTATCGCTATTGTTTATATCGGTACCAGCTGTTTATTTTATTTAGCTTTGACTTTTGCAGGATTCTGGAGTCATCTTTTAGCGAAAATATTTGGTTGTACTTGTGACTTGCATCACAACGGCAACAATGCTTTGTAGGTTGTACTCAGATTTATCGTTTTAAGGTGAATGACCTATGTGTAGACATAATCAGCTGTTAGAAAAGATACACCGTGTTCAAACGGGGCAAAAAATTAAAAAATCATTTGCGACTAAACACTGCTCCTATTTCATTGATTTTTTGTACAGACCTTGAACATGGTACCTAGTACAGGTAGTTTAAAGGAAAGCCCCTCTGTCGTAAAATCACGCCATTTTCCCATGAGGGTAGGTACGCAGAAACTACAGAACATCACCAACAACCTTACCATATGTCTCAACTAAAACCTAATAAGGATAAAAAGGTAGAACGTTGAGACGAAGCCAAAGGTTTTTTGGTAAATCACTACTGTGAAAACAACAAGTATTTTAATGTTTTGTAAAGTGTACACCAGTTTTGTGTTGAATGGTATCTTGCTCCGGCTGATTTATTTCCCAAAATAAATCCAAATCCCTGTATATAACTGTTAGTAGATTTAGAAGATGTGTGGCTCACTGCCAAAATGTGGGAGACTCGTAAATAATTAATCAAATCAAGTACAGCAGAGATCGTGATATATCTACGTGTTGTTAATGCGTAGTTCAGGGATAGGTATAAGTATGACAATCAATCGGGGATACCTATCACGTACCTGTTGCGCAAAAAAAGTTACGTAAGCTATGTAATCTTTAAATTATAATAAAAACCACCATGGGTAAATTCAACTGACATCATGAAATACATTTTCATGTTTTTTTTACAATCTCGAAGAGTTTATTAGCTTTCTGGAGAGAAAAAGCTAATATCCTATGTGACATTTTTGTTACCTCCGGTATTTCATTTGAGTAAATATTTCTCCAACAAGGTTGTCATTACAACAAAGCTGTTAAAACTTCATTATCATCCAACTTGTTACGGATTTTAATGACTATCTTACCTCGGAGAACCTACTTGCCTGTCTCCTTTAATATTTTTTGATTATGTTCACCAGCAGCTAACGAGACCTCATAAAGGAAGGGCACTCGTATTACTCATAAATAACTGAATAATGCTTACAATTGCAAAGTTGGGAATATTTTAGGATTAACTATTTATTATTTCTGTTTTTTTTTTTTAAATAAGGGTCAGCTAGGAATCTGCTTTAATGTACTCACCATTGAAACTTTGATAAATTGTGAGTTTTGTGGGACAGTCGTGCGTTTTAGGGTTATAGTATTTTTGTTATCGACGGAACTAAACTGATGAATTTACTTTATTTCCCGTACCAGATGGTCTACGGCTAGTTCTAAAAAAAGTCTTAATACACTAATGAAGGGACATTTACATTAATCTTTGCACTGTAGTTACGGCTCATTCTCTTAAATTGTTTCCGATTTTTTTTGTTCACACTATTTAATGTTCGATGCTTGTCATCACTTGAACGATGCATTTAAAACCTATCATTTTCTTGACAATAATGTTAACTTTCTGTAGAAAGCCATCGGAAAATATTAATAAAACTTTTGTTTTATATCTGGGTCAGTTTCAGTTCCTTTGCATAATATTGACTAAAGTTTAGCTTAAAAATAAATAATATGTCCTATATCCATTATAGATCAAAGCCACATATTTAATGGTAGGAATTGCCCTACATAGCTTTAATATTTACAGGCGCTTAAAAGCTTGTTACTTTGGTATACACATTTAATATTTATTTTATAGATTGGTACCCAAACCACAAATTAGGTAACATGATTCTATACCCATAGTTAATGAATGGGTAAACTATGTGCTTTCATTGCTTTACATTAAAATTGTTTGTTGACCATAAGTTTAATACAATTTTAAATAGTCTCAAAATACCAACAATGCTTTTTTATGTGTAAATTTAGACGGTCAGTTTAGTCAAAAAAAAGATCAGTTTCAATATTTTAGAATATAATATTTGTGGGACCTAAAAGTATGTTATTCAAAACCCGTATGAGTAAATAAGTCCAGGATCAAATTAATAACGTGTCGCATAAGCGACGTTTGCACGTTACACAAGTAATAATAAATAAATAGGCCATTATTTTAGTTCGATTGACAAAAGGAATGCCCGTTTTCATAAAAACTAGGCATTTATTTTGATGTTCCACATAGTTAGTGAAAACGGGTTTAAATGTCACTATCATTATCCACAGTCCAACTTCACCCTCTGCTGCTCATCGGCCTCTGTTTTATTGTACCATTGCCCTCGCTTCTGTGCAAGCCTCGTATGGATTTGTTCCATGGATTACTAACACGGGACGCATTGATGCAAGTCACGTAACTATCTCGTTTCTTTTAATCAAAAAACAACTAATAAGAGCAAACCGACAAACTTTGTCAACAAGCTTTTCGTAACTTTGTGATACACATCACCCGAATCCGTATGTCTGAAACACACTATACTCCATTTGTTTAGGTAGTTAACTAAAGGTAAACAATCTTGATATGTCTTTTTATATAAAATAAATCGTATAAAAGACCAACAAATATTATTTAAATTAAGTTACTTACCTAACATCGGTTTAAGTAAATACCTAATTGTAAACATTTTTAGATTCAATTTTTAGACAGTTTTTTAGATAAAAGACATGTTAAGATTGTTTACATTTAGTTAACTACCTAAACAAATGGAGTATAGTGAAATAATTTTATTACGACACATTTTTTATAAGTCACAAATGTATTTTATACTGTACCATTGACTGTTTTCAGGCGTCGTATTTATGTTTCGTTCCCAATTTAAATTTTCAATTTAATTCAATTCAAACTTTATTGTGGATCATAGATAGGTGCATAACACAGGTCTTAAATAATAATTAAATTAACATCAGCTACGTCCCGCCCTTAGGGCATACAATAATTACATACAATTATAATTTCACTAGCTTCTGCCCGCGGCTTCGCCCGCGTGGATGTCGATAAATATCCCACAGGACCGTATTACTGGGATTAAAAGTACCCTATGTGTTAATCCAAGTAAACAATGTGTTATTGCACGGTTTGCTTTGTGTTATCCAAGGAGAAGCGCTTGGATTGATAAATGATTGTTGTAGGATAATTAATCCTAAAACCTAACAATAGTGACGGAATATATAACAGAACAGCAAATTACCTACTTGCATGACAAATTTGAAGGCTTATTTAAAGCGCAAATATAAATTCTCTTTATTCCCTGGGAATTTCGAAAAAAATTGTTACCTAAATTATTCAAATGAAGATTTTACTTAACTTGCTGCACACAGGGGTTTAAGGCTATTAATTTTTTAGTCTATACTTAAAGTATTTCCTTAAATACTACTTATAGGTTCCGCCCTCAGGTGCTAATACAACCAGGCTGCTAGATGAGCTCACTCCCGAGCGGGCCACGTAAAAGTGGCCGAGCGAGAAGAAGTCCCCTCTAAGATCATATCCCGCTGTTTTCAGTGACTGTTCTCCTTTAAGTCTACCCCTGTTAAATTAAGTGTTTTGCCTTGAGATTTATTTATGAACTTGTCAAAGCAGACTTTGAGGGGAACTGCACTCTTTTGAACTCAAGGGGTAGTTCGATGGCGTTAGAGGAATCCTCGGAATAAACACAGAATCCTCTCAGGAACAACGTGTCAGTATAGTTGCCTCGATAACATTTCGTTTCAATATTTTCACTCACAACCTGGGGTCTTGCATAATTTTAGCGGGTTTAAATTACGCAGCAACATAACAGCAGGCGTAGCATGAACAATTCTATCTCTATTCTACCAAGAATAGACAAAGTTCTTTCTATTCAATTCGACATCTCTTCGGCCCGAGCACGGAGCGACCCGTAAACTCGGGTTTCTATGAAGACAAAGACAGTTATTCTTTCCATAGCAAGAGAGTGGTAACTAATGTAATTAAGGTGGATCCGCTAAGGACTTTTTCATTGAATAGTCAAACAGTGTGATTAAACGATCTTTAAGTATTGTATTGATGATTATAATTAATATGATCCTGTAAAAAAATGTACCCCCAATCGAATCTCCAACTCAAAAGTAGAGAAAAATTGGTCGCCATGTTCATCGTAGAATTTTGTCGCCTGAAGAATAGAAATATCTCCTCTCTTTTAGTTTTAACATCGCCGTCCCATTTTGCCTATTCTTCCGTCGACAGAACTTGTTTCTATGGTGGTCATACTACGCGTGCTGGCCGCAAACTCAAAATTTTTATATGTGCGTTGGGAGCCCGAGAAGCTTCAATGTGTTAAGAAACTAAACCGGGTAATGTATGACGTCATCGTTGTTTATCACTCGAGTCCACTGATTTTTAATTATTTTCAACTCCTTCAAACGATCTCAAAGGAATTTCATTAATGATTGTAGCTTGGTCGTTATGTTTTACTTTAATGTATAAACTAAAGTCGCACTATTGCTCACTGAACGTACAGATTTAAATGTTAGTGCGTAAAGTATTATAGTAGGTATGTGCCCAATTAGTTTCTATTTATAAAGTTGAATAGGTATCTATTAAAGAATAGTTAGTGTCACTTCATCATCATCTGCCTAGCCTTTTCCCAACTATGTTGGGGTCGGCTTCCAGTCTAAACGGATGCAGCTGAGTACCAGTATTTTACATGGAGCGACTGCCTACCTGACCCCCACAACCCAGTTACTGGGTAATACGATACCCCTTGGTAAGACTGGTTGTCAGACTTTCGGGCTTCTGACGACCCGTAACGACGGTCTAATATCTACGAAAGACAGCCGAGATTCCGAGGCACGAAAGGGTCTTATTATGTAAAGATGGTCACCCATCTACGGACCAACCGCGGCAAGCGTAGCTTAACCTGAACGATCGACCCGTGCGGCTGTTATATCTTGCAAATATCCCTACTAAAACATATTATAAATTTTAATGTGAATGTAAGTTTGTTTGTTACGCTTGCACGCGAAAACTACCGAACCGATCATCATGAAACTTTGTACACATATTCTTGGAAGTATTAGAAGTAACGTAAGATAGTTTTCATGAAAAAAAAAATACGAAAGATAAAATTTGGTACCGGGTAAGTTTGAACCCCAAGAAAGGACATACGCCTATTTTTATTCCGAGATTTCGTCTTCGTCCACGATAACCGTCATTTACGCGGATGAAGTCGCAGGCCAAAGCTTAGTTCATATTAATATCAGTTACATATGTGATACTTCTTGATACTTTGGTTGAGATTGGACACCTGTGAAGACAATGCGCTACGCGGGCTGCCACGCATGCCATGCGTATGTCTACCATTCCACGTAAGATTTTCGAAGCCCTATTTGACTTAGTAAGGGGATGATTTTAGAAAAATTGCTATACACGTGTCTCATAATTATACTTCAAGAGTATGTGTACCAATTTTTGTGTCAATCGACCCAAAGAATAAAATGTTTCATAGAAAATTCAACCCCCCATTTCACCCTCTTAGGGACGGAATTTCAAAAAACCTTTTCTTAGTGGATACCTACTCTTCACAAAGAACACACCCTCCAAATTTCATGTATCTAGGACCGGTGGTTTTGGCTGTGCGTTGATAAATCAGTCAGTCAGTCAGTCACTCAGGACTTTGAATTTTATATATATAGATTGAATAGCCTATTTATCGAGGAAGGCTATATACTATATAACATCACGATAGGACCCTACGGAGCCGAGCAAAAAGAAAAAGTCACGAATACGAAGACCTCGCCCAGGCAGGCGATTTGATGCGACGGGGAGGGTCGGGGAGCAAGAAATTGTATGCGGACAAAGTCGCGTGCAGGAGCTAGTCGCGAATATTACTAATATCTGGGTAGATTTTAACTATTAGCTCTTCTATAACGGTCAGAATTGTGCATAACTCTGTAGGGAGAATTAGTTTATTATCCACATCTTCGAAGCCCTATTTGACTCTGTAAGGGGTTGATTTTGGAAAAACTGTGATACACGTATCTCATAACTATAATTGAAGAGTATGTGTACCAATTTTTGTGTCAATCGACCCACAGAATAAAAAGTTTCACAGAAAATTCAACCCCCCATGTCACCCTCTTAGGGGTGGAATTTCAAAAAACCCTTTCTTAGTGGATACTTACTCCTCACAAAGAATACACCCTCCAAATTACACGTCTCTAGGACCAGCGGTTTGGGCTGTGTGTTGATATATCAACAGTCAGTCAGTCAGACAGTCAGTCAGTTTCTCCTTTTATACATATAGATTATTATTATAAATTCAAAATGTCACATAAAAAAAATTAAAATAAAAAGATAAATACAAAACGGAACGAATAAAGGTAAGTCACTGAACGCATCATGACTGAGGGGAACTATATTGGAGCAGAGATTTGTCTGATAGGAAGTCTTTTATAGAGTAATAGCACTTGTTTACTAGTAGGTCATGGAGATCCTTTTTAAATTTTCTCATTTCCGTGATTGTTCTTATAGGCCCCGGAATATTATTAAAGATGGATAAAACAATACAAAAGATACTTTCATGTATTAGATGCGTCTTGCTAGCTACTGTGCGCAATTTGTCCTTACGCCGTATACGTGTGTAGTAATTATACATGCCAATATTATTTTTGACAAATACTGCTGTCTCAAATATACTGGGTGACTTTTTTAGCGTCTTGAAAATAAATGGGGGTAATAGGTGAACGAAATAGAAGCTTTTGGCATAGAAATTTTTATTATTTTTATTTTTGAATAACATGTAATTAAATTAATCTAATAATAAATACTACACATTTAAAGTAACATTTTCATACTAGAACAACAAAAACAGAAATTTGGAAAAAAAAAAAAAAAAAATCTATCGAAACTCAAATCATACGCACCCTACTCAATGCGCGGCATGTATCATTGATTTCGGAGCGCGATCCTACCCTTTGAAGCCGGCCGATAGGCGGCCCCATTGATCTTTCGTAGGCGCACGAGCCGCACACGCATCCCTGTCCACCCGCGTCCCGCGCTCCTTTAGTCACCTACGATGAATCTGAAGGCCTTCCTGCCTTCTATTCTAGTTACACAACACAACATTAGAAGGTCGAGACGGTAAAAAATGTCATCCGGTATATACACATGGCAATGCTAATGCGTTCATCTCTTTAAAAAAAATCTTACAGGAGTCAGTTTGTTTTAAGTTAAATATAGCCCTGATGCAACGTTTTTCAGCAATGAAGGCACGCTCCTTGTCTGTACTATTGCCCCAGAATATTACGCCGTATCTGAGGATAGAGCTAACGTGTCGGTGGTAAACTGTTACTAAAGTATTCTGATTTGCTGTTTTACGCAATCTGTGTAGTGCATATGAAAACTGTCCCAGCTTTTTGCATACATGATCAATATGTAATTTCCAATTAAGTTTGTTATCAATATATAACCCTAGAAATGTTGTTACTTCAGTTTCTTCAATATCACTATCTAGGCAATGGATTTTTAAAGTACCCGTACGACAAGTTTTTATTTTAAAATTCATTCATTAAGTTTTGTCAATGTTAATCATTAAATTATTCATTTTAAGCCAGTCCATAAGTAATAATATTGTTTGATTAATTTCGGATTCTTAATCAATTGTATTAACATTAACGAATAGAATAGTGCTATCATCAGCAAATAGTGTAATGTCATGATTTATTACCGAAGGCATGTCATTTATATAAACAAGGAAGAATAAAGGACCCACAATAGTCCCTTGAGGAACGCCGAATTTAACAGTTCCATATTCAGAAGCATATATTTCTTCTGTATTCGTTACATTATATTATATTTTGATGACTTTATTTTTCAATACAATATGAGAAGCCAACGATGACTGTGGGCCAAGCAATAATTAGAATCAATGTGTTAAAAAAGCCATAAATGAGATCAATTATAACCAGCTAGTGTCAGTATTTGCCGTCCTTTTCGGTTATTCGATTATCACTAAAACTAGATATTACAATTACAAATTCTCACGTTAAACATTATTAATTTTATAAATCACATAATATTTATTCTGAATTAGGACTGATATTTATTTCTTGTCAAGTGATGATCAAGTAACATCATTAAAAAAATATTGAATGGATTTAATGAAAACTATAACTTTGTTATAATGGCTTCGTTTGTATGATGCACGAAAGCTTTTGGGCCTTTCTAGCACTTTTGCTGCGTTTCCATTAGCCTGGTTTTAAAAGCACATTATTTTTTAGGCAATCTTTTCGTACCTTGTGTGAGTGTGGTTCAGAATGTGTGAATGAGTAGTAATGGGTTACTTTGCTCCGTAATGGCATTATTATTGTCTCATCATTGACAAGTTTTATGGTTTACGTACAGTTTGTTTGTATCCGTAGATAAAATAACCAACCCTATTTTCATACTCGAAAATAAACGACCCTGTGTACATACTTGATTTATGATAGACTATCCTATTCCAAATAAAATCACACATATGTGATAGATCACCCTTGAACCTACAGCACATCATTTACAGTTAATTGGATTTTATTAGCGAGAGTTTTCCTTACTGTCAATTTTTTTTTCACAATATTTCGTTGAGGCTCGTGATCTATCTGGTTCCATTTACCAAATACCAAAAATTACCGAATTGTATCAAAAACACATACTGTACACGCAATAATGTAGTCTACACTAATATTATAAAGAGGAAAAATATTGTATTTTTGTTTGTTTGTTTGTAATGGATAAACTCAAAAACTACTAGACCGATTTAACAAATTCTTTCACCATTAAAAAGTTACATTATTTGCGAGTAACATAAGCTATATAACATCACGCTACAACCTAGAGGAGCGGAGCAGTAATGAAAAATATTGCAAAAACGGGGAAAATCGCACGGGTTGGCGATTCGACGCGAAGGGAAGGGTCGGGAGAACACAAAATTTAACGCGGACGAAATCGCGGGCAGAAGCTAGGTAATGGTATAAACAGCTTACGTTGTTAAATAACCACAAATTTAAAAATCCAACTAGCTACATCTTTATTTCAATGCCCTCGTACAAGGAATTCAGGGTACCTAATCTTTATAATTTGAACACAAATGTTATGTGTAGAAGAAATTTAAAAGTGCACAGTTTCTGAAACACGTCCGTGATATACATATTCCTGCGTTGCGTTGACTCTGGCGCTATGGTGGACAAAATATTTTGGCAAATAGTATGAACATGGAGAATTTGATGCCAGTTTCTGAAATCTACGAAACCTTGTACATAGATTCCAGGACTAGGAATCCTATATATCATTTAAGAAATTTTGATAATTTCCGTTGTAGGACGAAGATATTCACGCTATTATTGATAGCACTAGCTTCCGTAGTGAATGGCTGAACAATTTAGTTTCTGTTATTTCCTGGAACAACATCCTTTTTGGTAAAACGAAATCTTGTAAGTGTTGTTTATGTTGTTTTTTTTTTAGCCTCGTCTTAATACGAACAAAATAAACAGGAAGTTTTGCACCCTTATGGAGATAGGAACAAAACAAATACCTCCCATACAAGGAAAAGAAAAATAAGACTGTACTTGCTGCTGTGACTTTTAAGAAAACAACAAAAACACATTTTAAGACTCTTTCGTAATTATGGTTTCATGTATTTTATAAACAGTTAAAATTAGTCTTTGTGTTGTTCTGGTAGAAAAATTCGGTGGCGGTTTGATGCTGAAACTTGAGCACATATGTTACAGTGACGTTTAAGTTAATGGATCAGAAAATCTGATAGAAGGATAGAACGTAATTTTCGTAGGACCATCCGAAAACAAAAAAGTTTTCTTTTTATTCTAGCTATGTTCAAAGTATATAGATATATACAAGTAAAACAATTTTAACTAAATATATTTGGAAATACGTTTGTCTGAATGTAATGTAGATTGCCAAATTCCATCAAAATTAAAAATAAATAAAACAAAACCCAATTTGATTGAGTTTATTAGAAGCCACCAACAAAGTTTGAAAAAAGCTAGGCAGTGCCATTGCCATTTGCCGTTTTTGACATCCATACAATATACATAAATCTTATTTAAGATATGCAAATAATTATTCTCGCCGCAATTCAAAATGACACTAATTTCCATAACAAAATCATTGTTACATAATATTGTCGTTGGTAGAAAATTACCTCTAATAAATAATAGTTTAAAAAAAAAACTAAAAACACGCTTTATATAGAAAACCAATCTAAAAAGTAAAAAATAAATTTTAATAAATTTGAAGTAAGAATAGTATAAAAAATCGAATAAATGTAAATGAATAATAGTGTAAGAAAGAAAAAAATGTTTTATTTCAAAAAAAGCGTGGGGTGCTTTTTAAGATATTATCGAAAAGATAATCCTTCTGGTCATATCTGTCAATGAAATATTATTAACTATTGACACCATGCACCCCACGCTTTTTTTAAAATAAAACATTTTTTCCTTTCTTACACTATTATTCATTTACATTTATTCGATTTTTTATACTATTCTTACTTCAAATTTATTAAAATTTATTTTTTACTTTTTAGATTGGTTTTCTATATAAAGCGTGTTTTTAGTTTTTTTTTAAAACTATTATTTATTTTCTACTTTTTAGTTTGGTTTATTTATAAAACCGTGTTTTTTTTAACTTATTAATCTACTTTCAATTCCATGATAACTATAAGTAACTGTTGGCTGTTATTGGTCATTAGCTACATCCATAATGCACACATGTTCAAAATTATAGACACGTAGCTCTTTTTATGTGTGTGTCAAGTCGACAGGAACGAACGCGGAGTGCGTACGTTCCTGTCGCTCAGTACGCCGCCGTCCCGCTTCGTTTCGAGTTGTTCAGTGCACTATTCAAAACTGTCGAATAAATACATTTCATTATATGTATTTAATAATTTTATTTCATAAATAACAAATATAAACCTAAATTTACAATGTATAAAAAATATGTAGGTATCTGTAATAGACTATTATTTACAAATTTTCAAAACAATGCAAAAATCGCCGGCGTACGGTATTAGACTAGTTCAAAAACGCGCGGCGTTCAAAGTGTTAACACTACTTAAGTTTTAGGAAATTATCCTGACAAGATTCCATGGCCAGCAACTGGTTTATAAAACAAAGTAAGTATTCAATCGTTCTTTTTTTTTTTAGTACAATCGCAAGTAGTCAAACCATGAAAACTTTTACAAAAGTTTGAAACGGAACGCAACTGATGGTTGACGTTGACACTTGTGACGTTTGACAATTCAAGGTAAAAAATAAATAAAAGTCTGTTATTTATCATTGTACATAGAAACTTAATTATATTCATCATCATATCTAATTGGTTTCTTAACTGTACGCCCTGATAGTGTCACATATGGTGCTGACTGGTTGGGGATATTATTCTCTGTCCTAATTTTGTTTTCTTTTTAGGTACTGCTACAGTCAACGGAGGAGTGGTTGAAGTTGGTTTCAATATGTGTTCGCGATTTCTATGGAAAGATCCTTGAGGAGAAGTGATAATATAGCTATGAGGAAGACTATCCTTTTCTGATATTATACCAGGAACCCAAGTGGTTTGTGTTTAAAATAGATTTTGTCACCTATGTCTAGTGTTGGAAGTGTTTTTGTGTTTCTATTGTAATAAAATGCTGTTTTTAACTGTTGTTTTTTAATTTTCTTCTCTACCTTACTGGTGTCAACTGTATTTGGTGTTAATGTGGTGTCCGAGGTATGTAATTTAGTGCGTAGTTGCGTGACATGCACAGTTGTGCAGGTGAATAACCTGTGTGTTTAGGAGTGTTCCTATACATCAATAGAGCAATGTATGGGTCTGAGTTGTCAGCTTTACATTTTGAAAACATGGATTAAATTGAGCCAACCTCTCGTTCCACCATTCCGTTTGATCGACTCATGTATGGGCTTGAAGTAGTGTGGTGAATACCCCATTCAGTAGTAAAATCTTTAAATTCTTTACTATTGAAAGGTGGACCATTATCTGAATTCATGGTTTCTGGTATGCCATGACGTGCAAATTAGTTTTTAAATGTATTATTAAAGTTTTAGCTGTTGAATCTGATTTTAAATAAGCTATCTCTACATATTTTGAATAATAATCTATAACAATAAGATATTTACTTTTGTTAAATTTAAAGATATCAAGACCAACTTTCGACCATGGTAGCATCTTGTACTCATGGTGTATTATTGGCTGTTTAGCATTGTTATGACGGTAAGTAAGACATGTAGGACACTGTGATATGAATTTAGTGATGTCATCATCTATGCTAGGCCAGTACACAGTTGTCTTTGCATGGCGTATGCAACTGTTTATACCTTGATGTCCTTCATGGACCAATTTTAAAATGTAATCATGCATAGTGCTAGGAATAACTATGTTGTTGCCATTAAATAACATTTTATTGAGAACATGTAGCTGATCTTTTAACTATTGTAACCATGACAATTGTAAAAACTAGGCAACTTATTTTACCAAATCTTCGACCTGTCGAGACTTGTAGAGCAGCACGTCGAAGTTATTAACGCATTCTCTCGTCACGCGTTTTCTAATGCGCGTGTTAAGTAGACCGTATGCCATATCCAATAGAACCTTCTCTGAGAGGTCATCCTTTGGGAACTTGGCTAATATTGTACGTACCTTAGCAATAAACAAGTCAGTGTTTTCATCTTCTTGATGATTAATATTAAAGAGTTTACGGTAAAGGCGATGTGGCGGGTCATGTTCACTGAAGGCGCATTTTATTCTGGTGACGGCTTCCGACCACGTGCTGGTTGACTGCTTCACACCTTGCCACCAAACTGCAGCAGGTCCTTCAAGTACTTAACATCGAAAAACTGCGGAGAGCATTCGATGCTATAAAGCTAGCGAGAGTTTCTTGAGACATTGTAATGTTCACGGCGGCCGCGTCCGCGGCGCCATTCGAGTCCGAGTTTTCTTCTGACCGTGTTCTTGGCATTTTGGTCACTGAAGACACAGGATAAACAAGAAGAACACACTCCTAGGTTTGATAATAGTCCCCTACGGTTATTTTTTGTGATCGTTGCAAGTTATTTCGCGATCTGCACTCCGTAATACACTACATGAAATACCTACACACGTTGGGCAGCCCCTTATAGCGTCGGTGGGGAGCAAATTAGGACTCACTTATTACAATAACAGTTTATTGTTCAAGAAAAACAAGTTTAACACAAAAAAAAGTCTTGACAAACTCACTTATTAGCTAGATTTTTATACGCAGTGTTGCCAGGTCCTTTTTTTGTTTTACCCCAAGTCTGATCTCATTTTACCCTAGATTTACAGTTAAATGAAAAAATTACCCTAAATTTAATTCGCGTTCCTTCACTGTCGAAAACATTTACGCCATTTTACTCAGTAATCACAGTATCGTGCGTACACGCCAAGCGAGCAGGATACAAAGTACTTTGCGATAGTCTTGTGTAGTTAGCGAACGAACTAGGTCGTGAGAGCGCTCTCATAGATGAACTACGCGAATTAGTTCCCTCATTCTCCGATCCGCAGTTCGTTAGTTCGTCAGTTCATGACCGAATGAGCGAGGATGGCGTCAACCGAACTAATACACGAAACAAAATTCAAAAAGTTTTTTATTTTCACTAAACTAGTTATTTATTGCAACAATAAACTTTGGTATTATTTACAATCATGATCATTTTATAAATTATCATTCAGAGGTTTTTACTGTTTTTAAAGTCCAAAAATTGTAGGTAAAAGTAGAACATTCCATAATCTTGTCGCATGCAGTAGGAGCAAAATCAAAACGAGCGAACGATCGAACGATCTGCCTCTCTTTAATTCGAGCTGGGAGCTGACGAACTAGAAGAGCGAACTAGTTCGGTAAGGACCGGTGAACTAAACTGAGCGATCTCAGTCGCGAACTACTATGCCCAAGACTACTTTGCGAACAATGCGAGCGGGGAGCGGGGCAGGGTTGGTATGTAGTAATTTAAATGTGTGTTCATAAAATCTGTGAAGTGAATCATGTTTAAATTTACCCTAAAATTACCCTTACCGAGTTTTTACCCTAAACATTACCCTGCTGATTAAACTTAACCCTAAATCTAGGGTAAATTACCCTAAGTTGGCACCACTGCGAACGCGTCACAGATGTACGTCAACTAACTAGCGCCCTCTAGCGGACAGCATACAAAAGACGCTCAGGCAAGTTAAGCCTGTCCTGGTAATCCTGGTCAGGTTAATGGCACAAATTTATGAAATTATTGCATTGTCATCGGTCCTTGACAGGTGTGCAAAGTTTGAATGAAATCTGTTCGTTTAAAGTGGGTCAAAATCGCGCTATAAGGAGTCGGTTACAAACAAACATACTAACATACAAACATACAAATATACAAACATACAAGTGAAGCTAATATAAAGCGTGTAAAAATTATAGTACTTTCCAGAAACAAATCCACTTGTATTATTTTTACTTTGAACCGTTCCCGTTCTACGTCTCCCGTTCTCATCAGAGACATGACGGGAATAGTAATCACGGACAGACTCTCGTAATTCATTGATACCTACTAATAGTTTTGCGTATTTTATTACTTATTTGCTCACACTGGTCACAAACATTGGTGGTAGCTCACTTTTATAACGTTACACGTCACCCAGAAAAAAAAAAAAATGCACTCCGGGAGTGCCGGCAGAAGTGAAAACTTGATTATTAACGTTGAGCATGTTTGATATTTTGGAATGGTTAGGGAATAATTTGTTGTTCAATTTCCATATTTTAAGCACTTTATATTCACGAATTTTACGAATACACAACAATGTGATCACTACACAGACGGTCGAGCCATCAGCTGTCACCATCCATGGATGCGCGTGGCACGCTGTAACATAGACGAACATTCGCGCAAGCGCCCTGCGCCGCCTAAACGAAACAGTAGGCCCAGGCATACATTTTCGCCGCGCCGTAGAGAGGGGATAGCTGTCTACTCTCCATCCGTCCTACGCTTTTTCGATCAGGTCACGTGTCCTGACGCGAGTTTAAGATTTTATACCCATTACAGAAAAAGTGCTCAACGCCGCTAAAGAAGTTTTCACTTCAAAAATGACAAATGTTAAAATAAGTAATTGGTCTTATGTTGGTGTATCAACCATGAAAATGTTTCTGATGTTATTCTGTTTGGTCTGTCCGATAGAATACATACCAAAATCGCTGAACTAAATAGAATAGGTTTTTTTTTTGCACCTAAAAATCTATTTATGTTTTATGAAAAAAAAAAAAGCTAAAAGTATAAATCACCAGTCTATGTTATTCAATTGTACCATTTAGCTGTGCCGAGCGTTAGAGGCCGAAATAGACAACCGCGTGTCAAGCCAAGTTCAAGTAACACAACTGGCGAACAGTACGGTGTACACACGAACCATTTGGAGCCACTTTTGACCCTCTCATAACTCAAAAACAATTTCACATGAACGTGTCAAATTTGGCTCATATATTAAGACTTACTAGATACACATGTGCTTCAAATGTCATAAACACATCTAGAAATAGAAAATAGAAATAGAAATAGAAAAATATTTACTGTCCAGGTAATACAATAAGCAAACATAGGTTAATATCAAGTTGAGACGACATGAGTAGCTTAAATATTACCTACAGCTAGTAACAGTTTATATTTACCAGTGAGCCCCAAACTAGACAGTTAGTCTGTATCTTGGGGCTCAGGATACGAATTCCAGAGTGGAAACTAGAGAGGTGATTTTCGGTAGGGCTATGCGTATGTGTAAAGTTTGTGTGGTGTGTGTGCATGTGGTATATATGTGTATGTGTGTGTATGTGGTGTATATGTGTGTATGTGGTGTATATGTGTGTGTGTGTGTGTGTGTGATAGTGTGTACTTTGGATTCAGTGTCAGGTCAGGGTCGTTATATTAATTGTTCCGAGTCATCGTAGCCGGTGTTATGCAACATTTTCTTTACAATAATTTTGCATTTGAATGCGGTAGTATTTTTAATATCGCAGAGTTTGCAGACTTTATTGTACGTATTTATGAGAGAGTAGGCTGGGGAGCGTCTAGCTAGCAATGAGGTGTTATCAGGTGTTGGGATTCTATAATTTCTTTTACTTAGGATTGATCTGTAGTCTGGCCTGCTTTTAATGTTTTTGTGCGTTTTGATGCAGGCAGAAAGAATGAAAAGCTGGCGGACTCTGAGAACTCTCGTTTCGCGATAGAGTAAATCAGTAGAAAACCGGTAGGGCTTCTTGAAAGTTACTTTTAGCAGCGCTCTCTGTGCTCTTTCAGCTTCAATCAAGTAGGTCTTTCCAGCACTATCCCACACGCTGATGCAATACTGAATTATTGATTGGCAGAGCGCTAGGTAAACTTGTTGTAGTGTGTCTATCGGTAGACAGTCTCGTAGCTTTCGCATGGTGTGAATAAGTTTTCTTATCCTGCCAGAAATTTTGGATATATGTTGCTTAAATGTTAGGTGGTTGTCGCTTTGAATTCCGAGGTATCGAATAGAAGAAGTGTGTTCAAGAAGAGGACAGTTGCAAGGGAGAGCAGTAATAATAGAAGAGCATTGATGAAGTTGAAGTTTTAGGTGTGTTGGTGGGTTAGAAGCGGCGGTCTTGGAGAAAGCAATATATTTAGTTTTGCTGCCATTTAGAGTGAGGAGGTTTCTGTCCAAGTTATGCGCAATTAGTGACAATCCCTCTTCTGCTAGACGGTGTACATGTTCCCACGATTTTCCGTGAAATACTACGGCTGTGTCATCTGCATAAGTCATTATATCAGCATTATTAACAGACAGTTTAAGTATGTCGTTAATGTAGACAATGAAAAGAGTGGGACCAAGTACACTGCCCTGTGGAACTCCAAAGTCAATGGGGAGGTGATCACTGGAAAAGGAGCTTACTTTTGTGTACTGCTTTCGGTTTGACAGGTAGCTTTTAAACCATTCAAGGCAAATTCCGCGTATTCCTGCCCATTCTAGTTTCTTAAGGAGAAGGCCAGTTGAAACCGTATCAAATGCTTTTGCAAGATCAAGGAAGACGGCAAGGCATTTTTCATTTTTCTCAATATGATTAGAGATACAGTCGACAAGAAGAGTTGCAGCATCCTCGGTTGACCTATTCCTTCGAAAACCAAATTGGTTATTAGAGATGAGATGATTTTTGTCAATGAAAGAAATAAGACGGGAGTTAACTATCCTCTCTAATATTTTAGAGACAGAGCTTAGTAGTGCTATAGGTCTGTAGTTATCTGGTGCATTTTTGGGACCGCTTTTGTGGATTGGGGAAACCGCAGCTATTTTCCAGCATTCTGGGAAGGTACCGGTCTCAGGGCTCAAGTTGAAGATGTGCATCATTGGTATCAGTAAGGATTTTAAGGTTCTTTTGATAAGCAGAACCGAAATTTTGTCAGGTCCTGGAGCACTATCAACTTTGAGTTCGGATATAATTTTGATAATTTCACAAGGATCTGTTGGTTCAAGGAGAAGAGAATGTGGGTTTGAGGCGTCTGAGGTATATGAATTTATTAAAGATTCAAGATCTCAAACGGTTATTTAGATAACCGCTTTAGTACCGCGCAAGTACCGCGCTCGCATTGTTTGAAACGATTCAGAGCCTTATTTTATCATACAAATACGGTTAAAGTTGGCTGGTACGCGGCGAACCAAATTGTGGTATCCCAGGGACTTAGAGGCGTCCTAAAATCGTCATTATTATCAGTGACTGACCTATAGATCAAAACTCTAACCCAGTTTCAGATGATCTAGAAAGTTCAAATTTGGCATGCAGGTAGGTAATTAGGTGAATACAAAGGAATAAATCAGAAACTGGTAAATTTTTATAATTTTATAATAATTTTTCACTTAATTGATTCTGTTAGGAACACATATACTTAGTGCCTGTAATAACTGTATATAAAAAATAATGTAAGAATCAACAATCAAAACTTATGACAGCCGGTCTTTATGTGGATTTTAAGGTCTTCACGTGAATATGTAACGAGTTGAATACCACCCTTAATTTTTTTTAATCCAAATATTTCCGTTTTAGTGCTTATAACTAAGAGTATAGTCGACTTTCGTATTTATTACGTTTTGAACTGGGATTTAGTCTTAATTATTGTTTCAATATTTAGCGCACATCAATACTGTAAGATCATTATACTTATAAATAATGAAATAATAGGCATTTCGGTACACGGCGCGTGGTGCGCCGCCGGAGCAGCGGGGTGAGAGCGGTGCGATAAAACCTTGACGCGAACGTGTCCGAGCGAGTGGCAGCCGCGCTCATAAGCGCGAGCGCCGTCTTGTTGTCCGATTGTCTCACGATATTGAGGTTGCGATTTATGTTACGAAATTCATAGGTTTTCTTAAAAAAATACTTTTATTTTTTGTTGTTATATTATTATTACAATTCTTTTAGTAAGTGCGGATGGCAATAGTTTAAATCAAAAGTGTATAATAATTTTAGTATAATTATAATAGTTATAAGTAGGTATGTATACTTAAGTCTGAATGAGTTTGAGAATGGGAACTTATTGGTAACAAATTGTTTTTCTTGAGAATTCAATAGATAACAGGTAATTTGTTACGTAATCATCTTAAATAATTATATCTTTTTATTACGTATGTTGTACAATGAGTCGTACAATAGAATTACGGGTGGGTGACATACTTACACCAAATTATTCCAATGCCTCACGATGTAAGCTGCCTATTCCATTCGACTGCATATTCTTTGTTTGAGTTTAGTAATATACAACAAACAAATAGGTTGCATGAGACTATAGTTTTTGCACTGGTATATTCAGTTAATATTTGATCATGCCACAAATGATTTAAACCACATATACTCGTAAATTTAAATTATGTACCTACATATTTTTACTCAAAAAGGATTCCACACTTATTAACTTTACATTTCTGTTCGTGCAAACAATAATGATCTCATCGCTTACCAAGCTTGCCACGGTAAATAATAAAGCAGCTGGACAGAGATAAGTCTGTGTAATCCTTATCACTCCCGTGTGCTGGTCATGTTTAAATACATATTACAGGTAGTCAGGTTTAGTCAGTTGACTTGACGGTCTTGTGATATAATTTTAACTGGCTTTTACTTAATCGCTGTGAAGGATGTTGGTGTAAGTGTCAATAATAATATTGACACTTACACCAGACAGAATTATTCTGACGGCGTAATTATTTGACTGACTGAGTACATATTAAATGTACCTATATGTCGCAGATGGATGGTCGAATCCACTGTTTTACATGACCGCTAGCTGTTTTACAAAACAGCAATGTTCCTGTCTTAATCTTTTGAATGAATTCCTAAGGTTGACTTTGCAAACGAGTACAAGAAGCGTACTTAATGGTTTAAGCAAGAGTAGTCTTGGGTTGGAGTGCACACTTTAAGGTAATTACATTTAAGTTGTCTTACAAAACAATGACCCAGGAAAACTTTGTACTATTTCATATCAAAACATATGTTCATCATCCAATATACCAAAGAAATCATTGATACGAAGCTTCTTTTAATTTCACCCTTAAAAAGCTCCCAGCCATTTTTACCAAACATTTTTTTAATGTAGATAATCGTACATTATTCTTTTTTATTTGATCAGCTAAGACAATAATTTTAATATCTCAGTATTTTTTCTAATAGTTTTATTACACACGCAAGTAAGCTATTCAGCACACTTATAGGTATCTACATAAGATTAAAGGCTGAATTTCGTTCAGACTTTACACACTAACTACACTTTTGGAAGTAAAAAGAAATATATTAGTTACGAGTTCATAAATATTTTCGGTCAATTTGCCACGACTACCAAACGCCGTGTCATTACTGCCACTTCTATGATAACCTCAATTACTATTACGCCGGCTTCACGAGATAATGTATAATAGGATTCAATATAATATAAGGGTCGATTTTCATATAAATTCTTGGTTTTAGTAGATGGTTAACATAGTGTCTACTCTCAGAAAACACCCATTTATAAAACTTTGTTCAGACTGAAAAAGAAACCCTTTCTGTTTAGTATTTACGGTACTTTTATTCTAATCCCTTTTCCCCTTATGATAAACCGACGAAATGAATGATGCACGACGCAAAAATTAAAATTGTTTCAAACCTCCCTTAACAAACAAATGTATAGTATCTCCGATGTCTCGGAAAACGAAAAACTGTTACTATGATACAAAACAAACGAAAATATTCTGTTTACCGCACATTTTCTTGCTTTGCTACTACAAAAAACAAATTATCGCCATGTCTACGTTGACGTCTTATTATTGCTAGAATTTATGAAACCTTAGACGTAAATTCAGAGAAAATGTGTATGAAACAATAATAAACAGAAAGCTATAAGTTCTCTTACCTGCAGGTGCCGCCATTCCTACTCACGTAATAGGTTCTCGGGGACTGCGGATCCTCTCAGCAGTCAGCTCTGGGGTAACCATCGAAACTCAAACAGTAAAACTTCCTGCGATGCGGAAAATATTGTAGAGTCAGACATAAAGATTGTCACTAATCGTGTGGAATTACTCGTTATGGTATTATGTTATGAAAGCAAAGTTTTAATGTTGTGTACAGTCAGTTTTTCTTTTATTTATTCTTTTTGAAGCTTTGGCACTGAGCTAACTATTTTTTTTTTTTGTATATCTAAAACTTTTAACCAATATCGAGCTGACCTAAACTTTTTTTAATAATCATTTTATGAAATAAGAAAATAAGGTGCAATTGATTTCTTAATTAAATAGTTAATTTTATGCCAATATAATTCACTAATAATCACACCTAGCATAGCAGTGCCCTTTTTTTTTTGGATGGGAAATCATCAAATGACTTCTCCCGCTAAGGCAGAGCGGGAGGGCGTGTCAGACTTTTACTGACTAAAACCCACCCGTGTTCCTTCAGTTACCCATATGCCAGGGCCACGGTATCTTGTTTGAACAATCTCGTGATCCTGGCAGGCATCGGTCCTAGCCAATATAATTCACTGATAATCACACCTAGCATATCAGTGCCCTGGTAGTCAGCACTCGATGGCGCTGCAAGAAGTGAGGCCCGATGACTGTGATGCTCTACGCACCTCAAACATCATGTTGAACCCGTACACGATCAGCAGAGCGGTGTGTACCCCGAGTCTGTTCAGCTGCACTGGACTTTGGACCTAGAAACAAAATAAAATTTTAAATCTGATAAAAAATATAGTAAAATTATTGTTCTCATAATTATTTATTCCCGTAGGTACCTACGAAATTATATTCCCATCTTTCAGAAAAATGAAAGCTGTTTAATATTTAATATATTTACTTTCATAGGAAAGTAAACATTATTAAATGTTAAAATTCGTACGTTATTTGTTAACAAATCAGTAAATTTTCAGATCTCCTATGTGGTGATCTGAAAATCTTCAAAGCATTTGTAATATTCGCGCAAAAATGAAACAATATACAGTATGTCAGTGTTAACAATAGAGAACTTTAATACATAAAATTCTAATTTATTCATAGGTGTGATTTTTGGTATATTATTTAAGATTCATCTTTATTCATCAGATCACGTGAAGCTTAAATACATTTTTGGGTAGAGGTCAGCGTTATTATTTTATTTCATAGCCACATTCACAGTTCAACTACAACAGAGGCATACGTGAAAAATATGCCCATTTCAATTATATATGAAGATATTAGTCAGCCTCTGAACAGTGGTCTCGAACCTACCGATTTTTCGGTATTTCTACCGATATGGGCTCTGTTCTACCGAAATACCGAAATATAACGAATATTCTACGATTTCACAGTAGACATGGAAATTCTCTTTACCGATTTTGGGTACAAATATACCGTTTTTAGATGGCAATTCTACCGATCTCGCTCTATGACGTTCGAGACCACTGCCTCTGAATATAAACACGATAATATAAGAATTGGCAAATCTCTAAACAAAATAAATAACTTTTTAATGTTGTAAGAGAAATAATTTTACTAACGAGACCTCTTAATATACCTAACACAAATAATAAAAAACAAACTAGCGACAATTTTTTGGCATGAAATTCATATTTTAATTTCTCTCAAACTGTTAATATCGTATTTCTCCCACGTGCGAGATTTACATTTAAATTGCAAAAAGGTTGTGTTGATATTTTTACTGTATATTTGAGAGCAATAAAAGTCACTTATTGCGGTGGACAAGGGTTATAAACGAGTGTGCAGTAATATTTACGAGTTCACAGGGACGGAATTTCCACAGCACTTCTCGAATTGCTTTGGAGTTGAATCTACGATCGTTAAAATTTAAAACGGTTCACGACGATTCAGGAGTATTATTTATCATAAGCTACCATAGAACATTCAGTTTCACAACAAGTGCTTGCTGCCGTAAATCAATGAGAGCAATCAAGGTTATTGTTTATTGATTTGCAAACCTAATGCGGTTAAAGCCACGTATAGACCTTAAAAATTTAATTCCACGACAATTTCTATCCACGTGTCCGTCTTGATTTTGCAAATTCAAATGCAAAGAGCTCAATTTAGCGTCAGAGTTTCACCAACGGTAGTACAACACCGTAGGCGTGAGTATTCATTTAACCAATTCTGAATATAACTTGTGCTCTGCAAAGTCAACAGTTACCGATGAGAGAAGCATTTTTGTACAAAATTATTGTATCATTTTCGTACACCAGTAGAACCTGTATAATATGAAATCTGTTTGAAGAAAAAATCTTTGCGGGGTATAGATTTACAATTACACGCTCAATTTGAAGGTAAAAAAATTAAATTCACGCCAAACTTACCCGCCTGTCTACAAATCTGCGGAAAACCTTTAAACGTCGACACGCTTTACTTTTAATTTATTAAATACATTAGGGGTTCTGTTACGAGCGTCTCAAGCTAACCCCTCAAATATAGTGCTGGCGGTATATACCTGTAGTTTGGCTACCTGCTAGCCGAATGTACCAATCAGAAGGAAGTTACAACATTACAGACATACACGTGCACGCTGAAAATTTTGCTATCCATGAACAAACAATAATTGCTTTGAAAAAAAAGTCTCCGACTTATAAACTGGTCAATGCAAATTCATAATAAGGATTGCTTATTAGCATTTTACAAACATATTACGACACCAATATAATTATTAATCACTGACGTAATTTAAATAAGGTAAGGATACCTGATTGGCTTCCTGTGTTAATTTTCCCCATTTTGCTTTTCCTTCATCAGTTTTACGGCGTCATTTTAAAATAATATCTCTGAATAAAACATTATTATCATTTAATATAAAGCTTCATAATTAAAGATAGTGTTTGCTTACTAAATATTGTATGCACGGAGAGCTCGGCGAATTATTCCTCATTTACTAACTTCAGCGGAAGGTCACACATTGACCTTTTAAGTAGCTGTAAACAAAGCTACTTGCTTATTAAAGGATGTTTCACGTAAACTGAATTTCCATTAACAAGGTAAGTATTTATTTATAATAGGCATTAAATATTAGCACGCGAACTCAATTAAAGTTCCTTCGTAATGAGAATCTAATGTAAAGAAGTAAAGAAAAAACCATAAGAATAATGAATAAACAAAAGACGGGGATGAAGAAAATGCTGTGTAAAACTTACTTACAAGCTGAATAAATTCATTATGTTAATTCTATCTACTGCTCGGACGCGGATCGTGACTGTTGCGTATAATTTTATAACGAATGCAGCTCTCAATAACTTCGTCTGATTTGACTGAAATCACAGTCGAGTTGTATACGAATGTGTGTACAGGGCTTTACTTTTACTAAAAATGAGGCCAAAGCATGGAAATAGTATGTACTTACTTCGTGTGAAAAACTGGCTTAAAAGAGTGTGTTCTGTTTTCAAATATTCAAATTAGACTTTCATTTATTTGTGGTCACGACACAGCTTCATTTTATTCGTTTTTTTTTTTAAAGTATATTGTCGGACGAAACCCGTTTAATAGTTATAAGAACATTTTAGACTTCGCAACTGTTTCCAAGTAAGTACCTAGTTGTTTTAAGTAAACCAGATTTTTGGACAGGTAAGTATGAAAAAAAGAGGCGACCATAATGACAAAGCATTTTTGCCTGTAATCTTCACAGAATATTTTTTTATACTGAAACAAACAATATTGATTTATTAAACTGCGGGTCTGGTCGAAACGATAAACTTAGTTCACGTAGACTTTAATGCAGTTGAAGAGGAATGCCCCAGGCCCTGGACCAGTTTGCAAGTATATTGTGGCCCGGGGTGAACCGTGCGGCGGTTCTCAACAAGTACGAAAACGCTTTTCATTTAATTCTAAAGCTTACGTATTCTCAGGAATTCAGGAAACTGCAATCCTTAGTAATTATTATGCTTTCATACTGGCCATACATCTTGGCAGGTAGCCTGAGCATGTCAGTGTGGCGTTGTGTGTGTTTCTAATTTATACAAATACACTGAGACGAAATATATATATATATATAATGTTTGAATCTTGCATTGGAAAGGTTTGTGATCTATTTCTTAAATTTTTTGGGGACGAACTTCTGAGTTTCTTTCTACCTTTCTTCTCAGTATAGTAAGATAAGAAAAGCCGATGTCGTCTAGTTTTTTCAATATGATTGACGTGTAAAAGTATGCACAGTCATAATCATAATCATTTACATGCTTTAAAAGTAGTTACAGAAAATAATGTAGGTAACAAAACTGTACACTATCTTGGTACAAAAGTGTAGGGTCTCCTGGGGTCGCCAGGTTTGTTCGAAAGAGTTACCGTGACCCTGGCATGTAGGCAACTGAAGGAACGCCGGCAGGTTTTAGTCAGTAAAAGTCTGACACGAAGATTGGGTGACGTACCTAATTTGAAGATTTTACACCCACAAAATAAAAATTGGGTCCAAAAAATAGAAAATATTTTTTATTAATAGAAATAATAAATATGTAAAATTAAAATTGTCAGAAATAGTAAATAAAAAAAAAACAAACACCGCTGTTTGTACAAACCTACTTACATAAATTAATTAATATATCGTTTCTGTTCGATACTTAAAAAAAAAAAAAAAACAACTGAATAATGGCAGCTAACAATTATTATGAAAAAAAAAACTTTCAATTTTATATGTATACAACACTGCAACAATAAGTTTGAATTAAAATTAATATGCAACCTTTTCAATACTTAATACTGGCCACTTTCTCTAAAATAAAGTTGAAATACGTTTTTGTTTAATTATTTTTATTGTTTATATTATTTTTATATGGCAATGAACATTTTTTTATCATCCAAAGCTAGGATGACATTTGATAGCAGTTAACACGAATGTATTTGAATTTGAATACGCAGCCATTATTGTATTGATATATTCTACGTGTTTCCTTAGGGAAATCCGAGCAATACTACCTGAATATTGCTTTTTCTAAAAACTGTTCCATGAAACTTCTTGTGTGAATATAAAATATGTTATTTTGAAAATATCAATATGTGTCTAGGGAGTTTTGTTCTCGCCAGTTTGAAATAACAGCTTATTTGCTCAAAAACCTACATTTCAAGCCCGAAGTTCATTCGAGGCGTTAGCAAAAGGCTTCAATAAAAGTATCAAGTTTATTACAAAAATTTCTCCGAAGTGTTGTTATATTACATCATAATTAACACTTTCAGGAAGATTGTTATTTTGGTGATTGGGTACGGTTCTATTCAGAAACGTCTTAAAAGGCACAATAAAACTTTTAGCTGAGTTAAATCATAGTGTAAATTAGTATGTGAAGAAGTCAAGGCATGACTTCGTATGGTATGTGGACCTATCAGAAGCTGCTGCACTACATTTTACTATACGACTCAAAGGGGTGTGCGGCTCACTTTAATTAAAATGAATCGCCTAACCGCAAACAAGATTTTATCGCTAAAAGGCCAAATATTTTACGGGAATATAGTACATTTTTCGTTCAAAAATATATAGTATCTCACGTTAAGTTTTCAACAGAAAAGGAATATAGAGAGCCTGCTAAAAACGTGTAGGTACACGATTTTAGATTTAGTATTCATGAGGCAAACACAAGAAGCCTAATACGATAGGGTTTTGGTATCGCAGTTTACGTCTTCTTTTTGAACAAGCATTAGATCTGTCCTTCATGTGAAATGGAACAAAGGGAAATTAGGATTCAGGATTGGAATCTTTCATACATTCTGTATTTGAAAGTTGATATTTTGTTGTAAATTGTGTAGATTATTTTATATCAGACAAATTATATTTACAGGTAAATGGCAAATAACGTGCAACGTAGATTGTATAATGTCCTGCAAACTGTGATGTTCTAATGACCTGAGATGGGACAGAAGACTACCTAGCAATAGAGGTAAGACTCTCTATACTAATTAGAGATAAGTGAGTGAGTGCACACGATGTTATGAGGGCGGTTTGTAATAAATCAAGACAATTCAAAGCAAATAAGTTTTATTACCGTTGGTAGTTTCCTTCGTGGTGAAGATGCAGAAAAGTCTAGGCAATCATATTCAGATGGATATAGTACGCCGCTGTTTCATTAATTTCAGTATTCCACTTTTAAGGTCACCCAGTTTTTCTTTTAGCTGCAACTATGCATCCTTGGCTAAACTCAACCCTGTCAACATTAAAGTACCTACAGATGTGTACGTATTTTTGTTCAAGGAAGTTTAAAGGCTCGTGCAGACTAGCGCGACGTGATGGCCACGCGCGATTCGGCGATTTATATCTGTAGAACAATTTCTATGAAAACGCGTGCAGTACTTACACAGGGCGAACTGTCGCGCCGCGACACGGTCATAGAATTTGTTCTACGGACGAATCGCGCGTGGCCGTCGCGTCACGCTAGTCTGCACGAGCCTTTACATGGTATTTAAATATGTTAAAGGTGACCCGAAAGATATTTAACTAATTCAGAGGTTGTTCGGCGAAGGAATTTCCATTTACTCGCCATCTGTTAGTTAACGAGGATACGAGTATTATGGAGGACAACCAATGGGGTACTAATTTACAAATATCGACTGATCTGTTTAAAAGGGCCGGTATTGAATGTTGGAATATATTTTTAGATCACTTACTGATTGGTGATTTCGAATGAACAGGTGCTAGTAAGTAATGGACAAGGGCAAAACTCTGGATACAACCAGAAAGTTCAAATTAACTGCAACAGGATTTAAACTGATGGATTAGTTTTATAAGCAATGCCGTTTAAGCGACCGAATATTACGGGCAATAACCTTGAAGTTTAGGCCGTTTATGATTTCGTGAATATTAAAACTTTCAACCCAATTTTGTATATTTGTATCGCAAAAACTTTTTGAAAAGTAACTACCTAATGCAGTATATGGCATTGTATTGTAACATTCATCATTTTTAACCGACTTCAAAAAGTAGGAGGATTTCAATTCGTCTGTATTTTTTTTAATATTATGATCTGCGATATCTTCGATGATTGTCATTCGATTTCAACCATTTTTTTTTCCAAGGGTAAGGTATGCCTTAGGGCTCCCTTATAACTTTGCTTGGGTAGTTTTTGTGATAGATTCGATAATAAGTATTTAATCCTCAATATATAATGAGGGGGTGGGTAAGAGGCGACTAAGGGACTTACTAGAGAATGGGCAGCAGCGTTTTCTATGCATTTTACCACCCTACTGCGATCGCCAACCCGCATGCCAAGCGTGGCGATTATGGCAAATCCCACCTAAATCGGGAGAGGCTTATGTCCAATAGTGGACGTCTTTCGACTGAAATGATGATGATGATGACATAATGAACTTGCAGTATATTTTCGATTGTTTGTTCTATATAGATTTTAGCTACCTTCCATGCACCCATGATTTTTTCTAGGTCCGAGTTATACTCTTATCTAGAAATAATTCTTACATAGTCTTCGTTGCAACAGTTACAATAAACGCAATGTAAATGTTATTTGATACTGAATGAATACATATTGGCGGTAGTGGCACTATTAGGTGGAAATATAACAGCCGCTTTCCTAGGTTGCGATTACACGTCAAGTTGCACATTGATCTACACAAATTAAAAATTAAAGTTGCTTTTCGTGTCTGTCTGAACTCTCTGAACCCAGTCAACTTTCAGACACGTAACGGAAATAAAACTAAAATTGTCGTAAAATAAAAGTTACTTAAACTCCCAATTACAACAACTTTTGTCCCGAACCCTAATAATAACTGCTACTAATTAAGGCCGAAACGAAAACATAATACTTTTATCAACAAAGTTGATTTATGTAAAAGATAAACTTTGGAACAAACGACGTTTTTCCGACGCAATTTTTCAGGAACTTAAGGGCTTTTAAAAGACTTGACCAAATAAAACGCAGTGGTATATATTTTCTGAAGGTAAATAGAGTTAAGTTTTAAAATTAATGCAAAGTGATAACGCGGAGATAAACGTCGAAAAGATAAGATGGTAAGCCCAAACTGAAAACTTTTTAGATTAACAACAAAGTTAAACAAACCCACATTTATTTTAAATCTAGTCCTAACATAATGGAGCTTGTGTTTCGGATAAATAAACTAATTATTGGCGTTTATAAACTTTTAACGGCCATTAGGGATTTGTTATAAAGTTGCTAGTTGTATAATTTGGTATCTTATTGCACCTATTTGACGCTTACCGTTGAATATGTTCATGAACAGTTTCCGAAAAATAAACACCGGGTGTTGTTGATACAGCATTATTGAAAACTTATAAAATTACTATAAATGCATTTTATTTAAGAACTGACTATTTCCACTACAATATCTACTTTTGTTATTCGAAGATGAATGTTGAAAACGTAAGGCGTAATGTCTTCTACGTGCTAGATAGTAACATATTAAACGTAAGATAAGGTCTACCTCTGAACTACTTTGAAGATTAGTAGGGTGTCAGTTGTAATAAGTCTGTGACGAGTAACGACATAATATGTTGCATAATGTATGTTATGCGAACGTTATAATAGGTTAAAAATCTCTTGTTTCTAGCCTATTGTAACGTTTAACATTGGATTACTGGAAATTTTAAATGGAAATTGAGAAAACTAATTAAATATAAGTCAGGGTATTCTGTCCTCTGGTGGTAAGATGAAAACCTCCTCTCACTTCTAAAATAAAAATGGTGGTGTGCGCGTAACTGTTTGCATATTATGGACTAAACTAAAATATGTTAGTTTATACACATTGACTTCCGTGCTGTCTAAAACTACTGATTAGACGTTACAACTTTCGTTCTTTCTTCAACTTATGGGATGCAATGGGCAATTAAATTGCACCATGTGAATCTGTGTTTACTCTCTGACAAAGCCGTAATTTTTTTGTCTACAGTAGGGGTTCCATATGACTTTCTAATAGGTAATCTTTGTGTAATGAGCCCGTTCAGCGCAGTCGACGCATTAAACGCTGTGAGCCCGATTCACAACACAATGACCCACTTCTCTCAGCTGACGAAGAGAAGGCTGCTGATGAACGTAATAACACATAATACGAGACGTGGGCATACAGCACACATACACTGTTTAGTTTTCGCTAGATCAGGTTATCTCTTCTTACCCATATAAAATACATTGCTCTGACCAAGGCGCTGTATAAGGAGTGAGTCACGTCTGCATAGATATTCTCTATTTACAACCTTTCCGTCGATATACGTACAATATCTGCTAAGCGCGTGATATATTGGCAGTTGTTGCTGAATGTGTTGTGTATGTGCTGCTGTCTGTCAAACTAATGTCGTGTTTTACTGTTGTAAAGACATTACTGAGGAAAATATATTTAACAGGATATATATTTCATCGCCTGAAAGGTTGTTACACTTTGTAAGCAGTGACTGATCGAGCTGATTACAAGAAAACACCGCCGCTTGCTTAGTTTTTTACTATTCACAACAAGAACGGATCTTATCGGTTTACTGGTACAGGTCTACTTTACCTCACGAAAATAACTAATAGCGTGATGCTGTTTTGTGTTACTAAAAAAAATTGTTTAGAACAAAAAACCTATGTACCAATAAAAGTAAGGGTTTCAGGAATATATGTACATCAATATGTGAACCCGAAACTACATAGAAATCCGAAAAACTTCTGTTATACTTGTGTAAAAGTATAAAATCGATAGGATTCGCTGCTGTTTGATATGGGTCAGATGGATCCCTCACAGAACACATAAAGTTTATTATTCTTGGAGTGTGTCCAGCAGACTCCTGTCCATTGCCAAAGCCTACATGTTCAGTTCTTCATAAAACTGTCGTAGTGACACAAGAACTGATTGTTTGACAGTGATACACAGTACAGCGTAACTGTTATGTGCACGCTATGCACGCGCGGAGCGAAGGTAACACGGAAAGCAGTTGGTGTAACAATGGTTGTAAATAAAGGTCATAACGCTTCTTATGGCCGCTCAGTAAGAGTTTTCTACCTTTTTATTTTTACATATAACAGCATGCGGATAATGTATATCCTTAATTGACATATTTATTGAAATAGCGACCAAACCTCACTTGTAACGTATTAATAAAGCATTTTGTGTGTTTGCTCTTACCTGAAACACACAGAAACAAAATTACAAATTACTACGTAAATTTTCATTGTAATCACCTTATCATATTTCCCACTGCTGGGAAACAGGCCTCTTCTCCGTGAGGGTAACTGGGTCCAATGTGGGTCGGCGGATTTCTTCGAATATTTGGTTCTAGGACATGCCGTTTCATCCCAATGTTTTACTTCACATAATTTTGACAGCAGTGGTGAAGAATGCGTATTTCTCCATTGTTTTTCTTGGGAATAACTTAAATACCACCTCAATTATTCCCTAATTTAACAAGAAAATATTATTACAGAAGTGCTCGCTATCTCTGAATTGTCTAAAGGTTACTCCGTAAGTTATAAATATGTTCTCTATGATGTGCGTGGCAGGTTCTATTATTGCTTATTTATCATGTTTTTCTTTGAGAGCCTACTCTTGAAGGAAAACACGATAGAAAAGTAATATACAGTCCAATATTAACACGCTTAAAGATCACTTCACTTTTGTTATGAGTAGGTAAGTACTTATAAAACTAAGCGTGATAACATTTCGATGTAATAAAGAGCATGTATGGGGACTCTTATTGGTTTTATTTGTCTTACTACTTGTATTGATCTAATAAATTTGTGGCAAGACTTGGCAGTGCCACTACAAGTCCCTTCACTACATATTAAATCGTTTTTCGTATTATGTATAAAACACTAACACTCACGTACAGCACATACATAAATTGGTTCTAGGGGTATACTTCAATCGATTTTTTTTTCTTTTAAATGGATTTGTAAAAAGATTAGTAAATCACATATAAAGTGATTGATCTTTGTGATTTCAAAATAATTATTTAACTATCCACAAGGATTCTGACATCTAAAATAACACTTTTTTATCGTTATTATTATTTATTTTTAATCCCAATGTTTGAAAATATTACTTCATGTTTAAGATGAGGATGGTTAAGTTTGGTTCTTTATCTATATTTATTCAATTACCGACAGACAAAACAGATGCTTGCGCATCTAATTTTTATCATCGCTGCGTAGCAAACGTAGCGATAACGTCACGAGTGCTACGTCGTAGCAATCTCGTAGACCCTCACAATACTATTGAATGTTTTTTGTAATTTAAATGCGATTGGGACTACATCGAAATGTCACATAGAGCCTCTTAGATCGAAGATTAATTCTTCGATCTAAGAGGGTTGTCATTAAATAGTATCTATTTATCCACGCACAATTACATTTTCCCAAATAATAACAGCAACACAGGTCTATTGTAGATTAAACTACAATATTGCCGAGGTTAGTTTGTGGATTCATTACATATTGACACCCCACCCGTGTCACGGATTAAGCAGTTGGCTCCGGCTGTCATTCGGATCCATGCATTCGTTTGACAGTCACTATCCGTAGTCAGAAGCCCAACGTACTAGTGACTAGGAATTGCACACAAATATAAAACTCTGCAAACCTTACATCGCGCTCAAAATGCATGGTGAATGGGCTCAACTGGACTTTATAATAAAAGATTGCAGTGGACCGTATAAAAAATAGGTATAATGCCGTAATTACAATATTAACATATATGAATAGGAACAATGAATTGCCCGTAGTGGTGCGCGTCTGTGAGCTGAGTGGCGCGGCGCCCGCGCAGCAGTCCTATATGTTCGGGTTCGGTACCCCGACCCCCGCGCTGCGCCGCCATCGACCACAGGCATGTGTGATGCGCCGACACATGGTTTGGTCGTTCCATTGAAGTGTCCAAGAACGGCCAAGCTGTACGTTTTGTCTAAAGTGTAAAGTTTCTGGGATTAAGCTATGCCGAATGAAGGGCATGGATTTACATTGGATCTGATGAAAATAACGCTTTCACAGTTAACAAACTGTGAAAGCGTTATTTTTCTCGTGGCAACTTAATTTATATGAAATGTGTTTGGTGTTTAACATATTCACTATTATGGAATTCTCTCCATGAGAGTTCAACTCGCGTCTAATCGGTTTTTATTTTTATCCAAGCACAAAGGAAAACTTCAAAAGGTTAAAGCCAAAAGACAAACTGTTAGACGAAGAACTTAGAACACGGCTGCAGAAAGTTTGTTTTTATTACGTGAGTGGTTTGAAGCTCTTTTATATTCAAGGATAATCTATATTCTAAGACATTCTTTCCAGGAGGTAAATAGATTGTTTGCAACCCTTTATCGGCAAACAGTTTTTAATTAAATGTTTACAAACATATTTTATCAGTACCGTTTTTTTTAGGTACGACAGTTCATTAAATTGTATGTTATACTTATACCTACCTTGTTAGGTAATGCTAATGATTTAGAAATTATTCTATAAATCGATTATTAAATTGGACTACTATTAAATTATGAGTGTCTGTGTTACAAACCCGCTGATATATGTATCTACCTTGTGACTTAAGTTTCTAGAATCTATGGAAGTTCTTGTTTGGTAAAAAAAATGTCTGTGTCATAAAACTGGAAAGCACATTGGCTCAATTACAAACTCGCTCATAACTCTCCACAAATAAATCTTATAAGCTGTTGAAACAGGTTATAAGATATAGAAATATATGTTATGATATAGAATCAACTAGATGATAAAATCACGTTATCAAGCTATTCTGGAGCATGACATAACTTAGTAAATAATCCCATAACAAAATTAAGGTCTCATAAAAAGATAATCTGGAGTCTGCGATTTTGACAGTAAGACAGAAGCACATAAAATGCTTATAGATTGGAAGTTTACTGGTCGCACATAAACTATTTTTACCAAAAAAAAAAAAATATAACAAAACGTAATCCTTGTAAACAAACCATTAGGATTGCTAGAATTTTTAAAGAACTCCAAATGGCGTCTTCATTGAAAATAATGAAGTGTTCACTGTCGCTCGCCGAGCAGTCGAGAGCTGTCTGTTGTCTGTTATTGATGGAGCAGAGACATCCTGAATCGTTATGGGTGATAAAAAGAACATAGTAACTGCCTTCTTTCATTATTGGCTCGCTACGAAAGAATTACAATTTGTACCCAGCGTCGGTAGGTCGATTTTCGGCCAGGTTGACTAAATTCAAGTTTTTGTGGGCTCCATTTTCGAAATATGTGATGAGAGTGAAATTAAATTAATACGTACTTTTAAAAACTTCACATATCACGTGAGCTCTGTTTATGTTGTTTTGATAGTGAAGAAAATAATCATTTTTATAGGTCCCTTAATAAAATAACGAAGAGTTGGCAGCGGTGTATATTACACCCCCATTTTGCCAGATATGTTTAAGTACCATCTAATAGGGGGCGAGCTATGTTAAAAATATATGTTAAGGTAGCAAATAGGTAGTAAATATTTACATTAACAACGCGGTTAATACAACGCTAAAAATATGGGAACCTGGATGTGGTCAACCAACCTGACGTCAGAATGGCTGACCACTTTATTTCTTTAATATATTTCTTCATCATCATCATCATCAGCCTATAGCAGTCCACTGCTGGACATAGGCCTCTCCAATTGCACGCCATTTAGCTCGATTTTCGGCAACTCTCATCCAGCTGCTACCAGCTACCCTGCGAAGATCGTTGCTCCACCTAGCCTGAGGGCGTCCTACCTTACGTTTGCCGATTCGCGGTCTCCACTCAAGAACACGTCTACCCCAACGGTCATCGGTTCGACGGCTAATGTGACCGGCCCATTGCCACTTCAGCTTGCTAATCCTATGAGCTATGTCGACAACTTTGGTTCTCTGCCGGATCACCTCATTCCGGATTCTGTCCCTCAGAGATACTCCAAGCATAGCTCGTTCCATAGCTCGCTGAGCGACTTTAAATTTGTGGACCAGCCGTACCGTGAGTGTCCACGTTTCGGCTCCGTAGGTCATAACAGGTAGGATGCATTGGTTGAAGACTTTCGTCTTTAGGCTCTGTGGAATACGCGACGAGAAGACTCGACGAAGCTTCCGAAATGCTGCCCAGCCCAGCTGAATTCTCCTGTTAGCCTCCTTCTCAAGGTTGTTCTTACCAAACTGCAGAGTTTGCCCGAGGTAAACGTATTCTCGAACAACCTTGAGGGCGCCGCCATTGACCGCAATCGGTCCCGGAGTTGCGTGATCGTTGAACATAACCTGTGTTTTGTCCAAGTTCATCCGCCAGTATGACGATGTCGTCTGCAAATCTCAAGTGTGAGATGTACTCGCCGTTGATGTTGATTCCGCGTCCTCTCCAGTTTAGCGTCTTGAACACATCCTTCAGTGCGTTAGTGAACAATTTTGGGGAGATTACGTCCCCTTGTCTCACTCCTTGACGCAGGATGTGTTCAGTTTGCCGGTCCTGAGTTTGGACGGTCATTGAGGCGTTTTCATAAAGACATCTCAGCACTTGGATGTATCGCCAGTCGACTTGGCATCGCTGCAAAGACTCCAAAACAGACATATATTTCTTAGCACAAAGGTAACAAATATTTCATTATAGGTAGCACATATCTCGTTTGGTCCAGCCATCTTGACGGTCACAGCAATCCCTGAGCGAAAAAAAACACAAAATCTTTCAGCCCGAACTAGGAATCGAACCGAGGACGTCCAGCTTAGCGGTAGCGCTAGCTGATCGGAAGCATCAGGTCATCTGGCCAGTGTTGCTATTACTGCGTGGATGTACAGCTTTTGCACGTGTACATTTTAAAAAGGAACGCACTGTGATAATTTATCATTTCTATAGTTTAGGTTCAATGAGGTAAGTTCTATTATCACAGCTTATGATACCTACTGTTTTATATTACTTGAAACATAATCTGTTATTCAAATACACCTTACACTATATTGTTTTTTTAGGTTTAATTAATTTAACACGCGTGATATTGTTTACATTATATATTTCATACTTTTGTGCTATCCATATAAATCTTGCGCGTTTGGCGTTCTACCAATCTGTGATGTTGTTATGTGACCGCGGTTGTATATCGATTAATACGCAGTGTACGATGATGACCTGTCTTCGAATTATATGGACGCTGTTTGCAGAACAGTGGATTCACCGTTGAGAAAGTACCTAAAACGGTAACCCAACTGTAAACTATTGGGTTGTTCGATAATTAATGTCGTTTTTTCTCATAGATGGTTTGAACTGCAATTTCATGTAGTAGTGATTGCGTGGCTTACATTATTATATACTGTTTTAAAGATTAGATTTTATACTATATTTAGTCAAAGACTGAGCGTCATTAGTAAAAACAAGTTGGTTAAAAATTAAGTTGAAAATGGACAATCAAAGATAGCATTATCGGCATATTTTATTGTTTTATTTTTAAAAGGGCAAAAATGCGGTGCAAGCTCGAAAGAAATTGTGTGAAGTTATGGTGAAGACTGCCTTACTGAACGCCAGTGTCAGCGTTGGTTTGCTCGCTTTCGCTCTAGAGATTTTAATGTGCAAGATGCACCACATACTGGTCGTCCAACCACTACTGATAACGACCAAATAAAGGCGTTAATCGAAACTAACCGGCGTATGACAACTCGAGAGATAGCGGAGAAGCTCAACATATTGAATTCAATCGATTACTTGTACTTACAACAGCTTGGTTATATTATAAACAAACATGAACTTAAGGAAATCCACCTTACCAAACGCATTAACATATGCGGCTCTTTGCTGAATCGTAACCAAAACGACCCATTTCTAAAAAGAATCATAACGGGTGATGAAAAATGGATTGTTTATGATAACGTAGTCCGAAAACGATCATGAACCAAGCAAAATGAGCCCCCACAATCGACATCCAAAGCCAATATTCACCAAAAAAAGATTATGCTTTCTGTGTAGTGGGATTACAAGGATATAGTCTACTTTGAGCTGCTTCCAAGAAACCAAACTATTGATTTAAATGTCTATTGTCGTCAACTATCTAAATTAAATGAAGAAATCGAGAAAAAACGCCCTGCCCCCCTAGCCAAGTTACAACCGTTTCGTGTCGAATTCCGTTCTCCAATCGGTAACGCCTTGGTGTTAGCAATTGTAGAAAACGATAAGTTGGTATAACCCGCGCAGATAGAGAATAGATCTGAAAATGGCGGCAAGTACGCATGGTACGGTTGGCAAAACAAGTTCTCAAACATCGAATTTTATTTTTTATTGACTTTTTTGTTATAAATTATTCTTTTTTAATATTATTAATTATTAAACTATTATTATAGTAGAAATAATGTCAAAAAATATTAATAAAATAAATAAGGAGCAAGGGTACATATGACACTGGATTTGTGGTAGGATACTGCATACTGTGGCAGGATGCATTATCCATGACGAGAATGGAGTTTTTAGGCAAATTTGGTATTAGTTTTTCTGTTTTTCAAACGTAACGCAAACAAATAACAATCAACTCAACAAAAACAACAATGAATATCAACGAAAATAACGGAACGAATTTAACAATAACTCGGAGTGCGTCAAGTAGCGTGGAAAGCGAATCCTGACTGACTATTTTTTTGTAGCGCGTATTTCACTGTGTGAGTATAGACAGCGATAGAGAGTGAGCGAGAACGCATGCGAGCGGACGCCATTTTCAGATCTATTTTCTATCTGCGCGGGTTATAGCTATGTTGACGCGCCTGAGTCGGCCACTTGTTCTACAAAGTCTTTAGAAAAACGACACATTATAACAAAGGATTTAGCGTTGAACATTTTTTTTTTTTTTTTTTTTATTAGCTTTATTTTTATCCCTTACATGATTTTATGATGCGTACTTATTTATTTATTTGTTAGTAATGTTAGTTTTGTACTTAAATAAGGTTAGTATTATTAGGTGTAAGGGCCGCCTATTGCGGTGAAAGCCTCCTCCAAATCATTCCAGATGTGTCTGTCTTTTGCCTGTCTGGGCTATGGGGTGTAATATACACCGCTGCCAACTCTTCGTTATGTTAATATTTTTGTAAACATTTAATTAAAAACTGTTTGCCGATAAAGGGTTGCAAACGATCTATTTACCTCCTAGAAAGAATGTCTTAGAATACAGATTATACTTGAATATAAGAGAACTTCAAACCACTCACGTAATAAAAACAAGCTTTCTGCAGCCGTGTTCTAAGTTCTTCGTCTAACAGTTTGTCTTTTGGCTTTAACCTTTTGAAGTTTTCCTTTGTGCTTGGATAAAAATGAAAACCGATTAAACGCAAGTTGAACTCTCATGGAGAGAATTCCATAATAGTGAATATGTTAAACACCAAACACATTTCATATACATTAAGTTGCCAAGAGGAAAATAACGCTTTCACAGTCTGTTAACTGTGAAAGCGTTATTTTCATCAGATCCAATGTAAATCCATGCCCTTCATTCGGCATAGCTTAATCCCAGAAACTTTACACTTTAGACAAAACGCACAGCTTGGCCGTTCTTGGACACTTCAATGGAACGACCAAACCATGCATTTTGAGCGCGATGTAAGGTTTGCAGAGTTTTATATTTGTGTGCAATTCCTAGTCACTAGTACGTTGGGCTTCTGACTACGGATAGCGACTGTCAAACGAATGCATGGATCCGAATGACAGCCGGAGCCAACTGCTTAATCCGTGACACGGGTGGGGTGTCAATATGTAATGAATCCACAAACTAACCTCGGCAATATTGTAGTTTAATCTACAATAGACCTGTGTTGCTGTTATTATTTGGGAAAATGTAATTGTGCTTGGATAAATAGATACTATTTAATGACAACCCTCTTAGATCGAAGAATTAATCTTCGATCTAAGAGGCTCTATGTGACATTTCGATGTAGTCCCAAACGCATTTAAATTACAAAAAACATTCAATAGTATTGTGAGGGTCTACGAGATTGCTACGACGTAGCACTCGTGACGTTATCGCTACGTTTGCTACGCAGCGATGATAAAAATTAGATGCGCAAGCATCTGTTTTGTCTGTAGGTAATTGAATAAATATAGATAAAGAACCAAACTTAACCATCCTCATCTTAAACATGAAGTAATATTTTCAAACATTGGGATTAAAAATAAATAATAATAACAATAAAAAAGTGTTATTTTAGATGTCAGAATCCTTGTGGATAGTTTAAATAATCATTTAGAAATCACAAAGATCAATTACTTTATATGTGATTTACTAATCTTTTTACAAATCCATTTAAAAGAAAAAAAAAAATCGATTGAAGTATACCCCTAGAACCAATTTATGTATGTGTTGTACGTGAGTGTTAGTGTTTTATACATAATACGAAAAACGATTTAATATGTAGTGAAGGGACTTGTACTGGCACTGCCAAATCTTGGCACAAACTTATTAGATCAATACAAGTAGTAAGACAAATAAAACCAATAAGAGTCCCCATACATGCTCTTTATTACATCGAAATGTTATCACGCTTAGTTTTATAAGTACTTACCTACTTATAACAAAAGTGAAGTGATCTTTAAGCGAAGCGTGTTAATATTGGACTGTATATTACTTTTCTATCGTGTTTTCCTTCGAGAGTAGGCTCTCAAAGAAAAACATGATAAGCAATAATAGAACCTGCCACGCACATCATAGAGAACATATTTATAGCTTACGGAGTAACCTTTAGACAATTCAGAGATAGCGAACACTTCTGTAATAATATTTTCTTGTTAAATTAGGGAATAATTGAGGTAGTATTTAAGTTATTCCCAAGAAAAACAATGGAGAAATACGCATTCTTCACCACTGCTGTCAAAATTATGTGAAGTAAAACATTGGGATGAAACGGCATGTCCTAGAACCAAATATTCGAAGACATCCGCCGACCCACATTGGACCCAGTTACTCTCACGGAGTAGAGGCCTGTTTCCCAGCAGTGGGAAATATGATAAGGTGATTACGATGAAAATTTACGTAGTAATTTGTAATTTTGTTTCTGTGTGTTTCAGGTAAGAGCAAACACACAAATTTAGTTCGAAAAATATGAAAAAAAAAAAACCGGCCAAGTGCGAGTCGGACTCGCGCACCGAGGGTTCCGTACAAACCTGCAGGTCATCATCATCATCATTCGTCATCATCGTTTATGAAATGAAATGTTTTTTTTTTTAATTTTTATATTTGTGTTGACTGAATGAAAGGTAAATTGTGGTTTACGATTTATGACGTATTAAAAAAAAACTACTAACTAGATCTCGTTCAAACCAATTTTCGTTAGTAGTTTTCATGGTAATGTACATCATATATTTTTTTTAGTTTTATCATTCCCTTATTTTAGAAGTTACGGGGGGGGGGGACACACATTTTACCACTTTGGAAGTGTCTCTCGCGCAAACTATTCAGTTTAGAAAAAAATGATATTAGAAACCTCAATTTCATTTTTGAAGACCTATCCATAGATACCCCACATGTAAGGGTTTGATGAAATTTTTTTTTTGTGTTTCAGTTCTATGTATGGGGAACCCCAAATATTATTGTTTTAAAAAAAAATGATATTAGAAACCTCAATATCATTTTTGAAGACCTATCCATAGATACCCCACACGTAAGGGTTTGATGAAAAAAAAAATTTTGAGTTTCAGTTCTATGTATGGGGAACCCCAAATATTATTGTTTTTTTTTCTATTTTTGTGTGAAAATCTTAATGCGGTTCACTGAATACATCTACTTACCAAGTTTCAATAGCACAGCTCTTATAGTTTCGGAGAAAAGTGGCTGCGACATACTCGGACAGACAGACAGACAGACAGACAGACAGACAGACATGGCGAATCTATAAGGGTTCCGTTTTTTGCCATTTGGCAACGGAACCCTAAAAACGACATGAATTATCGAACAACCCAATATCACTATTCCCTATACTCACTATTTCACGTATTCTGAGAGTCCAAATATCGTCTACTATCATTGTTTTTTTTTAAATTCTTCTTTAAAAGTTCCGTCACACAACGATTTTTTCAATTTAGCTTATTAGTGCGTTTTGTAATGGCTGCCAACTCCCTGCAGATTTTCATAAACTTCTCGGAGAGTGGAAAAGAGATTGGAAACTGTCATTATCTATTACAGTAGTACCTAATAGGAGTACTAATACAGTACAAAAAGGCTTCGTAACGACGTTTACCAGGGTTGTTTATTTATTTATTTATTTAACACTTTAAGCATGTTATGTCAAACTCGCGGAACCCTAAAATCTTTAGACATTAACTAATACCTACCGCATTGAGTGCCCCACCACGTAGCGCCCACCGTGTCGGCACCGTGCGATTCGCCGCCTCAGCATTCCGTTGGCGTGGGAACGAAGATTGTGCAGTGATCGATATTGACTTAGTGTATTAAAAAACCACTCTTGTTTCTAACATCGAGCAATTGTCACGCATCCTAAATTATACCGATTTAATTGTAATAATATTCTATAAAATAAATTATTTTAAGTAAATTGTATCGGTTTCCTTTGTATCCTCCTGCCGCCGAACGTAATTAGCACATAAACGTACAGAGGCGGACTTAATGCCATAGGAATTTTCTACCAGTCAACCTTTGAGTGATGCAGAGACAAACTTTCTCACGGGACATCGTATAAAATTGACTCCTTTGTGAGAGTTGAAGTGAGCGAGCAAAATGCAGCCATTGTTGAGTTTATCTGCTCATTTAGAAAACGAATAACATCCTACAACTTGATTGTAAAATTTAAGTAACTGTCATTGTTTCATTCTACACAAGTCTTTAGAAATAAGATGGTGCAATGACGCTGCTGACGAACTGGCCAGAAAGGCATCCAGCGCGTCAGTCTGCAGCCCCGAGCCCATCGTGCCCATCCCCTTAAACCAGCTACGCAGGTGGCTGCAGGAATTTACCCACACACAAGCGGAGAGCTGGTGGACCTCGGCATCTGACTGCCGGCAGTCCAGGGAAGCTTTGCCATCTCCGGATGGCAGGCTAACCAGACGTCTGCTACACCTGGACAGGGACGGTCTGCGTCTGATGACGGGCACCATCACAGAACACTGCCCGCTAAACAAGCACTTTTACATAATAGGCATTACGGACAGCCCCCTGTGTAGGGCCTGCATGGAGGCTGAGGAAACCGTTTTGCATGTAGTCTTCGAATGTACAGGCGTCACCCAGATTAGGAAAGATACCCTCGGGACACCCAAATCTTACACGGACGTTCTTAGCAGACCAGGAGACATAACCAACTTCTGGAGGGGGGAGGAGGGCTGATTGGAGTAAATACCGACGGCTACCATGGCCCACGCACAATGGTCCACTCAAAGGACTAAGTGCGGAAACCAAACTCCCATAACATAGAACATAGAATAAGGTGGTGAGTTCACGCATCTGAAGTTGATTGGCTTCGATAGTATAGAAATTCTTTGGTAAATTAACCGACAGTTGAACGTCCTACTATCATCAACGCCCGAAGAAATGATAAATGATGCTCTGTGATGCACGTTTTAGCGTCATTTTACATTTCAAATCTTTCGGTGTAGCCGGTTCAATCACAGTTTGGTACTAAGTTGTAAAATTTTATTAAAAACTAATAACTGCGGTAATATTGTCAGTAAGCTATATTATCCTTATAGATCTCACTATTATGCATGAATAAATTGTACTGTATACGTCGTGACGACCTAAATAACGGTTATAAGTTTCTCAACTGCAAGGAGCTTATTACTCAGTGCAAAATTTATTCCATTATCTGAAGTTTTCGGGATTGTATTCTCTGTTTGTATTACACTAGCTTTTCCCAATAGCTTCGCCTGCGTATCATACACAAAACCTTCCTCTTGAATCACTCTGTCTATTGATGAAAACCGCATTAACAGTCGTTGCGTAGTTTCAAAGATCAAAGCGTACAGACGCAGGAAGCGACTTTGTTTTAAACTATGTAAAGATAACTTCTAGAGGCCGACGAGATGATCGCTACTTTAAACATACGGAATTAATCTTGAAATAAATTGGAATGGAAATGTTTGGTTTTAGGAAACACCTAAACCGTTGTATTGGCGTAGATAAATACCAATCATTATGAATAACCGTCGGCAACTATAGAAATAGTTCGAGCAATGCGTCAAATTAACGACACAATTTATCACAAGTAACTACGACTATCAGATTGCAGATAACACAATTTAAACTAATTTATTATACTATTAGTATATAACTATTAGTATACATATTTATGTGCCAAAAAAAAAATTGTTTCATTTTACTTTATGCTACAGTATGTAGGCTTTGTTTGTATAAGTAATAGGTATTAAACATTTAAAGCATTTCCCTTCCACAGAGCAAATTCAGGATTCGAGATTCGAGGCCTATTTCATGGATTTACGCGAAATTTAAATGAGTTATGCGGATCATCCTGCTTTTGTAAGGATTTAATTGTTTTGTTGGAACAATGAACAATAAAGGGATAATTTCCATGATACTTTTGGTTATGTTATTGAAATATCGTGTGCCAACAATTTTTTTTTAACCGTGTATAAGAAGTCTTTCCAGTATCTATTGTCATCGACAGCTACTAACGTCATGACCGATTCCTCTATCCGTGTGTGGAAACAATTTCTTAACAAGCATCAAAAACTATAATAATTAATTAACTACAGGAATCAGCAGTAGTGGTGGCCCAGTGGTATCGGCTCGTAACTTACGAGATGTTGTGGGTTTGAACCATTTTTTGCTCTGGGCGAAGCGGAAGGGCGTCTTCTCCTGCGGTGGGTAGGGTCGTGAGGACGCCTTTCCCTCACGCGCCCGCCTCCTCCTTCGCGACCATTACTGCTTCGTAGAAGGAGGTGACGGCTTCCCGTGCCCTCTCGTTACGTACTATGGCTTCCACCAGAGCCGGACGGCAGGCGCTGCTCTTAAATGGTGAAGGAAAACATCGTGAGGAAACCGGCATGTCAAAGAACCGTAGATTCCAAGACATATGACCGTTACCAACCCAAACTGGGCCCACGTGGTAGTTTACTTAATCCCTGTCATCGAGAGGAGGCCTGTGTCCCAGCTTCAGGAAAAATACCTATTGGCTGATAATGATGATGATAGAATAGAAAAAGATATTAATTTATTTACTCATAATGTAGGTTTTTAAAAATAGGTGATTAAATAATCGAGGAATCCTCGTACATTCTTCCATTTTGGCATGCAAACATTGATGCAGTTCATCATCACACATTGATATATTTACAACTAAAATGTGTCACCTAGAAAAGCAGATACGGAGTAGTAACATATCTAAAAGAAGTAAAGTTTGTTTTTTTTATAGTTGTACTGGTTCCTTGTTTATGGAATTAGGAATGTGGTTAAAGATGGCCGGTGCCATACCAAAAACACTTTTCCTCAACAAGGTAATGATGAGGAATCAGAATATTATTAAAAACTTGAGGCTGAAAACGGGCTGCAGCAGCTTGGCAGGCGATATAAATTGTATCAGAATTATTCATAGAAAACATCAACAACGTGCCACACTATAATAATGTCTCGTAAAATATAACAGTAGGTACTTTGTCCCATTACTCGGTTCTTGTAAATATACTACATATTTATCTCCGCTAAATATGGATTCGGTATATACCAATGATTAAATACTATACACATAATTTTCTGTCTAGATAAACTAGCTACTCAAATAATATGTGAAGATTTTTATTAGGCGATACCTTAAAACTGCCTTAAGAAACAATGCTCTCGTATAAATATTTTCATTTTAAAGATTTTTTATGTGAGGAATTATATTGTCTGTTATGTAATGCAAAGTACTCATAGGGATTAAATATTATGTATATATTACATGTATTGCCTCATAATCTCCGGTAGAATAATTGGGACCGAACCACAATCCAACCGTCTCTAGATTATGGTAAACGGAATACAATCGGGATAGAAATATTATTGGTCGTCGTCGTCGTATTCGTATAATCGTATTGGTGAACTAGATACAGAACATACAATACCACCCGTACTGATAAACTGAAGCTGTGCAATAATACATTCGACTACAGTGAACCCCTGTATACCGGGGTAACAACCAACCTATAGGGTTAGGGTAGGTATATTCCTCAATGTATAATAGTGAATAGTTATAACAAGCAGCAGTATTACGATACTGTACTGTGTGTTGTTTTCTGAAGCAACATTATTGTAAACAATATTATTTAATTGCGTCAGTACAGCATTCAACTTTTCGATTATGTGACTTTCCAGTATATAAAGTTTTTATGAGTACGAATGCAGCAAAAATATCAATCAGAGAAAACTCTGAAATGTTATTCGACCATAGTCTGGGAGAAAGCGCAAATCTAGCTCGTAGCGAGCAAACTTTACGTACACTCACGAAACTCCGTAATGAGGAGAGAGCACAATGAAGATTATGTTATTTCAGCAGTTGGTTTACTTTTCACAAGGGTTGTAGTCATGTAAATGACTGTGATTGTGTTTTAAAACAAATATTTTATACTTACACAAGGAATTATTTCGGGAAAAAGTTTGAATCTAGCAACTGATTGTGAAGTTACAAAAGTGCTCAACGCGTACTTACAAAATTTCTGTCCAGATTGATAGGGAGTTTTTAAATTTTGACGGCGCCAGTTATTCTTCCTAGTTAAAGCACTAGGAAGTAGTGAAGGGCGAGCATTTTAGGGGATTGCCATAAAGTAATTTTGACGTTGGAATACCACTGATTCTCAACCTACATAATTTGAATAATTTATTTTATTAATTAAATTAATACGTATTTTTAAAAACTTCACATCTCACGTGAACTCTGTTTATGTTGTTTTGATAGTGAAGAAGATAATCATTGTCATAGGTCCCTTAATAACATAACGAAGAGTTGGCAGCGGTGTATATTACACCCGCATTTTGCCAGATATGTTTAAGTCCCATCTAATAGGGGGCGAGCCTATTGCTATCAACCGGACACAAGTTCAGACTCAAGGCTGCCTCTGAGCAATCCCTGAGCGAAAAAAACACAATACCTTTTAGCCCAAACTGGGAATCGAACTCAGGACGTCCAGCTTAGCAGTAGCGCTTGCTGATCGCAAGCACCTGGCCCACCGAGACAGGTCTCTTTAATTCACCAACAAGTAAATAATCATCAAAGTACATTTTTACAGCGTTTTGTAACCTAGCACCAGAAATACAACATACTGTCATAATTTAATCTTAAATTTTTAACTACGTGGCAAAATGAAATATTGACATTATCATTTCAGTTACATCACTATACAACATATATGCGACAATATGGTTTTTAAAATTGGGTTTACGTTGCTTGGACAGAAGCATATCGTCGTTCGACTGGCCTATTAGTCTAGTGGTTAGTGACCCTGACTGCTAAGACCGAGGTCGTGGGTTCGATTCTCACCCAGGACAAATCTTTGTGTGATGAGCACAATCATTTGTTCTGAGTCTGAGTGTAATTTATCTATAATATGTATGTACTAGCTTCCGTCAGCGGCTTCGCCCGCATGAAAATTCAACCCCCCAATTCACCCTCTTAGGGATGGAATTTCAAAAAACCCTTTCTTAGTGGATACCTACTTTTCACAAAGAAAACACCCTTCAAATTTCATGTCTCTACGACCAGCGGTTTAGGCTGAGCGTTGATATATCAGTCAGTCAGTCACTCAGGACTTTGAATTTTATATATATAGATTTAGAAATATTTAAGTATGTTTATCAGTTGTCTGGTTGCCATAGTACAGGTTCGGCCTAGTTTGGGATCAGATATCGTCGTGTTGGATGTCCTAAGATATAAAACAAAACTTTTTAAGATTTTGACATTGTTTACCAACAATGTCAAATAAGATGATAATGTTATATTCGTGTCAGAAATCTACAAAACGTACATGTTTATGATACTTTAATTTGAATCTTTTCTTGTTTTTGACCAAAAACCAACGAAATTAAGGATACACGACGCAAAAAGCAAAATTGATTGAAACGGTCTCGTGACATTTTGCAATACCCTTACTTTTTTTTTCCTTTTTTCTTTATACGCTGGCTACGAAAAGATTAAGTCTTGACTCACCTGCAGGTGCTGCCATTCTAACATATGTTGGAGGTCCTCGGGCACAGCGGGCCCTCTCCGCAATCCGCTCCGGAGTAACCCTCGAAACACGAACAGTAAAACTCCCTGCGATGCGCAAAATATTAGCCATAAATATTGTGAATAATCTCGCGAAATTTTTTGCCAGGGTTTTGTACAAGAAAGCATTTCTTTTTTTCCGTGGAATCCAGAATTACAAACATCAAATGACAGTAAATTTTATCAGTGTCTTTGGCGCCCGTTTCATTCTCGTTTGCACTCCACGCTTTGTTGCTTTAGCCGGACCCTGCTTTTGGGGTTTCCAGCAAAAGGTGTCCTATATTTGAAACTTAAAAATAAATCTAAAATGAGGATATGATGATTCTAAATAGATGAGTGTAGGAAACACTTTTGACTAACAGTGAGATCCATGATACCAAAAAAGAAAATTAGGAACAATTGAGTACTTAATCAAATTTTTAAATGTAAGCCAAAACTAACTGATAATCCTGCCTAGCGTAGCAGTGCCCCAGCAGTCTGCACTCAGTGGCACTGCATGAAGGGGGTCCCGGTGACTGTGCTGCTCCGCGTACCTCATACATCACATTGAACCCATACACGGACAGCAGACCCAGTGCCTTAAGCTGTGTGCCCTTGAGTCCGTTCAGGTTTAGCTCCACTACCAGCATTGGACTCTGGACCTGGAAAAAAAATCACTATTTTATACCTGGTAGCTAAATGTAGTAGCTAAGGTCTTGGGACTAAATTAAAACAGCCGCACGAGGACCGTCTTTACATACCAAAACCCGCCATGCCTTGGGAAGCACGTTAACCCGTTGGTCTCAACTGTTATTCATGAATATTTTGACAGTCGTTACGCGTTGTCAGAAGACCAAAAGTCTGACAACCAGTCTTATCCAAGGTATGGTGTTATCAGATAGGCATTCTACGTGTAAAATACTGGTATTTAGCTGTATCCGGTTAGACTCTAGTCTAGGGGTCGGCTTTTAAACCGACCCAAACATACAATAGCCCAACTAGGCCGACTATTCTTTTGATGTCAAAGCTAGGCCGACTATTCTTTTGATGTCAAAGATTCGAACACTGCAAATAGTTGAGCAACTGTTTGAGAATAGTATAAATATACTATTTACTTACAGCTTATATAATAATCATTTTCTGTCATTTATAATATCATATTAAATCTATTTCGGTTGAACGCGGTAATCTCAAGAACTGCTGATCCGAATTGGAAAAGTCTTTTTGTGTTGAGTAGCCTATTTAGTTAGAAAGGTTATAAGCTATATAACATACGCTACAGTCAAAAGGAGTGGAGCTTTTCTTTCTAAAAATGTTGAAAACTGGCAGGCAATTCGATGCAACGGGAAGGGAGCAAAAATTTGACGCGGACGAAGTCGCGGGCAGAAACTAGTTTATTAAGAAATGAAAGGGATTTTCAAACAAATGCAAAATCATTCGTAATATTTATTAGAACATTCGTGCAAAAAACATTGAAGTATGGAGCTTTAATTCGACTTCAACATCTTATATGTAGTATTTACATAGAAATATGTTATACATTTATTATTTTATATTCTACCACATGTGGTGAAGCAAAACGGTTGCCATACGAGCAACCGATTTCTTTCACTATATTCGTGTCTACAGAAATTGTAATTTCTTTGGGCATATTGGCAACCGGTTTAAAATTCTATTGAATTGTAAGTTTTTAATAATGAAATAGAGCAAGATTTATTTCCATACATACGCTACCATTACATGTGTCCCATTAAAGTAATGTAATTAATTAACCATTATAATATAATACATTATATTCAAGTTTCAGAAGAATATGTTTTATTTTTTCAACTTTGTTTGAGTGCAATAAAAATCACTTTAATTGCTGTAGATGAGCTAGAAAACTGACTGTGTACTGCAGTTCTTAGAGTCGATAAATTTTCAGTCCAATTTCAAATCCATGAACGCAAGATTTCGGAATGGTAACGGCCCTCCCGCGTAAAATTAAACATTTTCTTATCGAACGCAGTGTCTGACAACCTGAAGGATCGTGTTTTAATTCGGCCATCAAGAAAATGCGTTCAAGACACCCGTCAGAATCATACAAACAAATACCTACGTGTTTTGTGAATTTGATATTTATTAGTTACTCGATTATTGTCATACTTATAGGTGTAAGTATGCCCTCCCGCTCCGCTCAAGAGCGGGAGACGTTATTTGATGGTTTCTCATCCAAAAAAATGACAAACCTTTTTGGCCGTCGACTTTTGCAGATTAACTTTACCTTTATTAAAACAGTCATTTTTAGCGGGCCCCGTCAAGTCGCTAAACCTTTTCGACCCAGTCTTTGATGCAGTTGAAACGGAATGCCTCAAGTCTTGGTATAAATCTGCGGGTATACTACGGCCCGGGGGCATGCCGACGCGGCTCGCCGCAACAAGTACCAACGTCGCGGTGACAGCACATAGCGTGAGGGGATTTACGACCTGGACTTTGTGATATGGAATTCCTACTGCTCTAATTTTCAAGTTTTTCTTTACATTTTGCAGTATACGCATACGTTGGTACTTTTACCAGATTGTTTTTCTTTTATTCCCAACGGCTGTATTATTTTCAGCTGTGTTTGCTTTGTTACACACGAATTCAGGACAAAAGGTCGCCATGAAAGAAAGGTCAGAGATACTTAGTACTAAGCTCACAACTTTGAGTAAATTTTGTTGTCACTAAATACCTAGCCAGGTATGTGAAGGTACCAACGGATTACCTATTGTAATCTCATCTTACTTTGTAAGCAGTAATATTTAGAAAGATAATGAAATAACTCTAGGGAGAGTAAAAAAAACTGTTTTGTTTATTCTGTTGGTCTCAGATTATATCCTTCTCTGAAAGTATTTGCTCCCGCGAGAGGTCCAATAACAGACACGGTGCGGCAGTCTATAGCGTCGTTTTGAATATTTAATTAATCTTAAAAATTTCGTCTTGCATGGTGTAACAAAGTGGGTGAAAATTTGCACGTTCTTCAATCTTTAGGGATATCATATTAATATTTGTGTCGAGGTCAATATTGACCATCATGGTCTAAATCGCTATATGAATATTTTTAAATCTTTTACGGCTCAAATATGTTGATGAGGTGAGATTGCTAGCTTAAAAGCGAACTACACAACCGCAGACCACTTTTTACCACTAAAAGGCCAAAATATACTGCTCGAATAGTAAGTCCCGCTTGCTTCTCAACTGCCAGTACAGATTATTTAAAATTTCTACGAAAATATCTAACGCTAGGTTTTCAACAGCAAAGGCATTCTATACCAGCCGGGATATAAATGTGAATTTTCTAAAACAACTGCTTGTAGCACGTTCAAACACGTTCCTAGAATATACATTCTTACATGAGACAAACATGGCAAGCCTTAAACCGATAGGATTTTATCATCACAGTTTATTTTCTTTTTTTGAATAAAAAATATTACAGGTCTTTCTTGTAAGATAATACAAAAGGTTGGTTAGCATGCCATAAAAACTGATTATATTTTTCGCATACATTGTTTAATAGAGAGTGAGTGTTTTGTACTAGGTTTTAAAGATAATTTTAATTATCACACCAATGATACTTCTTAAATGTAGAACACACACGTAAAGAGTAAGACATAATAATACACGTATTATGTTTATTTCAAGAAAATGCCTATCAACGTGCAACGTCGGCGGTGTCAACGTCGGCGATGTAATAGCCCTGCGAACAGCGAGGTCCTAATGACCTTAGATGAGACAGACTATTGCCTAGCAACAGATTCAATTCTCTGAGTAGTCATAACAGATAAGCGGTGCACACGACATCATGAGGGCGGTTTGGAGTAGAGCAAGAGCTATCTTGTTACCGAAATTTGATATCAGATCAGGTACACAAATAAGGCACAAGCAAACAACTACTTAAAATCCTAACTAACCCTTTTACGGACGGTACTCGATCACGTGGTATATGCAGAATGACGTATCAATTCTTCGTATTTCATGCGTTGTGGCGGAAAGACGTAGCTAGTACAATTTTGTATGGCGAGTCAACGTGAGTATAGTTACGTTCTGCTTAAAACAAGTAAATTAAAATAGACGTGGTAGTACGTTACACGTCACCGCCCATGAAAGGGCTAATATTATAAACGCGAAAGTATTTCTATTTATTTGTAACGCTTTCACACTAAAACTATTGAACAAACTTGAATAAAGATTGGCACACAGATAGAACCATTACCTAAGTAATAAATAGGCTACTTTCATCCTAAATTGAAAATCGCAGACAAAATCGCGAGCAATAGCTAATACAATATAATTCGGCTACACACATTTATCTAGGTGAATAATTATATTATGTTACCTTATACACCATGGTACCTAACAGACTAAGTTCATTCCTCTTTCAACTTCGTAAAGTTTCTGTCTTAGAAAGGCAAACTCTCATTAATTCCTTTTATTGCACAAGTTTTTCTACTGGGTGACTTTTTTAGCGTCTTGAAAAAAAATGGGGGTAATAGGTGAACGGAATAGAAGCTTTTGGCATAGAAATTTTTATTTTTGAATAACATGTAATTAAATTGATCTAGTAATAAATACTACACATTTAAAGTAACATTTTCATACTAGAACATCAAATACAGAAATTTGGAAAAAAAAAACAAAAAAAAAAAACTATCGAAACTCAAATCATACGCACCCTACTCAATGCGCGGCATGTATCATTGATTTCGGAGCGCGGTCCTACCCTTTGAAGCCGGCCGCTAGGCGGCCTCATTGATCTTTCGTAGGCGCACGAGCCGCACACGCATTCCTGTCCACCCGCGTCCCGCGCTCCTTTAGTCACCTACGATGAATCTGAAGGCCTTCCTTCTATTCTAGTTACACAACACACCATATGAAGGTCGAGACGGTAAAAAATGTCATCCAGTATATCCGTAGAGCTTTGGCTTTTCCGTGTGTTGTCGGACGTAAAGAATAGCACCATCCTATTTCTTCCCGTAGGTGTCGTAGAAGGCGACTAAGGGACTTACTAGAGAATGGGCCGCAGCGTTCTCTATGTATTTTACCACCATACTATGATCGCCAAACCGCCTGCTAAGTGTGATGATTATGGCGAACCCCCCTCACCCCTTAGGCAGAGGCCTATGTCTTGCAGTGGACGTCTTACGGTTGAAATGATAATGATAAACGTCAAAACGTTAACTACCCGTATATATAATGTACTCTGTGACGTTAACTTTGGCTTAGAACTCTCTGTAATTGCCTTTCAAAATGGAATTACAGAATTTTATTTAATTACTATTTAATTAAGTAAGTTGACCCAACTTATTGAATTAATTCAGAGGTTTCTCGGGCAACGAATTTCCATTTCGATCGATACTCGATAATCATCATAATATGGTGATTATCAAGTATCTTATCTTAGAGGACGATCAATGGAGTATTCATTTACAAATATTGACTAGTAGGGTAATTGTGTAATGTATTAAACAGTAGCAATGGATTTAATTTTGACAGAATTTCATTATTTACGTTCTTTTTCTAACAGTTGAAACAATGGATTCGCAATATCCCCCAAAATGAATCAAGCTGTGTTTGAAAGTGTGTTACGCGGTGTTATATATATTTAGAGGACTCAAAAACCTTTGATTGTAAACCCCTCTGATGTTTGTTCAGGAAAAATAAAACAGGAATTATAACCGTGCAATTTATCCCGGCTAGCTCTCGACTCTTAGTTTAAGTTTATCAATATGCTACTAGTTCAACTTTAATGGTGAATATTCCCTCATTCTTTCTAGTATTTAACTACTTAAATACTACTAATTGTACTACTACAATGTAACGAATTTAGGGTACTGAATTTATTTAAATTCCGCTGGATACGGGAAACACAAAACCGGTTGAAGTTGCGGAGCTTGGGGAAGGCCTATGTCCAGCAGTGGACCTCTTTTGGCTGAAATGATGATGATGATGATGATGCAGGCAGTTACTCTTATCGTCAGCATTCGACTATTTCAACGTAAAAAAGCACAGTACAATTTGAACTCACGCTGCGTACTGTAGTGTGCAAAAAATAATAAACCTTTCCGTCATTTTGAGTCGGCGCCAAACAATCAATGAACAAAGAACGAAGATCACTTAAAGCACCGACTAAAAATTACTGAAAGGTATATTATTTTTTGCTTTTCAATTTTTTCCCGCGGATTAATTTAAAAAAAAAGTTTTTATATCATAAAGGAAGAAATAAATGAAGCCCCGTTGGTCTCGTGGTCGCAAGCGCGACTGCTGAGCGTGGGGTCCTGGGTTCGATTCCCAGGTCGGGCAAAGTGTTACTGGGTTTTTCCATTAGGAATTTCTTAGTAGCAGCCCGGAGTTTGGAAGTTGGCGGTGTGATACCCCCGTGCCTCGGAAAGCACGTTAAGCAGTTGGTCCTACGCCTGATCTCTCTCCGGTCGTGTCGGATTGCCGTCCCATCGGACTATGAGAGTGAGGGAAGAGTGAGTGCTCCTGTGTCTGCGCATACACTTGAGCACTATAATATCTCCCGCGCCGATGGCTAGTCTCCGTTGAGATTGGCCGCCGTGGCCGAAATTCGGTCTGGAGGACTATATATATATATATATGTAATGTAAAAGTTAAAATCATACATAAATTATCTTCGCGCAATAGGGAACCAGTGCTGAGATTGAGTCGAGAGTGCCATCTGCTAATTGTTACAGTTATCGTCTGAACAAGGAATTGTATTTTTTATAATAGAATATTAAATCCATCAAATTGATTGTCATTTCATTATGGCATTGTCAAATTACTCGTGTTACATTGTTAATTCAGATTGTAAATCGCACAAAAAAAAACTTACCGGGATTTTGAATATAAAATGATTTTAGATAGAATAGACAGAGTAATTGTATACAATGTTAGTAAAATACTCAAACAAATAGTATCAATCAGGTTTAATGACGTTCATTAGACCGCATTACTGTATATTTTATAATACAATACGTCTAATCTATCATTAATGATAATAATGCAAAACATTTTCCACAATAATACTGCGCAATTATGAACACAATAATAACTATAAAGATTGAAATATGTTTACGCATAAAATCAAAAAGTGGTACATTATAGACAATGCAAACAGCCGTTCGTTTTATTTCAACTCGTCAAAGAGAGTGCATTCAGCAGACCGAGGACTAATGTTACCTATGAAACTGATAGCGTCCTACAAATCTAAACCGCATTTAAGAGCTGTCAGTATCAAAATGACATAACAATAGAGACAGTGACATCTCTTGAACGCGGTAAAGATAGTTAGGTATGCTAATTACAATCAGTCTGAAATTCACCCTGAGTAACTAATAGCAATCGTCGCTTTGTCGACAAAATACGTGTTTTTCCGAACGTACGCTATTTAATGAGCATTTTTATTCCTTAAGATTGACTGCTTATCCCGCCTCGAGTGTGTCCATGATTCATGTGTGTGTCCAAGTTGTGTCTCAGGTGAACTTTGATGTTTGGTGAGAAATGAGAATGATGTCACAAATGTACAATAATGTAAGACATTCACATTCTACGTAAAACCATTAACCAATGTAACTACAATCTCAGTATAGTACGGTATAAATTTAATGATTGCCAGGAGTTAACTCAAAATTACGCATTTTAATACACTTTACTACGATGAAATAAGAGTGACATTGCAATGACTTACAAATGGTTTAACGTCATTCAAATTTGATTATCTTTTAATTTTTTAACCGACTTCAAAAAAAGGAGGAGGTTATATGTTCGACTGTATGTATTTTTTTTTTTTTTTTTTTTTTTTATGTATGTTCACCGATTTCTCCGCCAATTGTCAACCGATTTTGAAAATTATTTTTTTATTCGTAAGGGTATACTCCTGAGGTGGTCCCATATTAATTTTGTGAAGATTTGATGTATACTTTGGGAGATAAACGAAGGAACTCCTCAAAAACAAACAGTACACGTAATGTGATTTGGATATTGTACTAAAGATCAAAAATAATTGCTGGTTCTATCTATCCATCCGTGGTGAACTAATTATAGTCTTCGAAGATACCGCATGGAACTCCTCATCGGTGAACAGTACATATAGGAACTTACAGTGAAAGGTTAGAAGGTTAGGGGATAATTCTTTGAATATTATAGGCACGTTTAGACCGTTACTTGTATTCTTATATTCCGTTGAGCTGATGATGGAAGGTACAACTCCTTATCGATCAGGAGTTAGAAGATATCTTGTCCTAGATAGACATACTCGTTGACATCGAGAATTGATTCCTCAGCAGACACTAGAGTGGGCTCTTACCCACTCTACTGTCTGCTTAATAAAAAAAAAAGCAGCCTTAATCATTTTGGCCTGGCCATGGTTGGTTTTTTTTTATGTATGTTCGGGCATAACTCCGTCATATATAGATGGATTTGCAAAATTCTTTTTTTGTTCGAAAGGGGTTTATTCCGAAATGGTCCCATATAATTTTCATATAGATCTGATGATGAGTTCGGGAGACAGACACCGGAACTCTTTAAAAAATGACAGGAAATCAACCGCGAGTTCTGCTATCGCATAAATATGCATTGTTTGTTTGGAATTAGTGCAGGGTGAATACCACAACTAAAAATTTAAAAATAAAAACTTTTTTACAAAAAAAAACAACCGACTTCCTTAAAAACACTACAAAGTGAAAAATAACTTTAATTTCGGAAGTCGGTGGCAAAAAAACCATAAATACAGATCATAAGACACCGACTACCGAAATTAAAGTTATTTTTCACTTTGTAGTGTTTTTAAGGAAGTCGGTTGTTTTTTTTTGTAAAAAAGTTTTTTATACGCTAACGTTGATGTAAAAAGTTTTTTTTTATTCAATAGAGTATCATGCATGAACAATACACTGCGGGGGGAATTAAAGTTAAATAGTACCCATTTGTTTTTGTTTCGCCTATACTGTCCCACTGCTGGGCAAAGGCCTCCCCCAATTTCTTCCAGGAACTCTTGTCCCGTGCCACCTCAAACTAGTCGTCGCGGTACGCATCTAGGTCGTCTCGCCACCGCTTTCTGGCCCGACCGCGGTGGCGTCGTCCATCTTCAGGCACCCATTGTGTGCAGAACTTTGCCCAGCAGTGGGACAGTATAGGCTAAAAAAAAAACTAAAAAAAGTACCCATTTGTTACTTTTTGTATAAAAATTTCCACATCCTGTACAAAAGTTTTTCATTTGTAATTCAGCGTTCGTATTCCTTAGAGTCGAAGAGGAAAGGGCTGTAACAAGCGAGCATGCAAACATGCAATACCAACCATCGTACTCCAGCCATGGAAACGAGTTTATTTTTTCAATCCGTAAAGTTTTTAAATCAACGTATGTGGGTGAAGTTAACATAACGCTTTATGATTTCTAAACGAGTTTCGGCTTACCGTCGTCGTGTCGGTGATTAAGTATTTATTACTCTCTATATAGAAAGATTTTATCCCGAACGGAAACGAATTAATTTTTTAACAGCATTTATCCCATCAGAGATTCTCTCGCTTGTAGGATTTTAAATGGCCAGTTCCTTTTTATGTGTTATTTTGTTGACAAAGAGAGTTGCAATATTTCATGGCTCGTTTATCAAGGACGTACCAGGGTACTATAAGGAAAATATCGAGACTACCAGCCGGAACATTGTGAGTCTCACCATTATAGTTCCTGTTATTCGACCGAATGACGAATGTTCATTAATTGCCAAGTAATGTATTAAGTTGAGAACATTGTTAACGTTTTTTCAGTTCTGAAAAACCTCTAAGCTCAGTTGGTCTCTAAAGTATCTATGAATCTTCATTTGAAACTGCATCGATTAGCACTCGAAAATAAAACGTAAGATTTTTCATTTTTCTAGCTGACTGCAGATACCATTTTTGTCTGTGCGTCCAAAATCTGTGCAGTCACCAATTACTTTAAAAGTTAAAACAAGATCACCTTGGAATATATTTCTGTTTTCTTAAAATTGTCGGGGTCAGTTTTTGATGCCACTGCACAAAGGTATTTGCACAAACATGAGGTATCCTTATCGGAGCAAAAAATCTGAATAGTTATAAATTAGCCCATAGACTACTTTAATCCAGTCTACTTATTACAATCTTTTATGTACGAAGAGTTATTATTAAATGGTTATCCACAGTGCCATATGTTTTACTGCTTTGATCAAAGGCAATTGGCAATCAAATCAAATAATTTCTGATTTACGTTATTATTTTCGTTACAATATAGTCTGCTTCATGTCATATCAATAAAAAAGAGGTACCTTGTCCCTGTTTTTTATTTCAAGCCAAGGAAATATTTAATATCAAATTATGAAAGAACAAACTCGAAAGCTCGCATAACTCTGACAAGAAAAAAGAGCAAGAACGAAGTAAAATGTTACAGTCAAAAATAACGACGGGAGACGTCGCAGCGTCGAGGTGGCAAATAATAAAGATATCATTCATCTAAACGTCTCGCGACGGTTTTTTAAGAGAAAATGATATAACAGAATAAATAGGTTACTGGTTGAACACGATGCCACAAATGATATTTGATTCAATTTCAGGAGAGTAAATATTCGACTTCAAATTTTCTTTGTACAAAATTTTATTTTACACGGTGTGATCCAGGAAAACGAAATAATCTAAAAGCATAAAATAAAACAACGCGTTTAGGTTCTCCCTCATTTTGCTTGCAGAAAGAAGCAATATGATCAAAAAAATATAAAGACTAAAGGTTTTCTTAGATTTTATGGCGAAGTTAATAATAATAATATCTTGGGACAACCAACACACAATTATCTGATCCCAAACTAGGCAGAGCCTGTACTATGGCAACCAGACAACCGATAAATATACTTACATATTTCTAAATACATACATAATATAGATAAATTACACCCAGACACAGAACAAATGATTGTGCTCATCACACAAAGATTTGTCCTGGGTGAGAATCGAACTCACAACCTCAGTCTTAGCAGTCAGGGTCACTAACCACTAGACTAACAGGCCAGTCAAGTTGACAGAATACAACCTCTATTTTCCGAACCTATTACGTAATTAAATCATGAAGATTCTAGATGCTGCATGCGTATTAATGTACACTATTTCAGAAGAAAGTTTTCTATCCAAACTGTCAAAATCACACTGACACCTGTTAATTGTCTAAGATACTGAACAAAATTTGATTTTGTAATCGTCATGACTAAATCGAGTTGATTTAGATTTAAAACAAAACAACAACCGTAAGTAAATAAATAAAGAAACTTTGGATAAATGTACTTTATTGTTGTCACATGGTGTGAACTGTCACTTTTTCTATTCTTCCGTCGACAAAACTCCTTTCTACGGTGGTCATCATGTGGTCATGCTACGCGTGCTGGTGGGGTCAATAAGAACGTTGACTTAAATAAACTTTTTGTGTAGTTGGTATCCATAGCATTAGAGACGAGATTTGAAACACAGGAACATGTAGTCATAACGACCCACAACTGTCTACGAATATTCAACACTTAGCGAATCTCATATCATAGGCCGAATAGAAATATGAAATAACTTCTTCATTTCGTGTTTTTGCTACATTTGTGCCAAAATCCCTCGTCGTTCCAATTTCTTGAAAAAGTTATAACTAATGAGACGGCATTTGTTCAAGGACTACAAATTGTATTGCTCATAACAGTGTAATAAAATATATGTAGAGGCCGAAAATAGATCTAATAAGGTGAGCTTTATTAATTTTCGTGAACATTGCTAAATATGCATAAAAACGTTTAACTGTAATATTGATAAAACCAATGTATAATGAATGTGGATCCTTCCAAATTGTGTTTCCGCGAAATTCATTCCAAACATCTTTTGGTTAAGCTGATTTAGTTCAGCATCAAATACAAGCAGCTGCACTTATGTAATTTCCGTGCTGCTCCTAATTGTGACAAGTATAATGTTTGCAAAACCAGGCAATTAGCGTTGCACTAGTGATTGAAGCAAATGCTTGTAGTGCGGAAGTTATACAGGTGTTCAAACAACGTTAGTTAGTAAACTCAGTGGGTGCCTTCCGTCGCAGTGTCTCGCTTTAAATATTCTGGAGCTTGGGCTTTATGTGCACATTCGAGATTGCTGTCAGTCGGTAGCTGTATCGGGTAAGTTGTCAGAAGGTAAAGTTTTCTGTTTATGGCTTCTATAGCAAATTGTTAAGAAAACTCTCGAAGCTACTTAATAGCAATAAGAACGGAATTTCTGTGTTGTGTGGAAAGCAAAATAAACAGTTGAAAGGTACTTTTGAACTAACTGTGCCATAACAAAGTGAAAAAAAGTTAACCGACTTCAAAAAAAGGAGGAGGTTATATGTTCGACTGTATGTATTTTTTTTTTTTTTTTTTTTTTTTATGTATGTTCACCGATTTCTCCGCCAATTGTCAACCGATTTTGAAAATTATTTTTTTATTCGTAAGGGTATACTCCTGAGGTGGTCCCATATTAATTTTGTGAAGATTTGATGTATACTTTGGGAGATAAACGAAGGAACTCCTCAAAAACAAACAGTACACGTAATGTGATTTGGATATTGTACTAAAGATCAAAAATAATTGCTGGTTCTATCTATCCATCCGTGGTGAACTAATTATAGTCTTCGAAGATACCGCATGGAACTCCTCATCGGTGAACAGTACATATAGGAACTTACAGTGAAAGGTTAGAAGGTTAGGGGATAATTCTTTGAATATTATAGGCACGTTTAGACCGTTACTTGTATTCTTATATTCCGTTGAGCTGATGATGGAAGGTACAACTCCTTATCGATCAGGAGTTAGAAGATATCTTGTCCTAGATAGACATACTCGTTGACATCGAGAATTGATTCCTCAGCAGACACTAGAGTGGGCTCTTACCCACTCTACTGTCTGCTTAATAAAAAAAAAAGCAGCCTTAATCATTTTGGCCTGGCCATGGTTGGTTTTTTTTTATGTATGTTCGGGCATAACTCCGTCATATATAGATGGATTTGCAAAATTCTTTTTTTGTTCGAAAGGGGTTTATTCCGAAATGGTCCCATATAATTTTCATATAGATCTGATGATGAGTTCGGGAGACAGACACCGGAACTCTTTAAAAAATGACAGGAAATCAACCGCGAGTTCTGCTATCGCATAAATATGCATTGTTTGTTTGGAATTAGTGCAGGGTGAATACCACAACTAAAAATTTAAAAATAAAAACTTTTTTACAAAAAAAAACAACCGACTTCCTTAAAAACACTACAAAGTGAAAAATAACTTTAATTTCGGAAGTCGGTGGCAAAAAAACCATAAATACAGATCATAAGACACCGACTACCGAAATTAAAGTTATTTTTCACTTTGTAGTGTTTTTTTAAGTGGGGTCAATAAGAACGTTGACTTAAATAAACTTTTTGTGTAGTTGGTATCCATAGCATTAGAGACGAGATTTGAAACACAGGAACATGTAGTCATAACGACCCACAACTGTCTACGAATATTCAACACTTAGCGAATCTCATATCATAGGCCGAATAGAAATATGAAATAACTTCTTCATTTCGTGTTTTTGCTACATTTGTGCCAAAATCCCTCGTCGTTCCAATTTCTTGAAAAAGTTATAACTAATGAGACGGCATTTGTTCAAGGACTACAAATTGTATTGCTCATAACAGTGTAATAAAATATATGTAGAGGCCGAAAATAGATCTAATAAGGTGAGCTTTATTAATTTTCGTGAACATTGCTAAATATGCATAAAAACGTTTAACTGTAATATTGATAAAACCAATGTATAATGAATGTGGATCCTTCCAAATTGTGTTTCCGCGAAATTCATTCCAAACATCTTTTGGTTAAGCTGATTTAGTTCAGCATCAAATACAAGCAGCTGCACTTATGTAATTTCCGTGCTGCTCCTAATTGTGACAAGTATAATGTTTGCAAAACCAGGCAATTAGCGTTGCACTAGTGATTGAAGCAAATGCTTGTAGTGCGGAAGTTATACAGGTGTTCAAACAACGTTAGTTAGTAAACTCAGTGGGTGCCTTCCGTCGCAGTGTCTCGCTTTAAATATTCTGGAGCTTGGGCTTTATGTGCACATTCGAGATTGCTGTCAGTCGGTAGCTGTATCGGGTAAGTTGTCAGAAGGTAAAGTTTTCTGTTTATGGCTTCTATAGCAAATTGTTAAGAAAACTCTCGAAGCTACTTAATAGCAATAAGAACGGAATTTCTGTGTTGTGTGGAAAGCAAAATAAACAGTTGAAAGGTACTTTTGAACTAACTGTGCCATAACAAAGTGAAAAAAAGTTAACCGACTTCAAAAAAAGGAGGAGGTTATATGTTCGACTGTATGTATTTTTTTTTTTTTTTTTTTTTTTTATGTATGTTCACCGATTTCTCCGCCAATTGTCAACCGATTTTGAAAATTATTTTTTTATTCGTAAGGGTATACTCCTGAGGTGGTCCCATATTAATTTTGTGAAGATTTGATGTATACTTTGGGAGATAAACGAAGGAACTCCTCAAAAACAAACAGTACACGTAATGTGATTTGGATATTGTACTAAAGATCAAAAATAATTGCTGGTTCTATCTATCCATCCGTGGTGAACTAATTATAGTCTTCGAAGATACCGCATGGAACTCCTCATCGGTGAACAGTACATATAGGAACTTACAGTGAAAGGTTAGAAGGTTAGGGGATAATTCTTTGAATATTATAGGCACGTTTAGACCGTTACTTGTATTCTTATATTCCGTTGAGCTGATGATGGAAGGTACAACTCCTTATCGATCAGGAGTTAGAAGATATCTTGTCCTAGATAGACATACTCGTTGACATCGAGAATTGATTCCTCAGCAGACACTAGAGTGGGCTCTTACCCACTCTACTGTCTGCTTAATAAAAAAAAAAGCAGCCTTAATCATTTTGGCCTGGCCATGGTTGGTTTTTTTTTATGTATGTTCGGGCATAACTCCGTCATATATAGATGGATTTGCAAAATTCTTTTTTTGTTCGAAAGGGGTTTATTCCGAAATGGTCCCATATAATTTTCATATAGATCTGATGATGAGTTCGGGAGACAGACACCGGAACTCTTTAAAAAATGACAGGAAATCAACCGCGAGTTCTGCTATCGCATAAATATGCATTGTTTGTTTGGAATTAGTGCAGGGTGAATACCACAACTAAAAATTTAAAAATAAAAACTTTTTTACAAAAAAAAACAACCGACTTCCTTAAAAACACTACAAAGTGAAAAATAACTTTAATTTCGGAAGTCGGTGGCAAAAAAACCATAAATACAGATCATAAGACACCGACTACCGAAATTAAAGTTATTTTTCACTTTGTAGTGTTTTTTTAAGTGGGGTCAATAAGAACGTTGACTTAAATAAACTTTTTGTGTAGTTGGTATCCATAGCATTAGAGACGAGATTTGAAACACAGGAACATGTAGTCATAACGACCCACAACTGTCTACGAATATTCAACACTTAGCGAATCTCATATCATAGGCCGAATAGAAATATGAAATAACTTCTTCATTTCGTGTTTTTGCTACATTTGTGCCAAAATCCCTCGTCGTTCCAATTTCTTGAAAAAGTTATAACTAATGAGACGGCATTTGTTCAAGGACTACAAATTGTATTGCTCATAACAGTGTAATAAAATATATGTAGAGGCCGAAAATAGATCTAATAAGGTGAGCTTTATTAATTTTCGTGAACATTGCTAAATATGCATAAAAACGTTTAACTGTAATATTGATAAAACCAATGTATAATGAATGTGGATCCTTCCAAATTGTGTTTCCGCGAAATTCATTCCAAACATCTTTTGGTTAAGCTGATTTAGTTCAGCATCAAATACAAGCAGCTGCACTTATGTAATTTCCGTGCTGCTCCTAATTGTGACAAGTATAATGTTTGCAAAACCAGGCAATTAGCGTTGCACTAGTGATTGAAGCAAATGCTTGTAGTGCGGAAGTTATACAGGTGTTCAAACAACGTTAGTTAGTAAACTCAGTGGGTGCCTTCCGTCGCAGTGTCTCGCTTTAAATATTCTGGAGCTTGGGCTTTATGTGCACATTCGAGATTGCTGTCAGTCGGTAGCTGTATCGGGTAAGTTGTCAGAAGGTAAAGTTTTCTGTTTATGGCTTCTATAGCAAATTGTTAAGAAAACTCTCGAAGCTACTTAATAGCAATAAGAACGGAATTTCTGTGTTGTGTGGAAAGCAAAATAAACAGTTGAAAGGTACTTTTGAACTAACTGTGCCATAACAAAGTGAAAATGAGCTAATGTTTTGGCAAATAAGTAGTTAATACATACACAGAACGAAAATGTCAATGCAGTGGATAAAAGTTTTTTATACAGTCACCCAGTAGTTAATATTACAGCATTGAAATGTATGCTCTACGTGCTACGAATAAAGCTCATTTCACGATGGGAGTATCAGTGAAGTCTATAGGGACAGCTGAATAATCGATTGCCCTGATGACATCCATTGAAAGGGAGGGCTGTACACTGCCGCTCCATTGATTAATGTTATCGAACAACTGTTTATAAAGTAACAAATGGTACCTATTAAATTGCTTGCATATTTTGTGGTTGTTACTCTCTACCAAACATTTACGTTTGACATGAGATCTTATTTGTTTTTTTTTTTTATACATACCTATAACTCGTTGTATCTAAAGTTGTTATTGTGCTACTACAAATTATTTTTTATTTTTTTTAAATTTGTGTTATTATGAAAGTTGCGTCACTCTTACGAAGCTTATTTCATCAGCAAATCTTGTTTAAACATATATCCTTCGAAATTAGATCAAATTGGAAATTGCAATGACAAGTTTCAGTGCCGAATTTTGCGGATTTAGCTGCATGGCCTCTGATTTCAATGGTTTAACGATTGGATAAGCTCCAAAACTTTTACAAGACCTTTCTCTTAGCACAGAATTGAGAAAAACCGAGATCTTGGTTAAACAGGTTGTATTAATTTGTTCAAATGGTATGCTATAAATTCGAGCATGGCTAGAGAGTCGGTTATGTCCAAGAGAACTGTTTGTTGGAACTTATCTCTCAAATAGGTCCATTCCCTATTGGCAAAGAAACTTCAATTCTGAATTCAGTAGTACATTGAATGCGCTTTTTTTTTTGGATGGGAAATCATCAAATGACTTCTCTCGCTCTGGGCGGAGCGGGAGGGCGTGTCAGACTTTTACAGTTGCCCAAGTGCCAGGGTTACAGTATCTCTTTCACGTCCATTCTTGTTTGCAATTGACTATGTTTCAAGTTGTAAATAGAAACAAACTTAATGCGTCAAACATAAGGTTTATATTTGCATTACAAAAAGACAAAAAATATAATTAGCCTACACGGTCCCATTGCTGAGGAAAGGCCACCCCCAAATCCCTACAGGCTTATTTTTTCATGGCCACCTCGATCCCACCTTTCGTCTAGCTCGTCTCGCCACCTCTTCTTAGGCCGGCCTCGGCCGTCCATCCTCAGGCACCCACTTGTGGAAACTATTGCCCAGCGTTCGCTGTGCAAGCAGCTGGCATGACCCTCCCAGTCCCATTTTAGCCTGGTAGCCTTTTTACTTACGTCTAGTATTCCCGTTTTGGATATAACATTACAAAACATAATATTTCGCCAGTTATGTTGATATCCCATGTACGTAATAGGTAGTGAGCCTGTTGCCATGAACCGAGCACAAATCAAGGTTATAGGCCTGCTACTGAGAAATTCCTGATTGAAAAACGAATAAAAGGTTGCTCGACCTGGGAATTGAAACCCCGATATTGAAGAAAAGCCCACAAAATTTGAGCCTTCGCCATTATGCTTTGTGGTGTCTAGGTGGCGTCAACTAATGACTCAGCCTTGCGTTAGGTATATAATTGGTTCTACTTATTTACCAGAAGGCGATTTCTTACGAAAAGTTTCTGTGCCTTGAAAATAAACAAAACGCTGGTCGACTATAAAAAATATATGACTTGCATTTACTTGCCAAAGAAAAAAAAGTATAAACGTTAACTTTCTGGTTACTTAGGAAACCAGTACCGCAAAATACTATATAAAAACAAAAAACGTTGCGACCTAATTTTGATAATTTTAATATCTTACTATGACGTTGTGTTAAGTTTGTGCTGATATTAAACTTATCTGAGGTTTTCTAGAATAATGTTTGTTTGAAGTTTCGTTAGGTCTCTTTAATAGATAACTTATTGATGTCAGCGATTGCTACATTCGTAATAACGATTAATTTATAGCTTTATTAGTATCACATTTATAGCTTGGGGCTTTGGTGACATAGTTTTGGTCAAACCAATGGAACTTGTGAGTCACTGAACTCTGAATTTGTATAGCTGCTGAGTGTTACTTTCTATTTGGGAAAGTTGTGCGTAAGTACCTTACTTAATATCGCATATAAATATATTTATATATACTGCTTTGTGGTTCCCTCACCGCAAACCTCTATCAAACTAGAACATTACGTGTAAACTATATTACTGCGCCTCATAAACGCTCGACTATTCCCTTAACCGTAACATTTAGGATGGTTTATGTTAATAACCTATTCCGGGCAGTGCGGCCTTTCGGGAATATATCCATAACGACGGAAGGATATCATCACTGAGCCTTTGTCAATGGCTTATTTTGTCCGATGTCTGACTATAAAATGCTGTTCCTGCTGCGAGAAAGTATTTATGTAGGTATGTTAAACAAACTGTAGCACGTTGCGATGAAAAACAAAAATTAACAGCGTAGAAAGAAATATTCAACACGCTCATTCAAATTATTTAATTCAATTGTAAAGTACCCGTAAGTTTAGACTATTAATGGTGATAAGAGTAGGGAAGACTAAAGAAACGACAGATGGACTGTGTAAAAGATGACATATGGCTATAAAAGCCATATGTTATGCGATGAACTAGCTATTGCTCACCACCCGCAAGCCCGTACCTACGATGGCCGGGAGTTCGCGATTGACACCCGACGCCGGAGGCGTCTCCTCCTGCGGCGGCTAGGGGCGTGACGGCACAGAACCTGCCTCTCCCTCACGCGCGCCGCGTCGTCCTTCGCGAGCATCACTGCTTCCCAGAAGAAGGTGACAGCTTCCCATGCTCTCTCGCTCCATACCATGGCCTGCACCAGGGCTGAACGCGAGAGGTCACCGCCGCCGATCGCCTCCACGAGAACACGGTGGTACTCCGCCTAGGCAGGGCACACTTCCACCGTGTCTTCCAGGCGATCCACACAGTGGTAACACCCGAGCGTTTTCTCCCGCCTAATCCTGAACAGGAAGCTCTCGTAGCACCCAAGCCCGGTGAAGACCTGCGTAAGGCGGAAGGTGAAGATGCCGTGGCTATCCACTCCTCAAAGAGGAGACTTACCACCGTAACTATGACGTGCCCAGCACTGGGTCAAATACCAGAAATGGGGGCAATTACCATCAGCCCCCAAGATGTTACTTGTGCAGTCCGTTCGTTGCCTAACTGGAAATCTCCAGGGCCGGATGGCCTGCCCAACTTTTGGATTAAGTGGTTCCAAAAGTCGCACGCTCGCTCGCTTGGTATCTCAGTTCCAGTCAGTCTTAGAGTCAGGGTCGTTGCCCCAGTTCCTAACAACAGGGATAACCCAGCTGCTCCATAAATCAGGTAGCACCGCGGAACCCAAAAATTATAGACCGATCACTTGTCTACCGATGGTCTATAAAGATTTTGCATCCATTTTGAGGGCTAAAATTTACAATTATATTGACACAAACTCTATCTTGTCTCTCAAAATGAATGTAGGAACGGGTCCCGGGGTACTAAAGAGCTGCTCCTAATCGATAAGACCATTAGTCAACAGATTTGTCTATCTCGAAGGGATCTGTCGACATGTTGGGTAGACTATAACAAGACCTATGACTCGGTACCACATACATGGCTCAGGAGGGTGCTGGAGTTGTACAAAGTAGATACAACGCTGCGCACCTTTCAGATGTCATGCATGGGGCAGTGGAAGACAGTCTTTTTCTAACCAAGATACCGACATATCCAGAGGAACAGCGAACCGATAAGGATCAATCGAGGTATATGCCAGGGCGATAGTTGAATCCACTTTGGTTCTGCCTAGCCATTAATTCTCTTAGCATACTCAAAATCAAAATCAAAAGTCATTTATTCAAATTAGGCTGAAAGTCAGCACTTTTTGAACGTCAAAGTAACATAAGACAGTCCCCCCAAAACGCCCGCCCTTCGACACTTCCTAGTGCTAGTGTTGGGAAGAAGAAGTGGCGGAACAAACTCCCCAGCAGCACAGCTGTCTGTTTAGTTAGAAGAACTTGATTCTATACAGTATTGTGTAAGTTATTAATATAACAAAACATACATTATTCGCCATATGTCAGCTTGCACACGCATATATAGCAGCAAAACATTGAAAACTAAACTCAAGCTGAAATAAATAATAAAACAAAATCGTAAACAGAACTTAAAACCTTAATAAAGCCTCCAGGCATAAAGGGCGTGCCCGCTTACATATACAACGATGCAAATGATACATATACACAATAAATGAAATTAAAAGAAAATAAAAATAAATAAATTAACAAAAGCAGTTAAATAAAAAATAAAAAAATATATATGAACTACCCATATAAACTGTCAGCAGGAAGACTAATTCTGGATTGAAAGAACATAAACATTGTCTTGTACTGTTAGAGGATTCAGGTATAGCCTATCGATTGAGGAGAAGTGGTCAGGTTATATCTCACCTTCTCTACATGGATGACCTAAAACTCTTGCAACTGATGGAGGTACTGAAAGTAACTGAGACCTTCAGTAGTTCCATCAGGATGGAATCTGGTGTGGACAAATGTGCGATTATGCATGTAAAGCGAGGGGAGATTGTGGAATCCGTGGGAACCCAAATCTTGGATTCCATACATTAGGTGATCCCTCTTCTCAATCGAAACATACAAGTATTTGGGTATGTCGGAAGCGATAGGCATCAACACTGCTGACATAAAACAATCGTTGAGGGAGCGCTTCTTTGGCCGCCTGAATAAAGTATTGAAAAGTATTTTATCAGGCAGAAACAAGATGCATGCCTTCAACAGTTGGGTTATGCTAGTATTGATGTACTCTTTCGGCATACTCATATGGACTCAGATGGAACTTGACGCCTTGGATAGACGGGTAAAAAAAATCGAAAAAACAAACCAAAAAAACAAATCGAAAAACCGAAATCGCAAATCGAATGCATCACCCACGATCATCGGTGATGAGACTGTATATCTCGCGGAAGTTTGGAGATCGAGGTTTCTTGAATGCTAAAACCCTGCACAACCGTGAAATATGCAGTTTCAGGGAATACTTCTTAGAAGCCGACGTGGGGATATACCGATATGTGGTCTCAGTGGACAAGAGCGTCACCCCGCTCTCCTTGGCTAACGAGAACTGGTGCAAACCTAAAGTCATCATCATCATTGCAGCCGTAAGACGTCCACTGCTGGATTTAGGCTTCCCCCAATTTGGGGGGCTTTGCCATAATCGCCACGCTTGGCAGGCGGGTTGGCGATCGCAGTATGGTGGTAAAATGCATAGAGAACGCTGCTGCCCATTCTCTAGTAAGTCCCTTAGTCGCCTTTTACGACACCCATGGGAAGAAATGGGGTGGTGTTATTCTTCACGTCCGGCGCCACAAGGTACCTAACCTAAAGTATTAGACACTAATGACCGCAGGAAGGTATGGCAAAGCAAGTAGCTTCACGGACATTTTTACTGGGTCCTACATGGACCCGATGTGGACCTCTTAGCTTCCATATCCTGGTTACGTTTCGAAGATCTATTTGGAGAAACCGAAGGTTTTGTCTTTGCGGTTATGGACGAAGTTATGATGAAGAACAACTACCAGAAATATATTGTAAAGGATGGCACGGTTGACATCTGTCGGGCATGCCACCGTCCGGGTGAATCAATCCGACACATTATTTCTGGCTGTTCTCGTCTGACTAACGAACACTCCGTGCATAGACACAACCTTGTAGCCAGGATTATCCACCAGCAAATTGCTCTGAAATACAGTCTTGTGGAATCATAAGTACCGTACTATAGGTATGTGCCCGACCCAGTTCTCGAAAATGGCAATATCACGTTGTATTGGGATCTATCTATCATCACTGATAGGACTATTTTTGGCAATAAGCCGGATATAGTGGTGATAGATCGATCAGAGAGTCGCACAATGATTATTGATATAGCAGTCCCGCATGACGAGAACCTCGTGAAAGCTGAAAAAGATAAGCAAACGAAGTATCTTGACCTAGCCAGGTCAAGATACTTCGTTTGCTTATCTTTAACTTTAACGCGAGGTTGTCGACATGTGGGATGTAGATACAGCAATCATTGTGCCGATAGTCGTTACGGCCAATGGCATAATAGCGAAGAGCTTCGATCAACACCTAATATAAAGAGGCTTGAACTTTGGACGCGCTGAGAGACTTTCAAATTCAAACTTAATGACCAGTTAATGTTAATTAATGTAGGCGTGATAATTACTTAATTGATTCCCAGTTAGTTATTGCTATGCTTATTAGCTTTGCTAGTAATTCAGTTAAAAATTAACAAATATCGTTAGACAACCCGACTTTATTAAATGAGCGGTATTGTTCAGAAATTATGGAGTTCTATACCTAAGTTTTGCTGAAATAATATCAACTAATTAGAGGAATAAAAGGGACAAATTTATTTGCAGATTTGGGAGTTGTATTCATTGTTAAATCTTAGAGCTGGGTTTCGTTTGCCGCAGGATTTTAGTTCACTGAGTAGCGAAATCTAATTTCAGTAATGCGAAAGAGCCTCTTTCTAAATTATATTTTCTACTAGGGGATTTCTATTTAAATTAGGTAAACAAGACTAGAAAAAAATATTATGGTTCTAGTAATTCAGTTTCCTAAATAAATTAACTAGTTATCCTCCTTTTTAGAATACCAATAATTAAATCACATTAATTACGCGAACCTCGTTTATTCCCACTAGGAATCTATTCAATATGTTAATCACATACCGGAGAACTGTTCGTCAATTTTGCTATAAATAAAGCGCGGTTGTGGTTTCCTTTACAACAGTACACGTCATGTCAATAAAGCCACTAAACTCCAGATCGTAGGTGATTGGGTAATAGAGGGAAAATGCTAAACCGGTTTGTTCTGTTGTGAGGCTGGCAAAAACTACAAAGGGTAACTACAAAAGTTGAACATTGACAGTACCTTTATCTGTTAGATCAAGCTTTCGATATTTCAGATCTATCTTACTTAGTATTCTGAGTAATCGTTAATGAAACCTCTAGACTTCAAACTCACGTTTCAATTACGGATTTGTCTCCAATAAATCAAGCGTATTACGTTTGAATATACATGAATAAACTAAAGTAGGTACCATTTGGTTTATTCATGTGTGTTTGGTTTTGATGTTAAGCTTGGTTGTTCAGTTTTAAGCCCTGTTGGTCAAATTTAAAGGTATGCGGAGTTGTGATACTATCCTTTGAAACCTACCATGGACCCACGTATTTCATTGCGATAATGTGTGCAAGTAATCAAGCATATTACGCTTTGGATTGCCTGAATACACTAATAGACTACAAACCACAGACCATAATCAGCCTAAAATGCTTCGACTGCTAGAGCACAACCTTCCTATCTTCGAGAGGGCGTGGGCTGTAATCTACCATTCGGGCCCAGTGCGGATTAGTAGACGTCACATATATTCGAATATTTGGTTCTATGACATGCCCGTTCCGGCTGCATGTTTTGTTTATCTTAACTGTTATGAGAGCAGTGGTGATGAAATTATTTACACAAACTAAAGCGCATACTCATGGCGTATCATTCGAAGTCGGGATCACTTTATCACTGGTCTACTACAGAGCACAAACAACAGACTAGCACTGCCTATTTAAAGCAGTTTACAACAGAGCAACAAATGTGTCTTTCTGTTTTATCACAAGTTATGCGAGACCAATAATCTTCCGCAGCGTAGTTTTGTTTCAATGACAGGTAGTAAGTAGGTTATAAACAATTATAAAATACATGTACTTGTTGTCAGATGCTTGTTACTTCCTTTGTATTCGTAAGATGTTGTAAGGTGACATACCTGTAACAATAAAAATGCATAATTAGAAAAATGCTCATTAGTTCGTGAGAATGTCTTCTCATTGTAATTTTTACTAAAATCTGTATAATAATCAGCCTAAAATGTTCCCATTGCTGGAGCATAGGCCTCCTCTTTTTCCCTACAAGTACCTTACACTATCTTACTGACAGAATTCAGACGAGGGTACGCAATTTAATTTATTTCAAACAATTTATGTTTGTTTCATTTGTAACGATGTGGGTACTCGTATGCCCGCGTTTTGTTCAACATACATCGATGGGAATGAGATCAGTAGCCGCATAGAAAAAGACTACATCGAAAATAATGGTTTCTAAAATCCAACACACCGTACGTATGATTTGCGTTACTTTAAAATATTTAAATTCTAAATTAGTATTTTTTTATCGTGTCATTCATACGCGGCGGAAGGGTTCCCTCTATCTGGCAGAAACTTGATGCAAAGTTTCTGAGATATGATAGTTCTGCCTTTTAAGGACTATCGATATGAAATAATGCCAAGAGACGATACTGACTGCAAACTTTCTGCGATATGATGGTTCTCCTTTTTCATTATTATGGATATAAAATTTATGCCTAAAGATGATTCTGACTTATAAAATTATGCGTTGTGCATGTATGATAAATGAGTGTATGCCAAACGATTTTCTGCGAAATGAAGTTTATGCTATCCGCTGTTATGCAAAATAATATTATGACGAAAAAAATTCTGCCATAAAGGGTGGACCCGCGGCGGAATTACAGCGTTTTTTTTTCAAACTACTAATGTTTGAGGATGTTTTGTTTAGGTGTATTTAATTTTCTGTCTACTACTCTAATACAATACAATACAATCCTTTATTTCAGGCAACTTAGGCCCATAAAAACACAATAAATAAATAATTAAAAACAATAACTATAAACTAATACATATTTTAAACCAAAACTTAAACTATCACTAAACACGTAATGATGACGGCGTCGTGTTCCGCTGCGTGGCCCTAATCTGGTTTTACTATTAAAAAAAAAAAAAAAACAAGTCAAAAACAAAAAAATACAAACAAACAAAACAAAAATAAACAAGAAAAAAACAAAACAACAAAAATATTCAAGTTGGCCACTACGTCAAAAAATTACAGACATCATTAAAATGGAAGTAAATAAAAACGTTTCATCAAATAAATGAGGCTAACCTTTTCGTTTTTTCTGCTATGCAAGCCAGCTATCTGGTGGTAATTTTGAAGAACCAAATTAATAAACAATTAGACTGGCAACTAAAAATGTTTGGCTGATGTCTGTAAAAACAATACATGAAAATTACGTCATAATTTTCGGTAGACAAACAAACTGTTATTTTTAGCCAACTTCAAAAAAAGGAGGAGGTTCTCAATTCGAATGTATTTTTTGTTTGTTACCTCAGAACTTTTGACTGGGTGAACTGATTTTAATGATTCTTTTTTTATTTAAAAGCTGGATCCTTCCGGTGTGGTTCCATTTTGACAATGGGGTCAATGTGAAAATCATAAATAAGTGTTAAATTTACATTATGTATGTGCGCGACAAATGGACGAATAACGCGATTAGATTAGTGCGGGGTACATACCATAACTAAAATGTTAAAAATAAATACTTAAAAAAATAATAACAACCAACTTCCATAAAAAAAAACGTTAAAAAAGTTATTTTTCACTTCGTAGTGTTTTTTAAAGGAAATCGGTTGTAATTTTTTTTTAAGTTTTTCATTAATTTTACACCGTTCTCCATTTGTTTCCATTCCTCGCCGAGAACTGGTAAAGCGATCATTTCCATTCAGCCCGGGTGTATAATTTCACCATTTTTTGCAGAGAGACTGTTTGAATTCTAGTGCGCATTCGATGTTTTATGGGAAACAAAACTATAAAGGTTTGTATTTTCGGGGTGTAGTGGTTATTTCAGACTGTTTGATTTTATACCTCTCGTATTTATGTGGTAGACATTCTTTATAATATTGCTTGACTTTTTAACACCAACATCTTATACGTAGATCTCATGTGATCCTCAGTGATTCTCTATGGCGTATCCGTTTCGAGGTAATATCACTGAACGCGAATCATTTTTCACGCTCACGCTGACTATCTTCATTTAGTGATCTATGGGGCTTTATATAACTAGGTACCTAGTTGGGGTTCCTTTGGATAGGTAGATAGAAGTGATAAAATGCAATTGTCGAACAAAACGATTAATTTTTTCTCAGAAGACCAAAGCCTTCTTAGTTGAAAACTTTCTACAAGTATTAAAATTACGCATTTGCGGTTCTGGTCCCAAATCCTCAAAATGAATGTGTCCCAGCAGTGTGAGTTACATTTTATGTTTGTAGGTCATGGGACTGACATAGATATTGCATGAATGTAAGAAGACAATCAAATTTTCTTTAAAAAGGTGAATGGGTCAGATACATAAATTAGATTTGCTGCAGTAGCGAATCTCGAATAATATCTCGACAACTATATCAAAAAGTCATAACCTATATTTAAAAATACTTTTTTATGTTTTTATCACTTTAACTAAAAGCTTTTTTCGACAGCTTTAAAATCTCTCGAAACATTTCCACCAATTTACGATTCCGTGTGCCGGATAAATATTCAGGAGATACGGCACAAGCTCTTGCCGCAGTCAATGTTTGAATAAAACACTATTTGGCAACGCTCAGTAAAGGACACCGTATGCAACATACGAGTCTAATAACGCAATATCAGACTCTGTTTGCCTTATAAATAGGGTTCAAACTATTATTCAACTTATGAGCCATCAGTCTACAAACCACGTAAGTTTTGGATGCATTTCATTGTCAACGCTGACCAGGAACACTTCAGCATTTTTTTTTTTAACTTTTATAGTAAAACTTAATGCCATTCCGATAACGTGCAGGATTTTGGAGTTGCTAGATGTAAATAGAGACTTGAATATGATACGATTCGACCCGATAATAGATCCAGACATTCACCAGTTAGAAACCACTGTTTCACCATCTCGTTGATCGCATGTTGAAGAAGACGGATGAAAAAAGACTATGGTGTAAGGGAGAATGGAAAAAAAACCTGTTGCGCTGACCTCAAGGCTAATATGGGACAAGAGTAGCACGATGATGACTATTTCGTTGATCGAAGATGTTTTATAGAATCAGGAACAAGTATCAGCAATGATGTTATAATCACCATACAGAAAATATTCCGGACTTCAGTCTACTTTGTATAGCAGCGGATTTCGTTATAGAGTTCCAAACTAAAAAACCAAGCAGATTAAATAGCATAAAATGTTTAACAGTTAAATCGATTTACTGATAGAAAAAACGAAACCAAAAATGAAAAGGGTCTAAGCTCCCGCGTAACACCCACTTTAATTTTTCAACGACACATTACATTTTTTTCTCGTTTTCTCTTCGACTAGCCGTTAACATTAAAGTTTAGTAGACAATTTTTTGTATTTCTAGGCTTTGTTTAATTTTGAGACAGCGGACTAATGGGAGTAATTGAAGTAATAATATCACGTTGTTGACAAAAGCTTTACCGACTTTTATGATTAGTGCCCATATTTTTCTATGTTAACTATCTAATCCTAATTTTAAAAACATATAGGGTCTTGTGGCTACATACTAACAGCCGCACTGGTCGATCGAAGATTAAGCTAAGTTCGTTGATGGATGATCCCTGCGCGGTTTGGAACGCACGTTTTGGTTCGGTTGGTCCCGGCTGTCATTCGTAGATCTTTGACAGTCATTACTTTGAAGCACAAAAGTCTGACAACCATTCTCAGCAAAAGGTAAGATAGGCAGTTGCTTCAGGTAAAAAACTGGTATTCAGCTGCATCCATTTGGACTGGCAGCCAACCCTAAAAGAGTTCGAAAAATACTAGGAAAATTGATTATTTAGAGTTTAACCCAGTGTAATATATGTTACTGAACTGACCTGACCTTTTATGTGATGACTGAATACTAAGCCTCACGGTTCAAAAGAATAAATATTCTAACGAAGAGAAATATTCGTGTACTTGCATAAAGTATCTTGTCCCCTAGCCCTATAAAATAAAAATCTTATTTCATCGAGCGAAGTAACGAACCAAGCCGAGGAAGAGATTGGATTTCCATATTGCTGCAACATCAGCATCCAGTTTCAGTCGAGTCCAATAATGGTTATAGATGTAATTTTGTGCTGCAGGCTCCACAGAATGTGGTGGACATAATTTAAGTATAGCCTGTATGTCTGTATGTTGTTTTTTTTTAAACAAAATTCGTTAGGAACATTCATTTAAATGTACAGACGCCAGCACATCAAGCTACTACAATCAGTCAAATTTCTTTAATAGATTTTCAACTTTATCGCTAAAGCATTAGGTTCAAGGTTGATTGTGAGAATTTGACAGATTCGGGTACATTGGTGTGCTGGCGTCTGTACGTTCCATTCGGAGAATTGATTTGGTTGTTTGGCATAATACCTAAATTATAACCAGGATAAGGTAATAATAATTCTTCTACCATATGTTCCCGTTGCTCTGAAATTAATTAGCATTTATGGGTGAGTAAAATCCATAACAGTATTTATTAATAATAAAAACATAGTGTCACACCTTCTTCGCCGTGGGGAAGGCAGAAACTATCGAACGCAATATTAAATAGTGAGTGGAAAGGACTTTATTGAAAATCAGAGGGGCTTGGGCCGTTATTAGTACTTGGATAACAACATTCTAAGAACAAAAGTCTTTGAACCACCCACAAAATCTTCAGCGGCTTGGAAACCATCTGCGATCTACGGAGGAATAATCGAACCCTTAACGTTTATGATCTTTGATCTGGGACACTGGATTCGCTTATTTAGTAAAAATAGAATTCTAATTTTCCAACAGCAAAGATAAAGTTATATTTTTCACATGTATCTATGCATTTTCGTTAATTTGTAAAATCTTGCAAAAAGAAATCCGTTTTTTTAAATTATTACAATTGTTTTCTAATGCGAAACGAAAACCTTGGTTTTGCTATCCCAATTATAATATTTCACTGAATAAATTACCTAAAGGTCCTTTATATATAATATGTTTTAAAATGTATCTAAGTTTTCCTAGCCACTTTATGAGTTTTAAATGTGAAATCCAACATTAAAAGATCTTTAGTGGTCGGCACATTTTTAGAAAGTGGTTTTCGACGTTTTAGTTATGGCCAAGGGTAATCGAAAAGCTGGCTGGCTTGGTGGCTTGCTTCATAGATCGTTATCTCCTCCTCTTCTCAACACTACCGCATAATACCGCCCTTCACTGAATTAATAGCACAATAACTGAGCTCTTTTCTTTTAATCTCGATTTAAAAGTCCACTTTTGTATTCAGAAGATGATCGCTTGTTACTCGATCCCTGTTTTCATCTAGTCTAGTGTACTCGATGGTACTGTTTTGACATTCAAATAAAGCGATCGCGAGCCACAATCTCTCTGTCTGATATCTCAATACTTGAGACAATCACTGTTTAGTTTGCGTTTAGACGATTCGATGTGATGGTCAATTTGTTGGATAACTTAATGGCAACATTTTGATTTTAAACGACATGTTAGTAACAATAGGTTAAACAATGTTAAGAGTATTAAATAAGAACTAAAGCTAATAAAATAACACAACCTTACACGGAGGTTGCTCCATAAGTCTTGCAATATGATGGACCTAGCAAGTTTTTACTTTTTTGATTGATTGTATAAATAAGTACCAGGTCACTTAGAAAGTTTTACGAAAAAAAATTTTTTTGTATGAGAGACTGGCCAGTTATAAACTATTATAAAAATGATGATTATTTATAAGTAAAAATAGGTACTTTCCAATTTCAAAATTTCCCTCCACATTTTTTGCGAGCTAATTATATTATCGGTACCGTGTGGTGCCGGACGTAAAGAATAACACCACCCCATTTCTTCCCGTGGGTGTCGTAAAAGGCGACTAAGGGACTTACTAGAGAATGGGCAGCAGCGTTCTCTATGCATTTTACCATCATACTGCGATCGCCAACCCGCCTGCCAAGCGTGGCGATTATGGCAAATGGGGGAGGCCTAAGTCCAGCAGTGGACGTCTTACGGCTGAAATGATGATGATGATGAATTATATTATCGTGTCTTATTGGAAAATGAATTTGCGCCGAGAACAATTTCGCGCTATGATTTTTTACGATTTCAAGTGTCGCCTGAAACCGTACGAATCATACGATAGACTTCAAATTGCATTCATGGATGAAAGCCCTTCCAAGGCAACTGTGTATCGTTGGTATAACGAATTCAAATGTGGTCGACTAACTTTGGGGGATGAAGAAAGAAGTGGTCGCCCTTTGACGGCTGTTACGGAGGAAAACGTGCTAGCAGTGAAAAATTTAATCCAAGACAATAGGCGAATTACGTATTAAAAGATTCAACACATACTGCAGATTGGATCGTGAAGCCTTCACGAAATTCTACACGTGCATCTTCGCGTGAGGAGGATAGTTTTACGCTGGGTGCCGCACAACCTCACCGATGCTCAGAAGCAGGCCCGGGTGGAATGGTGCCGTGATATGATAAACAAATTTGAAGCGGGCTACACATTATTATAGGTGATGAGTCCTGGATTTATCATTACGATCCAGAAATGAAGCGCCAGTCGACGGTTTGGGTGTTTCAAAACGAATCAACGCCTACCAAAGTGAAGCAATCTAGAAGTAGGGGGAAGATTTTGGTCGCGAGCTTTTGTCCGGAACGTTTGAATTTCCAATGAACTGCACTCGTCTAACTGACTGATCGGCCGGACACTACATCAAGAAATGTTGTAGGTCGTCATCAGCCAATAACTTCACAATTTGAGAGCAGATGTATATCCGTTTTGGAAACCGAACATGTACGTAAAAAATTGTGTTCCTTTGAACTGAGAGAAGGTTCCTAATCGCTATAATGTAAAACGTAGGTTAAAAAATGTGATCAGTTTATTTTTTAACTACATTGGTTTTGTCCGCGGCTTCTTCCGTATGGTTGTCGGAAAATATTCCACGGGAATATATTATCGATATCTGCACTCTGTTTATGACTATGTTATTCTTTTAGTTTCATAATTCAGTTTATCAATATCTGTGTGCCAAACTTCATCTCATTCTATTCAATCGTTAATGTGCCAACCCTAAACTTTCAAACATCCAAAAAAATGGTCAAAATGTCTTCATTACTATTTTATTTTATGTGTAGACGCAAAGCCATCAGCTAAAACTATATATTCCTTTGCGGTCAGATCCTCTGGGAAACATGAACGCATATATTACTTACAAGTACAGTCTCTTCCAAAACAGGTTTATGTTAAGAAAAGAGGCACTCGTGGACCAAAAGAACCGCCTTCGAGTTTAAGTTATTGTGAGGCTTAGCCTTAACAGAAGGAATTTGTAATATCAGAATCCTAGGATTCAACTAGAATCTAATTTCAAGGTAAAACCGGTAGGAGGGTTTCATTTTACGGCCGTCTTTGAGACTTAATTAGAATTAATTAGGCTGTCTATATAATAAAGGTGTAGAATGCCCACTTCTCAATCTCAAAATGACTTACTCTATAAATGGCTTGTTCTCAAAATGCAATGGTGTACTGGATTCTAACGTGTTCCACTTTGTTAAGACAAATATACAATATGTATTCAGGACTGAGTTATAAATGCAAGGTACACCAGAGGCGCTGAAATATAAAATACGTAAATGTAATAGCTATTATACTGACTAAGATGAAAGCTCATGTAATAGGAGTGAATAATGCTTCACGCAAAAACTTAAGACAATTACTTCACAAACTTATCGGAGTTCGGAGAGTGTCCGTTCTTCTCCATAGGTACCTACTGCACTTTGGGATGGGCAACTAGTTTCATCTTTTTGACTTACTGACACCTTGACATTTAAAAAATGTTTAAAATGGTGATGGTAGTGTAGTGTTTAAAAATGGTTTAATTGAAATAAATGCTTCGATTTGAGTTTGTGGTAGACCCTAACCCAGATATTTATCGTTTACATACAAAACTGTTGATCTGATCAGCAAGTATGAGAATCATTCAAACACAACAATCCTGTTAACTATAGAAGCTTCGGCTGAACCCTTGTGTTAGAAGAAGTCATGATACCCGCGAACTGTTAATTATGATAAATAGCACTGATGCAATGATGGGGTAAAGGCACATAAATGGATACCTAGTTGCGAAGGTTAACTAAATGAAGGAGAAATGTTCATAATCCATCTTTATGGTATAAACCAAGAGAAAACCAAAGTCGGTGCTTAATTAACACAATCATTCTCCGCAGCAGGTAACAAAACAAAGCTAGGATAGACCCATGTCAGCCGCGTCTGTCTGCCGCCACATATAACTGAGAAATGACTGTTTATATAGCTTTTCTCAAGCGTAATCCTACATATTAGTACCCGTCTCCGTTGGTGACGTTCTTGTTTTGAAAGTTATATTTAAAACATTCAAAATTTTTTGATATCTGTTTGTTAAGTGTAAGGCTGTAAAAATCAATATTGATTTTACAAAATGAACTATGGAGTCACGTTCCGTTCATTCAGGTTTTTTACTATTTTATTGGTTTTGTTTTGCTTTTAATTCAACAGTTATTAACTTGTTACTTTTAGTAAAATTTTATAATTTGTTGCAAGTTTAATAATTCGATAAAATGAGAACGTTTATTAAATATAAAACAACAAAAAATTATAACCAATTTTCAGAGGATCCAATAAATAAAATTTCTTTATTGAAATCAATTTTTGCTGTTTATTTTTCCAGTAAACAGAATTCTGGAAACTTTAAATTTTTGCAACGAGCCATATGAAATGATTGATAATACAAAATATGAGATCGTAGGTACAACCCAACACTGATATATTACGGTTCAATCGGGAGCGACAGTATGAGGTATCCTATTTAGTTTTGCAGGTGAAGTAATAGATGCATTTTAAATTTTGATTAAATAGATTACAGGTCTCCTTAAAACGTAAGTACTTTAATTATTAAAATACCACTTCCAGATATACATAATAGTGAACAATAAACATACATATTAATTATCTTCAAAATTAAATGATGGTTCTTTGAAAATTTTAGTGGATTAGCAGTCTGTCATGGAGTCGGTTTTAGTCCCTAAGTTTTCACATTATTCAGACCTTGAACTTCTTCAAGGACTAATTGTAATAAAGATCTGAGATCGAACGACATGAACTAAACTTGAATGAGTTTGAGTCAACATCCATTCTACATGTAATTTGTTTAATTTACTTCTCTGCCAAGTTACTAACTTAAACCTACTGCTTCAACAAACTTGGTCTTGACAATGTTGATAGGAGTTTGAATCGTATTATATTACTTCGTCGTACAAAGTAATCTCTCGAATCTCTTATCGAATCGAAGACCGCAATACGTTATCTAATGTAGATTCTGACGTGGGACGACTATCACAAATCACGTTCAGCACAACTTAGCTCGTTCAAGAGTAGTCAGTGTCAATATTGATATGGAATATTGACACTGACAGCTCATGAAAACAGTTTACATTAGTGAAATTCGTCTTCACTGATTTAACACAAACTAAGTCTGGCGAGGGAAATGTCGTAACTTGAGGCATCATTGTGATTCCATAGTGGCAAACTTAAGCATAGGTAGGTAGCATATTCTGGAGTTCCCAAAAAACATGTGTGTTCAGGTAGTAGATACCAACACGTGTATATAATTTAATACCTATAATAGTGTCAAACCATAAGAATCTATTGCGTTTAACGATTATAAATGTTCGAGAATTTATTTCCAAGATAAATATAGATTTTTGTGCTGTATTTACACAGGTTACGTATAATGGTATTATACCAGATGACATTTTTTAACTAAAAATAACCAAAGCAAGTACTAAAACTATAGATTATGTAGAAAACATCTCAAACATCACTTATCAAAACGTAACAAAAAATAGTGTTGCGAAAAAATGTGTACGAAGAGAAGTTCACTTAAATTTTTCTACACAAATATTAGAAGCCTAGTTAAAGTTAACAAATTAGATCAACTGCAATGCATGTTAAAATCAATAAAGACTACCACTCATATTATTTTAATCACTAAGACTTGGATAAAATCAGACGCTGAAGCTAACCTTCTACATATACCGAACTATTCACATGTATATTCATACAGAAAGGGGCGCATTGGAGGTGGAGTATCCGCATACAAACATAATAGCATAAAATACGAAATTACAAAAAAATGTAGTAAAGGTCAAAACGAATATCCGTGGATTGACTTGGAAAAGTATAGATTGCACATTGGATTGGTTTATAAGCCACCCAGCACAAAATTGAACGAATTTATAGAAACGTATGCTTCGTAACTAGAAAAAAAGCGAAAAGCTATAGTTTTCGGCGATTACAACATCAATTTATTAAATGTCGACAGACAATCAAATATCTACCCAAGTATGCCTAACGAGTCTGGATATCAGATATTAAATAACATAGACAGCAACTACTGTATTCGTGAAACGAAAACTACGAAAACCATTATTGACCACGTTTCATCAAACATTCAAGGAGATACCTTTCATATGACCTTACTTGATACACCACTATCGGACCATAAACAGATGTATTTGGAACTAAAAAAACCTAAAGTCACAAAAAAGTTAAAACATGAATACCTAGCAACAGACTACAGCATGTTATACAAATCAGTTAAAAAAGCCGAATTAAATAATGAAGAGAATGAGTATCAAAGACTGGAAGATTTCATCACAAATCAAATCAAAATAAACAAAATAAAAAAAGTTAAAATTCTAAACAAACCTCGAGATGATTGGATCAATAAACACGTGCTAAATGTTTTAAACAAACGCAACGAGGCTTGGGACGCTCACAAGGAAGACATTGAAAACAATGAAATTGAATTAAAATTTAAAGAAATAAGAAATGAAGCCAACAAAGCAATAAGAAACACAAAAAGAAAGTAGGTATTACCTCAACAGCTTTAAGAAGTGTCAGGAACAATAAAACACAATCACAAGCCCATACGCTACAAACATTAGAACCATGCACAAAAAAAGAGATTAGTACAATCATCGACAGCTTAGATATTAATACAAGTAGCGGAATTGATGGAATTACTGTAAAAGACATAAAATGCATCAAAAACCTAATACTAGACAATTTAACTGACTGCATAAATAAATGCCTCAAACAAGAGATATTTCCCGATAGCCTGAAGGTTGCTGGGGTAACCCCGGTCTTAAAATCCGGAAGCAAGACTGATCCGGGCAATTAACGTCCGATATCCGTACTGCCAGTGCTCTCCAAAATCTTTGAGAAAATAATCCACCATCGGGTTTACACCTATTTGGCAGACATAGACTTCTTCTTTGAGTATGGATTTCGGCCAAAATCAAATACCTTATCAGCAACCATAGATTTAGCTACTAAAATAAAAAATTCTATAGACCACAAACAGTATGCCCTAGGTGTCTTTATAGACCTAAAAAAGGCATTTGACACGATTAGTCATAATTTGCTTTTAAATAAGTTAACTGACATAGGTATATATCAGGGCCCGTACATAAAATTCTTACATCGTACCTAGAAAATCGGAAACAAATTGTTAAAATTGAAAATTACGAAAGTTTACCTGCCAAATTAACATACGGAATCCCACAGGGATCTATTCTAGGGCCGTTGTTATTTTTGATTTATATTAACAACATCAACAGTATTAAAACATCGGGCAGTATCACACTTTACGCAGATGACACGTGTTTATTTTACTTTGGCCAAAACTTAACTGATATAGTAAAAGAAGCTCAAAGTGATTTGAATATTTTAAATAAATGGTTCCTGTCAAACTTACTAACTATTAACACAAAAAAACCGCATACATGGTTTTTGCTGTAAAAAACAAGAAAATTCTCGATCAAATACAACTAACAATAAACAACGAAAAAATAACAGAACAAACAGCGTACGATATTTAGGTCTCATTTTAGACACAAAGTTAACTTGGAGACCCCATATTGATCATATTAAGTCTAAAATATCTCCTCTCATAGGAGCGATACGCCGAAAGTCTAGTTGCATCCCTAAAAAAGTTCGCGCAATGATCTACAACTCTCTCGTTAGACCCCATATTGAATATCTCGTTGAGATATGGGGAACTGCAGCTAAATCAAACCTTCAAGAAATACAAGTTCTGCAAAATAAAGCAATAAAAACTCTTTATAACTATGACTATTTAACACCAACAACCAAAATTTACAATGATACAAAAATACTTAAAATTAGCCAATTATACATACTTAAAACATGCACTCTAATACATAAAATCATAACACAAGGTACACATTCATTGAGGCTGCGCCCAGCGCGCCGGTTGAGTGCGGCCCAAAGGGTCATGGCCATCCGGCTAGTCCGGGGATACCGCACGGTCTCCTGCGAGGCGGCGAGCCTCCTTGCCGAAGTGCCGCCATGGGATCTGGAGGCAAAGGTCCTCGCCCACATGTGGGAGTGGCGCGAGGAGGCGAAACGCCGGGGCGAAACTCCGCTGCCGCGACAAATCGCGGCACGGCGGACAGAGCTCCGGCAGGATCTCATGGCGACATGGCAGGTCCGATTGTCGCAACCCAGCGCTGGGCACGCCACAATTGCAGCGGTAAGTCCCCTCTTTGAGGAGTGGATTGAGAGGCGTCACGGCGTCCTCACCTTCCGCCTGACGCAGGTTCTCACCGGGCATGGGTGCTTCGGTGGGTTCCTGTTCAGGATAAAGCGGGAGGAAACGCCCGGGTGTTTCCATTGGGATTAAATATAATGACCACCATAAAATGCTTTGATACCCTTAGTTCTTTTACCAAAAATATATACTTGACACCAGAAAAATAAAGTTTAAAATTACAATAGTACTAGCTATTTTAGTCACGACTGCACTTCAAAATGTATTCGAAAACCAAATGTAGTAAATGATCACCAAATCTTAATAATTGGGTGTACTACGTGAGCTCGACAAATGAATGTGCGAATAACACTTGTGCGACACACTCAAGCTCACTAGGTTAGGTTAGGTTAAAACTGTGACCTCCTATGCACGAGCCGAGCTAGCGAAGCGAGCGGTGCCGCGGCAGCGGCCAGCGAGTGCTTGAAACGACTAGATTCAGTGTGTCGCACAAGCGTGCATTCGAACTATGGTGAGTTGCAGTACAGTTTTGTCGCACAAACGTTATTCGCACATCCATTTGTTGTGCTCACGTAGTACACTCTTAATAATTTGGTGTTCATTAGCTATTTTTGGGTTAACAATGATTTTTTTGGAGTCAGTTTGCTTAAATAGGATAGCAAGATGTAAAAACTTTGGTGATAGTTTTACATTAAAATGCTGGTTTAATTTTGGTGATCATTTACTACTTTTGGATTAACAATGATTTATTTGGAGTCATTTTGCTTAAATAGAATATCGAGATGTTAAAACTTTGGTTATAATTTTACATTAAAATGCGGGTTTAATTTTGGTGATCATTTACTCTTTTTGTCTGTTATAAGTTACTATATCTGCTGGTAAGTTAAACATAAGCCGTTTCCATTTCGAGGATCGTCTGGAGGACACGGTGGAGCATACGGTGGAGGTGTGCCCTGCCTGAGCGGAGCACCGCCGTGTCCTCGTGGAGGCGATCGGCGGCGGCGACCTCTCGCGTCCGGCCCTGGTGCGAGCCATGGTATGGAGCGAGAGGGCACGGGAAGCCGTCACCTCTTTCTGCGAAGCAGTAATGCTCGCGAAGGAGGAGGCGGGGCGCGTGAGGGAGTGGCAGTCTCTGTGCCCTCACGTCTCTAGCGGCCGCAGGAGGAGACGCCCCGGGCGTCGGGAGTCGATAGCGGACTCCCGGCCACCGTCGGCGCAAGTTTGCGGGTGGCGAGCAATGGGTAGCTCGCCGCCTGGTAAGGACCAGGCTCGGGTCGACGGCGCGTAGTGTTCCACGCGCGCCTAAAAGAGATGTCAGCAGCACTGAAGGGGTCTGCTAGGACCGATGCCTGTCAGGGTCGCGAGATGGTTCGAAAGAGATACCGTGACCCTGGCACATGGGCAACTGAAGGAACACGGGTGGGTTTTAGTCAATATAAGTCTGACACGCCCTTCCGCTCCGCCCAGAGCGGGAGAAGTCATTTGATGATTTCCCATCCAAAAAAAAAAGGGACACATTCACAATTAAACTTTAAAAAGAAAACTTACACATACAACGCAAGACGACGAGACAAACTAGAATTACGACAACCCAGAACAAACTATGGAAGGAAAAATATACTGTACGAGGGAGCAAAACTGTATAATGCACTACCTGACGACATAACCAATAGTGACACCATATTTAAATTTAAAAAAGCCCTAGAAGAATACGTTAGAATGCAACACTAACAATATCAATCGTCACCTTTGTTGCCTAATTCTCTTATTGTGAGCACAGAGAATCACACTTACTTTTAATTTTATATTTACATTTCTCAATATTTTAAGTGAACTGTAATGTTCATGTTTTTTGAGAAATAAATGTCTTTAAACCGATTTTTAACGTCTTGAAAAAAAAAAATGGGGGTAATAGGTGAATGTAGTAGAAGCCTTTGGCATAGAAATTTTTATTATTTTTATTTTTGAATAACATGTAATGAAATTGATCTAGCAATAAATACTACACATTTAAAGTAACATTTTCTTACTAGAACAACAAAAACAGAAATGGAAAAAAAACAAAATAAAACAATTAAAATCTATCGAAACTCAAATCATACGCACCCTACTCAATGCGCGGCATGTATCAATGATTTTGTAGCGCGGTCCTACCCTTTGAAGCCGGCCGATAGGCGGCCTCATTGAACTTTCGCAGGCGCACGAGCCGCACACGCATCCCCGTTCGCTTGCGTTCCGTGCTCCTTTAGTCACCTGCGATGAATCTGAAGGCCTTCCTGCCTTCTATTCTAGTCACACAACACACCATATGAAGATCGAGACGGTAAAAAATTTCATCCGGTATAAAGGTACGTTTTCACATTATAAACCTTTTACAGCTTGCGAAGTACATGTTTTTTACAATTCCATTATTCTGATTATTGAAAATAATTTAGTTAACTTCATACGCTCGTCATCTTAGTCATCTTATAGTTCTCGTCAAACTTTATGGCAACTATAAACACTGAAAAAGAAAATGCTCGTTCCTTGTATGGATTTCCATACAAGGATCGTGTTTTTTCAGCATTTAATTTTAAACTTTGTTTTATTTATTTGTTTATTATAGCAGCAAAAGAAGTACTTTGTGAAAATTTCAACTGTCTACCTATAACGGTTAACGTGATACAGCCCGCTGATAGATAGACGGACGGACGTAGTGACGGACGGACAGTGGAGGCTTAGTATTAGGCCCCCGTTGGCACACTGGGTTCGGAACCCTTAGATTCGGAAGAATTTGTAATACGTTTCTACATTTTCTTTCTTGCAGTGGACACCGTGCGAAGATAGCAGGTTCGCATTATTGTCTTACTTCTTTATCTTATAAATAGCGGAACCGCTGGTGGTCCAGTTAGGAATTACAGATAAGTAGGTATTTCTGTGCAGCGGTGAACAGTTTCGGAGAGATGACATCTCCCTGTCTCACCCCTCGCTGCAGAAGGATAGGTTTCGAGGCTCTGTCCTGGAGCCGGACTGGCATAGTGGCGTTTTCATACAAACACTTCAACACAAACGAAAGAGGTCAATCGTCGTATCCGACTCGGTTGGGCAGCGTTCGGGAAGCTACGCAGTAACTTCACGTCCCATTTACCGCAGTGTCTCAAGACAAAAGTCTTTGACCAGTGTGTGTTGCCAGTGATGACATATGGTACTGAGACGTGGTCGCTCACAATGGGCCTCATAAGAAGGCTAAAAGTCACTCAAAGAGCGATGGAGAGGGCTATGCTTGGAGTTTCCCTACGTGGTCGAATCAGAAATGACGAGATCCGTAGGAGAACCAAGGTTACCGACATAGCCTGAAGCATTGCCAAACTTAAGTGGCAGTGGGCAGGGCACATTGCTCGCAGAACAGATGGCCGATGGGGTCGGAAGGTTCTGGAGTGGCGACCGCGTACTGGAAGACGTAGCGTTGGAAGGCTTCCCACAAGATGGACCGATGACCTGGTCAAGGCCGCAGGAATACGTTGGATGCGAGAAGTACAGAACAGGTCGAAGTGGCGGTGCTTGGGGGAGGCATATGTCCAGCAGTGAGCGTCTTTCGGCTGAAATGATGATGATGAGGTATTTCTGTTTGGTTTTGTTCGTAGTTAGCTTTGAGTTCTACGTTAACTTGATTTTACCCTTAACTCCGCCAGCCCGATTATAATTACGGTACATTCATATACCTAGCCGACAAAGAATAGGCATGGTGATGCCTATTCTTTTACTAACAATTTCGCGGTCAACTTCTCGTCTAACCGTGTGCAGCAGCATTTAGGATTCATTAATTCATTAGTAAATTTTCATTTCATTTTCCATCCTTATATTTTAATCATCACCAACATTACAGCTTCGTGAAAATATTATGACGAAATGAGATTGAGGACGGTGTGTCTCTCAGCATGTAATTATTTCTTGATAAATACCAAGAAGTGCTATATCATCAAGAATAAAATTGTAGAAAGGGATTTTCGAAATACTGTTACAAAGTACCTGAAATAACATCGTTCTTAATTAGACAAACGTTATGTTTAATTAACACTGAAATAATTAAAGACAAGTGGTTTAATAAATGGGTATTTATTGTGTTCTACGTATCGATAAAAGTGTCACCATAAGGATTATAATGTGGCTAGGAAATCAAAATCAATCTGCCTAGCATATTTCCAAATATATTGGCTTCAATCTAACCGGATGCAGCTGAATACCAATATATTACTTGGAGAGACTGCCTATCTGACCTCCACAAACCAGATATTGGGTAATACGATACTTCTCCGTAAGAGAGTTGCTAGGCGGGCGACGAGCAATGGGTAGCTCGCCGCCCGGTAAGGATCAGGCTCGGGTCGACGGCGCGTATTGTTTCACGCGCGCCTCAACGAGATGTCAGCAGCACTGTAGGGGTCTGCTAGGACCGATGCCTGCCAGGGTCGCAAGATTGTTCGCAAGAGATACCGTGAGCCTGGCACATGGGCAACTGAAGGAACACGGGTGGGTTTTAGTCAGTAAAAGTCTGACACGCCCTCCCGCTCCGCCCAGAGCGGGAGAAGTCGTTTGATGATTTCCCATCCAAAAAAAAAAAAACAGAGAGTTTCGGGTCTTTGACTACCTGTAACGTCAGTCATAGAACCACGAATGAGAGCCGGGACCAACAGCTGAACGTGCTGCCGAGGCACGGAGGGGTTTCGGAATGTAAGATGGTCATGGTCACATACCCAGAAACTGCGGGACGAGGATCAGAACGATTTAGCTGTGAGCCCCTGTAGACAACCTTCTGGACTCCACGGGTAGACAGTAGATACACATAAGCGAAAATACCAGTAGCTGTACTTAGTATTTTTTCACCCAACAGACTAGCATTTAAACCCTGCATATAGGACCTATTATATTCTGGGAACTACACAATATCATGTGACTGTTTTTTTTTATTGTAATGAAATATTCATTTACAACCAAATATTATCCCACAGTAGGTATCACATCAGTTGCTTATTTTACACGTTCATTAAAGCAATTGCATAAATATTTCATACATATTTCTACCTAACAAACTAATAATGTGTGCGGTTGAAGTGGTATTTTGTGAGGTCACGAGCATTCTGAACGTTTGTAAACATACGTATAATTGTATTGGACCGAACACAATATTTGCAATCACATTTGATGATAAATAATTGAACTGTTTAAATGAGTTTAATACAGTACACAACGTAGCTGAGGCGTAGCTGTGAACCTGTCACACGCTTCATTGGGTATTCAGTTATCAATTCCACCAACCGAATGGAAGACACAATTTTCATGGAAAATGTACGAGTATTATTCCATGAAATTGATAAAGGTTTTCAATTTTCCTAGAAATAATATTGACGTGTTTGGTGGTGGGGCGGTTACGTGTGATCTGTGTTCGATAGATGTGTTATGAAGAATATTCACCTGTCAGTCAAATCGATTGGCAAGGACAGCTTACTCAATGTTAGTAAGACTTTTGCGGATGAATATTTTTTTATCGTAACAAAAATATTTAAGTGGCGTAAATATAAGATTTTGCCTGTATCCATAACATACCTAAAGTTTAGTTGAAAACACTTCAAAATTCTGTGTATCAATAGTCTCTATAAACAATCGATATTTAGCAGGTATAATATATCTTGGGACAACCAACACCGTTATCTGATCCCAAACTAGCCAAAGCCTGTACTATGGTAACCAGACAACTGATAAATATACGTATATATTTCTAAATACATACATATTATAGATAAATTACATCCAGACTCCGAACAAATAATCGTGCTCATCACACAAAGATTTGTCCTGGGTGGGAATCGTACCCACGACGTCGGTCTTAGCAGTCAAGGTCACTAACCACTAGACTAACAGACCAGTTTAAAGGTATGATAGGTATATACAATATTCTATTGTTCTCACACCAAAAAAGCATGTTGTCGCAATTTTACTCGATGTATATGACTTTTTCAATTCAAATAAATATTCCGATTTCATTCAGTGCCCTAGATTATGTCAGTAAAATTGTCGACGAGTGTGGCTGTAAAAAGTTATGTGCAAACAAATTGTCCATTTCGTCCTCTAAAGCTCGGCATAGCTACATGAAACTATTGAATATAGTACGATCGATGATAAATAATGTCAGATTTCCATCAAACGGGATTTGAATGTGGAGAAATTCACCATATTTCTTTAGTTTTTACATTTTTTCGTTTTGTATAGATAGGAAATCGGAAAAATTACATAAAAAACACAGCTGGAATATACTTCCAGCTGTGTTTTTTTAAAATTTAACCTTTGTTTTTATTTTTTATTAAAATGAAAATAAATAAGTGTAATAAAATTCATAAGTGAGACGATAGCCATGGTCTACATGGTTGAGAAAATAAAGAACATTGTAATTACATGTAATTTTTTTACAACACACAGCTCTAGCAAAAAAAAAAAAAAAAAGAGAAAAACGTTACTTCCAAACATACGTAGGTATTTCGAAACAGTTTCATTTCAGCAAACATTGTGCTTTAAATAAAAGTAAGTAAAAAACTTGCGAAAAACGCGACGCTTGAGCAGTCAACGGTCGCTTTTCAATGAACCAGGCAATCTTTTTACCAGAAACTTTAATTGAAAAAGCGTCACAACATGTGTTACAGATTAACGTAACGACAATATTTCACTTGGCTTCATGTTACCGACGTAAGTCAGAAGAAATGGTGGTTGAGTTAAAAAAGTTATACAAAACAATGACGAGGACAGTCTTTGACAGCGTGTGCGATATAGTGGTAAAACCCAGATTACCATTCTTTCAGAAACCCTCTATTGATCTGAAAACAACGGAAACATGAGATTCTGATCGTATTTAAATAGGTAGCAATCTATGTTAAGTTATAAGTTATTCATTCATTCAGTTGAGTACTTAACTTTGTTAATATAAGTTTTGTTTGTTACTGGAATTGGTATGATTATTAATTTCGCTGATATTATCGCATCATATACCTAAATAAAAACTCAACCATGGAAATTGAACCGGTGCTCTGCGTAACTCTATAGTCACATGGCTTTGTTTCCGATTACTGTTAGCAAACAGTATTGGTCTCAGTAAAGTAGAGTCTGTATTACTGTTATAACTATTTGTAGGGTTAACGATTTCATCTCTCAGTATTGGGGTCAAATACTAGCAATAGGATTCGAACGTGAGAACAAGAACGCTGCTGTGTGCTTACTAATGTTTAAGTACGAATTTAAAACTTTGTAAATTATTTCAGGATTTTGGTCAGCAGCTAATAGTCTAGGACAAAGTAATCTTGTCATTCCTATGTGACAACTACCAAGTTCTTGTTGTGTATTCAGATTTTACTGGAGATAAACAAGCATCTAGAACAATTGAATGTATACTTATTGTATATAGGGTTTAGTTTCTTGAGTTCTTCACAAACAGAGCTAATACCGCCAATCGAATCTTTTCATGTGCAGTGAAAATTCTTGCACTTGCGAACTGCGTAAATAAGACGTCACGTGTGTAATTACTATGTAGCTGACTACACTATGTACACAACTAAAAATGCAAATTCCAGTACATTCAGATCACAAACACTGCCTCTATGTTACAAAGTCGATCACACAAGTGACCCAGCCAATTGGACGCCAGTGCCAATCTCGCCAACATCCCTGTCGGTCGTCTAAGTCTCATTGTGTAGCCGCATTGTGCAATAGACACTGATTACCTACCAACCAGCTTTAAGAAGAGCCAGTCGATTGTTTCATTTGATGCTATTTAGAGCTTGTTTTTGAAACATACCTAAATGGATAGTGTGCTTTGTGTGTCAGTAACATCGCCACCCCTCATTTCGAAAGAAATAGCATCTTCTTCTTCTTAGAAAACGACGATTCCATTTATTGGTTTTAAATAAGCGAAATTCAACGACTTTGACAGCGTTGGCTCTGCGGAGGTCTTCCATAGTGCAAGAGTTAGTGCGCAGAGAGTATGACAAGAGGTGGGACATAGATTGCGATGTAGCTTAGCAGTCGCAATGGCAGTGGCCCATCTTGTTTCATGCTTGAAAAGTGCTTTCGGTCATGGTCTGGGAGGGGACCATGAGGAATCGTCATGGTGAGAAGATAGGCTAGCTGGACCATGCTCTACCAAGTTCCAGCTGTTACCAGAGTACGGGCGTTTTATTATGATCTAGCCGCCGCTCGGAAAGCCCTTCTCCTGCACCCCAGTACTTACTTAGGTTAGTTTGACTGGCCTGTTAGTCTAGTGGTTAGTGACCCTGACTGCTAAGACTGAGGTCGTGGGTTCGATTCTCACCCAGGACAAATCTTTGTGTGACGAGGACAATCATTTGTTCTGTTATCATCATCATCATTTCAGCCGAAAGACGTCCACTGCTGGACATAGGCTCCCCCAAGCACTGCCACTTCGACCTATTCTGTGCTTCTCGCATCCAACGTATTCCTGCGGCCTTCACCAGGTCATCGGTCCATCTTGTGGGAGGCCTTCCAACGCTCCGTCTTCCAGTACGCGGTCGCCACTCCAGAACCTTCCAACCCCATCGGCCATCCGTTCTGCGAGCAATGTGCCCTGCCCACTGGCACTTAAGTTTGGCAATTCTTCGGGCTATATCGGTTACCTTGGTTTTCCTACGGATCTCTTCATTTCAAGCATAGCCCTCTCCATTGCTCTTTGGGTGACTTTGAGCCTTCTTATGAGGCCCATTGTGAGCGACCACGTCTCAGTGCCATATGTCATCACTGGCAACACACACTGGTCAAAGACTTTTGTCTTGAGACACTGCGGTATTTGGGACGAGAAGATATTGCGTAGCTTCCCGAACGCTGCCCAGCCGAGTCGGATTCGACGATTGACCTCTTTCTCGAAGTTGGATCTACCTAACTGGACAGTCTGTCCTAGGTACACGTATTCGTCCACAACTTCGAGTGTAGCGCCTCCGATCTTCATTGGAGTGGGTATCACACGAGCATTGGCATGACCTTTGTCTTGTCCATGTTCATCCTAAGACCCACTCTTTCGGAAGCTCTACTGAGGTCATCGAGCATTGTACTGAGGTCCTCCATAGTCTCAGCCATGACTACTATATCGTCGGCAAATCGAAGGTGAGTGATGTACTCGCCATTGATGTTGATGCCAGCCCCAGAACCCTGAAGACATCCTCCAGTGCAGCGGTGAACAGTTTCGGAGAGATTACGTCTCCCTGTCTCACCCCTCGCTGCAGAAGGATAGGTTTCGAGGCTTTGTCCTGGAGCCGGACTGACATAGTGGCGTTTTCATACAAACACTTCAGCACCTCGATGTACCGATGGTCAATCTGGCACCGTTGAAGAGACTGCAGTACAGCCCAGGTCTCGATCGAATCGAAAGCTTTTTCGTAGTCCACAAACGCTAAGCAGAGAGGCAGGTTATACTCTTCGGTCTTCTGTATAACCTGCCGCAGCGTATGTATGTGGTCTACGGTGCTAAAGCCTTTACGGAATCCGGCTTGTTCGGGAGGCTGGAAGTCGTCAAAACTGCGCGCGAGACGATTCGTGATGACTCTTGAAAACAGCTTGTACACATGGCTCAGAAGTGAGATGGGCCTATAATTCTTAAGCAGGGTATTGTCACCCTTCTTAAAGAAAAGTACCACCACACCTCTGTTCCATGCCTGTGGCGTTTTGCCCTCGAGTATGACGGAATCAAACAGCTTCTGAAGGGCCTTTAGAACGGGTTTTCCGCCGGCCTTCAGGAGCTCGGCTGTAATTCCGTCATCACCCGGCGCCTTGTTGTTTTTAAGCTGCTTCAGAGCCATCCTAATCTCGTACAAGCTGACGTCCGGGATATCTTCAGTGTAGTGTCTAGTCAACCTAGCTCTCGGGTCGTTAGCTAGATTCATAACGGGGTTTCTGGTGGACGTGTATAACTGTCCGTAGAACCTCTCAATCTCCTTAAACAGCTCAGGTTTGGCGGACACGATTCTGCCATCGTCGGTCCTCAGTTTTGCAAGCTGACTCTGCCCAATAGACAGATCTCTTGCAAAGACTTTGGAGCCCTTGTTTCTCTCTATCGCGTCTTTAATACGTTCCGTATTAAAGAGGCGAAGGTCGCTTTTCAAGGACTTAGAGATCCGTCTATTGAGTTGCCGGTACTCGAGTGCAGCTTCTGAAGACTGCAGGATCATTCCGCGCCTCTGTTCCATGAGCTGTAATGTTGGATCTGAGAGTTTCTTTTTTCTATTTGTTCTTTGTCTGGGTGTAATCTATTCTTAATATTATAAAGCTGAAGAGTATATTTGTTTGTTTGATTGTACGCGCTAATCTCAAGAGCTACTGGTCCGAATTGAAAAAATATTTATTGTTGGGTAGCCTATTTATCGAGGAAAGCTATAGGCTATATAACATCACGCTACAACTAAGAGGAATAGAATAGAATAGGTCTTTATTTGCTTAGAATGTAGGTACATACATATAAGTTGTTACATTAAATAATAGGATCCATGTACATTCTGCCTTAATCTAGCATGCAAATGTCATACAACGTAAAGAAACAAAAATATTACAAAAAATTATCATTTAAGAAGTCCTGCACGGAATAATAACATTTGTCAACAAGTAATTCTGTGAAACGTTTCTTGAATTTTTGCAATGGTAAATTTTTAATTTGGTCAGGTATTTTATTAAAGATTATAGGAGCCTTACAAATCACATTTCTTTTAAGTAAGCTAGTTTTATATGCGTAGGTTCTGGTATTGTGATCTCATAGCTGTACTTCGTTTTCTAGTTTCTATTAAAGTTGCAAATAGACATCGATTGGTTATTACAAATATTGCTATCTCTAGAATTTAGAGGCATGGGAAGGTTAGTAATTTAGGAGCGGAGCAGTAATGAAAAATGTTGCAAAAACGGGGAAAATCGCACGGGTAAGCGAGCCTACGCGACGGGAAGGGTCGGGGGAACAAGAAATTCAATGCAGACGAAGTCGCGGGCAGAAGCTAGTTTATCTATAAATGTATGTATTTAGAAATATATGTTTATCAGTTGTCTGGTTGCCATAGTACAGGCTCTGCCTAGTTTGGGATCAGATAACGTTGTGTTGGTTGTTCTAAGATATTAGATATTATTATTTATTAGGTTAAATACCGAGTACAATTATTTCGTGATATGTGTTTTGGTAAAATGTTCTATACCACAAATTAACTCATTTCTCGTACTAGAAGTATACTACCGAACAATTGCCAAGGCCCATTTATGCAGAAAAAGATTGCCTGTGTGTTGGATCTAATGACCCGTTTTTACGATCCATTATATTAACGACGTATGTACTATGTCTGATTCTAGGTACCTAATGCTGACGGACCTGATTTTGCTATAACCCTTTTCGGAATTTTCCTAAATCCGGATGAGTATTACATTTAGCCCGAGGAGTCTATATGGTTTTCATTATACAATATTATTTCTTATAACGTGAAAAAAATAAATAAAAATAATAATAATAATAATAAATCCGCAGGGCAGCATGTGGCGTGCTGTTGGGCAGTAGCGACCCCACGGACCCTATCTCCCGGGAGAATTCTTGTTCCTCATCTCTGGCTTGCCTTTATTGGCCGGCTGGAGTGAACACTGAAGAGGTTCAGAGCTCCCACCTCATTCTTGCCTTTATTGGCCGGCTTGAGTGGAGATTCGCAAGAGCAAACGTGCTCGGGGAAAGGAAGTATTCCAGTAAGTGCTCGTAGGGATCTTGACCATCTTCCGGGCTCTGGGATTGTTCTGAAAGCCGTGGAATACCTCTCCACTTCTCAAGCACCTCAGGAAGTGTTGCCCCCTTGTCGCTGCGTCACTATGTGCCAGTGACGGTTTCCGGGGGCCCATTATAGAGTGTGCAAGTCACCCCCTGCCATTTAATCCGTGTAAATTCAAAACATTGATGCGGCAGGGGCCATAGGCTTTCCATAGTTCTTGGTAACCAGTCCATTTTAGCCAGCCAAATAAATAGTCCAGCATCTTGGTTTCCACATCCTGCAATAGTCCAACACCGGCCGGGGGTTGTCCTTGGGTGCACTTGCACAGTGCATACGGGGATAATCGTCGGTTAGTGCCTCACGTCACCTAAATTTTCTAAGGGGCCTCTGCGAGTTGGCTTCGGCCCCTCGTACGCCTTCCAAAAGACCGGGATCCTAGGATCCCGAGATATATTAACAGATAAATAATAATAATAATAATAATTTTCCACATCACACAACGCCATCTAGTCCCAAGCTAAGCAGAGCTTGTGTTATGGGTACTAGACAACTGATAAACATACTTATATATTTCTAAATACATACATATTATAGATAAATTACACCCAGACACAGAACAAATGATCGTGCTCATCACACAAACATTTGTCCTGGGTGGGAATCGAACCCACGACCTCCGGCATAGCAGTCAGGGTCACTAACCACTAGACCAACAGGCCTGTCAAAATAGGTTCCCTAACAAAATTAATGTTTTCTAAGTAGGTTTTTTAAACTCATTTCCTCAGAACCTAACAGCAATCCGTCAAGCCGAGAACAACAACCATTCTGAGGCACGGAGGGGTCTCTGTATGTCAATGGTCACCCATACTCGGACCGACTGTTGGACGCGTTGCTAAGCCTGATCGATCGACCCGATTACTTAACTACAAGCCGCACATAAATACCTACTTCTTGCATATTAAGAAACACTCATAATTATGTAGTATTCTTTATGCTAACCAATTGACGTGCTATAGCGTCAATCGTACCTTTAATTTTAAAAATTATTTAAAAACGAATTAAATAAGATTTTAAAGAACTCTAATCAAACTCTCTTTCTTAGCATTACATGGTTTATGCAGTATTTGGGAAATATTACCCAATTACACTTACGAGTACATTTCTTCTAATATAACTGATCAAAATTAAAGAAACTCTATGAAATTCCCTTTGGTTATGCACCCGCCTCGCAATAACTTATAAAAACTTGTATGTCAAACATCCACTTTATACAGAGCAACCGAAAATACCCAGGGTCGAACGAAGCAAGGTAATAAAAACTTTTTAACAAAAATTAAACCGCCGAAAAAACTGAAAAGCAAAAAATAATAAACCTTAAAATTATGAGTCGGCGCTTTGACTGATCTTAGTTTATTCATTTTTCAGCGCCGACTCAAAATTTTAAGGTTTATTATTTTTTGCTTTTCAGTTTTTTCAGCGGTTTAATTTTTGTTAAAAAGTTTTTATTTTATAATTTTTGTGGCTTTAATGTACTAATAATACTTGGCAACGTATACCTTATCCAATGAAAAAAAAAAATATTACAATCGGACTACTCTGTATAAAGTTAAAGCGCGGTTATACATTACAATCAGTCAGTGAACAGTCAATCATCCTCTGTTCCAAATTAATATGGGACCACCTTCGGAGTATACCCTTTCCAATAAAAAAAGAATTATCACAATCGGACTACTATGTAAAAAGTTATGCGTGGTCATACATTAAAAAAAAACAAAAACAAAAAAAATATATACGCGTCGAATTGATAACCTCCTCCGTTTTTTTTCGTCGGTTGAAAAGCTTGCTTGCTTCTTTTTACAAGCTGTCATTGTTAACATTTTCTTATTACTGACAAATTTTTATTTATTATGTAAACATTTGGCCCGATAATTCTACAACCAACTTACTCTTACAGACTAACTGTTTAACACTTCGAAACGTATTCCAATATCTGATGTCAACTGGCGCTACCAGCAATCCTCAGCATTCCAAGTCAAAAGTTTAACGTTGCAGCAGTAAGATACAATCAATATTTCTGGTCAAGTGAATATTTATCAGTAACATTACACAAGTCTTCGTATCAGTGAGTTGTAAGAAGTGATTAGTATTCCCGTCACATATCCGAGACCCGAAGCTTGTGCTTGGTAAAAATAACAAAACTGAGCTAAAGGAAAGTGTTACACTTTAAAGAAGGAATTTTCTTACACGATAAAACCGTAATTTATAACAATAATTGTCGAACAGTTGCGGCGAGAATTATGGCATAACATCTTCTATTGACGACACTAATGGCAACAAACCGATCAATTTACTGGGATTGCTTCACAAAGACACTACAAAATGAATGTTTCTTTCAACCTTTTTTTTTATAAATTGTCATTATATATTGCCTACCTACGTTTGTCGTTCAGCAAAAATGTGACACAACCGGTACATTCCCACGGTCAATATTTGATTGAGGTTCAACCCAGGCGTGTTATGTGTCGATGTTTTCAATAGCGTTACGTACGGTTCGCTGAGCTCCCAGCCTATTTCAGTTGCAGTTTATACGGTGTGGATTTCTCCTTTGTGTGTGCAAATGCCAAAAGGCTGTGAAAATTGATTTGTTTTTTTTTGTACTATGTAGAATTACACGGTTAGTTGTTCCGTGGTTAAGCCTAAAATGTCCGTACATTGTGTCTTGGCACAAATTACCGTAAAATGATAATACGATTTTTATTTGAGTGCAGTATAAAATTGTTGGCCCGTTAAAATAATAATATTAATAATATCTTAGGACAACCAACACAACGTTATCTGATCCCAAACTAGGCAGAGTCTGTGCTATGGCAACCAGATAACTGATAAACATACTTATATATTAATAAATACATAAATAATATAGATAATTACACCCAGACACAGAACAAATGATTGTGCTCATCACACAAAGATTTGTCCTGGATGAGAATCGAACCCACGACCTCAGTCTTAGCAGTCAGGGTCATTAACCACTTGACTGAAATGACTGCTAATGGCACATTTTCGTAATTAAATATTTCTAAGTTTACATTATATAACATTATTCATTAAACAAGTTTTAATAAATACAATAATTTGACTAGATTATGTAAACTTGAATACAAATAATACGTTCCTATTTTAAATTCAGTCTTCTTATTCAAGTTAGTTTGTTTTTTTTTTTCATTGACTGACTATAGTTTTGAATATTAATTTAATAAAAATACGTTTATCGTACCTGTTTTTCTAATTCCTTTTACTGTAAACTCTTATTAATATGGATTTTGTTGCATCTGTCGAACGAAAACAAACACCCTACGTATAGACAATCGAATTGAAATCGCCCTCTGTCGCCGCAGGCTCACATATGACATTCCTTCCTCTTTCATTTTCCTTAGTCCAGTCTTGTTTAACAGGAAATTATTTTTGCTCTGTACATCCCTATATAATATTAATAATAGTAGCAATTTTTTCCTATTATGTTGAAAGGAACTCGGGATAGTTTATCTTCCGCTATATTTCACTTTAATTTATTTGGTGCTTGCAAGATTATGGTGGAACAGCAAACCGACAAATTGTAGTCTGTGACAAATATGGATTGAAGTTCGCTCCACGCGTAAAGAATGTCAATAATATTATTTTTCCTCAGTCGACAACAACCCCGTTACGTTAAATTATTATTTTATCGTCATTTTACACTGGTCAGATAGGCAGTCGCTCCGTGTATAATACTGATATTCAGCTATATGAATATCAGCGGACTGGAGTGGAAGCCAACCTCATCATAGGTGGAATTTGAATAATGTGGCACTGACACAGAGCTGCTCAAAGTTTGACGTTGAGTGGCTCCTTCTTGTCAGTGCCACAAACACAAGCAAAATTTTCTATAACACATCAGCTGGTCTCATACATAAATATACTATACGCTCTAAAGTCCCATAGAAATAGTTTTTACAATAAATGTCCAAAGCACTTACTTAATTTTTATTTTCTCTTAACATAACTGATAGAGCTTGGTTAACATGATGCAAGTGATTTTGATTAGAATCTGCCGCTTCTAAATATGAATTGCAAGAACCTAGACTGAGACTGACCAGCAACACAATACTATTTATACCCTATCGGACATAGGTTAATGATGACCCACAAACGAAGAAAGTACCCAAATAGTTATAAATAAACATTTACTTGATTGAAGGAATCATACCTGATCCCTAATCTATCCTAGTTATATTCTCGTCGGTGACGGTGAGTGCTCTCCTCTCACTCAACTTGTAAGACTCGTACATGCACTCAATGAACGTCAACCCACTGGTAGTGTACCGGTGAGTGAAATATATCGATATAGTCCCATTCACTATGTCGTGTTCTATTATCTATTTACACTTTATCGGGACGGGGAAAGGATTGGGGAAGTTTGGTGTCGTTATCATGCCCACAGGAGCCTTCAAGTGTCCACCGCAGGATTGTGGTCGCTGGTGCGTTGCTGCGCGTGCAGGTGCTCTGCCGCGAAGCTGAGGAGAGTGATGCTATACAGGCACCGCATCACAAGCCTGCAACAAGATTAATTGATATTAATATTATTTCCTTGATCAGAAAATATTATTAGGGTAAAATCAAAACCAAACATTGCTGAACTATTTGTAACACACAACCAATCTTTTATTGAAATCTACTTAAACCATTTCTAAGTGTGATAAGATAGCAAGTTAAAAAGCAATCATTACTTTCGTAGGAAAAAAATGGGAAAATAACAGATTCTAACTTGTCGTAGTCATTTGATCCCTTGCGTTATTTTAACTGTCTATTTCTTAAGAAATATTCGCCACATTTGTCTTTTTAAAGCTTTAATACAATTTATTGACACTCGTCATCGCCTAAGGTGTTTTCTTTGAATGATTTTGGTTCGTTTTTTTGTAGTATAAACTTTATGTGAGCTCCAAGGTACAAGATTACAAAGAGTTCAGATTAATTTAGCGACGCGACGTGGTTCAGAGTTCGGTGTAGCGATATTAGATTGGCTGAAAACGTAACAGAACAAGTTTTATTAGAGTTTTTATTTTAGACAATATTGTGTTAAGGATTCGTTCTAAAGTGGTTCTGTTTTGAGGGATTGCGCCTTATGTTGTTTTTCAAGACTTGCCAAATTGAAGCAAAATGTTATAATGGCTTTGTCAGCATTTTCTTTCAAACTATGTTACTTACTTTGCGTTCGGTAGTATCATAATTATGTCAACTAATATTAGTCTTACTAGGTATACAAAAATCTCGACATTCTTCATCGAAACGTTCTTTCGTTCACAGCGTACAGCTCACACGGTTTCGTTTCTCATTAGTTTCTAGATTAGCATCATTTTAGGCAATCTCAAAAACAAGCTTGTTGTTTATGTTATTTTTTCTACGACAAATAAACGTAACAACTAAGGAGGATATAACCAACGTCTTACGTAAAAAAACTCTATTCAGATTAGTCCAGATCAAGTACCTACCATCAACAAGGAAAAGAAAAATAAGACTCGACAAATGCTAAAAATCGACACGAACGAACACCTAAAATCTTGATGGACAAGTTTATGAGGCAGACCCTTTCATTATAAGGGTTTCATGTATTTTATCCACATTCAGAAACAGCCCCTGAGATCGACAGATGTACAGACGCATATAGTGACAGTTTGATACTGAATCATGAGCACATTCGTCTCAGAGACGATACCCGAATAAATTGGACTGTTCAAGTAAATGGAACTGAAAATCTGTTTGGAGGGTACAAAGTATTTTTGTGGGAAAGCTTTATTTATATTGTAAAGACGCCGATTATTACTGTTTAGGAACAATTTATAATTTTAAACTTAAGAACTTATTTCTATTTGTTGTCAGTACTTTCATAATCAGCCTTATATTGTTCCCACTGCTGGCACACAGGCCTCTTCTTAGTGAGAGGGAGTGGGTCGTAATCTACCACGTGGGCCCAGTGCGTGTTCCTAGAACCAAAAATTAGAAAACACGTGTTTTCTAATTTTTGGTTCTAGGACATTTTGGTTTCCTCACGTTTTCCTTCTCCGTTTTGGGAGCAGTGGTGATGAAATTATTTACACAAAGTAAAGTCGCCTGCCTGGGTTCAAACCCATGACCTACATATTGTAAGTCGGTGCTGATACCACTGGGCCACCACTGCTCTCGTTAGTATTTAACTACTTGTATTTCTAAATGTTTTCTTGTGATTCATCATCATCTGCCTAGCCTTTTACTAACTATGTAAGGGTCGGCTTCCAGTCTAACTGGAGGCAGTTGAGTACCATTATTTTAGATGGAGCAACAGACCTCCAGAACTTAGTTAACGGGTAACACGTTACCCCTTGGTAATACTGGTTGTCAGACTTTTTGGCTTCCTCTTATTACCAGTTTCGATTGCCAAAGACCTTCGAATGATAGCTGGGACGTAACGTATGTCACGGAACTTTTAATGTCCAAGGCACGGGACGTCCTGCCAGGGTCGCGAGATTGTTCGAAAGAGATATCGTGACCCAGGCACATGGGCAACTGAAGGAACACGGGTGGGTTTTAGTCAGTAAAAGTCTGACACGCCCTCCCGCTCCGCCCAGAGCGGGAGAAGTCATTTGATGATTTCCCATCCAAAAAAGAAGGCACGGGACGTTCCCGTGTTTCGGAAAGCACATTAAGCCATACTATAATATCAACTAGATTGTAAGGTTATGAAATAATATATATTGCAACATTGTCTTAGTCGATCATTGGGACATTTTAGTTATAATACTGGCAACACTAGTCTTGAAAGAATAACGTTCTGTGATGATGGTTGAGACCACAGGGTTGGACTCTGTCTATTTGCTCGAGGCCAACATCGAATACGGACGTGTAATGAGGGGGACCAGTACTTTATGTAAGTTTTATTTTACTATAATATACTTAAAAATACTTACAACATTGTGAAACATTTTTAAAAGAGTAACAATGGAGTTTGTTGGCCAATTTTCTCTATACAAAACTATCTTTTGGAATGGGCAATTAGAATCAACTATTTTTAAAGGTGTGCCTATTTGAAATAAATATAAAATTCAAAGTCCTGAGTGATTGACTGACTGACTGACTGACTGACTGACTGACTGACTGATATATCAACGCACAGCCTAAACCGCTGGTCCTAGAGACGTGAAATTTGGAGGGTGTGTTCTTTGTGAAGAGTAGGTATCCACTAAGAAAGGGTTTTTTGAAATTCCACCCCTAAGAGGGTGAAATGGGGGGTTGAAATGGTGAATTTATCGACATCCACGCGGGCGAAGCCGTGGGCAGAAGCTAGTTTGAAATAAATGCTTTGCCTTTGAATGATTAAATATGTTACGTGTTATTTTCTTTATCCTGTTATGCTATAAGTCGAGCACCTGAGACAGATCTCTAGACCCCTGAGAATATCATTGGATACCGTGAGATTCCTCACTGTACGTACTATACTTTCCGTGCAGTGTGTGACCTCACACATCAGTATTTATTAGGCACCGACGTGACGTACGTCCCTTGTCTGTTTAATATGAGGTGAACTGAGGAGGTGTGAAACAAGAAAACAACATTTTGTTTCAATGGAAGTCAAAATTCTCTTGTTTGGGTGCTATCAAAATTTGAGCGTACGAAAATGTTATCGACTAGCACTTCGGTCGCGACTTCGTCCGCGTAAAATTTATAACTCATGTTGCTCCGAAATAATATACCTTTCCAAAAGTGAAAGAATTTAAAAAATCGGTTGAGTGTTTTTTGATTTTATCAATAACAAACAATTTTACACTGAATCAAAATATGTTTCATCTTCATAATGATATCCCGTAGTTGTTCAAATAAAGAAAACAAGGTCCAGTCAAGATACACATTATTCGCAGATAACGTTTTCATAGAAAATGGAACCGAAGACACGTCTTGTTCATTTTCAGAGCTTCGATGTCTTTAAAATACAACCTTTGAACGAGAATGTTATAATACTTCAAAGTGACAAAAGATAAACTTCCATCTTTATTTTCCTGACGGAGGAAAATGTAAAATCCCAGCGACCTTCGAAGCTCTTACGTGAGTAACATGTTGCCATGTCTAACACTATCACGCGTCCTTGATCATATAATCAGCAGTAAGAATGTGAGTGAATATGCTAATGTGATGTGACACGCACCTACTTGAGGTGCTTGATTGCTACTTACCTGTGACGTCATCCCGCAACGTATCTATTACCTCGTATTTGAATGTGACACATTAATTTGTTGTATTGCTTAGGTAATTTCCCGCAACAACACATTACCTCACACATAATGCTTTTATCTGTTTTAGTTACCATTACAATTAAATAGTTTTTATTTTGGTATTAATTGTCTTGCTGTGACGTTAATAGAGCAGCTTGTCAGTACACGATGTAAATAGCTTTGGGTACATAGATTAACTTTCGCGTGTTATTTAAACCGCACATTATTAGCATACTGGAATTATGGCAATATTACTGGTCTCTGATTGTTGCAGTGTTCTATCTCTTTAAAAATCAATATTAGCTTATCCACATACCAAGTTTCGCGTCATTTATACGTTCTATTGATTGCAAAAAGCCTTATTCATCATAATATACACCAACAATCTTTAAAACGATATTGGTAACGCTATTGAATAACAATCTGAAATGACCAACCAATTCATAAACAACTTTCACTTGTAAAGTATTATCTTTACTATTTATTCTATGTTGCTATGAATATGAAACTAAGCTAAAGCCCCATAATACAATCTAAATACGATTGACATTTTGACGCTAAAAGATTTCCTAACGTAGTTTGTTGAAACTGTTTTCTGCTGCTGTTTGAAATTTTAGCGTGCATTGTGAATTGTAGAGGTAAAATGGAACGTACAGGATCTGACAAAGGAATGAGGATGAATTCTTTGAAGAAGGATATAGTACAGGTCTCTGAAAACCTGTAAACTGCAAGGTATAATCTATACTAATATTATAAAGCTGAAGAGTTTGTTTGTTTGATTGACCGCGCTAATCTCAGGAACTACTGTTGAGTAGCCCATTTATTGAGAAAGGTTAAAGGCTATATAACATCACGCTACAACCAAAAGAAGCGGAGTAGTAATGAAAAATGTTGCAAAAACGGGGAAAATCGGACGGGTAGGCGATTCGACGCGATGGGAAGGGTCGGGGGAACAAAAAATTTAACGCGGACGAAGTCGCGGGCAGAAGCTAGTAGTATATATAGTACATAGGCACTGTATTATGGACAGGCATATTACTCGTGAGAGAATCACAAGTGAGTATAACGTACTCGTATAGACAAGGTAAACACTTAAGAAAACAAATCAAGCTCATTGTTTCGATTTAGATTACCAGAGCTTTGTTTTCTCATTGTGTCTCACTATAAACGACTGCTAACTGTTCAGTCTCGAGGGACTGACGCACGTTTGGTAACTCAGTGATCGACTTCACGAAGGTAAACGTTTGATCACAAACACAAATTGTACGACAGTGGTCCGTGGTGAGGATTTCAATTCATTGGGTAAGGTGAAAGGAACTATATTTGGCTACTGTAGTGACTGTAGTGTATGTTTTATTTTTCTAAAACGAAATTTGAATTACTTATTGGATAGTAATTTTTACACTACAATCAAAGAACTCAAATCAATATTCGAGACGTCAAAGTTTGTATTCATTCATACTTCATAGTGATTGTGAACAATACGGTTTATCCTATAGAACAATTTTGATTGCGTTGTTTTACTACCACAATAAATAGCTCAGTATCTACTTCACAGACAAACAAAATTGATTGCGGAAACCACTTTTCCTTTACCAATAAAAATATACGATCTTTCTTGAACGTAAATTGAGATAATGAGCAAATATAATCAATAATATGTTACGAAAAACTACTATTGTCAAATTGATGTTATACGCTTTGGTTGTGTCGTTACATTACACAACATTGACATTAACAACTAAATTTCACTTCACATTCTTCGATTAAAATCAAAACAGTTCAGCATTATTGTGGACCCAATAAAACGCTTTTTCGTCGTGAAAAATAAAATTCGAAACAATTTCAGAGAAGGTTAAAACAATGAACAAGAAATTCTTTAATATGTCTTTCAGTACAATAAATTCACAACGGCTTACTGTCAGAAGTTTAGCAGGCACTTTCCGTTGTAGGTACTGATTAAAGTTTGTCGTAGTATTTTATAGATGGGAGTTGAGGATGATGACACTGCTCAGCAACAGTCTCAGTTAGGCTTGCAACGAATATTCGGTTACTATTCGGTATTTGGCCTATTTGGTTGCTTTTATTATATTCGGCCGAATACCGAATACTTAAGTAATATTTATTTTGTTATAGAGAGATAATTGGTAAAATGAAAAAAAAAAAACGATTAATTGCGTATTTATCACATCTTTTCATTTCTCTTATAATCATTTAAGTAGTCCTTGGTACATAAAATAAGTACATAATCATCTTCTATATTAAAATTACAATTAAATGATTTTATATTAAAATATGTCTTTTACTAAAATTTCTGGGACCTATAATGATAAAAATGGGACGAAAATAACAAAACTCGTTTTTAATTTGAATGGTACTCGTTTTATTCAGAACCAAATTACATAAATGTCATACATTGAATAGTAAAACTTGTACATGTTACGGCTAAAGGTGGGTGTGAACATAAACTTAAGATTAGCCGGCTAAACTTAGGTTTATCTTCGAGGAGGTGTTAATGTTAGTTTCTTCTATCTTTAGCCGGCTAAACTTAAGTGTAACTGGAGGCCCTTGGCTAAAAATGTAGAAGGAAATGAAAAAGGAAACAATGTAATAATGTTTACTATTTATAATGTTTAATATGGAGGTATTTGTTGGAACATGATAAACTAGAATGGCATATCGAATTACAAAGGACATTATTTATTCGGCAGCGGCATTTGCGTGTACCACATATTGTCTTGCAATTACATCTTTGAAAGCCTTGTCCACCTGATGTTGACTGTTCATTAGCAAGCTAGCGAACAGTCATTTTCACCAAACTGTAACGGTTTACCAACAGTCGATTGGTCCATGAACCGTTGGTCAACATTATTTTTAACCCACTAACTTTTCATCCAAAGGACTTTTCACCCACGAACGTTTCGCCAACATAACTCAACGTCAGTGATACTTGAGCTCACATAGTACACTAGGTTAGGTTAGGTTAAAACTGTGACCTCCTACGCACGAGCCGAGCGAGCGAAGCGAGCGGTGCCGCGGTAGCGGCCGGCGAGTGCTAGAAACGACTGCGTGCCGCACGGTAAAGCATTCACTGACGTTGAGTTATGTTGGCGAAACGTTCGTGGGTGAAAAGTCCTTTGGATGAAAAGTTAGTGGGTTAAAAATAATGTTGACCAACGGTTCATGGACCAATCGACTGTTGGTAAACCGTTACAGTTTCCATTTTCACTGACGACACTTTTTCCAATTCTACGAATTTTTGTTCACAAACTGTAAACTGATTTTGCGGAAATTTTTAGCCGTTTCATTTCGGTTAATGTGCACATTAGCCGGCTAAAGATGGAATATCACGACGCAAACTAACATGATATCGAACTTTAGCTGCTTCTCGAAGATAAACCTAAGTTTAGCCGGCTAATCTTAAGTTTATGTTCACACCCACCTTTAGCCGTAACATACATATTACGAAACAGTCACAATCTTATATGGGTTTCATAGTAAAATATCCAGAAATTGGGGTTTAACCACCAGTGGCCCGAAAAGAGGCGGGATCTCGTCAAGGGTGTTGGCAAACTATATTTTTTGACGTTTGGTAGTGACAGCGGTAGAATGTTTAGAACAAACGAGCGCGAAACAATCACATCTGTAAAAGTTTTGACGCTAAAATCCGGCCGAATACTTTTGCCTAATATTCGACTATTTGGTCAGGGGCCTCGCCGAATATTCGGTATACTGCCGAATATACTATTCGTTGCAAGCCTAGTCTCAGTATAAATGGTCGCATTTAGTTTTAACTCTGATTGTGACAAAAATATAACACGAAAATCTCTACCACTTATTCAACACACATTATTTGAACATTAGAGACCTCATCCATTGCTTTCCATCAGGCATAATCGTAATCAATGGCAGAAAGGCAGGCAAAATTCTATTGTTCGTACCTACATAATAAATTACAGTAAATCCGATCACATGTCTGCGTTCACATTACACAGCATCCCTTTTTTTTTTTTTTTTTGGTTGGGAAGTCATCAAATGACTTCTCCCGCTCTGGGCGGAGCGGGAGGGCATGTCAGACTTTTACTGACTAAAACCCACCCGTGTTCCTTCAGTTGCCCATGTGCCAGGGTCACGGTATCTCTTTCGAACAATCTCGCGACCCCGGTAGGCATCGGTTCTAGCAGACCCCTTCAATTTTGCTGACATCTCTTTGAGGCGCGCGTGGAACACTACACGCCGTCGACCCGAGCTTGGTCCTTACCGGGCGGCGAGCTACCCATTGCTCACCGCCCGCAAGCTCGCGCCTACGGTGGCCGGGAGTCAGCTATCGACTCCCGACGCCCGGGGCGTCTCCTCCTGCGGCGGCTAGGGACGCGAGGGCGCAGAGACTGCCACTCCCTCACGCGCCCCGCCTCCTCCTTCGCGAGCATTACTGCTTCGCAGAAGGAGGTGACGGCTTCCCATGCCCTCTCGCTCCGTACCATGGCTCGCACCAGGGCCGGACGCGAGAGGTCGCCGCCGCCGATCGCCTCCACGAGGACACGGCGGTGCTCCGCTCATGCAGGGCACACCTCCACCGTATGCTCCACCATGTCCTCTAGACGATCCTCGCAATGGAAACACCCGGGCGTTTCCTCCCGCTTTATCCTGAACAGGAACCCACCGAAGGGACACAGCATCCCTTGAGATATAAAGTGATACATTCTACTTCCATCTGAGGGCATCTCTAGAGAGTTTGCGCGAGCACTGTGTTGAGTATTGAACTAAACATACAATAAATATGCAAAATACACCCAGATTTTAGAGTCCATACTTCTGCGCAAATTTTTCAATGGTAATGGTATACGCGTAGACTTCACCATGGTGCTCCCTTTCTTCTCCTAAATTAGTTTATCCGAAATTTGACATGCAGACACGTTGGTTTTTCAGTGCAGACAGTCATTTATTTCAGTACACAGAGTCATAAAACATTTGGTTTACACGTTATATACTACATGTCGCTAGTAAGTACATTTTGATACAACTAGTTACAACACCCCCACTTATCAAAATAAACTAAACATACAACAAAGTATAAACTCGAGTTAAATTACAATTTTAAAATACCTAAAGTTTCCATAAACTTGTAGTGTTTAACTGTACCTAGACCTTTAGTCAACAAATCTGCTGGCATCTCATTTGTAGATAGATAATTGACCTCTACTTTTCCGTCTTTGATGGTCTCTCTTACAAAATGATGCTTAACATCAATATGCTTTGACCTATTGTGACATTGATGGTTTGTGGCCATCTTCAACGCACTTTGGTTGTCACAATTCAACCTAATTGTTAACAAAGATCCAGTTAGCTCATATAATAGTTCTCTTAAATATATTGCTTCCCTACAAGCTTCAGAGAGTGCAACATACTCGGCCTCAGTGCTCGATAGAGCTATAACTTTCTGCTTCCTACTTTGCCACGAAATAGCTGTACCTGACATAACAAAACAAAATCCAGTGTAAGATTTTCTGTCTAAGCTATCAGTTGCCCAATCGGCATCAACAAATCCCTGTAAGGTTTCTCCTTGACTACTAAATTTTAAACAATACATTTTAGTTTTTTTTAAGTATTTAAGAATCCTTTTAGCATAGTTCCAATGTTCAATACTGTAGCAAGTATTAAATTGACTTAAATAACTAACAGAGTAAGCAATATCAGGTCTTGTCATGACTGCTAAATACATAAGACAACCTATAAGTTTTTGATAACTAATTCCTACAGCACATTTCTCTGCTTTTGTTACATTCAATTTATTCTCTATAGGCGTATCAGCTGTTCTACAGTCAGTCATATTAAATTTCTGTAATAATTCTTCTATGTACTGTTGTTGATCTACAGTTATCTCATAGTTATTACAATCTTTATGAATATTAATATTCATACCTAGATAAAGCTTAACCTCACCTAAGTCTTTGATTTCAAATTCAGAATTTAAAATACTTTTTACCTTCTCACTCTCATTCTTGCTATTAGAAAAAATTAGGAAATCATCGACATATAATGCTATAATAACTTTTACATCTCTACACATCTTTGTAAATAGACATGGCTCTTGTGTACAATTTTTAAAATTATTTTTACATAATACATTCCTAACTCTCTCATACCAAGCTAAGGCGGATTGTTTTAAACCATACACTGCCTTTTTGAGTTTAAGGACTTTGCCTGACATTTCAGATACAAAACCTTCAGGAGCACACATATAAATTTCCTCTTTCAAATGACCATTTAGATATGCAGTTTTAACATCTAACTGAGTAATGTCCAGTCCTAGTTTTACGCTTAACGCAAACAATAATCTTAATGTTGAGTGTCGCACAACTGGGGAAAAGGTCTCATCATAGTCTAGTCCATGTTTTTGTGTGAAACCTTTAGCGACTAATCGAGCACGATATTGCACTTCGCTATCACTTTTGATCTTTTTCTTTAATACCCAGCGACACTGCACAATTGTAGCTCCTTTTGGGGGATCAACAAGCTCGAAAACTTCATTCTTTCGGAATGATTCCAACTCTTCATCCATTGCCTTCCTCCAATGCACACTTTCAGGACTTCTCAAGGCTTCAGTCACTGTCAGTTCAGTATCTGCAGTAGCCAACAAGCCCGTCTGATTATACCTTTCTGGCTTCCGTCTCACCCTCTTTGGTCTATCCAAAACCTGTTCTGGTGAACCTATTGGACTGCTGCTTGTTGATGGAGATTCAGGAACATAGGTCTCATCTGCATCGGCTTCATAGAATGTTAGCTGTGATGATTCACTGTCGGAGCTTTCCTCAGTGTATAACTCTGATCGTTCTTGACAGCCACTTTCCCCCACTGAACGATCATTTGCTGCAGGAACAGGCAATCCGTCTTCCACACACCATGTTGTTTCATTAGTTGCGGATATTTCTCCTGACACTGCTGTCTCCATCACCACAACATCTCGGCTGGTAGCAACCTGGTTTTTGACAGGATCATATACTCTGTAGCCCTTTACATGTTCTGAATAACCAATAAGAATATGCTGCCGAGCTTTCTTGTCCCATTTGGTCCTCCTCTCTTTGGGAACATGCACCATGACTGGACTGCCGAAGATTCGTATATGGCTTAAAATGGGTTTCTTTTCATGCCACATCTCATACGGTGTTTTGTCATTGAGACCTGATACTATAGATCGATTTTTCAAGTACACTGCTGTAGATACAGCCTCTGCCCAAAATCTTTTATCTAACTTAGCATCAAACAACAAGCATCTCGCTTTCTCAACAATTGTTCTGTTGTTTCGCTCTGACATACCATTTTGTTCTAGCGAATAGGGGTTCGTTTTCTGGTGTACAATACCAAATGATTTCAAATATCCTTCCATCGCCTTCGAACAGAATTCTCCACCATTATCGGTTCGTAAGATTTTAATATTGAAGTTTTTCTGATTCTCCACCATAGCCTTGAATTCTCTGAAGTATTTAAACACCTCATTTTTTTCTTTCATAAAGTAGACAAATGACATACGAGTATAGTCGTCTACAAAAAGAAGGAAGTACCTTGACAATCCAATTGATTTGGTTTCCATTGGCCCGCATACATCAGCATGCACAATTTCCAGCACTTTCGTAGCTCTTGTGCCTGTGGGGAATGGTAATCGTGATTGTTTGCCCTCACAACAAACCACACAGTTAGATTTTGTCACTTCATAAGTGTCTTCGTAGCTCACACCTTCCACGGCGCCATTCTTCATTTTATTTAAGTCGTTAGTGTTTATGTGTCCTAACCTCCTGTGCCATAGCAAAGCACTATCTCTGGCAAGTAAACATTTCGTCACTGGTGTAGTACGTAAATCCAATTTATACACACCGTCAATTAGGTTAGCAACAGCCACTAATTCTTTCTTTGCATTGTATATCAAACACTGACTGTTTGAGAAAGAAACACTGTTGTTGTTTTTTATCAATTGACTCACTGACAATAAGTTTGTAGTTAGGCTTGGAATACACAAAACATCCTTGATTGTTATATCATAGCCTTGCTGCGTTGATATTCTAACATTTCCTTTGCACGAAACTTGAAGTTTCTCATGATTTGCTATCATAATTTCGGGGCATGTCTGTGGACTCGTAACATCTTGCAACCAATTTGAGACAGCCGTCATATGGACACTGGCTCCTGAATCCACGTACCACTCGTCTTTACTATATTTAGCACTCATGAAAACAGCAGTAAATGCATTTGACGACTTATTTTTGCTTGACTTTTCTAACATTGGACATTGATTACGATAATGACCCGGAGTTTTGCATTTATAACAGGTTATATTTTTATTTCCATCTGTCACTTTGATCTTTGACGTCGACATCCCGCTCTGATAGGTGTTGCCAGGTCTGGGTTTTAATTTCACCCATTTTGACGCAAACGCCGTTTCAGTATTCTGCGTTTCCTTCAATGTCACTCCCGTCAATTCAAAAGGCTCCGAATCTAGCAACTTCGTCTTGATGACGTCTGCCGTAATTGCTATACCAGAATGTTCGATGGCCATAATCATTGGACAAAATTTTTCTGGTAATCCGGCAAGCATCAAAGATCCAATCCACTCATCGGTAATTTCAAAGCCAGTTCCACTCAACCGTTGTGATGTTTCCACGATTTGAGTCACATAGCTGGTCATATCTTCACAATTTTCTCGCCGTATTGATATCAAATGACGCAATAACGAAATCTTCCTCGAAAAACCTGAGTCGTCAAACAGAGATTTGAGCTTATCCCACAACTCTTTCGAAGTCGTCGTCTTCTTGATATGCACGTACAAAGCTGGTTCGATAGTTAAGCATAATTTGGCCCGCGCCTTCGCATCAACTTCGGGTTTTATGTCTTTTCCTACCACTGGCTGTACACAATTTAACATGCCTTCCAATACGAGCACATTTTCAATCGCGAATGTCCACTCATCGTAGTTTTCTCTGCCCTTTAGTTTAGGCACACTGGCTAAATAGTTTGTTGACATCTTGCACAACACAACCGTGTCTAAAATATAAGTTTTAACACTGTATTTTGAAAAAATAACTGTGAGAGCCCATAACCTGACATGCAGACACGTTGGTTTTTCAGTGCAGACAGTCATTTATTTCAGTACACAGAGTCATAAAACATTTGGTTTACACGTTATATACTACATGTCGCTAGTAAGTACATTTTGATACAACTAGTTACAACAAAATTCACTAGCCATAACACGTTAGCTATAAACTTCAGTAACCATTATAGAATACTAAGAAATTGAACATGAAGAATTTGTTGTCTTACTAAGAAATTGAACCGTAATACTCAATCAGAACTTTCGGGCACTCGCCTCGTAACTTTATACCAAAAATAAACTTTCATTAATTATAACCGAACGGTTTACGCAAAGTGAGGATTAAATTTTTGCTTTCATTTGCGCAAGCTGCTGTCGAAAGTTAAGATTCATATGAAGTTTCATAGGTTTTATACATTTTGAAGGTGTTAGATAAACGTGAATATTTCTGGCAAATAATTCTGGACATAATTAAATCCTTAAGAAACTACTGCGATTAGGTAACAAAACTGAAAAAGGGCAGGGTAATTACATACCGATATCCAAATGGGAGAAAAAAAAGGTCCGAGGGCCTTCATATACCAACGGTTAATAAAACAAAACTGACAATCGAAGCACAATGCGAAAGACCAACGACGAAAGAAATAAAGGAAATCATCATCACTCCCGGTGGTATTATCATTTGCGGAAGCTTATCCTCATTACAGATGAGCTGGAAGAACTAAAACGCATCCAATACCACATTATAGCCATACTAAATAGCGTAGGCCTCCAAATACACTCTACAAAATTACAATGCTAATTAGAGACCCCCCAGCAGCACAGCAAACCACCTACGAGACCCGTAATAGAGGAAGTATACCGACAGTGGATGAAATCAAACACTCAAGCTCACACATAACATCTGTATTAAGGAAAAAAAACAAACAATCAGAAAACGATGACAACAGGCCACAAGAAACACCAAATCATAACTATCAGTTATAGTAAACGCAAAGATGGACTGGAAGCTAGATAGACTTATGTAACGATTATCGTACTGTGTATGATAAATGGCTTAAAAATATCACACTCAGTAAAGCGAAAAGATTAAGACTCAGAAGAAATTAACGAGTTGAGTCATGACTTGATTGACCAAGCTAGGAAAAAGGAAACCAGGAAACTAGGAAACTGCGGACATAAAAAAATGCATCAAATCTTAATCGGAAAAACCACAGAATGTGCTACCTAGCACACGGTGAACCACACCGCGCATGCATACAGCAATGCAGTACAAGGTCAAATCTAAGAAGGTCGAACGACCTACTTACACATGGAATGACAACCTAAAACAGGACATGAAATACGAGTACTTTGACATGGGAATCAAGTTTTGGACGGACACAGCTGGAGACATTATCGTACCTTGTATGTTATATGGCTTAAAAGTATCAGCACTCACAAAGGCAAACCGTTCAAGACCGAGAAGATATGAACGAGTTATCATGAGAGACTCGATCAACCACGCTAGGAACAAACCGAGACAGAAGAAAATGCATCAAATCTTAGACGGGAAAACTATAACAAAACGCATCAAGAACCACAGGATATGCTACCCGGCAGGCCGGCACACATCTTCAGACGCTCTGAACCACACTTGTTACATGCAGTAATGCAGTACAGGGCCTCTTTACACGTGAAATGACAACCTAAAACAGGACATGAAATACTTCGACAAGGAAATCCAGTTTTGAAGGGACATGGCTGGAGACAGAAATAAGATCAAGAAAGCGGCGCGTGATATCTACAAAAAACCAGAAACTGATAACAGCGAGAACTCAGAAGACGATCAAGAAACCAACAACATGGAACATAGCGAAGCCTCGACATAGAAAAGAGCCAAGCAAACGGTTAACCCCACTAAAAGATGCATCGGTGAAGCTCGACCTTTTTTTTTTTTTTTTTTGATCACGAGGTGGAAATCCTCATGGATGTCCTCCGCCCTGGGGTGGGCGGAGGGGTCTGTCAGACTCTTACTGACTAAAACCACCCCGGTGTTCCGTCCCACACCTACGTCGGGGACCACGGGAACCAATATGTCTTCCGCGATCCCCGACTGGGGTGAAGCTCGACCTGGATCAACAAGCCGGCGACGACGTGAAAAGATGCCCTCCTATAGACAAATATCACCCTTCTCTCCACTAGTCCAATGCTTACTTAAGGCTGCATAGTCGGTAGGCTCGTAATCCTTTCCTATCCTATGGGCACGTTTTCCCTACCATTACAGCGCCCCCCGGTCTACTTCTTGATATGCAATGGCTTATGTAGCATCATGAGGCTTCAGAGGCTAGTGCAAATCTCGGGGTTCATTCAATTAATCGAGTCTGGTCAAATCACGCTGGGATCACGGTGCAATTCATTTCATTTCATAGGAAACTACTGAGATTAGGTATGAAAAGCAAGTTGAAAAGAGAATACAAGTTTTCACGAAAATCACTTTGCCTTCCTGCAAAACATGCGTGGAAAGAAATTTCGTTATTACAAAAACCATCGCTAAAGTTAATTTTCACTTTGTTGGACAACTTTATTAATAAAAATGCTTTTAAAATTATCATTACATATACGGACGCTTTTGTGTGGTTAAATCATGAAACCATGATGTAAAAAAAAAACATTTTGTTATAGGCATTAATTTTACCTTACCGTGTATAGTAAATAGGTCAGCATAATAATTATGTATGTATTTCTGCATCGATTTCTGGCCACATGCAAAAAAATTGTGTTTGTAAGAGGTAGATGAAAAACAATATCCACGATGCTAATATATAATTTTTTCAATTTATTCAACTCGATAAGTCACAAATTAAGTCTGTTAAGCGGCCCTTGGTCATAATTAATAAGAATTTCAATATCAATTCCAACCTTAGTCCGTACGAATATGGTTCAAACTACAGTATCAAGTTATGATTATAATTCCATAAATCATATGAAGATTTAATAAGTGTCTGGTGTGACAGATGTGTCACATAGCCGCCGTGCCGCGCGAGAAACTTAGCTAATATCAGACATAGGATGATATTGGATAAGGTAATATGATATTCAGACCACACAAATGATCTGAGTTATGAGACCCAAATAACTATCGAGCAGTGCCAGCTTATATCCACTCTATAGAACGCTGCGGGATTTTGAAGATTTTTTGGTAAGTAGCTTAAGTGGCGGAGTATCGAAAACCGCCGTGTCCTCGTATCAGAATTCGGAGACGACCTCTTGCTGCCGGCCATCGTTCGATCGATGATCGGGAGCGCCGATCCGTGGGATATGGTGATCTCCATATGGGAAACTGTCATCTCGCAGAAGAAGGCTGTGGAGAGACAGAGAGAGATTGAGTCCACTCTCCAAATCCGCAACAAATTTATGTTTTTTATTTTATTTACATATATCATTTATTATAACTGATATCATTTATTTTAGTTATATCATTTAATGATGAACAAAATTACTGCATTTTTAAAATGCTACTATTTTGTTCATCATTAAATGAAATAACTAAAATTCGCGGAGTTCGACTTAAGAGTCGAATTCCGTGAATTTTAGTTGTTAATTTGTAATTGTATTTTTGTTGTTAATTTTAGTTGTTGTTGTTTTGTTCATTGTACTCTCCAATCAAACAAAAATTCAACAAAATTTTCTTAATACAAGCCTGTTAAACTAGAGCTGCTATTAAGTTTAATTACATTGTCATCGTAGTTAAAGTGCTCACATTGTGTCGAGTAGCGCGTCTTTTGTAACAAGGAGTCGCTTTGTTCCATAAAAGGAGCCATTTTATATGAACTTTTTATGTTTTTGTGTAGGAAACTATTACGAGCTTAGGTTTGCTAGCTTTTTCCAGACTTTTATTTAAATTGCAAGACGTCAAAAAATCCCTTTTATTGCCAAATATCTACGTTTACAACTATTGAAAAAAAAAAAAAATGGCAGATGCTCGTCCTGACCTCGTGCATAACTTGTGGCATGTTGATATCATGATGTCGGATGTATAGAGACGTCCCTTATTTGGACATGGACTGGGATATTTTCAGGCGTCAATATAGTGATCCATATGCGATTGCAAAATATTATGAGCACTTATTCCAAGATGTCCCTACTTCCCTTATTAGTTCGTTTACCTATGTTTTTTTTTTACGTAGATTCTTATTTTCCTAAAATTATGAAAGCCGAGTTGGTGTTACTAGTTGCTCATTGTGAAATTCTTTTGGTGAGTTTTTCTCCACTTTTCTGCCCTTATTTACGGTGTTCTGACAAAAAAATTGAATTTGTGTATGGTATTTCCATTTGTATCGCTCGCGAAAATTAATAAAACAGTCAGTAATATTCTGTATGATGCGCTGAAGTCTACAATAGTCCCGTAATATAATACATTAAAACAGAGCTGTTTGTTTTACAAAGAGCATTTATCTAAATTGTTACTTTCAGCTAACTTCGTGGATTTGAAATAGAATTACTTCACATTACAGATAACGTTCGCTCTCTTGTTTCTACTAAAACTGGAGCGAAAACAAACCTAATTGTGTTGACAATTTGCAAATACAGTTCCTAAAGAACATTACAAGGATTATGCGATGTAAAGTGGGTCAGATCAGAGTCTGAGTTCTTTCTTAGTTTGCATCGCTATATTTTTTCGCTCCATAGATAACTAGGAACTCATTCATATTGATTAAAAGATTTAACTACAAAAAAAAATTCATTACCGAAGCGACGCCTTAAGTCCTCTCACATTTTGCATTACCAGTAGCGAAGAAGTTATCTAAGCTTGAGGTATGTTTACTACTGTAAGTAAATAATATCAGTATCAAGCTTATTAATTGATTACCATCAATCTTATCATTTTGTGTTCGAAAATAATTATGGAAAACAAGAGACCCAGTTCTCATTTTTAGGGTTCCGTTGCCAAATGGCAAAAAACGGAACCCTTATAGATTCGCCATGTCTGTCTGTCTGTCTGTCTGTCTGTCCGAGTATGTCGCAGCCACTTTTCTCCGAAACTATAAGAGCTGTGCTATTGAAACTTGGTAAGTAGATGTATTCAGTGAACCGCATTAAGATTTTCACACAAAAATAGAAAAAAAACAATAATATTTGGGGTTCCCCATACATAGAACTGAAACTCAAAATTTTTTTTTTCATCAAACCCTTACGTGTGGGGTATCTATGGATAGGTCTTCAAAAATGATATTGATGTTTCTAATATCATTTTTTTTTAAAACAATAATATTTGGGGTTCCCCATACATAGAACTGAAACACAAAAAAAAAAATTCATCAAACCCTTACGTGTGGGGTATCTATGGATAGGTCTTCAAAAATGAAATTGAGGTTTCTAATATCATTTTTTTCTAAACTGAATAGTTTGCGCGAGAGACACTTCCAAAGTGGTAAAATGTGTGTCCCCCCCCCCGTAACTTCTAAAATAAGGGAATGATAAAACTAAAAAAAATATATGATGTACATTACCATGAAAACTACCAACGAAAATTGGTTTGAACGAGATCTAGTTAGTAGTTTTTTTTTAATACGTCATAAATCGTAAACCACAATTTACCTTTCATTCAGTCAACACAAATATAAAAATTAAAAAAAAAACATTTCATTTCATAAACGATGATGACGAATGATGATGATGATGACCTGCAGGTTTGTACGGAACCCTCGGTGCGCGAGTCCGACTCGCACTTGGCCGGTTTTCTATTTCAACCTAAAATACCTAAAACTTCTCATCAAAATAATTTTACAATGAATTTGTTAACCATAAGATGTGTTTGTTGCGCTCCGTCATTAATTACCCCTCAGTAGAAACTCAAACACAAAGTCAATTTAACAGAAGCAGCGCCGGGTCGCAGTTGATAATATTCTCGTTACGAAACTTTCAAAGGAACAGCACTTTACACTGATATTTAATTGTTTTTTGATTAACATAATTAGTTCCGGAATAATAATTTAATTTAAGTCTTTATTGAATTTTATTTTCATTGTCCGTTACAATTCTATTGTTAAATTCCGATTTTATTTCATACCTGTAATAAAAAAAAAACATTATGATAAACATAAACGATTAATCAAAAAAATATTTAATTCAAACTATAATCGTGTAAGCTTTGACGCAGATACGTAGCAAAAATATGATTCCACTTGGTTGACAAAAAAATATTCTGTGGAAAACAATTCACAAAATCTTCTGGATAACACGTTAATTTCGAAATTGGCGTTTATTGAAAATGTAAAACAAAACATTCAAATTAAATCTTGTGAAGAGATTTCTTTATTCAAATATTTTCCCATGGCAGTATCGTAATAATATTAGTTTAATTTCATTATTTCTTTTCATTTAATGACGCTCTACCACTATTGTGGTCGTTTACAAAAGTACCCCGTCTTTGTATTTTTTTATTTTTGGTTTTAATTGGGTCCAGCTAGCCAAGAACCAACATATTTCTTGGTTACTATAATCCTGTAGACAGCCACAATCTTCCAAACTACCTTATCCTGTTCTACCTTAAAATATCACGTTATATACTGACGTTCCTTCAAAAGTCAACTTATCAAATATGTATGAAATATTTCGTTATAACTTGGACTTGGGTCAAGTTTTCATACATATCTGGTATGTTTTGGAAGTCGGGCAGATGAGTTGGCGACTCCTACTCTAAAGCAAGGGATTATAAGCTAACCGAGTGGAACTTTAGATAAGGAAATTACTTACAGTGTACAGCCTCACTTCGGACGCCAGCGGACTGTTGCGTGGAGATAAACTTGTAGCAGTTGTTAACTTGCTGTGTAACACTAAGTAAATCTCAGTGATAGTGTTGGAGCCTGCCAGGGTCACGAGCCTGCCAGGGTCACGAGATTGTTCGAAAGAGATACCGTGACTCTGGCACATGGGCAACTGAAGGAACACGGGTGGGTTTTAGTCAGTAAAAGTCTGACACGTCTGATACAAATGACTTCCCATCCAAAAAAAAAAAAAAAAGTGATAGTGTTGGAACCTGTCGTTTTAGATTATGTGGAGTTAGTTAAGTATAGAGTTGTTCCCGACGTTTATCTTCCGAGCAATGACAAATATAAATAATTGTGTATGCTAAAATTAAATGCTCTGAAAAGGATCACAATCAAGATACCAAATATGTAAAATTAAGTTCCTAAAGAAAACCCTTTAGACCTTTCTCCCCTTTCTAGCTTTAGTACCGTGATTGGGTCAGAACCACAGGACTTCAAGCATATTTGTAAATATTCCGTCCTCGTCCGCATCCGTTTCCAATAATCGTCGGCATTACAGCCGCGTGTGTCTGACTATTTATTTAACGTGAAAACGTAGCCCGATGAATAAGTTTTTTTAAAATATTTTCAACTGAATTTGTAAAATCAGATTTTGGGATTTGCATCAGTACTAAAGTAAAGTTCTCTGTATAGTTACACTTCCCAAATTGCCAATTTCAATTCAATTCCACCAAGTAAGTCATTGAATGGCTAATTGAAACTGACAATTTGAAAGCGCACTTGGACCGCGCGCTGTTGATGTTGTAAGTATTTCCTTCGACAGCACTGCAATGCTTGTGGTAATTCAGATTATCCATCCAGAATAAGTTAGTTTAAATTCATCCTGGTCATTGATTTTCAACTGAAAAAGAAAAAAGATCATAAGACAACAAATTATCGTTATCAACTCGCACGCTTTATTGTTTTTCATGTAAGTACTGCGAAGGAGAGTAGCGGCTACAGAGAATGTCGATAATAATCGATATGTGACGTACAAGACAGTTCTCTTAACGAAATCATTGTTTGGTTAGTTTAAGAATGTGTTCAGTGTAGTGTAAGGAAAATCGAATTTCAAGTATTTGTTTCCGAGGAAAATTGGGTTTCTGATGCAGAAAATGAGTAGTGATTTTTATGCTATAGTGAAGAAAACTATCTCGTCTAGTAAGTAGAATGTATACTACCTTTTGTATGCAATATGATATTACCGTCTTTGATGTCGCTTTAAGTTAATTTGAGAATCGTGAGCATTGCTTTAGTTAAATGTACTTACAACAACTTTTTCTCAATTGATACAATTCAATGACAAGAAGCCCGGAGCGACCAAGTTGTGCTCTTTCTAAAATAAATCAGGCACAACTTGAAGGAAATCAGACTTAAACTTTCTTCCGTGTTGTCTAATTAGATCCCAAGGATCGCTACGGTCCATTTATATTTAAAATACCTCTTTGCAAATTAAATAGAAACCCGACAGGCGTATTTAAATATGTTCAGTGAAACTTGAATGAAATGTTGGAAGGTCCTTTCTATAGACCTACAAGAGGTGGTTCGAAATAGCTGTGTAAAATTTTTGTGCATAGGCACAAACATTTTACATGGCTTTTTTTTTCACGCATTTCTTATCTTGCTCATATTTATGACCAAAATAAGAAATGCGTGATTTTATATGTGCGTCGTATGTATCGATCACTAATAAAGAACTAGATACACAGTCCCAAGGAAAAGTTTTCTTAAAACTGTCACCAAATTGTGTTATTGTAATGCTAGTTGAAATAAATATACAATTGGGAGTTTAATTTTAAGTGAAGGAATGTTTACCAAGCCTCGTGCCACTTGAGAGGAAATGTCCCGTGTGACGACCCCTCACTGTTTTACGGAATATTCTCGAAATTCAAGCAAGCGATGTCTTTGTTTAGGAATGTATAGCTTGTAGGTACAGCTAGTTTGTGGGTCATTCTAGTTGGCAGACGCTGAGCTGAAATTTATGACTAAAAGTTTCTAACCACAACATGTCAGATTGCCAAAGCCAAAGACTTGCAGTTTATTTTACTAGCATCATTAATTGTCAAGGATATCACAACTAAGTGTAAAGAGCTAACAAGAAAGAATCCAATTTATCATCGTCATCATCATTTCAGCCGTTTGACGCCCATTGCTGAACATAGGCCTCCCCCAAATTTCACCAGTTCGACCGGTTATGTGCTTCTTCCATTCAGCGTTATATCAGTTTGGTGATTACAACTTCATCGACATCTCAAGTATACTTTACATTATACCACCCGAAAGCTATGTGACTATGTTCTTAGTGATCATTTGAAATACAACTAGCCAATTATACAAATATACCAACGTTACAAGCAAAACCACACAAATATATAAAATAATACAGCCTTTAGGTTTTGTAATAACAAAGCACCCCATTACTGCTCACTCATTTGTTCTGAACCACATCGTAGCAGATATTACGAAAGGATCACCTAACAATGAATGTGTTTTTACAAGCAGTCTAGCAGAAACGAAGTAAAATGCTGTAAAGCCCGAAAGTTATCATATATCTTACAAACGAGGCTATTATAACAGAGTTATTGTTTTATTCGATACATTTCTTTTTACTGATTGTTACCTACCAGTTAATGGATCACCTTTTTGCTGAATTTGGTTGTATTTGCAGTCAGTCACGGCAAAACATCAAACAATGCTTCAGCGTAATTATAATGTAAAGCGATTTATAAAAATAATACTAAGACAGTTAGTTGCGAAATATCAAACGCACAAGTCTGGCATATTAAAGTGTTATGTCAATAAACCTTCGTTGAGTATGATACTGTTTATGTTGAGCAGCATATCAACTTATAATGTTCTTACGGCTTCGACACAGACCTACTCTCTGTGAGAGGGAGTGCGCTATAATCCAAAACGCAGGCAGAATGCGGGTTGATAGATTCTGAATTCATGACAAAGTAACTCATGGAAATTCAAACTGAACACAAATACCGCGTCCTGTTTGAAACGGGTCACTCTCAGCGTATTTATTTGTACCAGCGCTACTGATCAGTGACGTCATCTAGTAGACACGCTGTAAACGGTCGTTGTATCACGTTATTAATTTAATCCTTGATTTGGTTTTTCCATGACTTCATTAATACTTTAAAGAAAAATAGGTAGAACATGTGTGGGAATTCAATCCCACAAATAAGTTTTATTTCACTTTAGACTGACCTTTTATAACTGACTATTAAACACTTACTTAACTAAACTAAAGCGTTACTGGTATACTGACCCACAAACAATTTTACTGTGTAGTTACGCTCGAAAGTTTCAGACTCATTAACCAACCAAGAGCACGCATTTAACCCAAATTTTCTTTTGTTTAGGATACCTACAAAATGTTACATAATTAATTAAAATGTACCACAAGTATCAAGTATCAAGTGCCGTGTGGTGCCGGACGTAAAGAATAACACCACCCCATTTCTTCCCGTGGGTGTCGTAAAAGGCGACTAAGGGACTTACTAGAGAATGAGCAGTAGCGTTCTCTGTGCATTTTACCACCATACTGCGATCGCCAACCCGCCTGCCAAGCGTGGCGATTATGGCAAAGCCCCCCAAATTGGGGGAGGCCTAAGTCCAACAGTGGACGTCTTACGGCTGAAATGATGATGATGATGACAAGTATCAAACTTTTAAACGGACTATAAATGAGTCTGTAAATAAATGAAACCCTCTACAAAACTGGGCTTTAACTACATCTTAACAATGGATTCGTTATCTGCTAATTCCCTAAGCTAAACTTGACCAAAGAATAATGTAAAAGATCCGAAATTAAACCAGACATAAAGCCAAACTGTTCAAAAGTTTGAATTGTATTCCAGCTCAGGGTTTTCAACTGTTTTGGATAGAAAGTTGACCTTTACAAAATTAACAAGAAAAGGCTCAATTTTAAAAGCATCGCTCAAGTAACGATAAGCATCTAACATCAAAAACTGTGAACAATCCTTTGTCCCTGGAGCAATTTCAGAGAATGAGCCGAAACCATAGTGCAGAGATAAATATCAATGTCCCTTCATTCGTTTTGTTTCGAATACTATATCAGAAGGCAGTACTATGTCGAGGAAAAGTAGACAAAAATGACGATAGGTGTAGACAGTACGACGGCAGCAAGTAGAAAGGGTCAACTGCAATATTCACGAAATTCTTTCTTTTACATCATTCGACTCAGAATTCTTTGTTTTGTCAAAGGATTTGTTTTTCCGTTTGATTCAATTTTTTACTGATATTCATTCACCAATATAAGACAACTACAACATTTTTTCTCAAAGTATGGAAGTCCATTTTCGTTGGTAATTCCCAATCAACGAAATAATGTAAAATAGGAGCTTTGTTCTTCTCTTCAATATCACAGTTTTGCGTTTAAAATACTGACACAGATCGTTAGAAACGAAAAACAATATTATTATGATACATGGATGGATTTTTGAGTTGTCAAAAATGGAAAACGAAATGTCACTTTGTATAAAAATAATGTAAAAGAAAACATCAGGCTTACCCTGCCGGTAGAGACAGAAAGTAAGTCATAGATATCTTAAAAGCTTAAACAGTTTATTGATGTAACTTTAGTTCTGTCAAACGTATACAGAAATAAGGATGTTGAAGAAACCTAAAACGCGCGACTGTCTACTAAATATCTAATTCATAATTTCTCAAAGTTTCAATTGGTGGCTATCATAAAACCAATTACTAGCTGACCCTTATGTATAAAACACTCATATTCTTATTAATTTTGATTGTGGTTGGTTGCGAAAGTCAGACAACCAGTCTTACCAAGGAGTATAGTATTACTCAGTAACTGGGTTGTATCAGATAGGCAGTCGCTCTATGTAATATCTGGTACTCAGTTGTATCCGGTTAGACTGGACGGCCTGGCAGATGTGAAACATCGAATTTATTTTGTAAAGATAATATTTATAAAGCATAATTTACGTTTTGAGAAATATATAAGTATGTTTATCAGTTGTCTGGTTGCCATAGTACAGGCTCTGCCTAGTTTGGGATCAAATAACGGTGTGTTGGTTGTCCTAAGATATTTATTATTTATTTATTAAATTATTTCATCGTCACTGCTCTCAAAACGGTGAAGGAAAACATCGTGAGGAAACCGGCGTGTCTTAGAACCAAATAATTCGAAGACATGTGACATCTACCAACCCGCACTGGGCCCGCGTGGTGGATTATGGCCCACTCCCTCTCACCGAGAGGAGGCCTGTGTACCAGCAGTGGGAACATTATAGGTTGATGATGATGATGATGATACTTTACGAATGGAAATACCTATGGTATAATCAAAAATAACATATTAATTATATGTTAATATGTTAATTAACACATCAAAAAAAAACGCATCGATATTGGAACTTTGTTACCTAAGTCCACTAATTTTCAGTATCCGCCCACTGTGCGTCGCTACGCTCGTCACGACAAAATGTAGGTTTACCCCTCGCCTATAGATGTTTCACATCAAAAGTTGGGGAAAAGCTAGGCAGATGATGATATTGTGGTTGGTTTTCTGTCTATCCGCCTACCTAACCTCCACAACCCAGTAACCGGGTAATACGATATCCCTTGGTAAGACTGGTGGTTAGACTTTCGAGCTTCTGACCGTAACGACTGTTGTCTATCAAAGATCTACAATTTAAATCCGGCCCCAACGACTCAATGACAAACACAATCTCATAAAAACATTTATGTACAATAAAGGTTGTTTTTACAGTTGTACTTTTACAGTTTTAACATAAATAATTGATATAATATAATTACAAGATTGACTCACGCCTCTAAGCAGTAGTCGCCTCTGTGGCTCCCTGTCCCTAGCTTTAGTCATCTACCCTGAGGGAGGATCAGGATGGATGACTAAATCCTCTCACCTCCTAACTTTGTATCGTCGTAGCGTTTTTACAACAATAAAACACGGCATTACTTTGCTCAACATAAAATCGTTCAATTTATCACGCTTTCAACAGATTTTGCACCTATATCTCACAAATCGACGGAAAAGTACATGAAGAATATCTTTGCAGATGTGACTCGCTTCCTGTACAGCGCGGCGCCTCGGATCTCTTCTTTATATGAGTAAGCTGAGAAGTGAGATTGCCTTATCAAGCGCAAGCTAGTGAGTATGCGTATTATGTGTTCACGCCTCGTATTATGTGTCACATATGGTATTATTGCCACTTTAAATGTTATACAGTACATTAGCAACCTTCACTTTATCTTCTGAGAGAAGTGGATCACTGTTTTGTGAGCCGGAAAGAAATAGAACTTATTATACAAATAAGTTAAATCTGCAACTGCTGCAAGTAATGAAGACACGTTCTTCGTGCAATCATAAAATTTTCATCTAATTACAAAGATCTAGTTGTAATCGTTAAGCAACCATCTGAAATACTCGGTAAAACAGAGACTGCACCCCGCCTAGCGTTAATTAGGTATAACATTCTAAGATGCAAAAAAAGTTATTTAATTAAATGTTTTGCATATTATGATCGACATCAAAAGCCGCTTGATTGAATGAAGACCGTTTTTATGAAATGAAAAACAGATTGAATAAGAATAACTAGATATTGCACCGAAAATTTAGTGAACAACAACACTTCGTGGTTCTGATGTGAACATTTCATGTTACCGTTGGGAGACATTTTGGGAAGGAAACCCTAAAAAGTTCGCTTATCCGAGTACAGTTTATGATACGATGAACAACGAAGAGATACGATGTCATGTCTTATGAATTTTAGTAAATGTCTCGTGAGAAGCCCTTCTTTTCTCGGTGAGAGTAAGATGGCGTACTTTGTTCTAGAAATATAATAACCATACGAGGCAAAAGGAGTGTGTAGAGATCGTAGCAGGTGGCGGTCTGTGGTTTCTGCCTACTCCCGTGGGGAAAAAAACGTGAGTTTATGTATGGATGTATATAATATCTATGGATATATATAAAATTCTTCAAGGCGTCTGAAGTTTATAAGATTTTTCAGTCACGCGACCGTTATCATAGCTTTATCTTGCCATTAAGGCGCTCCACCCACTGCACCGCGCCCCGACGCGTAGCGTGGGATGGCAGATTTTACCATTGTATGCAAGTATCTCAATTTATATAGTAATCACGCCTAGCACAACACACTGCCGACGCGGAAATGCGCGGGAAGGCGCCCCGTGCGCTATACGTCGCTCCGCGCACCGCGGCGGGACGCATCTTCAGTGGGTGAACCGCCTTAAACTATAGTTAACTTCCATATTTTCCTTAAATAATGAATTCATAAGTCTTGAAACTTTTGCATACCCTGTCCATATTGTAAAATCGTATTTTGCACCAAAACTTGTGTTTGCTGATCAACGAAATTAGCTAAACAGTCACGTTGTTTTACATAAAATAATTCATTTACCCTTGGAAATATACAATTAGGTAACATTAATCAAATTACTAAAGTAGGGTTACATAAACACTAGGGCCATGTAAAATATTATTTACAGAAAAGCGTGTAGCTACATTTTTAACATAATTTGAGTAATTAACCGTGTTGACAGGCCCAGGGGAGAACTTCGCAAGGAAAGCTTTTTGAAGGCCCATTTTCATGAAACAATAAAATTAATTGTTAAACAAACACTTAAAAGGTCCTTACTACGTGTTAATTGAATAAAATGTTTTACCGTGAAAATAAAATGCCTTGTGTTGGGATCTGAAGGAATTTGAATCTTGTAGGCGTTACTTTTTGATTCTCTTTATCTATTCTCTAATGATGTTGCTAGTTTCCCTACTATAAAGTAATATAGAATATTAGTTATCAATGTTATGAATTTATAAAAAAAACGTTTAGCAAATCTGTGAGCAAAAATATTGAAGCGGGCTCAATATCCAGGCTGGTTTAAGGAACTTCGCAAACTTCGAAGGTACAATCGCTTAGTGCCTGCCTTAAAGACCGAGTATCACATTTTCTTTACATTGTATGTGAGGCCATATGAGCCCTTAAAATAGATGACAGTAGTGATTTTCCTTTATTCCACGAGCATACATTAAATGCACGCCATATCTTCATCTCCTAACGGTAGCAGCCTCCATCGTATGAGTGGCAAAAAGTGCGTAAATCCCGATTAATCTGCATAAATGTCGTAAAGTGTTCACGTTGCGTCGACTGAAGCGCCATATTACCGTACTACGAGTTTTTAACATCCATCATGGAAATATGTCGCACAATAACATGTATTTTAGTATTTTACCAAAATGTCCTGAAAAAATTAACTTTTACATCATCCGAATACTTTAGGGCAATCCTGATAACACAAAAACTAAAGTTTAATTTACTAATCTTGTTTCATATTTCTGCACCAACAACAACAATCTTTCGGATGAAATTATCTAACTGATGGTGAAAACCGCATAAAAATCCGTTGAGGATTTTAGAAGAACAATGTAGTCACACAGATAGACACGATAAGCGGCTTTCATTTACAAATTTTGTTGGACAAAGATTTCAAATGAATATTTTATAAAAACCTTGATTATAAGGAAATCTAATCTTCTAAGTCTTCTTAGTCAGCATTGAAACGTGAATAAATGTGCCTTTCAAAGCAGTTTCTTCAATCTCATTTAGTGATTCTGCTTTTCGATCACAATTAATTTATTTCGTTCATCATTTAATTGCTTTATCATTCACTAGCTTTTGCCAGCAGCTTCACCCGCGTGGAGGTCGGAAATTATCCCACAGGAACGTTTTACCGGGATAAAAAGAATCTTATGTTTGCCACACTTCTTTTAAAACCTGTGAGCGCCAAATTTTATTCGTTCAGCTATTTTTGCGTATTTATGTAACAAACACCCAAATGTAAATCATTTTAAGCCCACTCAATATAAAAAAATCGATTAATTAAATTTTGTCAACGGAGATTTATTATTTAGGATATAGCGCCCGTGCAAGAAATTGTTAATTTAAAAAAGTTTACTAAAAGAATTACAAGTTAAGTGCAGCACTATTTTCACGTATTTTCAAAGCTATATAAAACATAACCTTGAATAAAAGTGACGCGGTCGTTACCCGGAAACTACTGTTATACACAAACACCTTGCTACGGAACTTTTCCTTTTTATGAACACATGAAATATCCTCTCTACGTAAGAACTGACACACTTGACACGTACATGTAGTACGTGACATTTTATTACACGCAGCTATTTACAACTACTGAACATTATTTATGAGCAACTGTTATTGAACTAGAAGAAGATCGTAATGGCCCTCGAGACCTTTTTGTGTTCTGAGAGTGACAGAGAAATATTGGCTTTGGCAGGAGCTACCGTACCTTGGGTGCCGTTTTATGAACGTAGCCGAAAGAAAACTAAATTAACCATGCCGGTCCTGCATATTCATATTAGCAAATTCAGTTAGCTAAGGCCCAGTTAATGGTCAATTAGTTAGTCGTCCATTTAATGAATCGAGCCGGAACATGGCGTGTATCGGTAATTCCATTTAGACGATTTCACTAGCCACGAAAAGCGAGCGTAATCTATATCGTGTTAGCTCTGCAACCTCATATTGCAGCAACATTTGTGAGAGCAATATATTTATATAGCTAATTTTACTAAACTTTTTTAAAGCATTTAGTCACGTGTCAGTCAAATTTCTTCATTTCCTTAGTAGAAATATCGAATGAGTAAGATACATTTTATAGAAAGTATTTCCAAGGTTTTGGTACTGATTTTCAGATTCTTTAAGGGAGACTAAATAAGTCTAGTCTACCTTATAGTATGTAACAAGCTAATTGAACTATGTTTTTGGATTTTAGAAAACTTTTAGTATGTCAAAAATAAATCATCTTGCGAATATACAATTCCTAAATTCCTCTCGTTTCAGTCGTTTTGAAATCAAACTAATTTTGAAGCCAATCAAGACATATGCTTTTGATATCGACACCTACCTACATCCCACTGTCGCTGGTCGTATTATTGTTCCCACGACTTTGGAGACTTGCCAAAGACGGAAACCGGTTTGTAATGGTGTCATTCCAGTTTTTACTACGTCGCCTATAAAACTAATCGATTAAAAGGTTCTTTGAGTGTCAAGATAATCTTAAGCATCTTAAAAGGAAAGATTACACTTTGAAACCGGTGACTGATCGAGCAAAATAATATTTTAAACTAATGAGACTCGATAGAAGCTAGTTTGTTTGCAACAACCATTAATATTGTCAGATTTATGGGTATAGTCTCATAAAAAAAACAAAATTGTGTTTAGAACCAAGAACACCATGGCATCGATCAAAATAAAAGGGACAAAAGGAAAAAAAAAAGAAAAAAGAAAAATTCAAAAAGTCTGTTACAGATTTTGTACAAAAATATCAAATGCATTATTTTCCATTGTTTATGTGGGTCAGAATCGTCAACTTTTTGTATTCTGTGAGGGGTCCCCCTCAAAGAACACAAAAAGTTGACGATTCTTGGAGCGTGTCCAGGAGACTTCCGTCTGTTGTTAGCAACAGACGGAAGTCTCCTGGAAACGATTAATGAAGAGTGAAACATGTAGGCTTTAGAGCCTACATGTTCCACTCTTCATTAATCTGTCGGAACGATGTAAAACTGTGAGTATGAGAGTAATATACAGTATAGCGTAATTGTTATGTGAACACTGTTTACGCGCGGCGTGAGTTAAATATCAAGTTAATTGAGTATTTCAAGTGCTAATGGTACAGAAACCAGTTTTAACTACTAACAGTGCAGTGGTTGGAAAAAGAAGAGCAAAATGCTTTTTATGACTGTTTATTGTGAGAGTCCTAACTTTACTTTTATGCATTGGCATGCGAATGGAAATTTTCATGTTTGATAAACGGATTATTTTATTGTGATCTTACCACATTTGCATCGTTTAAATAAATAGAGTATGTTGTGTGCTGTCTCTTACCTGAAACAATAAGAACACAATGATAAATAACTACATAATCTCTCGTAATAATGCAATAAATAACCAAGCAAAACTCCATCGTACTAGTATTACCTTGATACCAACAAAATGATTATCTTTATTAACAAATAATATCATTACAAAAATAATTGCTATTTTTAAAGTACAACCGAGTATTTCTGTATCTTCGTCGTTTGATATTAACATTCCCTTTTTATGGCGGTCATTATGAAACCCTCAGTGTTACATTTTCGTTTGGTCTGACATGCAAAAAAGATGGCTGTAACATTACGATGCAATGCATAATTGTAAACATCAAGACCAAAGCTTTTACAGCGTAGCGGTGACGTCATCACATCGGCTACGGCGTAGCAAACGTGTAGCCCTATCATACGTCACAATAATAATGTATTTTTTTTCGTAATTAACTATAGCGGCGCCTATATTATTTAATATAGTATAAAGAGGCAATCACTTTCCTACCAAGGTGTCATAAAATATGTAATTTCTTCAAGCACAAGGAATACCATCCATACTCAAAATCAAAAGTGAAATTGAAGTTGAAGCGTGCGTTGCGGCGCGATACCGGTACACTAGGCATAGCAGGCTCCATATCCGCCCTCCGAAGACGGAAGCCATTCAGGCGGAGCTATATGAGCCCCGCCCTCCAAGAGGAAATCCTACGGGCCAGAGGACTGGCCCGCAAGGAGTCGCTGGAGACTCTGAACAGGGACCCATGGGACAGTCCTACAAGGACGTCCGGGAGAAACTCCGCCCATGGGCTCCCCCGCTGACTCAGTGTCTCCAGCCCCAGCTTGTGGAGGACGTGGTGAGCGCTCTGTCACACGAGGCGGCAGCCGAACTTATGACACGCGGGGTTGCGACAATCGTCGATAGGATCCGGCAATTGGGACTCGAGGTGGCCTTGCACAAGTCCGAGGCCATGGCTTTTCATGGTCCTCGGAACGCGCCACCTGCGGGTTTCCAACTCACGGTACGAGGGGTTCACATCGGCGTCGAGTCGACGATGAAGAACCTGGGACTCGTCCTCGATAGCCGGTGGAACTTCGTCGAGCACTTCCGACGTTTGGCTCCCAGACTGGAGCGGACTGGGGCTGCCTTAAAGCGGCTCCTGCCCAATCTAGGGGGTCCAAACGCCTCCTGCCGGAGGCTCTACACGGGGGTCGTGCGGTCCATAACCCTCTACGGGGCACCGGTATGGGCGCCCTCATTGAGGCTGCGCCCAGCGCGCCGGTTGAGTGCGGCCCAGAGGGTCATGGCCATCCGGCTAATCCGGGGATACCGCACGGTCTCGTGCGAGGCGGCGAGCCTCCTTGCCGGAGTGCCGCCATGGAATCTGGAGGCAAAGGTCCTCGCCCACATGTGGGAGTGGCGCGAGGAGGCGAAACGCCGGGGCGAAACGCCGAGGCAAAACTCCGCTGCCGCGACAAATCGCGGCACGGCGGACAGAGCTCCAGCAGGATCTCATGGCGACATGGCGAGTACGATTGTCGCAACCCAGCGCCGGGCACGCCACAATTGCGGCGGTAAGTCCCCTCTTTGAGGAGTAGATAGAGAGGCGCCACGGCGTCCTCACCTTCCGCCTGATGCAGGTTCTCACCGGGCATGGGTGCTTCGGTGGGTTCCTGTTCAGGATAAAGCGGGAGGAAACGCCCGGGTGTTTCCATTACGACGATCGTCTGGAAGACACGGTAGAGCATACGGTGGAGGTGTGCCCTGCCTGGGCGGAGCAGCGCCGTGTCCTCGTGAGAAAAAAAAAAAAAAAAAAGTTCAAACTATTTAGAAATCAACGTCGGCAAACCGTATGGCGCAAAAGTAACGATAACTCTTACAACGACAAATACTTGCAGCCCACTGTGAAACACGGTAGTGGAAGTGTGATGGTTTGGGGGTGTTTTTCTTAGCATAGTGTGGGCCGACTGCAAATAATTGAAGGATGACAGCAAAAATCTATTGTAATATTCTCCGTGAAAGTTTAAATCAATCTGCTGAAACAATGGGGTGAGGTCGAATTTTCAAGTTCCAGCGACACAACGATCCGAAGTATACAGCAAGGATAACTAAAGAATATTTTGAAGATAACGAAGTGGACTTACTGGAATGGCCTTCAGTGTCACCCGACCTTAACCCCATAGAACTTTTGTGGGATGAATTAGACCGCTGGATCCCTGTTTCCATAAGACGTAACAGGAATTTGACTAGAAATAAAATCCTTGAAACATTACAAAACCTGGTAGAATCAATACCTAGACGACTTAAAGCAGTTCTACAGAATAATGGCGGTCATATGAAATATTAAAAGTTAAGGCATTGGTAGAGAGACAATCCTTAAAATAATTTTTCAACAATTTCAACTAACTTTTGGCACCGTAATTTCACTGTTTATCTCCATAAACATGATATAAATCATAATAATTAAAGTTGTTATGGTTCTCTTATTGATCGAAATATTCTAAATTGATTATATTTCAATAATATAGTTCTTGAAGGCACGATATTATTTGGTTTTATTATAATTTCCTCACATTTATTACATTATTGATAATATCAACTAACTTTTGGAGCGTACTGTACCTAGGTACCTCAGGCAAATTATTGTTACGGAAAGCTTAATATTATTTTTGGAGTTAGTACGCAAACTTTGCCTCACCCTGAATATGTGAGATGCTCTGCTAGAGTAAATATGAAACCAGATGATACTTGTTGCCCTATTCTCAGAAACCCATAAGGCATGTTGGATCATAAAATTGGCTGATTGTTAAGGACAACCTTATCGGGTCGATACTAGACCCAATCCCTATCCAACGAATTACTGCATAGTTAAATCTAATTTTGCTGTAGAATCGTTATGTTAAAAAAAAAATGGTCTCATAAAACAAGATCTGGAGTCTGCAACAGGGCAGACGCAAATTTATTTTTATTTATTTGTTCACAATTTAATACCTAAAGTATACTGTTGCCATTAATAACAATGTACTAGGCCGCCAGTAACAGTTACAATTCCCTCGTACTAGTTGATACTCTATTACACTGGGGAATTATTCGTCATTTCTGTGATCTAAAGAGTTACAATCAAGTGGGAACTGAAGGTACAGGCTCTGAAGGAAAAGTAAATGAAAGAAATGAAAAACTTACAATCATTTACATGATTACAAACATTTCTTGCACTAAACACTATTCTGGTCGTGTACGTTTCATAGTATGTATGTTTGTATTGTATAAATAAAATAGTAAATAAATTATTGTTACCATCAATTAATACTAGCAGTAATAGACGGTAAATATACCTAGCCCTTGTCTACAAACCATTAGAATAGCTTGAATTTTCTTTGAAGAAATAAAAATTCTAAAATTCGCGTCTTTATTGAAAATAATAGTGTTCACTGTCATCCGTTGAGTAGTCAAGAGCCTGTCTCTGTCTGTTATTAATGGAGCAGAGCCGTCCTGAATCGTTATGGATAATAAAAAGCCTAAAAAAAGCCATTGTGAATGCCTTTTAGGATTGCCTTGCTAGAAGCGAATGACGATTTGTACCCATCGTTGGCAGTATTCGTTGGCTGACGTTCACTTGACGTTAGCTTTTTGTTAGACTTTGACGTGTTGCCCTCGCTGGTTACTCCAAAAAAAGTAAAGTTTAAGTTGTGCATAAATTACCGCAGTTTAACGGAATCAAAGTTATTGTGTCTTAATATTAGACGACAGTGAAATTAGATTGGCGTGAACTTATATCGATGGCGCCACCGAATAATCGTGTAAGAGAAAATTAACAACTTTTCAGCAAAAAATAAAAACGTTCAAACTTCAATAACGCTCATATCATTGTAAATAGGTATAAACAATGTGTAATCGAATTATAGGTAAAAAAATAAACTATAGACTCGTATATTTACTTTTTTTAAAACATCAACAAGTTTCAGGAAATTCATGAAAACCTATTTAATGTTTTTGCTCTTGTGAAATTTGCTTGACTAGGTCACATTAATATATCTCTCTATAACGATTACATGTTTATTCGTGTAATAATACACAACGAATAAAACGTACTGTAATATTACACTATTATTCTCCACAAATCAAGTTTATTTTTGAACCCAGCTATAACTATTTACACGCTTGCTTACAGTACATTGTTCAGCTATTCATCATCATCATCATTTCAGCCGAAAGACGTCCACTGCTGGACATTGGCCTCCCCCAAGCTCCGCCACTTCAACCGGTTTTGTGCTTCCCGCATCCAGCGGATTCCTGCGGCCTTCACAAGGTCATCGGTCTACCTCGTTGGAGGCCTTCCAACTCTACGTCTTCCGGTACGCGGTCGCCACTCCAGAACCTTTCAGCCCCATCGCCATCCGTTCTATTATATGATTGGAAAGATCGTATACATTTATTTTAGAGTTAATAAGATTAGTTTTTATTTATGTAATAAGAAGTTTTAACGTTTTTATTATTGTATACTTGGCGACTCAAAAAGCATGTAATAATAGCATACACTATTATACCTTTAATTTTAAAATTAATTATTTCCCCAGAATAAAGAAATTGCAATTGTATTGCTTGAGTCCAAAATTCATAAAAAAAATTAAGTGGGTGCAGGATAAGCAAAAGAAACGAAAAATGAAAAAAAAATCGTGTAAGAACTCTTACACTTACAATTCGGTGGGGCCATCGATATATCTTTACACCTCATCTATATCATATGATGTCTCTTTAATTCAGTATCGAGTAGAAATTTTGCATTTATAACTTTGTTTGATAACTTGGTAACGGCAGAATCTATACTTAATATTATAAAGCTGAAGAGTGTGTTTGTTTGTTTGTTTGGTTGAACGCGCTAATCTCAGGAACTACTGGTTTAAATTGAAAAATTATTTTTGTGTTAGGTAGCCTATTTATTGAGGAAGGCAATAAACTATGTATATAAAACGAGCGGAGCAGCAATGAAAAATGTTCAATAACTGGCAGGCAATTCAATGCGACGGGAAGGGTCAGGGAAGTAAAAATTTGACGCGGACAAAGTCGCGGGCAGAAGCTAATTTACAATAAACTTACGTTGTTAAAATGAATTATAGTCTTTTCACCGTAAGATGAGTTCCCTGACAGTTCATTTTTTTTAGTGGCACGCATACTACTTTAGACGAATAAAAAATAAACTGGCAAAAAAATTTAAAAAGAAATGATTAAAAAAAAATATTGCCTTTCGTAAATTACTAAGTAAATTATTGTAGTTATAATTAACTGTTAAAAAATAAATAAATAAAATAAAAAAGTATAAATCTTAAAAATGTCTAATGCGTTGAACGGAACGTCGGCCAATAGAGATTGCCACTACTCAATACACTAGTCAACAAAAAAATAGATGAATCGGAGCGGCCATTTTGTAATCGCGATCGCGTCGCGTCAGTACGAGTGCGTTATGTCAGGTTTTTGCTCTGCTCCCGTGATGTTATGTAGCCTATGTCTTATTCTAATGTATAAGCTGTTAACTGTAAAGTTTCATTAAAATCCGTACAGTACTTTATGCGTGAAAGAGTAAGAAACATCCACACACACACACATACTAACTTTCACATTTATAATATTAGTAGGAAGTAGGATAACCAGTTTATTAAAAAAATATTTTGAAAATCTAAAATCGATAATCCGATTCCATTTTCTTTGCCAACTGAATCGATATTATAAAAAAATCGATTATATTTCGTTACGTCACGTCACTACAATTGTCAGACAAGAACTGTCAGGGAACTCATCTTATGGCGAAAAGACTATAGCTGCCATACGAAAACCTGCCAATTATTTTTAACTACGAGGTACCTGCATTGAAATATTGACATGAGTACACAATTATCATTTCAGAGCTCAGTAACGTCACCACACAAGACTTACTGAACAATATGGTTTTATTAATTGGGTTTTCGTGCACCTATGATCTATGACAGTCATAGGTCGACGATAAGTGTAACAACCAGGCTTACTAAGGGGTATCGTAAACCCAGTTACTGAGTTGCGGAGGTCAGATAGGCAGTTGCTCCATGTAAAATACTGATATTCAGCTACATCCAGTAAGACTGGAAGCAGACTCTAATATATGTAGTTGAGAAAAGGCTAAGCAGATAATTTTGATGAAACCTATTTTCATACATGTTTAACACGATAAAATTTAATACGATGGACCACGACTTCATGAACTTCTAGATTACTCTGTCAAATCTGCACTTGACTCAGTTAGAAACTTTTAAAAGGGACTCCGCGAGTCTTTGAGAAATCTAACGTGTAGTTTCTACTGCATACTTTTGGTTCTTTAAAAACTTTAGAAAATCCTGGTTACCTTGGGGAAATATTTACTGAAGGCCTACTTTGTTTTGATATAACTTAAAGCAAGTCTGCGTAACAAAAATTGTTCTTAAACAATATTATTTTTTACAAAAAATATAAGAAACTTTCGTTTATTTTCTTTTATCAGGCTTTATAAAGCGCAGAAAATTACACTCACTACTTTTCACTCACTTTTGAAACGAAAATACAATAATTCCTTTGTTACATATTATGTACTACGATTGCTAATATTGGAACTATTTTTAAAGTTTTAATGTTAAATGGTAAAGTTTTATCAATAGAAAATTACTTTTAAAGTTCTGAATTTCACTTTCAAACTACAAGCTGGATAAGGCATTGGATATTAACCTAACCTAACCTAACTTAGCCAAACGTTCAGTTCAACATTTTTAACTGAAGCCTCAGACTGGAACGATGCCAGACGAGGCTCCACCTACAGGTGGAGCTTGAACAAGGAATATTGTAAGTCCGTCATTAACAAACTATGACTAGCTGTGCCTCAAGCCCTGATAGATAAATTAATGGTTAATTTTAGTGTTTCCATGAAATTGGAACACGGAAATAGAACTGTTCCGAATATTCGATACTTAAAATGACTCAATTCTGATTGACAAAAACTATAGAAACTTGAAATAAAAAGAACAAAGAAATAATGATGAAGGTTACTAATAGTGAATACTGGAATAGTAAACTGAAATAGTTTTTCACCAGTAACCCAAGAGGCACAAAAAGAGGTCAACTTTTGTTTTTGGGAAATAGCCAACATTCTCACACAGGATGGCTACTCGGATTCTCCATAGATTATTTGCCAGTTTCCGAAGTAGATACACCATTCGATATTAAAGCAGTTTTTTAAAATCCTAGTGATAAATGAAAGGGTTACAAACCAATATTTTGTGCTTTAAAATATTCTTATGGATTTCCTGAAAACAAATGCTGGAGAACAGTTGCCGAATTTTGATTTAACATTTTCCCATCCTTTTTGTTACTGATAGCGGGGTTTTCCCTTAATATCCTTTAGCTCAGTTATAGATGCGATGGCAATTGTTGTAATGCTTTACTGAGACCAGGAGGAGTTAATGTTTCGTGATAAGAATTAGGCTGAGAAAAAGCCTGAGACGCAATATATAAAACTAGGTACAAATAACAGCTCCTGCATGTCGGTTGCGGATAAAATCTATAAATCCGAATCCTCTGCTACTTTTTAGTATTTTTTTCTAGAAAGCTTTCCATAAAAAAATCAAGTAGCGTAGTACCAAATTGATGCAACAACTCCAAAAACAAAATGAAATGTCAACTATAACCATAAGTACCAAGAATGCAAATGAAAAGTCCCCATTAGTTGAGTTCAGGGTCCGAAGCTCCCTGCACCGCTTAGTTAAAGGAAATGGATGGGAATTGGAAACCTGCGGTGAGGTAGAGCTTTAATTTTCGCTGTAGGAACATTGAATGTGGACGTTTTCTAAGTTCTCGTATTGAAATTAATTTACTCTTATTTGGAGTGCTGGTAGGAGAATATTTTTATTATATTTTACAGTTTTACAATGCTAGGTTACAACTGAAAAGGTTTTCTATGGAAGATATTAAAGCCTACCCTGCCTACCTTTTATTTTATATTTAAAATATTTCATACACTCAAGCAATCTGTATTTTTACTTTAAAATATACTGTTTTATTTCTATTGCGCTTTCAGGAATACAACTCCACGAAATCAACGCAAAAATCATTAATTCAACAGCTTCATTAAAAATATCTAACAAAAACTGCTGAGCAACTTCAATAGCATTGTACTACGTCGTACACTTCGTTTACCCGACCTCACTCGTCTTGCTCCACATTCTTACTGCCAGTACCTATTTCAATTAGTGAAGCATTTGTTCACTGCGACCTCCCCCGTGGTTCCGCATATTTTATGAATATCACAAATCCGTTGTATGAGACAAGGGAGTGATGGTATAAAAGATTGAGTGCAATCTTTTTATATAAAAACTTTGGATATTTTATTTTTGCACATACAAGTAGCTACCGATCTCGGCATTCGTAGCTAAATAGATGAGTTGTTGAACTTGGCAGTTGTTCACGTTACTCGCTGTACATGTGAGGCTATAATTAGTACCTAGTTATTTGGGTAATTGCATGCTCTTACGTTAACGTACGTAAACAAACACAAATGCGATGTGTTGACAGCTGAAATGTAGTGCAACTGATTTACGAACTAATTACACGTGCTGGCATCAGCAATCAGCGACTACAACGGAGTTAGTTACTACTTTTTACACGCTTTATATTAGCTTCACTTGTATGTTTGTATGTTAGTATGTTTGTTTGTAACCGACTCCTTATAGCGCGATTTTGACCCACTTTAAACGACCAGATTTCATTCAAACTATGCACACCTGTCAAGGACAATAATTTCATAAATTTGTGCCATTATGCTTGCCAGGGTTACCAGGACAGCAAAAAAACTGTCTTCGAAAACTACGCTGGCATACGTCACAAACTAATTTGTGCCATTATCCTTGCCAGGGTTACCAGGACAGCAAAAAAAACTGTCTTCGAAAACTACGCTGACATACGTCTCAAAATTCGAAACACCCTAAAAATAGAAAATAAATAATAGTTTAAAAAAACTAAAAAACACGCTTCCATTGAAAACCAAACTAAAAAGTACAAAATAATGGAAAAAAAGCGTGGGGTGCCCGATATCAATAAAAAAATACCTTAAAAAGCACCCCACGCTTTATTTCCATTATTTTGTACTTTTTAGTTTGGTTTTCAATTTGGTTTTCAAACTATTATTTTTTATCATCAAACTACAAATTTTTGGGATTAGGAAGGAAAGATAATGCATTTTATAGATTCGTCATGTCTGTCTGGCTGTCTGTCTGTCTGTCCGAGTATGTCACAGCCACTTTTTTCCGAAACTATAAGAGCTATGCTGTTGAAACTTGGTAAATAGATGTATTCTGTGAACCGCATTAAGATTCTCACACAAAAATAGAAAAAAAAAACCATAAATTTTGGGGTTCCACATACTTAGAACTGAAACGCAAAAAAATTTTTTTCATCAAACCTATACGTGTGGGATAGGTCTTCAAAAATGATATTGAGGTTTCTAATTCATTTTTTTCTAAACTGAATGGTTTGCGCGAGAGACACTTCCAAAGTGGTAAAATGTGTGTCCCCCCCTGTAACTTCTAAAATAAGAGAATTATAAAACTAAAAAAAGTATGTGATGTACATTACCATGTAAACTTCCACCGAAAATTGGTTTGAACGAGATCTAGTAAGTAGTTTTTTTTAATACGTCATAAATCGTAAACCGCAATTTACCTTTCACTCAATCAACTCAGATATAAAAATTAAAAAAAAATAAAATAATAATTTCATAAACATAAACCTTATGCATAAACCGTGAATACCTACAGGTTTGTACGGAACCCTCGGTGCGCGAGTCCGACTCGCACTTGGCCGGTTTTTTTTTAAATTTATCAGACTACGTTTCTGCCCGTGAGTGTGGTAAAAGACAACTAGGAGACTTATTTGAGAACGGGCAGCAGCGTCCTCTATGCATTTTACCACCGTACTGCGATTGCCAACCCAAATGCAAAGCGTGGCGATTACAGAAAAAACTCCCCATTATTGGGGAAGGCCTGTATCCAGCAGTAGACGTCTTTCCGCTGAAGTGATGATGAAGACCTCGATGTTTGCAAACAACATATAAATTATTAACTCCGCCATTTATCTGATGTAAGTGTGCCATAAAATAGTTTTCCACATCAATTTGCCTATATTGTGTCTATTATTTTATGTTTCGTAGAAACGTGTTTAGTCCTGAATATGGCACCCATTTTGAAAATAATAAAGACAAATTGCGGTTCACCCACATATCAAGCGTAGCGACGTCGGGTTGGTCTCGCAATCTCATCATTTGTGAAATATCAAGAATTTCAGAAAAAAAATCTTTTTCTCACAGTTCAAAATGTGTAAATCAGCCCTTGAAAATTCACTCCTGATAATGAATAAGCATAAAACTTGACAGACGAAATCCCACTATAATAATAGTATAAATGTGAATGTTTGCATGCATGAATGTTGGTTACTATTTCACACAAAAACTACTGAACTAATTTGGATGAAATTTGGCACGCAGATAGTTTATAACCTGGATTAACATAATGTACTTTTTATCCCGGTAGTACGTTTCCGCAGGATAATTTCCGACCTCCATTCGGGCGAATCCGCTGGCAAAAGCAAGAATTAACAATTTAAAAAAAATATGTAGTAATAGCAAAAGTAAAAAAAACCTACTTAATTATTTTTTTTCCGGTAGTTGACCCAAAACTTGGTTTTCACTTTGAGCCGATAAAATGAAAATTAAGATCGTGATATTCTGCAGGATCCGCAAAAAGATCTGGGTCGGAATGATTAAATTTGGCCGAGCTAGTCTGAAGTCGCCTTTTCCTGCCCTAGATTTTCAAGATCATAGTTACGTTATCTGATATTTGGCACCTTACCAACATATTTGGGGTTAGATGAATGTATTTTTATATTTTCAAAATTCAAAACTAATACATTAACATCCTACTGTTCTTCATAAAGGTCAGGTGCACTCTTAGAGTTCGATTTCGTTTTCCAAATTTATATGGAACCACCTTCGAAGTATATCCTTTCCAACAAAAAAAGAATTATTACAATCGGACTACTATGTAAAAAGTTATGCGTGGTCATACATGAAAAAAAATATACGCGTTGAATTGAGAACCTCCTCCGTTTTTTTTCGTCGGCTAAAAAAAGAGGGGCGGTTCCTCAATTCGACCGTATATACGTGGGCCACTCACGAAGAACTTTGCGAAAATAAAAAGAAGTGGTGGTGGTGGTAGGTTATTTTTTTTTAATCTTTTCAAAATTCTCTCCACTAGGCTCTATGCAAAGTTTCATGCGTCTGCAGTTTTTGAAACTCTTTTTCCAGTCCGCCGCAGACACATCGTTTACAGCCTGCTCAAACGCTGCCAGCGCAACTTCCGGCGACGAAAATTGTATCCCTTTGAGCTGATTTTTTATTTTTGGGAATAAAAAGAGGTCACACGGTGCTAGGTCAGGACTGTAAGGAGGGAACCCAGAAGTTTGTCCGGCGTGCGGTCCAAGCATTCCCTCGTTTTGAGCGCGGTGTGCGTGGGCACGTTGTCGTGGTGGAGCAGTAGCCCGCGTAGCCCTCTATTTGGTCGCTTGTTGCTCACAACGGAGAAAACTTCTGCCAAGCATTTATATTATTCGGCGTTGATGCTTCTTTGGTTCCGTAAAGGGATTGACACCAAGTAGCCAGTCAAATTGAAAAAGCTGGCGATTAAAATCTTCCCGGCTTCTAGATCGCTTCACTTTGGTAGGCGTTGATTCGTTTGGAACACCTAAACCGTCGACTGGCGCTTCGTTTCTGGATCGTATTGATAAATCTAGGACTTATAACCTGTAATAATGTCGTAAACACCGATGATGAGCCTGCTTCAAATTTGTTTATCATATCACGGCACCATTCCACCCGGGCCTGCTTCTGAGCATCGGTGAGGTTGTGCGGCACCCAGCGTGAAACTATCCTCCTCACGCAAAGATGCACGTGTAGAATCTTGTGAAGGCTTCCCGATCCAATTTGCAGTGTGTGTTCAATCTCCTGATACGTAATTCGCCTATTGTCTTGGATTAAATTTTTCACTGCTAGCACGTTTTCCTCCGTAACAGCCGTCAAAGGGCTACCACTTCTTTCTTCATCCCCCAAAGTTAGTCGACCACATTTGAATTCGTTATACCAACAATACACAGTTGCCTTGGAAGGGCGTTCATCCATGAATGCAATTTGAAGTCTATTGTATGATTCATCTGGTTTCATGCGACACTTGAAAAAATCATAGCGTGAAAATGTTCCTGGCCCAAATTCATTTTCCAATGAGACACGATAATTTAATTAGCTCGCAAAAAATGTGGAGGGAAATTTTGGAATTGGAACGTACCTATTTTTACTTACAAATAATCATTATTTTTAAAATAGTTTATAACTGGCCAGTCTCTCATACAAAAAAAATTTTTTTCGCAATACTTTTTGAGTGGCCTGGTACATTTTTTCGTGTCAGTTTTGCCATCATTTCTTAGCTATCTTCGTTCGTAGCGTGTCCTAAGAACAAAATAGCTGAGAAATTATGTATGTTGTTAATGTGACCGTTCTACTGCCGTTGTATTTCACCTAAAGACACTATTTATTTTATTTTATTTAAAGATAATCGTTGGCCGAATTTTGTTGTAAATTGTATTAATTGTAGATCTTCTGTGGTGTCTATTTATTAAAGGACTCAAAACGTATGAGAACGGCATCTTGTGTTAAACTGAACCTCAAGTAGGTAATTCCTATATTGTTTTTAACATACGTGTCTTTTCGTGAACTTCTCATAATTCACATTTTAAACTCTCTATATACTAAATAGCCAAAGTAACTAAATAGCTACCACGGCATCTCTCACAAGAAAGAGGGCTTTTTGTACAGGTTTGTTTATGTTCCGATATGAGGTATGGTACCCGATATTTCTGGCAATTGTGGACCGATTTCGAATTTTTTTTTATTTTTTATTATTCTTAAAAATATTATTTGAATTGATAGTGTAAGCCTTAGTGGTGGTGTCATATAAATATTTTATTTTTATTATTTTTATTGATTTGATTTGAGTGTACGAATTTTGGTGGGGTAGGTATTATAACTAAAAAGAGAAAAATAAAAAATACATACCTTTTTGTATGTATATAAAAGTGCAGGGGCTGCAAAGTTCCTTTATTTGTCAAACACATTTGCGAAAAAAACTAATAGTTGCAGGCTTGTGGAAAAGCTCTAGTATAAAATTAAAAGTGTCTGCAATATTAATGAACAAGTGAACTCAGTAAATTAAACTTCGTTATAAGTATTTTACTGAACGTTCCACTGCCTCGGGGTGCAATATCGTCTCGTTAGAGACACAGAATTGTACTTCGAATTTATTCGACGCTTCCTTTTAAGGTTTTTATTCAAAATCGATTGACAATTTGTCCTAATCGGCTTGAAAGGATATGACTAGCCGTGTGGCTCATTGATTTTCTTTCTGTTTGCATCAGATTACGATTACCAAATCATAAAAGCAGCAAGCTTTTACAAAAACTCTCAAATCATTAATTCAGCTTCACCTCTAAAATACAGAAGCAATAACTTAAACAATTTGTCACGAAGATCCATTAATTAGTAAACCCACGACAAGGTTAATTTCAATTATTTCTTAGTACGAGACGATGCTCCAGACGGGTGTGGCTGTGAAACGGCGGGCGCACGGCGGCGAGGCTCGTGTAGGTACAACAGCCTTAATTTTGTTTCGAGAAAATTAGATAGCTCGACGTAAAGACCGTGCAAGGTCTTAATAACGAACGTTTGGTTAGTGGTACGAAATAAAATAATTTTTGTCCGTTGATAATGTTTGCTTGGTTTTATTTTAGGGCTCCGTACCCAAAGGACGGGACCCTATTACTAAGACTACGTTGTCCGTCCGTCTGTCTGCTATCTGTCTATCTGTCCGTCTGTCACCAGGCTGTATCTTATAAACCGTGATAGTTAAACAGTTGAAATTTTCCCAGATGATGTATTTCTGTTGCCGCTATAACAACAAATACTAAAAAACAGAATAAAACAAATATTTTAGTGGCTCCCATACAACAAACGTGTTTTTTTTTTTGCTCGATTTTGTTCGATATTGATAATTGCAACAGGTAGACGCTTGAAATATTCACAGAATATTTTATTAGTTACTACAGTTTTAGTTACAGATAAATTCACTTTAAAAATAAATAATTAAATTCAAATAAAACAAATATTTAAGGGAGGCTCCTATACAAGAAACGTCATTTTTTTTGCATAGTTTTTATCGATAATGGTACGGAACCCTTCGTGTGGGAGTCCGACTCGCTCTTGGCCGGTTTTTTTAATTTTCATTCATTGTGAATTCTCGTTTTTTTAATTATCTAAAGAACTTGAGAGAGATGAATAGTCTCCGGTTTGCAATACTGATATAAGACCAGGTAAGTTTCCAACGTAGATTCGAAACCTGAAAAGATTTTCCAAGATAAATCCAGATACGAGTACAACATCTGACAGACTGGATCCTAATCTAGTTGATTGATCCTACTGCCAGTTTCAGCGATAGATTTTTTTTTAAATCACCATGGCTTCGTTTTTGAAGTATCAAAGAAGAACTCGTCACAAAGAGAACCGTGATAGCTTTAGCCTAGCATTTTAAAACTATGTTAAAGTGTTTACTACTGAAACACTTTATCTTTGTTTTTTTTTTCGTGGTTGCGAAATCATCAAATGATCTCTTCCGCTTTGGGTGGAGCGGAAGGGCGTGTCAGACTTTTACTGACTAAAACCAACCCGTGTTCCTTCAGTTGCCTATATGCCAGGGCCACGGTAACTCTTTCAAACAAATCTCGCAACCCTGGCAGGCATCGGTCCTAGTGGACCCCTTCAGTGTGGAAGACAGTTTTTGAGGCGCGCGAGGATACCTACGCGCCGTCGACACGGTCCTGGTCCTTACCGGGCGGCGAGCTACACATTGCTCACCGCCCGCAAGCCCGCGTCTACGGTGGCCGAGAGATCGCAATCGACTCCCATCGCCCAGGACGTCTTCTCCTGCGGCGGCTAGGGGCGTTTGGGTGCACAGATTGCCTCTCCCTCACGTGCACCGCCTCCTCCTTCACGAGGATTACTGCTTCGCAGAAAGTGGTGACGGCTTTCCATGCCTTCTCGCTCCGTACCATGGCCTGTACCAGGGCCGGACGCGAGAGGTCGTCACCGCCGATCACCTCCACGAGGACACAGCGATGCTCCATCCAGGCAGGGCACACCTCCACCGAATGCTCCATTGTGTCCTCCAGACGATCCTCGCAATGGAAACACCCGGGCGTTTCCTCCCGCCTTATCCGGAACCTCCCGAAGAATTCATATCCGGTGAGGACCTGCGTAAGGCGGCAGGTGAGGACGCCGTGACGCTCTCTAACGACTCCTCAAAGCGGGGACTTACCGCCGCAATTGTGGCGTGCCCAACTTTAACTTAGTTTGACCCATAAACCTGAACGTTGAATAAATACGGCAGTTATTTATTATTTTTGCTGACTTTTAAACAAGTAAATAAAATAATAAACTGTAACAAGCTGCACTAAGCGAGCGAGCTAAACTTATCTCGAGGTGCACCAAACTATTGTGATGAATCGAGCTGAACACAACAAATAACGGGTTTATTCGTTCTTTGAGTAATCTAGTGGGAACTGTTTATGTTTCCGAATTGGAGATAACTTAAATAGTGAATAAAATATTTTAGATTCCGCTATAATCAACTATAAACTTGTAGATAATTCGCCCGTAGTCATGAATCTAGGTTTTTAGCTAAATGTTTCAAAAGTTGCAGGTCTGCGACGTACTGCCGATGATTTAATTCTCTAAAAACCTATGATTGTATAGTTTAAAGTTCGTGAGCTACGTAGTTAATATTTAAGATATTCAAAATTTGATAAGTCAGCCAAAAATCTTAAAGGTCACTGAAATCAATTGACAATAACGTCGCTTTTGTAGTTTTTTTATGATTTTGGAACTATTGAAAGAAAAAAGATTTTCAGATTGATGAACCCTGAATTGATTTCACGCTTGGTCTTATTTGTACTCGTGTGGACTCAAGCTTATTAAATTACAAGTTAGTCAGCGTTTTATAGAAGTTTGGAAAATCCAAAGAAACCCCTCCAAATAATCTAGTTATAACTTTATCACATTGGTGCAGAGTTCAGCAGAGTCTAGATTTAAAAACTGTGCCTTACATACTCCTAATATACATTTTTTTGGCCTTTTTCTTGTAGTTGTCTTTTAAGGAGTAGGTGTAAAACTGCCTATAAAACTTTATGTTTCTGAACCTTCCTTATTTCATCGTCAGATGTTATCAAAAGGATTTGAAACCTGGAGTTCAAAGATTAGCATAGAAATGCTGATGAGGGGCTTTAGAGTGAGATAACCATGACGCCATTATGGTATCTCGCTTTAACGTATGTCATCAGCATTTCACGTTAATTTTGGCACTTCTGTAAATCGCCGGAGTTTAATTAAGTGACCTATTTATTACAGTAACTAGCTTTTGCCAGCGGCTTCGACCACGTGGTGGTCAAAAATTATTATACGGGAAGGTCCTACCGGCATGAAAAGTATTACCTATATGTGTTAATCCAGGTTAAACCCTATCTTTGTGCCAAATTTCATCAAACTCCATTAAGTAGTTATTCTGTGATTCAGTAACAAATATCTACTCAACCAAATACGTTATATAGTCTTTTACATTTATAAAATTAGTTGGATTGAATGCATTCAGCAACGCGGCGAAACTCGGTCACCTGACACAGTTCACCTGAAACAATTTAAATTAACTAAATATTCATTATTTCAATACATATGTGCCGTAAAGCTTACTCGTTTATGGCCACCGTGCTCTACTAACATGTTATAAATAGCGCAGGTTCTGCTTATCCGGCATTCAGTGTCCGGCGTAATGTTCACGCGAAAGAGCTTTAATGTACATATTGTTGAAAACCCTCATTTGTGTTTTATTGATACCGTTTAATGGGGCTGTCTGCTATCTGGCACCACAGATAGCTAGTAGCTAGCTAGTAGGACTGGTGCTGTTTGGAAACATTGTGGAGCTTTTGCACGTCAGAGTGAATTTAGAAAAGATTGTCGGATTTTGATGAAACTCTACACTATTAGAGCATAACATGGAAATAACACATTAACAACAATTTTTAAAGATTTCGTGTAACTTGGCTATCATGTATACATCACAAGTATCAAGTAAGTCGGAAAAATACCTGCTCTCTGAGAGCTATCTTGTCGTGCACTACCTAAACCGTTAGAACTACACGAAGATAATGTATGTCCTAAATAAAAGTAAAAGACATACACTCATGTCTTATTCCCATGTGTTAAGCAGAAACTACAGAACGCCACCTGTGTATACTCAATTTGCTTCGTTGATATTTATACATCTGGTAATACGAGCACGCCGGGCGTGCGAGCACAAAGCACCTGGCCGTCCTAAAGAACATCACCATTACTGTCACTATACCAATATCTTTCTAGAGTGGTCCTGGAATTTCCACCCACATCTGCCAATAAAATACTTCTTAATAGTCACTGTTCATTATAATGAAACTAAATTGACCTAGTTTTGTTACACAAGTAATTTTAAAAGCAATTTACTTTAGCTATACATCATTCTGTCTTTATTTACAATAGTGAATCAAACTAGGTGTAGTAAGTATCTCTATTAATAACACGCGCTTCGCATCCATCCAATCTGCAATGTGACATCACAGTGGTTGTGTGGCCAGAATGAGATATACCGCTGTGATGACGAGCAGTCTATAATATGCGAGGAGTGTTTGCACTGGAACGAGGGTGTGCCCATGAGCAATTTACTGGTCCTGCTCATAGATGCGACGTGACTCTAGTACAAGAATTGTTATGAAAACTTCATGGTAATGGTTTTACCAGAATCTCGTCGCACCGTCGGCGTCGGCATCGCTTGGCACAGTTCTGCTGGGAGCGTGTGTAGTTAGGTTTACAGTGCGGTAGAGTTAAACAATTAACTCAATCCAATTTTGTACAACTTTGTTTTTCATGTGGAGCTTTCCTTTTAGTGAAATGCAGCATAAAACCGGAGAACCACTAAAATAAAATTAAAATAAAACTCACCACTCTATATTAGACTGCCGCAAACTGCACTTGCGCAGCACATTACAATGATAAACCCAACTTAAACAACAAACGATTCCATTATTTCACGTGTTCTAAAAGCCCAGTTACACAGTTAAACTAGAACAAACGATAGAAAATTAATAATTAAAAGTTTCTCCAAACAAAACTGATAATTGGTAACTTTTTTGTGCATTTTGTAATGGTCACCATCTGCTTCGCCAATTTGCATAAAGTTATCGAAGGGGAATGCCGCAATATGGAATTATTTCCTACTGTAGAAAAAACGTTAAGAAGTGTTGTTCTCACAGCAATTAATAGAGATACGAGTCCTTTGTAAGAGTTTAAGTGAACGAGAAGAATGCAGCCGTTGTTGAAGTTTATCGTTCATTAAGGACATGCTGAGGAGACATTCAGGTGTTGCGATAAACAAAAACAATTTAACTGTTCGCTGACACTATAACAACTTTCTTTAGACTCCAAAGTTATAATATTGTCAGCGTTTCATTCTGGGCAAGTCTTTAGAAATATTTTGCAGAATAATGTGGCAACATCACGAATTTGAAATGCAGTGGGTTTTCCCGCATATTAATAGCTGAAATATGCATTGCAAAAATAAATAAACAACGCTTGATATCGAGTATCGAGATCATACCACTTGGCTTTCCGAACAGACTTTATTCAGGTCCCAAGACAACTTAGTAAAAATTCCTCAGTAGCAGTTCGGAGTCCGGATTTCTGCCTAGTTGGTCGCAATAGGCTCGCCCCCTATTACATGCAAGTTTAAACCCCAACTTCGAAATGTGGGTGTACTGTAGCGGGCGAGCACGGCCTACCGTGATATTGCTTGGATCACACAATTTATTATACTTCGAGCGATAAAGCTGTTTTGTCTGAATGCAAATTATAAGACATGATATAGTTTATCATGTCTTTGGTACACCCGTTCTACTACCATACTCCCTGCTAGTATGTACTACATCTCTGCCTTTTAAGGTAACAAAGCATGATAATGTTGTTATATAAATAAACGAAGCAAGAAAATTGTGTTATGTCTACTTCGGTACCTATATTTTGGTTTAACGTTCCAACTCTACTATTGTATGCACTTCTTTACTTATGCAAACGAAATTATTAAACGCCGTAAGTACACAGTAATTACCGGTTTAATCCTACCTTAATTAGGGTTACGAAGGATCGCAGGATAATCTATTCAGGTTAACGTGAATACAAAGAGCATTACCATGTGAGAGGGAAGCAGGGTGCTCGATCCGTCAACCGCCGTCATAAACAAGGGTCACGTGAAGTATGAGGAGCTGTGCAGACATAAAGGTGCTAAAATGTGACATGTTAATTACCTGAACATTATAGAAGTACTTCAACATCTTGATATGAGTATGCACGCAAAGGAATTAGGACTCTTTTACAAAAACTAAAGTGAGAGAGTGAACTTTGCCGAAATTGTAAATTCTACAGGGAACAACTTCGGTGCTATCTCGTTTTCCGACTGCGGGTAGATTGGTAATGACACGGATCCGATGTACACGACCTGCGTCAGTATCATTATTGCGTGTTCTAATTTCGGTATGTACTTATGTCATTTTATGCCATAATTTTTGTTTTCAGAACATGTAACTTTAATTTCGAAAGTTTAGTCTTAGGATCTGTAATTAAGGTTTTTTTGCCACCAACTTTCGAAATTAAAGTTATTTTTCACTTTGTAGTGTTTTTTTTTTTAGGAAGTCGGTTGTTTTTTTTTTCTACATTTTTTAAAAACTTTTTAACTATGGTAGATAACCCGCACTAATCTAATCGCGTTATTCGTTAATTTGTCGCGCAAATACTTAATGCTTTAAGACTTATATGGTTTTTACATGGATTCCATTGTCCAAATGAAACCAAATTAAAATGCGACCATTTGAAAAGCACCAGCTTTCAAATAAAAAAAAGAAACGTCAAAATCGGTTCACCCAGTTAAAAGTTATGAGGTAACAAATATGAAAAAAAAAAATACAGTCGAATTGATAACCTCTTCCTTTTTTTGAAGTCGGTTAAAAATGAGAATAATTGCTTTTACTTAGATTTCAATTAAGATGAAGTGGTTTATTTAACTTTCAAGAAAACAAACAAATACTGTTTTAATAAAACGAGATATTTTATATTGGATCTATGTTTAGCTGAACGTTTGAAATGGATAAACAACATTGCTTAAAAGCAAACACAGATTCAGATTAACATAAAATGAATGTTACGTACATAAAATGGCACTATATGAATACTATCACTTATCCTTGTACAATTTAGATGATGATAACTTATATAACACTTTACAAGTTCCTCACGAGCAGCAGCACTTAACACTGAATGCATAATTAATTCCATTGCCTGAAGGCTTCGGTCCGAGCTCCTCCGCACCAATCTCGTCTTGTACTCTCTGTTTATATTACCTAACTCCTTGTGGCCGAGGAGATGAATCGCTTCTACGCATGCATGATTAATCTAGACTGTATTGGATACACATTTGAAATGGAAATAATATTTGGTTTTGGGAATAGTTTCTGCTATACAGTAACCATAATCAACCCATATTATTCCCACTGCAGGGACGAAGGTCTTCGATCTGTTAGAAGGAGTGAGCTGTAATCCACCACGCGGGCCTTGTACGGGTTGGTAGATGTCATATGTCTTCGAATTGGTTGTAAGACATGCCGGTTTCTTCACGACGCGACGTATTCCTTCACGTTTTTGAGAACAGTGGCAATGAAATAATAACATATATAACTCGTAAGTCGTTTCTGTCAATACTGGGCCACCACTGCTGTCGGATTCATAGTAATGCAAAGCCACAATAACATCAAAGTGATAAATAAACACCAATTCTCATTTGTAATAACCTGCACAATATCTGTTAACTATCTAACGAGTGCGGGCAATACGTCAAATTAACGACACAACTTATCACATGAATACACAATAACCAGCTAACGATGGTTAACATTAATCTCAGCTAGTAATAACAGATTACAGATGATAATACTGTTTGAAGTAGACTGTTCTGTTGTGGTTGTACTAAGTTGTGGTTAATTATGACTGGTATATACGGTACAGTACAAAGTAAGAGAAACTTTGAAAACTACCACCCTGGAGGGTTGAGTTCATTCATACAATGTATTGTGTGGTTTTCACAAATTAAGTACTTACTGCTACTTGTGTTGGAGTTTCCCCTGTGGCATACATTACTGTGAAATGAGATTTCCCTTTGTATGAATTATGTATACTGTAATGCGTTAGTTGAGGCTCCTTTCATTTAATTATGGTATTACCGGATCATCCTGAGTTTGTAAGCATTTTAATGACGCAACATTTAAATCCTTACAACCAGGATTACCTAGGAACCAGGAGAAATTTATAAATAAAGTCCAGGAAAAATTCATTAAGTGTGTGTGAACACCAACTGCCTACGAAGAAAAGTTAATTATTCAACTGTCATACACAATTGTACGCTTAAAATATTGCATCACTGATTCCTTCATCCGTGTAGGACCGAGAGGGCTTCTTAAACAATATCAATTAAACGATGAGCGACTAAGCATCACTGTTTATTTAGAAAGTAAGCTTCTAACAACGAAATCCAATATGGCAGGTGGCGTTGAAAACACGTAGTATTTGTTAAAATTTATTCATGAAACACTTTAGCGTAAAAACATTGTTACAGCTGTCATCGTGTTTACGCCAACTTGTCTCATTATTATAATGTCTCGTTGAATAATGGAGAAACACATTTTCGCTTCACACTCTTCTCACAAACACCCCATATAATACATACTCACCGATAGATGTGTAGGTACGTAGTTATACAACACGTTATTTTCTGCCTGGATAACGTTGGCTGAGATCGGTCTGGGGTGACCATGTATTACGTAGTTTCATACGTAGATATTAACAGACATTACGGGTACTCAAGAAACACAAAAGCCTGATCCCAAGGGTAGCGGTTACCCAGTCACTGGTTTATGTAGGTCAGACAGGCATTCGCTCCGTGTAAAATACTGGTTCAGCTGCATCCTGTTAGGCTGGAAGTCGATCCTAACAAGTCGTCATCCTACCTAGACTTTTCCCAAGGCAGATTTACGAACCTAAATATTGCTCTAAGTAACAATGTTCTCAATACATGCGAATTACGCATCACACTGACGTTACTCAATTTCCTGCGTCGCGCAAGTAGAATTTACCGCTTAAATAGCATATGTACAACGCCCCAACACGACAGGGATCGTTGGGCAGTTGCCCACCAGATACAATACCCGTCTAGTTGGAGGATCTTCCCTTTTCTATGGAGGTTGAGTGAACTTTACACCCCGTTCCTTATATCTGTATAATTTCTATCATTACCTGAATGTACCTGTATTGTCTCGTAATATCCGGCAGAGTCCTAGGCACACAATCTAATCGTCTCTAAATTATGGTTATTGGAATACATTCGGGATATAATCAGTGTTGGATCCGTATTAGTCAATTAGGCACTGCACATACAAGACTTAACGTACTGATAAACTGAAGCTGTACAAAAATACATTTAACTGTGAATCCCGCACAATGTTGAAGAGTATTGTATTTCACCAGCAACATCATTTTTTTTGGAACGAAGGGGGAGAGGAGGAGAGGGGGAGAAGACAGAGAGGGGGAAAGGGAGAGAGAGGGAGAGGGAGAGAGAGGGAGAGGGGGAGAGGGAGAGGGGGAGAGGGAGAGGGGGGGGGAGGGCGGAGGGGGGAATAAGGGGGAGAGGGAGAGAGAAAGCGAGGAAGAGAGAGGTAGAGAGAGAGGGAGAGAGAGGGAGTGAGTGAGAGAGAGGGAGAGGGAGAGAGAGAGAAGGAGATAGGGAGGGAGAGAGAGAATATTTTTGTTGAGTGTATACAGGTTTTTTGTACATAATAAATAATTAAAAAATTATAACTATTATGAATCCTGGAAAGGAACTTCGTTCCATCCGGGTGTCCCTTGACACCCCTAAAGTTTTTTTTTTTTTTATTGGAAATCATCAAATGACTTCTCCCGCTCTGGGCAGAGCGGGAGGGTACAAATACTGGCTTAAAGGTTAAGGCTGGACCTATATTTAGATTTCGTTTTAGTAATAAGACACAAAAAAATTAAAGTTAAACTCTGATGTTCCTACTTCTCTCTTATGTTGTTACTTTACTTCGCTACCATTACTAATGTTTCTAACATTATTAACATTACTAACGTGACTAACAAAACATTACCTAAACTGTAAGTACAAAACAAGAATGAAAATTGTCTAGAATCATGACGTAGCTCGCAGGCAACAAACTTAATGTACCAGCACGTGACAGCATTATGACGTGACAGCACAATACAGATTACGTAATTGTAGTCATTTTTACTTCGCTTTTCCTTTGTAAAAACGTTGACGAGATGTGGAGTTAGGCTACAACTGCTATTTTGAAAGACAGAGACATGTTGATTGCGGACAATAACTCATTCTGGGAAGAACAATTGATGCAACTAATTGCGATGCTCAAAGCACTCTACGTGTGCCAGACCTACATTATACTAACATAACAATAAATCCTAAAGGAAAGGAGAACGCAGAAGAGGCCGCTGCAACGTTTATAAATAATACCACAACACGGGTACTGCAACAGTTAAACGCAGTGCACTGACCGAACCCTTTATATTCTGGAAAACCAGCTATGAATGCAATACCTATATTTAAGTCACTGTGCCATAAAATCATTCACGTACAATCATAATTATGAGCTATACGTGGACGTACTTAACGTTTATGATCAAGTAATTGTGTCGTATCATTTTATTTTATTACGTACACAAATTACGCGTATTGAAATGTAATTGCTGACACCCGCCCGTATTAATTATACATACATATGTAAACTCACGCCTTTTTCTCATAGGAATAGGCAGAAACTAGAGAACGCTACCTGCTTCGATCCCCATATACCTTCTTTTGTCTCATATAGGTTCTTACATCTGGTCAGAAACGCACGCCGGTTACCAATATACACACCTGAGCCGTCTGAAGAACATCACCAATAAGGTCACTATATATTCTCCTAGGATGCTCCCGTCCAGCGTGTCCAGTCACATCTGCCGTGTAAATACCCATACCCGTAATACCTACCAATTTATTACATAACCACCTTTTACCTAGACGCTAACGAACTCGAATTGTTCCAGAGCTGATAAAAGCAAACTTCAATGGCTCATTTAACCTTATTCATTAGGTACTGTATGATTAAATAGAATAGACTTTACGGAACTGAAGCGATTCTCAGTACTATACATTAAATACCACCGGCCAAGTGCGTGTACGCGGACCATGCAGGCTGAACGATTCCGTACTTGAGACGAATTTATCCTAACAACATACTTAACTATTCTGTTTATCGGGATTCAATTGCGGATTCCCGGCCACCGTAGGCGCGAGCTTGCGGGCGGCGAGCAATGGGTAGCTCGTCGCCCGGTAAGGACCAGCAGGCCTGTGTCGACAGCCCGTAGTGTTCCACGCGCGCCTCAAAAAGATGTCAGCAAACCGAAGTGGTCGCCTAGGACCGATGTTCGAAAGAGATTCCGTGGCCCTGGCATATGGGCAACTGAAGGAACACGGGTGGATTTTAGTCAGTAAAAGTCTAACACGCCCTTTCGCTCTACCCAGAGCGGGAGATGTCATATGATGATTTCCCGCCCAGAAAAAAAAAAAAAACTATTCTGTTGAAAATCGTTATCCCATAAAACGATTCACGTCACGGTAAATTCTCCTACTGCAAATGTAATTTTGTAATGGCTTTTTTTTTTGTGATAACACTGCAAATGAACGAAGTAAGGACTGTTTACTTTACTTGTGCTGTGAGACCTTGCTGCTTGCCAAATTATATGATTTTCGGTCAACAGGAAGTATTCTACTTCCCGCTTACCGAGAATCTCGTTTGTAAATTTTGATTTATTTGTGAGTATGAAAATAAATGTCGTATAAATGACCGTATTTTCATTGGTTGTGTTAATTTAGAATCTCGAATTAATTATAGTTTTATACCTCCACACCTTCCAGAGAAAAAGCACAAACTGACAGAGCTCGGCTAGTAAAGTGAGTGAGTGGTATGGAACTCTAATAATCGCGAAATTATGTTATTAAAAGTCATCCAAAATATGTTCGTGTATTTGTTCATATTATCAGAGTAAGCTTCGGTTGGAAAATCTATATTCATTTTTATGAAACGGTTAGGTTAGGGCTAAATGTTTTCAGATATTTTCCCTAAGAAAGTTCCACATAGGATCAGTTATTACGTAAGGTCAACTTGTCTAGACGTCCACAATTTACTGAAACGTAAGTCTAGAGCGTAGGCGAGAAAATGTCCGAAGGAAATTAGTTCGTGATGACTCGATAAAATGTAGGCGTCCTCCCTTTTTTATGGATGTCGAGAACAAATGGGTTCAGGTAAGCACGTAACTATTACTACTTAAACACCAGGAGAGGAAAATGTTACTTGCAAAGACACTGTTAAATTAATACATTCAGGATGAAAAATGGACAGCTTGTTTAATAGTAGGTATTACATAAATAAACATATGTTAATACTCGAGGTGAAATGTATGTAGATAAGCTGCTCCCGTCTCAAAGGGATTCTCAAACTAAAACAATGTGTTCCAACTACATCACTTTTCGTCACATAATGTTGCGGTAATCCGAACATTGTGTCTGTATTTGTTACACAAGAACTGGCTTACGGTATAGGTTAATTTCTGTGTAATCTTTGTGCCTGATGTGATATTATTTGCTGTCAATAATCCACTCGCGAAAAGGGATTATAGCCAATATCACATATTTACTGTGATATCTTTTAGTAGGAATTGCCGATTTTGATAGTTCCATAATATTCTTGGCGCTGTTTACGTTGCTTTCATTACGTTCGTTTTTTTTTTTACGAACATTAAAGAATGGATTGGCAATAAGCTTCAAAATGATTCAAATCAAATATTTCTTAATGTAAACTTTGATAATGATTTAGCGTTCCTTTCAACGAAACATAAATTATTTCTTAAAATAATACTTATTTATACAACGCAAGAAAGTATACTTTTTCAGTTTCCAGCTAGTTTTAATAGCGAAATTTTCTTTAAAGACGACATTTACGTTTAGATGTACTTATTATCCGACAGGACAGCTGTTGCTAGCTAGTGAACGACAAAGTGCTCTCGAAAAATGTTCTATTTCTCTGAGTAGGTACAGTCACGAGAATAAATATTATTATTGCATATAGCAATAATAATATTTATTCTCGTGACTGTACCGTGACTACACCGTGACATTTTAGTCGTCTTACAACGGCAGCCCACTTCATGTAACCAATGACTACAATACAACTATAAGAAAAAAAAATACATTTGAATAACTACAAAATAAAATTATTATTCAATAAGATGACGCAGGACGTAGTTTTAAATGGGTATTGTGTCTCATGGAAAATGGAGATGGAATGATCTAGTCGACTCGTGCGCTGGGTAGGTACGTTTCCTAGCATATGACACGTAAACATTATTAACAGGATGTTTTATAATTCTAATGCATTCTTTATTTTTCTTAGTACCTATTATCTTAATTAATGGTAGCAATTGTTAATCACGTCAAGAGGTATATTATATTGAATACATTGAGTGGACAACCTTTGTAAGACGACTAAAATGTCATGGTGTATATTCAAGCGTTGTAAAAGAATTGTTTATGTCCAACTGAACTTTCCAATAAATCTCATTTGGGGACCTTGTAAGTGGGCCTATGATCGGTTGGCACAGAAACCTTAATTTAAACCTCCAATATCACGTACAATCGATACCGACTGCCCCATCACTATTTCCTCCGTGACGCATCATGACGATAGATCGCTTACTAGCCGACGCCGCTCGTACGGTCGAAGAATGCGTGATCTTTTGCTAACTACCCGCTACCTACCTCATATTGTTATAACAGATTATATTTATTATAATCTGCGTACATTTTGTAACTCAATCATTTAAAATTTATGTGGGTCTATATACTAAGATTTGCACATATTTCGTAGTTGAATAATAAGTACTCATAACTATAAGTCTAATCATTGTAAAATAATATTAAGTCATTTCATGTTTAAATGTTTGTAAAGGCGATAGCCTGCGTAACAAAATAAATCGGGATTTGTGAACAAATAGAATAAGATCATTTGTAAACTGTATTTGTGAACCATATGCATTAATAAAGACCTTGAAAAATCAAAAATCAATCAATATCAGCGACATTGACGATTTTAAATTTAAAAAAGGCAATTTATCACAAAAAAGTTTATGTCTTGAAAATAAATAATACGTGCTGAACCATTTATTTAAAAAATATATATATATATGAATTGCATTTTGTCAACAAATAAATAATAAGTAAAATTATAATTATAGCATCATACATTTTCTTACTCAAAGTAACCAGTATCTGCAGAATTTGTTTATTACGGTACGGAAATCAAAGACGCTGCAACACAATTTCAATACTTGAATATTTTTAATATCTGTAACGTAAATCTGAGACATTCCGGAATAATCGCCAGTTATGTTTTATTGTTTGAACCATTTTAATAGATTTCTGATGTCGATTGTCACATTTACACTAAAGATAATGTTATAAACTTTACCAATATCTTATTTATAGCTGAGGGTGTGATTCGTTTTGCTCAAAATGATGAAACTTGAGCGTAGTTGAACTCTCCTCCATTATGTATTAGTATCAGTGTCATTAACATCCTTACGGGACAGCAGTTCCTTTAGAACTAGACAATGTATTTACATACTATATCTATTTCGGTAATTAAATGGTACGGTTGTTATTTTCTTATTAAACTTGTACTTTATTTTATTAAATTGTTGTTTTTTTTTTAATATTAATGGTATTTTACTAACGGTTACCGCAGACCTAAGTAAAACTTGATTATAAACTGTGAATGTTACTTGTGTCTCACTTGTGTCTCGTGAAAGCTCGACTGCTCTCTTAACTGTAACATTTAGAATGATTTATGATAATTGCCTATTCCGAACAGTGCGGTCTTCTGGGAACATGTCCATTATGATGAAAGGATGTCGCCACTGAACCTTTGTCAATGGCTTCTTTGTCGATGTCCGACGGTAAAAGCTTATCTTAATTCAAAAATGAATGAATGTATGTGATAATGCTAAACTGATGCGTCTGTTTACACCAATAAAAATGGTTCACTAATGTTTCACCAAAACACCATTGACAAATTTGTAGTTTACAACCAACGTTTCGTATACTATTTATTTCACAAACAACTTATTACGCAAATGTTTTATTTTATAAACACTCGCTTTACAAACATTTATTTGGCAAAAGCTTCTCTTAACAAATGTGTCGGATAATATTTAATCATTTATGAATTTTTCATGTAAAATTTAGATTCTTTTACGTTTACACTAAATATCATGTTAGAAAACATTTTCTAAATCAGTCACAAAGTGCTAATGACGGTACTGTTTTGCATAATTTTATAAAACTACCTCCCAATAATCTTGTCGTTTCTGGCATAGGAGGTCACAGTTCTTACCTAACCTAACATAACGTCCCCAAACCATATCGGATCTGCCCCCAATGGTATTTCAAGGCTTGATAAAATCGTTTCTGGCACTCGCCGATCGCTACTGCGACACCGCTCGCTTCGCTCGCTCGGCTCGTGCGTAGGAGGTCACAGTTTTAACCTAACCTAACCTCCCCAAGCCATGTCGGTTCTGCCCGAAGGGTATTTCAAGGCTTAAAAAAACCACAACCTAAATAGCCTAATGACCAAATGACTTTTATTCCAAACGTTGTTTTATCAGATAAAATCGTTTTTGGCACTCGCCGGCCGCTGCGCAACACCGCTCGCTTCGCTCGCTCGGCTCGTGCGTAGAAGCTCACAGTTTTAACCTTACCTAACCTAACCTCCACAAACCATATCGGATCTGCTCCGTAAGGTATTTCAAGGCTTAAAAACCACAACTTAAATAGCCTAATGACTGACAGACTTTTATTCCAAACGTTGTTTTATGAGATGAAATACAAAATAAAATGAATTGTTTGTGAAATAATACGTTATTAAAAGAAAGTTTATCGGATAATTATTTTCATAAGTGAATTATTTGACAAACTTGATTGGTCGGTCCATCTAGCAATTTATCTTGTGATGATAAATGGCTATTCCAATTAAAAACACGTAATCCAATATACAGAGTTGATATGAAAGAGGGACATTAAATTACACTACGTATACTATACGTGTTTAGTATTAAGGTCCAACCAGCCCGCGAAATTCAAAATTTCTTGCGTTTTTTGCAATTTGCAGGCCAGTGCTAGGTTGTATGTTGATTAAAATATTATTCGCGACTGTAAGACGTATATAGTTACAGAATTATAATCAACAAAATCACCAATATAACCCTCCAAGTTCATAAAGGCGAAGGAACAAAAAAAAAAAAACAGAAAAAGTCATTCCTCCAGCTTTATGAACTTATAGCGTTGTATTGATGATTTTGATGGTTATAATTCTGTAATCCATATTTCTTACAGTCGCGAATAATATTTTAATCAACATACAACCTAGCACTGGCCTGCAAATTGCAAAAAACTTAAGAAAATTTGAATTTCGCGGGCTGGTTGGAGCATTCACCTTAATTCGATACGGTATGAAAATAAAAAGCACCAGCAATTATTATTTTTTTTCAAACAAACTAAATAGCTTACAAATCACAGTAAAACGCAACCACCCTTTATAAATAAATTTAACTGACCTTAGATACGTAGGTAACAGCGGCAACGGCGCGAGCCGGAGCGCTGAATGTCAGCGGGCGGCCGGGGCGGCGCGCGGCGGCGGCGGGGGCGGCGCTGGTTTTATGTTAGGTTTTGAAATACGCGCACAACAACAATCACGATAAAAACACTACATTTTTAGGGTTCCGTTGCCAAATGGCAAAAAACGGAACCCTTATAGATTCGTCAGGTCTGTCTGTCTGTCTGTCCGAGTATGTCAGAGCCATTTTTTTCCGAAACTATAAGAGTTATGCTGTTGAAACTTGGTAAGTAGATGTATTCTGTGAACCGCATTGAGATTTTCACACAAAAATAGAAAAAAAAAACAATAAATTTTGGGGTTCCCCATACTTAGAACTGAAATTCAAAAAATTTTTTTTCATCATACCCATACGTGTGGGGTATCTATGGATAGGTCTTCAAAAATGATATTGAAGTTTCTAATATCATTTCTTTTTCTAAACTGAATGGTTTGCGCGAGAGACACTTCCAAAGTGGTAAAATGTGTGTGTGTGTGTCCCCTGTAACTTCTAAAATAAGAGAATGATAAAACTAAAAAAATATATGATGTACATTACTATGTAAACTTCCACCGAAAATTGGTTTGAACGAGATCTAGTATTAGTAGTAGTATTTTTTTTAATACGTCATAAATCGTAAACCGCAATTTACCTTTCATTCAATCAACTGAAATATAAAAATTAAAAAGAAAAAATTTAATTTCATAAATATAAACCTTATGCATAAACCGTGAATACCTACAGGTTTTTACGGAACCCTCGGTGCGCTAGTCTGACTCGCACTTGGCCGGTTTTTTTAAATTCTCGATGGGGCTCCATTCACTTTAATGCACAAATTATACTGACGGAGAATATTGTTATTTATTTTGCTAATTAAATCACTGTCCGTCGCTAAGTACTTTAATTTGTGACATGCTAAAATAATCCTATTTTTACACGTTTTATATTAGCTTCAATTGTATGTTTGTATGTATGTTTTTTTTTAGTTCAACAATTGTATTTACCTCTGAGGCATAAACTTCACCCTTAATGTACCTTAAAAAAAAATCCATGGGAGTGAGGTCTGGAGATCGTGATCGTGGAACAGTCGTGTCATCACAATAAAAGCATGTATGTTTGTATGTATGTATATTTTTATTTTGTATGTTTATATTTAAATTATAGTATTATTTTTCTTCTACTATTACACACGTTGTCTACATCTCTTTGTATATTCTCTCCTATTGCAGGTATGCTGGAAGAGATTTCTATAGAAATAAGCATTACCTTTGTACATATTTTTCTGTTCCTTTCTTCTTGTCTATTTATATGTGTGCATAAATGGTTAAATAAATAAAAGCAGTCAATCACAAAAAAAACTAACACTAAATAATAATAATCCCAAGTTACGTGTCCTGTTACAATTCAAAAAAAGAAATACTGGTGCCGATTCTGTTGTACAAAATTCTCTAAACTAAACTAAAAATCACTAAAATTTGGTTTATTCCTGTCAAACGACGATTTCCTATTCTGAAATAGACTAAAGTGACACAACTTAACTATATTTTAGTTTGACAGCACTAAGATTGCACTGAGTTATTAGTTTAGTGAAAATTACAATTTTGCTATTCTGAGTTTGCCGGTTTTCACCAAAAATTTAGACATGTAACGAACACGACGCCATCTAGTATAATTTATTCAAAGCACTAAGATGAGCGGCTACATAAACAAGAAGACAGCAAGTAAAGGCAACCTCTGTGGACATGTGATGCCATCTACAATCTTCCGAGTTCAACTATCTGCGCCAGCGCCACCCGGCTTGTTATCTGCACCACAACTACAAACGGCTATGTGTGAAGATTGAGCACACATACAAACCATCCGCCTTTATAAGCAGAGCTATCTTCGAAGAAATCATCATTCTACTAGCTAGAGGATCAGAGTTCGGTAGCCACGCAGCCAATTCTGAACCTAAGTACGACTAACTCCAGTTCGATAGCCTAGCGGTCTTCTGGAATTAGCCAGCTAGGGGAGGTCTGAAGGGCGATAGCCACGCAGTCCCTTTCATCCCTCCACTTAGGGTTGCGACTATCTTGATTTGTTTATAGTGAATTGATGTAACAGTGAAGTTGCCAATAAATAAATAATCATCAAGATCACCGGGGCTTTAATTTCACAACCAGCAACCCTACAGACTATAATAATTTATTTTGACTAAATCTGACTATTTTTAATCGCGATTAAAAAGGTGTGGAATAAAACTAGTGGTCATGAACAAAAATTCACACCAACGCCTCGCCTTCACGTGCAAAATCAGTGCTGTATTTTTTATTTTTTCTTTTGCTTATATCTCGAAAATGGCGTGTCCTATCGCAAAAATAATGAAATTTTCGACCCCCTTTATAAAACCCCGGAACATTTAAATCTCAACACGTGGGTAATATTTTTTTTTATTTTTCAAACAAAAAGTGAAAAATTCCATATAAAACACGTCCAGGCTGCCCCCTTGCGCGTGTTGTATTAAGCAGTATATAACTATAACTGGATATATATATATATATCCATTATCAAGCTTTGAATGTCAGAATGATAACGGCCTCTTTACTGTGTATAGGAAAGGGTTTCAATAAGTAAAGCACAGATAGACAAGACTACACGTATATTTCAATTAGGCTTGTCAGTATTAATCAGCAAGCTAGTCGTCCGTTCCAAAACTAGGTCTTCATGGAGAAGAAGGACAAGAAACTCCATGGAAACAGTACTGAAGTATTATATCAACACATTTCTTACATTGCCATACATTATCATTATCTTAAATACATTAATACTACCTCTTGGACCAACATAATCACAATAACAACAATATCTAGAAAAGAATATGAATATTCCATTTATATGACTTAAAACATTAGCAATATGGCAACACTATAACCAGTACAACAACATTATCATAATAGGCAATAATTAGGATATAATATCAATTACTTAACTTACGTGACCTCTGGTCGATCCTTTTCACACAATAACAGCACTAGAACTAACCAACTCGACATCTGTCAAGCAACTGACTGTTTCACTGTGGCTCCGGCCTTTTATACCCGTTAACAAACTACTATGATTCAAAAAGTGACCGTTGAGTCAAATCAGTGTTTGATTTAAGAAAAATAAGTTTGTTATACAAATCATTTAGTAAATTCAACAATTAAATATTAGATACATAATAACTACATATAATAATTACATATATCACGGCCATACTGACAAGTACTTCGCTCTCGAAGTACCTACATTAGATACCTTTTTGTACAGTTTTTTTTTTTTCTCCTTTTGTTTTCCTCCTTTTATTTTTACTCATTTTGTTTTTCTTTTTTTGTTTTTCTCCTTTTGTTTTTTTTTTTTCTCCTTTTGTTTTGCCAAGTGCCTAGACGTGCCAAGTCCCCTCCACCCGCTGCTAGTGGGATAGACTTGCACCAAGCAAATGACCGACCAGCGGAAACAAATTTTATCGGTTACCTCGTCATGCAAGTCCCATTCACCCGCTGCTGGTGAGATAGACAAGCACCAAGTAAACGATTGCCCAGCGATCTTTACTTTGTTTCATTTTTACTTTTCGTTTTGTTTCTCATTTCAGGTTCTCTAGGCTTAATAAAACTTATCTACCTATGTATCGAAACTCTTTTTTTTTTCTTTACCTTCATAATAGAAACTGGTTAAGTACTTTAACAATTTTGACAAATAATGAATCGTTTATCGCTATAATTTAGTTAACAAAACAATTGTTATAGAAATAATTCAAAAAGCCGTTCCTATTCAAGAACCATTGTATCAAAACACTAGCCAGTGATCATGAAAATGATTCGAATAATTTATCGCTCGGTCAATCTGACAATATTACCGAAAACCGTATTCAATAAACATTTACTAGTTTTTCACAAATTTTTGACATGGTCACTCCGACCAATAGCTCACTTTGGAAGCAATAACTGTAAATAATACCAAGGTAAAAACAATTATTTCGTAGAGATTAATCTTGAGAAAAGCTATTTATTTTCCGTACTATTTGATGCTCATTACTTTGGAAAAAATAAGAACAAATCCAAGTAAAAGCAGCCACATCCTCAAATTAATTTCAATAGGTGGTGTTAGCTACTTTGGAACAGAGTCAATGGAGCTTGACTGTCCGCTTAAATGAGTCCAGTGACCACGGTCGCCAGCAACGAAAGACCGATTGAAGAAGAGATAGAGGACCATACCGAAGTATACGTAGTACGAATATTTGAATTTCACTGGGAGGATAATTAATAGTTCATTGTTCTCTGTATTTTTTTTTTTTTTCTATTTTTATGTTAACTGCATGTGTAAATATTCAACACAATGTAAATTGTTTATGAATAAATGAAATGAAATGAAATATAAATTCAATTTCCAGGACGTTAAACAAACTACTAACTATTTATTCCGAATATTTATACTTTGTGTTGTTTTCTTCGTTAAAATTGTCTCCGAAATAATTTATAAACGTCAGAACCTAAAACAAGTAATATTAAATTACCCTGAACATTTGATTGGCATTTAAATATCTCTCAAATAACATCGTTTTTATAGTACTTGTACAGTCAGATCGAAAATATGTTCCACAGTTTCACCGACTCAACAGTTTGTAAATGTTTGTAACGTCAATTAGCACAGAATGACATTCAGCTATCATCTTAAAATGTCAAACCGAATCAATAGGGTGACACTAACAGCATCATTATTTTCTCTTGTTTTTAATTTATTCGTTTTTCATAAAATTGTCAGGCCATTGATAATGAAAGATTTGGGTTGATTTATCGGTAATTTCTGTAATAGATTTTTTTTATTTTTTTATGTGATAATCTGCTCAGTATCGTAGCTTAAGGAGGTGAGTTTGATTAGGGAAATAATTTGAGAACTGAAGAAGATATAAAGGATCAGACTATAACTTTAAAAAAACAATGGTTAACGCCCATTAAAACTGTTATACATCATGTTATCACATCAGTATTCACAATACCTTTTTCTTAATCTTACAAAATAATTATCCAATGAATCATAATAAATCGAATCTTTGTCAATGTATCGTTTGAACGTTTGGTTCCATTGAAATGGACAAAAATGCTTATAATTTGAAAATAACCTTTCTCGGCCATGCCGAACTGTACGTCATCTCGAAGTACAAGTGTCAAACGCGATAAGAGACCCGTTTATATTGTTTTCATTGGTCTATGACCCAAGTGATGTTATGGCTCCACCCACTGCACGTGAGTCCCCTAACACCAGGCTTATGACCCCAGCGGTAAATTTTCATTTATTTCACAATTAAATTAACCTCGAATTGTGTAACTTAATCATTTCTGACATCAATTCCCGTTTCTTTTATTTGTATTGTTTTATAAATCCGGTCGTTTCAGTTTAACCAAACCTAAATAATAAGGTTTTGTCTCAAGCCTCATCCCTGTGAGCACTGGTAATTCCAACCCAATTCATCATACAATTTCATCATTACCTATGTCCCTATGATAAAAAGTCGCTCTGGTCGCCCTATTACGGATAAAATGGATGCCATTTTTGAAAAAGTGGAGCAAGATCGGCATACCAGTAATTACGACGTAGCTGAAGAACTGGAAATTGACCACAAAACAGTTTTGGCGCATTTGAAAAAAACTGGGTACACAAAAAAGCTCGACATTTGGGTACCTCACGAGCTCACTGAAAGAAACCTAATGAACCGTGTACTCATTTGTGATTCTTTATTACGACGTAATGAAACCGAACCATTTTTGAAGAAGCTGATAACTGGTGATGAAAAGTGGATCACGTATGACAAGAACGTGCGAAAAAGGTCGTGTTCAAAGGCCGGTCAGGCTTCACAGACTGTGGCGAAACCCGGGTTAACTCGCAACAAGGTGATGCTGTGTGTGTGGTGGGATTGGAAGGGCATTATTCATTATGAGCTGTTACCACCAGGCAGGACCATCGATTCTGAACTCTACTGCGAAAAACTGATGAGATTAAAGCAAGAAGTTGAGAGAAAGCGGCCGGAATTAATCAACAGAAGGGGTGTGGTTTTTCATCATGATAACGCTAGACCTCACACATCTTTAACCACCCAACAAAAATTAAGAGAGATTGGCTGGGAGGTGTTAATGCATCCGCCGTATAGTCCTGACCTTGCACCTTCAGATTTCCACCTGTTTCGGTCTCTTCAGAATTCTTTAGACAGTGTCAGGTTAACATCACGAGAGGACTGCCAAAACCACTTGTCGCGGTATTTTGACCAGAAGTCCCAAAATTTCTATAGCAATGGGATCATGTCCCTACCTACAAGATGGCAAAAAGTTATCGAACAAAATGGTACCTACATACTTTAGTTAAATGTAAATAAACTTTATTAAAAAATGTTTTGAATTTTCTTAAAAAATGCGAAGAAACTTTTTCCCCAACCTATTATATATAACAGCCCTGACCACCGGTAGCTTGGACCCTGTTTCCGATACCGGTGGGCTACTATTTGTTGTATTTTTAAATGTTTTCTTATATATATTTTTATATTTAAAAATGGAATTAATATGTATTTAAATGTAATAAAGGAAGTAATAAGATATTGAAAAAGAAAAAGCAAAAACAATACAGTGAATTGCAGCGTAAAAACACAATTTCAGTAAATCAAAATAACAAATGACCGGATGAAACGAACGAGTGGAGCAGTGGTTTAGCGATCAGGAATAATTCAATGATCACGGAAATAAATTTGGTTTTCTCACTACATTTTCATTTTCCTCGGTTGTGTCTGCAGTTTATTTAAAAACTTTTTCAGTAACACTGAATTTTAAAACGTTATGTTTCAAAAATTATTATGTTTAAGTCAAACGCTTGTAATAAACAGTGTGATGACATCATGTGAAGTCACGCTTGTAAAGTCGACGAAATTTTAAAAATGCTACGTTTGTCATTTCATTATTTTTCTTTTCATTTATTTTGACAATAAAATTTTACTGTATACATGTTTACATTTCAGACAAGTTTTAAATGAGGACATCTTCGTTTCAGACCCGCATGACAGGGGTCAGAAATCCAAAAAGAAGCAACGATAAATATATTATTATCACGAGCAAGCATTTGGACATCATCTTTAACGACAACAGATTTCGTATTTTGCTTCAAAAGTTATGTCTTCAAAGATATTTATATACTTCTAACTACGCGACTTAGTCTTCCACCCGGGATAAAAACTAGTTTATCTCCTTAACCCGATCATCGTGTCTCTGTGTGCTGCCAAATTTCGTCAAAATCCGATCATCCATATTAGCGTGAAAGCGTCACTAACAAACAATCTTACTTTCGCATTTATAATATTAGTTAAGATTAGAATACTACTTTGCGTAAATATTAATACAAATCGTCATTACATTCTCGACTTATGTCTAAAGTCTATTTTTTAAAACACAAAGTAGTAGGTACTATAAGAGTGCTATAGACCGTCAACAAAATTCAGTAATTAAGTAATGTTATAGTAATTTTTCCTACCAAACAGGTAAAATAAGAAATAACTACTCATGTTTCATCTAGACGACTGCTGTCACCGAGCTCCGTCTCAACTTCTGCCTTCACTTCTATGGAATAGCGTAAACAGTCCGTTCAAACCTATTATACGTCTGATTTTGCATCACTTTCAAAATCTAAGTTATCTTTATTCTTGCTACAATTGGGCTATATTGGGTTGCTGTCACTAAAAGAGAAAAATTTAAGTGTAAAATCTGATTTCTACAGTAACTCACCTACACTACTTATATTTTCTTGTACTTTATAACCAACAGTTGTATCTTGAACTCCTGAGATATTTCATTACGCAATGCTAAGTCAAAGTATTCACATTTTACTTTTCATTTTACAAACAGTTAATTACAGAAGAACGGACGCGGAATAAATAAATGGGGAATAACTTAAGAGATGAAAGGGAAGCGGGAGAGCAGACGCTTTATAAATATTTGTTTCTGGCTGTTTTGTCTGATGCTTCATTACATGTGGGATTAGCGTAGTAAATGGTGAAGTAGTTGGTAGGTGCTTTAAATCTTTTAGAACGACTTACAGTCATTTACTGGGCGATTTTAATATTTTTTTTGCTGATTTTATATTTTTATTCACTACTGATATTATTCTTTTATTTATTTTTCAACATATTTAATTACATTTTTAAATATTTTTACAAAAAAAAAATACAAAAAACATTTAAAAATATAAAAAATAGTGATCCATCAGTAGCGGGAGCAGGGTCCAAGCTACTGGTGGTTAGGGCTCCAGAGACAGAAACCTCCTCACGATGCGAGCCGTGTCAAGGAGCACTGCCTTCTGAATCAGGCTCTTGATCCAACCGCCTAACGATAGCCTCGACAGGTGTTGGTCGAGGGTCTCGGCCATCAGCCCATTGGCTGATACGACAATCGGCACAATGACAGCCGAGTCAACATTCCACATGTCAACAACCTCGTGTGCTAAGTCGAGATATTTAATCTGTTTTTCCTTCTCAGCTTTCACGAGGTTGCCATCATGCGGAATGGTAACATCGACTATCATTGTGCGGCGCGCTAACCGGTCTATCACCACTATATCAGGCTTATTGGCGACAATAGTCCTGTCAGTAATGATAGACCGATCCCAGTACAACGTGACATGGTCATTTTCGAGAACTGGGTCGGGCACATACTTGTAATACGGTACCTCAGTATCCACTAGTTTGTATTGCAAAGCAAGTTGCTGGTGAATAATCCTGGCTACTTGGTTATGCCTGTGCAAGTATTCGCCGTTAGCCAGACGAGAACAACCAGAGATAATATGTCTAATGGACTCACCCGGATGGTGACATGCCCGACACAAGTCAACCGTCCCGTCCTTCATAATATGTCTCCGGTAGTTATTCGTCAAGATAACTTCGTCCATAATTGCACAGACGAAACCTTCAGTTTCCCCGAAAAGGTCACCAAAACGTAGCCAGGATACGGACGCTAAGAAATCTACATTGGGCTCATGAAGAGCCCGGTAGAAGCGCCCGTGAAGCTCCTTGTTTCGCCATACTTCCTTGCGGTCATGGGTAGTAAGTACTACAGGTTTGCGCCAGTTCTCTTTAGCCATGGAGAGCGGGGTGAGCCCCTTGTCCACTGCGACCACATCACGGTGCATACCCACTTCGGCTTTAAAAAAATACTCTCTGAGACTGCACACCTCGCGGTTGTGGAGGGTCTTTGCATTTAAAAAGCCTCGACCCCCGCACTTCCGCGGGATGTACAGTCTCATCACTGATGATCGTGGGTGATGCATCCGGTTTGCGGTCAGCATTGAACGGACCCTCCTATCTAGGGCATCGAGTTCTGTTTGAGTCCATTTGAGTATGCCGAAAGAGTACATCAAAACCGGCATGACCCAACCGTTGAAGGCGCGCACGTTGTTTCCGCCTGAAAGAAGACTAATTAATACCTTCTTTAGGCGACCAAAGAAGCGCTCCTTCAACGATTGCTTCATGTCAGCATCGTTAATGCCTAACGCTTCCGACATACCCAAATACTTATAGTTTTCGGATGAGGAAAGGGATCTGAGGTGTATGGAATCCGAAAGTTGGATTCCCTCGGATTCAATAATCTCACCTCGCTTTACATGCATGACTGCACATTTGTCCACACCAAAGTCCATCCTGATGGCGCTACTAAAAGTTTCAGTTACCTTCAGTAGCTCCATCAGTTGCAGTTTGTTGGAGGCAAAGAGTTTTAGGTCATCCATGTAGAGGAGGTGAGATATTACCTGACCACCTCTCCTCAGCCGGTAGCCTAGACCTGAATCCTCCAGCAGTGTGCTTAGAGGATTCAGGGCTAAGCAGAACCAAAGTGGACTTAAACTGTCGCCCTGAAATATTCCCCGCTTGATCCATATAGGCTCATCATTTCGCTGGATCTGTGGACATCCCGGATAGCGAAGGACTGTCCTCCATTGCCCCATGCACGACTCAAGGAAGGTGCGTAGAGTTGCATCAACCTTGTACAACTCCAGCACCCTCCTGAGCCATGTATGTGGCACCGAGTCGTAGGCCTTCTTGTAGTCTATCCAGCATGTCGACAGATCCTTGCGGGATCGACGAACCTGTTGGCTTATGGCCATGTCGATGAGGAGTAGCTCCTTAGTACCACGGGACCCGTTCCCACATCCATTTTGAGACGCAGACATAATAGAATTATTGATATTATTATTATTATTATTTTTTTACAAGCACAACTGGATATAACAGCCTATCATTTTGGATTAACAAAACAACCTCGACTACATGTGGTGTGTCGAACCGAGGACAGTTCATATTCATATCTATACCCACTGACATACGCTGCACTGCTGTACAAAGCCTCGTTTCCGATATTCACTGCCGGCTGTCATTGTGCTAGCCACATTATACTATAACGCATTTTGTTCAACGTCCATTCACGATTTCCGTTTCGTGAACATTTTCCAGCCGTCACTAGTTTATTGTTCTGTTTACCGGACATTATTGAACGAAATGGTACGGTTGAAATAACAATTTAAATAATGACAGAAAATTAAAAAAAAATGAACACTCTTTTAGTTCAAGATTGTATTGATTGATTGTTTTAGGGAATAGAATACGCCCATGATCCTTGTGGTATTATTGAACATCACAGACTGTGATTGCATTGTAATGCCGAGTATTTGCTCCAGAGGAACGACGGTGAGAGAATGTATTATCAATTTGAAGAAAACATTTAGTTTGTAGACAGGGTTATCAGTGTCTCTTATCATATTTTCAGTAATCTTCTTGTTTAAACAACATATTTAACACCACGCCTAGCCTACCATAATATGCCCTAGTATACCATAATGGACAGTTATCTGTAAGTTCCATGCAATGAGGGGCGATTTTTGTTAAAATCATCATCATCATAGCCAAATACAATAAAAAGTTAAATGATAAATTCCAAAAAGTAGGACATTTTCATTAAAAAAAAAATTATATAAATGTTACAATTTATTCAAACACAGCACCAGTAGACATGAATTTTCGCAACAAAAATAACATTCATATTCAGTAAGGAGTTGTGTTATTTATGTATTTCCGTATACAAGTATGTTAACATAAACATTTGTGTACGCATGTGCACTCATATGATTTTACCGTTTCTTTAAAGATCTTTATCTTTCCCTTTGATCAATCCTGACTAAAGTCATATATTGTCCCTCCATCAAGTGCTAGCAATTCATCAAGCTCTCGCTTCTAATCTCCTCTCTTCGTGTAATTGTAGATACCGTAACTGTAGGATCATGCTGACGGAATGCTCGGACAACGAAAACGCTAACATCCACCTAATTTACGATGTCATAACTCACTCGCCGATACTATGGCTGTGGTGTTTTTTTTTTTTTTTGGGAAATCGTTAAATTAATTCTCCCGCTCTGGGCGGAGCGGCAGGGCGTGTCAGACTTTACTGACTAAAACCCACCCGTGTTCCTTCAGTTGCCCATGTGCCAGGGTCACGGTATCTCTTTCGAACAATCTCGCGACCCCGGCAGGCATTGGTCCTAGCAGACCCCTTCAGTGCTGCTGACATCTCTTTGAGGCGCGCGTGGAACACTATGCGCCGTCGACCCGAGGACGGACCAACCTTACCGGGCGGCGAGCTACCCATTGCTCGCTGCCCACAAGCTCGCGCCTACGGTGGCCGGGAGTCAGATATCGACTCCCGGCGCCCAGGGCGTCTCCTCCTGTGGTGGCTAGGGACGTGAGGGCGCAGAGACTGCCACTCCCTCACGCGCCCCGCCTTCGCGAGCATTACTGCTTTGCAGAAGGAGGTGACGGGTTCCCATGCCCTCTCGCTCCGTACCATGGCTCGCACCAGGGCCGGACGCGAGAGGTCGCCGCCGCCGATTGCCTCCAAGAGGACACGGTGGTGCTCCACCCAGGCAGGGCACACCTCCACCGTATGCTCCACCGTGTCCTACAGACGATCCTCGCAATGGAAACACCTAAGCGTTTTCTTCCGCTTTATCCTGAACAGGAATCCACCGAAGCACCCATGCCCGGTGAGAACCTGCGTCAGGCGGAAGGTGAGGACGCCGTGGCGCCTTTCAATCCACTCCTCAAAGAGGGGACTTACCGCCGCAATTGTGGCGTGCCCAGCGCTGGGTTGCGACAATCGTACCCGCCATGTTGCCATGAGATCCTGCCGGAGCTCTGCCCGCCGTGCCGCGATTTGTCGCGGCAGCGGAGTTTCGCCCCGGCGTTTCGCCTCCTCACGCCACTCCCACATGTGGGCGAGGATCTATGTCTCCAGATCCCATGGCAGCACTCCGGCAAGGAGGCTCTCCGCCTCGCAGGAGACCGTGCGGTATCCCCGGACTAGCCGGATGGCCATGACCCTCTTGGCCGCACTCAACCGGCGCGCTGGGCGCAGCCTCAATGAGGGCGCGAACACCGGTGCCCCGAAAAGGGCCATGGACCGCACGACCCCCACGTAGAGCCTCCGCTTTAAGGCAGCCCCAGCTCACTCATCACTGTGAGACACCGCACGATGGCTGTGGTGTTGGTTTGTAATTTGTTGGTTTATAGCAAATAATTTTGTAGCATTTTATTTTTTGTGCTGAAAGTCTTTTGTGTCGGTAACGAATTTTTCAGCTTTGTGTTTCAGCAAGTTAACTGTACACAAGATGAAAAGTTGGCCAGAGGTCCCTAGACGTATATTTTAGCATTGAAATATTTATAAGCCTCCAATTTTATCAAAGCGTAGTCAAGTAAATACAGTGGAATCTCAATATCTCGAATGTCAAGGGAAATGCAAAAAAATCGAGTTAACGAGTTTTCGACTTAACAAGAACTTCGAGATACATGATTTAACTGCTGAAATTTCGACTTACAAATTCGCAATTTCTAAGTACATCTTTCGATTTGTAGAGACAAATTTGAAATTCGAGTTATAGAGTATAAATAGTATTATCAATACTATGTAGGGAAATAACATCTTCGAGTTACAAAGTCCAAATAGTTCGAGATACCGCGTATTTAGGGGTTCTGCGGAAGGGAATGGCAGTTTTTTCGACTTACTGAGAATTTCAGCTTAACGAGATTCGAGTTATAGAGATTCCTCTGTATTAAATTAACCATGATACGAGTGATGGAAGTTTTTTAAACATTTGAGCTCAGCTATCGGTGAATACAAAATATTGACCAAAATTTCGGTACTTATTTATTTATTTATATAAAGTACTCCAACGACTTCTTCACTAATAACATGTTACTTATTACTAACTTATATCTATTAGTATGGTGAATTTCTCACTTAAAGAAGTACACAGCTTACACATAAATAAAAAATACATACAAGTTTTTAAAACTATTTGAGATCCGGAATAAACTATTTTTGTTACAGTGAAAGATACATAACAGCTACTTAACCACAGGAAGACAGGATAAAGAAAAAAAAACATCAGATTTACTTAAATAATAGGATACTAGCTTAATTTTGGTGGTATTTTTTATACGTGAAGCGACTGCAATAAACTTATCAAATTAAAAGACAGCCTCATCGTTTTCATTGTAAATATGACTATGTTGTTACCTCTTAATTCTTCGCTAAATGCCTAATATACGTTGTGAAATAATTCAACCAAAATTACGTTAATTGTAACTAGCCTATCGGTTACTCGTATTTATTAAGAAGAGGGCGTGAGGCGTGAATTAATTAACGGAAGTAATTTTGGATAAACACGGCAAAATTTCGCGGAAATACGAGTGAATGAGCGGAGTTAACGTGTGAGTAACCATTTGAGAATTCTATTTATAAATTTTATTATGTTCTAGTATCTGTGAGCAGTTATCTTCTATGTGATTTTCATATATGACATTTTAGTTGTCTAACAAAGATTATCGACTCAGTCTATCCGAAATAATATACCTCTAGGCCTGATTAAAAATTGTTACCATTTATTAAGATAATAGATACTAAGAAAAATAAATAATGCATTAGAATTTATTATGAAATGTCCTGTTAAGAATGTTTAGGTATCATACGGTAGAGAACATACCTTACCCAGTGCATGAGTCGACTAGATCATTCCATCTCCATTTTCCATGAGACAAAATATCAAATTTCAAACTACGTCATCATAAAGGATAATAATTTTATTTTTTAATTATTTAAATGTTAATTTTTTTCGTATGGATGTGTAGTAGCCATTGGTTACATGAAGTGGGCTGCCGTTGTAAGACGAAAATGTCACGTTGTATATATACTAATATTGTAGTTTAGTCACCGAAATGCATACGAAAGGTAATCTATTTGACATCACGCAAGGACCTTTAACAGCCGATCAAAGAGACAAAAATTCATAAAGAACGCTAAGTGAAAACGAAATAAAACCGGCCAAGTGCGAGTCGGACTCGCGCACCGAGGGTTCCGTACAAATCTGTAGGTATTCACGGTTTATGCATAAGGTTTATGTTTATGAAATTAAATGTTAAAAAAAAAATATTTGAGTTGCTTGAATGAAAGGTAAATTGCGGTTTACGATTTATAACGTATTAAAAAAAAACTACTTACTAGATCTCGTTCAAACCAATTTTCGGTGGAAGTTTATATGGTAATGTACATCATATTTTTTTTTTTTTAGTTTTACCATTCTCTTATTTTAGAAGTTACAGGGACACACACACACACACACATTTTACCACTTTGGAAGTGTCTCTCGCGCAAACCATTCAGTTTAGAAAAAAATGATATTAGAAACCTCAATATCATTTTTGAAGACCTATCCATAGATACCACACCCACATGCCCAAAATGTATTGTTATTTTTTTATTTTTGTGTGACAATCTCAATGTGGTTCACAGAATACATCTACTTAAAAAGTTTCAATAGAATAGCTCTTATAGTTTCAGGAAAAAGTGGCTGTGACATACGGACGGACAGACAGACAGACATGACGAATCTATAAGGGTTCCGTTTTTTGCCATTTGGCAACGGAACCCTAAAAAGGCTACGGACGTGGTCGGTCCGGGTAAATTCAATTTTACGCAGACGTGTATTGTTGCAGATTTAAAAGTTATTATAGTGACTGTCAATTTCGGAATCAAATGGTTCCAAGATAGATTATCTCTGGTATCAAGATAGCCATATAGTTTTTTTTATTATAACAGGCGCAACACAATCCACATGTTTCACAAAAACTCAATATCCGTAAGAACAAAGATCTATTCCGATTAGATACAAAATAAATAAAGAGCTCTATTAACAATTTATAAATTAAAAAAATATACCAAATTGGCAATAGACGCGATAGAAACAATTTAAATTGTAATACTAACTCACGTTTTACCTTACGTCCTACGTTTGGTTGTCATCACCTTTACTGCAATTGTAATAAGGTGGGATATTACCTGGCTATTATCCTGGAATGGCGTTTTGTTATCGAAATCTAACTTTGTCTGAAATTACTTTCCGTGTTAGGAAATGAAACATATTTATGACCATTGCTCGTAGACATCGTACTGTCCACTAAGAGTCAAATGACAATAAAGAAACAGACAATAAGCAAGCCAAAATATACAGCTACCATTTGATGGATAATAAAACGTTTTCTGTACCTACTTTTATTTAGAATTCTTTGTATTATAAAATTGCGTAACTAGACTATACGCTAGACTACGTAAACTATGGCCCAGATTCTCGAACGAATTTATCGCAAAATTAAAGGGACAAATTATCAAACAGGCGTAAAAAGTTGTGATTGATCGAATGATTTATCAACATCTTCTCGCTCTCATCGCTTGCTTATTTGTCATATTCATTTTGCGAGACTTTTTTTTCTAGTTATTGGCCCATAATCTGATACTTAATTCTAAATTGGACCTTGGACGAGCTAATCGCCGTGACTTCTGCAAGTCGCAGGCAGCAATTTTATTTAGGCCTCCTCTCTGTGAGAGAGAGAGTTCGCCGTAATCAATAACGCGGGCCCAGTGCAGGTTGGTAGACGACACACGTCTTCGAATTTTTGGTTCCAGGACTTGCCGGTGTTCTCTGCACGTTTTATGTTTTCACCGTTTGGAGAGCAGTGGTGATTAAATAACTTGCACGAAGTATAGCGCCTGTATGTGTTCGGATTTACGACCTGTAAATTGTAAGTCGCGGCCGTTACCACTGAGTCGTAGCGGTCCAGGCGGCACAGGTGGTGCTCTCAGTTTTCAGTATGTACTAGTGCAAATGCAATTTTCCTAAGTCCATATTTTATAACAAGTAAATAAAAACTGGGACCTCAGATTCCTCAGGTCCCCCAGATTTGTGCAGTATATGGCTTAACTTAGGTGCATCACTGGCTTCTTCTTGATGCCGATACTTGAGAATCAAAAGGGCAAGGCAAGTGTAACTTGCGTTTTGAGTAATTTTTGTGACACCTATAATGGACAAGTGATGACATGTTCATCCTACCTCACATAGGATATGAAAGTTTAGAAACAGAAAAGTGATATATTTACAATTGGAATTTTGTTTACAGAATTTGCATATCTTGAGGAATAGGGTCCTTTTTTAGAGCAATTAATGCACTTCACATTATGTCCACATATGGAAGAGGCTCCATTACAGAAGTAGCGTTATGTATAATTAGTAAAGTGTACAGAAGATAGTATATATAAGTTTAGGATTCTTAACGTACTCTATAATATGAACAGTCCTATTTACTTCACCAGACACGGCACTTATAATGAGGTTCTACTCCAGCATGGAAGATCATAATAAATTATAAGCAAGTTCGGTGCTCAACCTTCACTGTAAGTAAGACACGATTTTTTCTGAAATTTGGAGTAGAAAGGGTTTAATTATTTCAAGTAAAAGCGCTTACCTTTTGTCTTTTAGCTAACTCAGTTATCTTAGGCGAGGAGCCACCAATCCTAAAAGCTCCTTGATCACGGATTCTAATATTTTCAATAAAAAATAAAAATTAACGTTTAGACGAACAAGATTTGCTTGGTCGGCGTGGATTTGATTAGCCGGAAATAATTTAATTAAATTATTTATTATTAAATTTTCCATAATTTTTTCCCGTCATCACGGATTATGATCAATCTTATATAGAATTGTGTGAAATATTATGTTTAACAAGAAAAAATCCGGCCGACCAATGATTTTTAGCCGGAAAGGTCACGCATACTTATTTGAATGGTGTAATAAGGGGTAAAATTTATCCATTATCACGGAAACCTTTTTTTTTAATTCACGCGTTTTAATGTGATATTTATATTTATCTTGGTATGCGTGCTTACAAACTGCCGAAAGCATCGGCATACCAAATTTTAACTCTTCGCTTTTTAACGGTTTCTATATTTCTGTAAATAGTGAGTGAGGCAGATTTTTGGTTCAAGTTGAAACCTTGCATGAGTTCGTCTCTTTCTATTCTCTACGAATTTTACATTTACCTGCCTCAAAGATACACAATACGGTAAAGTGAGGTTGTTTTACGACAGGGCTGCATAGGGCTCCGGTTTCTTTTCAAGTCCATAAGACTGCTCCAAGAGTAAGTGAGATAAGAGTAACATCGAATTTATGTTAAAGTTTCATAGGTCTTTCTCTCTTACTCCGAAAAGGTCACAGCATACTGTTACGTAGGTCGTAAAGTCTAGAAACATCGTGCTAACTCCATCTCAGAAAGGGACAACATTACGTAGATCGAAAAGTCTAGAAACGTCACGCTAATTCCATCTAAGGATGGGTATTAATTAGTATAATAAATAGTTAAAAACTTAAGGAAGAGACCGAGGTAGAAGAAAGACTCTAAAAGAAATGTCATCAAGTAAGTAAAATCTATAACAGCATGATCCTCACTCACACAATAAAATTTGGTATACGCGATGCTTTCGGCAGTTTGTAAGCACGCATACCAAGATAATTATAAATATTACATTTAAACGCGTGAATTAAAAAAAAAGGTTTCCGTGATAATGGATAAATTTTACCCCTTATCACACCATTCAAATAGGTATGCGTGACCTTTCCGGCTAAAAATCATTGGTCGGCCGGATTTTTTCTTGTTAAACATAATATTTCACACAATTCTATATAAGATTGATCAAAATCCGTGATGACGGAAAAAAGTTATGGAAAAATTAATAATAAATTATTTAATTAAAATATTTCCGGCTAATCAAATCCATGCTGACCAAGCAAATCTTGTTCGTCTAAACGTTAACTTTTATTTTTTATTGAAAATATTAGAATCCGTGATCACGGAGCTTTCAGGATTGGTGGCTCCTGGACTATCTGAGAGGCTTCTCAAAATATTGCATTCGTTTTTCACACTCTTGGTTTTTAGTTGACATGAAAGAAACTGGCGTAGCCTCTGACTGGTTCTTGGTAAATAAACTTTTTTAAGGGCTAAACTCCGCACTTGGAATTGAACTGCAGTTAACCATTTTAGGTTAAAAGTTTGAATAACTTCAACAACTAATTTCATTTTATCTCTTTTGTATGGATATAAAGCGTCCCTTGGTATGAAACGCAGATTTTGTATCATAAAACTCTCTTAACATTTTGTCCTGTGGCCATAGAGTGGCTGAAAATTAACCAGTATAACTCAATAAATTTGAGCCATAAACTGAAAAGACCTACTTACATCAAGGTAATAAATATTTTAGTACTTTAGCATAAAACGCAATGGCTTTGATGTAACCTGAACCGTATACTTGTGGTTTGTATTTTATTTTCTTTCTTACTCGTTTTGCCACGATTTGTATTCTGGAAATACATGAGTCGTCATAGTATAATTATTTCTCAAAGTTACGTTTGTCACCGAAACCTAGATTACATTTATACATTAACAAGGGTCAGGCGCATAGTACTCACAGCCAGCGGTCGTGTATGGCCTCATTTATAAACATAAACGATGCAAACGGAGTTTGTAAGCATAGTAGCAGGTGGCATACTACTTACCTCTATGGGAAGACAGCGTGGGTTTAAGTATAAACTTTAATTCGCAATAACTCTACCCTCTCTTGAATTTATCGACACGTATTCCATACTTTACACTTCCAAATTAATTTTTCAGCAATTACGTAGACAAAATCATGGGTGAAATACTTAATTGATATTAATTATATTTGGAGTTCTGTGTTGCTATGATATTCTCTAAAATTCAACGTATAAATAAGCCCGTGCCGGTTATGCGCAATTAAGAAATTAATATCATTAGATAAACCGATTTAATCTGCAAATTAGAAAAGCGACAGATCCCGGAATGGTGGTGAGGCTCAAGTATTTCTGAAATCATATCGTCTAATTAGAGGAATAAAATGCACCGCTTTATTTGCCAACTTGGAAGTAGTATTCAATGTTGGATGTCAGATCTGGATTCTAAATGCTTAGACTAATCTGCAGTGTAATGAAATTTATTCAAAGTGAAAATAGGGTATTCTTCTTAATTAACTTTTCTGTAGTGAAAGTAGTTACTTGAGAAGTTTTACCTGGTCGATCGTCCCACGCATCATCATCATTATCATTTCAGCAGAAAGACGTCAACTGCTGGACATAGTTCTCCCCACATTTTGAAAAGGTTTATCAAATGTAAGTGATAATATTAAATAAATAAAATAATCGCCACGCTTAGCAGGCGGGCTGGTGAATGTAGTATCGTGGTAAAATGCACAGAGAACACTGCTGCCCATCGTCCCTCGTGGCTGATAATAATAAGCCTTAACTAAGCATTTTATATTCAGTCAATTAAGTTATCTAATCACATTAATCACGTGAGATAAGCCTCATTTTCCTAAGGGTAAATCCCGAAGCTCATGCAAAATCAAAGGATATCCCTCAAGTTGTTCATTAAATGCATTGATATATAGTGAAAGCAAATAAAAAACATTTCGCTTTTTTCTTCTCCCGCTCTGGGCGGAGCGGGAGGGCGTGTCAGACTTTTACTGACTAAAACCCACCCGTGTTCCTTCAGTTGCCCATGTGCCAGGGTCACGGTATCTCTTTCAAACAATCACGCGACCCCGGCAGGCATCGGTCCTAGCAGACCCCTTCAGTACTGCTGACATCTCTTCGAGGCGCGCGTGGAACACTACGCGCCGTCGACCCGAGCTTGGTCCTTACCGGGCGGCGAGCTACCTATTGCTCGCCACCCGCAAGCTCGCGCCTACGGTGCCCGGGAGTCCGCAATCGACTCCCGACACCCGGGGCGTCTCCTCCTGCGGCGGCAAAACATTTCGCTTGTGAAACGATTTTAAGGTTAACCCTACTAAATAAACTTTTTAGACTTTATACCTGATTACGGCAAAGCCGAACATAGCCGGCTATAGAAGATGGTATGTATTAGTGTATTAAATGTATGTTCATTTACGTTACTTCATAACTCCTAAAGTTTCGTTGTTTTGTAACAAATGAAGTATCGCTGGAAGCATCATGTTGTTTGGAAAACTGGAACAAATGTTTGCTATTGTTTTTATGGGTGTATTTGTATAATCCTAGATACTTAATATGATTTCGAAAAGTGACCTGTCCTGTCCTGTGTCAATATTGAATTTATTCACGTGGTTCTATGCAACACACTACACAACACAGTACACTGTTACGCTAATCCAGTTTACAATCTGATTAAGAATACCCGGGAGAAAAACAAAAGAAAATTCTCCCAAAATGAAATGAGTCTAAAATCCGCGAAACAACCACTTTAACTTTTAAACGACGACACCTAAAATTAATTTGATTTTTTCTTTTCCCCTCTAATAGCCGTTAACTGTTTGTAAAATTTAGCAAACAATTTTATGAATGTTTACGCAAAACCATCATCAGAATCGAGTTTAATCTTAAAATGGCCGATCATTACGAGTAATTGAAAAACAAAGAAAAACTTGAAAATCACCATTTTGTAAAAACTAATGTAAAAAAAGCTGTTGTAGATAAAAAATTTCGTGTAGTGGGCTCCTTTTATGATTTTTGTCAATATTTTCCTATGATTAGTGTCAATTCTTGTTTACTTTAACTAAACTAGCTCGTGACTTCGTCTGCGTGAAACTTCTGCCCTCGACCCACCACGTCGCTTCCCATCACCAGCCTGCGCTTATTCATTTTCGCTTAATGTTCTTTTTTACTTTTTTCTTCACGAAGTTGCTTTATGACGCTGGCTATGAATGTAGCAATCAATCAGGCATCTCACACTATTAAGTCATTTAACATCTGTTGTTTCGTGAACCACATAATATTCTCATTATTTAGCTAATTTATTAAATTACTAGCGGATTGTTTGTGAGACACAATTGGAACCTGATCCAATTTCTGTGAAGTGCTGTAATATGATTTGGGTCCACTTTCGAAATACATACCAATGTACTTTACAGCTTTTAATTGTCCCGTTGGTCTCGTGGTCACACGCATGACTGTTGAGCGTTGGGTCCTGAATTCGATTCCCAGGTCGGGCAAAGTGTTATTGGGTTTTCCTTTAGGAAGGAGCAATACCCCCGTGTTTCGCATAATACAATTAGCCGTTGGTTCTACGCCTGACCACTCTTTACCTCACTCTTTTCTTATTGTCGTCTTTTCGAAATATGAGAGTTAGGGAAAACAGAGTGCACCTGTCTCTGCGCACACACTTGTGCACTGTAAAATGTTAAGTTAAATTAAGTTAGAGACGTGTCTTGATTATTTTAAAGATTCTCAATCTGTAAATATATATTTATTTATTTATATACGTGTAAAGGTCATGACACATTATACCGGCATCGCAACGGCACCGCTCCAAATCAGGAATATACTTGTTATTCAATTTAGAGCATTTAATCGTTTGTAGTATAATATATTTCATAATGTCAATATGAAAAAGCCAACGGCGGGCAGTCAGCACGCTTGCCGCTACTATACAACTTGACTCCAGCCCGCGTGCTGCAAGCGAGTGGACCATGTGTTTATAGCGCGCTGACCGCATACTTATTACGCGCCGACTACGAGTTGCCAGCGAAACATCGTCATTGCGCCGTCGCCCGCGCACCACCTTCGCCTCACGCGCCTCGCTGCATCCTCCCTCTAGTCTCGAATCAGATTTAAGACAGTGGATACGGTTTGCTACGGCTTTAACACGAATAAAGAAAAACGAATGGAGGAAGTACGAAGATACCCGTTTCTTTACAATCCTGGTGATGTAAAGTATAGCGACACAATAAAGCTTGGACCTCGCGGCCAGCGCGCGGACTGCGAGCTTACACCTCGTGGCCAGCGCGTGGACTGCGAGCTTACACCTCGTGGCCAGCGCGCGGACTGCGAGCTTACACCTCGTGGCCAGCGCGTGGACTGCAAGCTTACACCTCGTGGACAGCGCGCGGACTGCGAGTTTGCAGCTCGCGGCCGACGCGTAGTTAGCGCGCTGGCAGCTAGCGGTAGCCTAAATTCGAGGAGACACCGTGCTGTAGCTGTGCAGTTGCGGTGCCGGTATAATGTGCCTTTATGGTCGCAAATTATATTTTAATCAACATACAACCTGTCACTGGCCTACAAATTGCAAAAATTTCGCGGGATATCTTGTAGCAGGAAGGACGAAGTATTAGGTAGTAGATAATATACAACTGGTTAATAAACTGATTAATAAACTTATAAAAATCTTTTAGTGAAATAATTGAACCAGTATAATTAATTTGAATACACTACATGACGTTGCTGAAGCGTAACTGTGAACCTGCTTCACGAATCACGTTTCATTGGGTATTCAGTTGTCAATTTCACCGAACGGCAGCAGGATTAAAATTTTCATGGAATATCTGCTAGTAATATAATATTGTTTTCCCAGTATTATCTATACTATAATAATATAAAGCTGAAGAGTTTGTTTGTTTGATTGAACGCGCTAATGTCAGGAACGACTGATCCAAATTGAAAAAATATTTTTGTGTTGGGTAGCCTATTTATTGAAGAAGCCTATAGGCTAACATCACGCTACAACTAAGAAGAGCGGAGCAGTAATGAAAAACTGGAAAAATCGCACGGGTAGGCGTTTCGACGCGACGGGAAAGGTCGGGGAAACAAGAAATTTAACGCGGACGACGTCGCGGGCAGAAGCTTATTTCATAAATGAGGGGTTTGTTTGTTTTCCCACGAAACAATTGAATATTCCTGTCGGTCGAGTGCTTACGTGTTTTTGTGGGAGATATTCCTAATGTCAGTCAAATGGATTGGCAGGGCAACTTGCTCTAAAATGTTCTACATCTCTAATGGATAAACATTTTTATCTTAACGAAAACTTTTTTGATGGCACACTTATGAGACTTAACCTGTTGCAATACCTTGGCTGTGGTTGTATTGAATACTCAACAAAATCGAATATAATATGAAATTTCCGATACACAATCTATGCTTCGCTGGATTTTTGTTTCTTTTAGTTTTCGACTCACCAATGAGGTTATTATCGTTTTTTTTCTGATCTTTAAGCAGAAAATAGTGTTTTTAAGTTTAATCTTTAGTGGTTCTCGATTGATTTAACAATAGTGGTAAACGATAATTTAAAAAGATTTGGTATGAAGTTATTAGCGTTACTTAGTTTCTTGCATTGCTAAATAAAATAATATTGAATTCGTTTGTGTACTTACAATTTTTGAGAAATTTACATAATCAAAATAAGTTTTTTGGGGTCACTCTTAACCATATGCTCGCCTGATAAAAAGTGAGGAAGAAAATGACTAAAAGGAAGGAATACAAAACAGCAAATCTATTAAAGACACCTCAAAAAGATGGTTTAGTATTGTAGGACACGAAATCGTAGCACAGAGTTACGCCGGTTGCAGCGTAGCTCAGTGCGAGCTACGTCGTAGCAACACCGCTACGCACTTATTTATGTTGCTTGCATTTTTCTTGAATTACATCGCAAAATTTTATTTCATGATCATCATCATCATTTCAGCCGTAAGACGTCCACTGCTGGACTTCGGCCTCCCCCAATTTGGGGGGCTTTGCCATAATCGCCACGCTTGGCAGGCGGGTTGGCGATCGCGTATGGTGGTAAAATGCATAGAGAACGCTGCTGCCCATTCTCTAGTAAGTCCCTTAGTCGCCTTTTACGACACCCACGGGAAGAAATGGGGTGGTGTTATTCTTTACGTCCGGCACCACACGGTACCAAATACATAAGAAACTATAAACATGGAAATTTTATTTATTACTTTATAATACAAAAATAATTCACCATTGACTCAATCCACTTAATTATTAATAAACTGTAGTATCATCGACACGAAGAAGAATCTACCTAATACCACTAAATGTTATCTGCCAATGAATATAAATGCTAAAGGTATCTTTAAAACGTCAAACGTTTCCGACAGCGTATGGTAAACTCACAACGAATGACCGACAGCTGCACGTTGTCAAAACGTTGATTGCCGCCGCCGCGCGCCGCGCCGTCGCAACGGACAGCCGTAGACGGCGTGTGGGCTAGACCGCGCCCGTGTTTTTACGAAGACAGCATTTGGTCGTCGTCGGTGCCGGACGTCTAAACTCAGTGATCAGGTAGACCGAACCTATGTAAATTTTCACCTCGTAACAATAACTGTTTACCAGTAGACTTAACTTTCACTTTGATTAAAATATTACAAATATCAATAATAGATTTAAGAAGAAGAAACTCATATTTTTGTAACGCTAACAAACCTATCAAACGGATATTAATACATGCAAATATATCTATTTGGTATGTTACTGTGTGACGTCACACATTGCCAGATTTTCTCACAAAGGAATTTTACTAAAGGCCCACCGGGCTGTGGTATGTCTTGTAAAATATAGACCTGGTTGAAGATCCTACTGTTATTGAGACAGCTTAAGTAAACTGACGAAAGTAGGTAACCATGGAGAGAATTATGTATAACGCTATACAAAATTAAAACATATACCTATTTACTGGGCGGGCAACTTATTTTTAAAGCTACGACTTGCACTTTGCTGGTTATAGATTTCATAAGGCAAATGAGATGCACTGCAAAATATATATTTATTTAACAAATACGTCACTCTTAAATAAAATTGTTTTACTTATAGTAATTCATTTAACGACGTACCTTTAAATATTCCATCCCAACCTCAACCAATTAGCAACCAGAATACACAAAGACTGAAACTAAACCAGTGACCTGAGCTTAGAATCTCGTCGACCTTGACTCAAATCCTACATTTTACGGCTACCCGTTACTTGCACACAATTAGCCGGAAATTAAACACGGGCTTGACCGCACAGAGGGAGCGTTTATTAATACGGACTACGGATGTATATAGAGCTACTTGAGAAGTGATGAATTGTTGATAGAGATTTCCTAACTGAGTATTTCGGGAAGATTAAAGACTGTTTACATTGTTGTGTATGTATGTTCTTCAGGTTGAAACTTATTGTGTTTGTGGAAGCTTTTATAACAAAATATTGCATCCATTGGAACTTCGTATCGGACTCACATACATATATTAGTTTGCAGAATTTTTGGCACGAAAGTGATTGCCATATATTGTTGTAATAAGTTGCTTGTTTTATCATGGTGCTGCTGTTCTCATACCGACCAATATATATATATATTTATGAAGTCTCTATGTTGATTTTATCCAGACTGTTGTGCCCGCTGGCGCTAAGTTCCTAAGAGCTTCTTACTAATTGTTTAACTTACTCTGTTTCATATGAAATTGATCCACTAATAGTTTGATATTGTTGAAACATAATAATGACGTGATAATATAACCAATATTGCTTACCACAGTGTAGGCATGATTATGTCGATCTTGTGTGGTGTTACAGAGAAAGCCAGCAGTAATAAATATGATTATAATAGATCCAGGTCTGTATGTTGCTCAAAAACATTCACCTTCATTTAAGCACTTTAGCTAGCATGAGGAGTAAACAACAATATGCCACATATTGTTGTTTACAATCCTAAATGAGGTAACGTGGTGTGAAATCATTTTGGTATAGTTTGTAGTAGTTAAATACGTAAAACCTGTATAGGGCGACTTGTAATTTGACGTATTCCTTCCCGCACGTGAAAATGTGACCCATTTATAACAACCATAAGACCTTGGAAAAATTTCATGGGTTTCAAGAAAACCCATTTTAGGTGTTTTCGGAAGTTTCCCAGAATTTCACTAAATATAACTTTTCTGTAAACTCTCTAATGGTACCCAACAAAATAGCAATCTTTATTGCTAATTTATCGGTTACCTAATACTTTCTTATTAAAATACATAAAAAAACACATTTGAAGGCATATTCAGCACATTTAATAATACGTTGATACTTGTTACTCTTCAGTCACGTCATGAAGCCGCAAATAAATAAATCGCAATAATTATTATTAATCATTAAATCAGGTACCTAACGAGGTACAAAAGTAAAGAAACTATTTTAAGGTGCTGATGCGGTCAATAGTGCCTGCAAGAGCAAAATTTGAAAATGTTGAAATATTTAGAAAATGTGTGGTAATTGAATTCAATAACTGGTTTATGCCACCCCATTTCTTTCTAACCTCCCAACAATCCATCACACGATACGCATCCAGATCGTCATGTCCGGTTATTGTAACTTAATGCCTCTCTTTGTTATGCAAACAAACTTAGATCTAGACACGCGGTAGCATGTAAAGCCAAGTTCAAGTAACAGAACTGGCGAGCAGCACCGTGTGTAATATTACACGAACCATTTGGAACCTTACTATTGCTTGAAACAATGTGGAAGCGTCAATTATACTAAAATGATGCTACAGTTTTACAAGGGTTCTAAACGTTCTTAATTTTGCTCTGAAATAAAAAAAAACTGAAACAATTACTTACGGTGCTTTTTTACAACACACGATGAGGATTAAAGGATTATTAAGGATTAAATAATTATATCAAGCCAGTCATTTTTGATACAGCGGATTTTCGTCTAAAGTTAGTTTTCAACTTCCAGGCTTCCGAACAAGCTGGATTCCGTAAAGGCTGTAGCACCGTGGATCACATTCACACCCTACCTGTGATGCCTACGATTCGGTACATCGGAATGCTGAATTTTATGTATGAAAACGCCACTACGTCAGTCCGATTCCAAGACCTTATCTCAAAACCTATCTTTCTGCAGCGAGAGGTGAGACAGAGAGACATGCATTGGAGGATATCTTCAAGGTTTTTTGAGCAATGTTATTGGGTATTTATACCTGAAATTTTAAAGTAGCAGCCCGGATTCTGGACTTGTGCCCGGTTGATGGCAATAGGCTCATCCCCTATTACATGGGACTTAAACATAATAGGCAAAATGTGGGTGTACTATAGGTATACCTCTGACTAACCCTTCTTGGAAACAAGGCGTGCTGTAATGTTACGTTATGTAGGTTACTTCTTCATGTTTTCATCGACTCATTATTCATTACTCGGCAATCAAATTATTTCGTCTTTAATCACATAATGTATAAAACTAAATGAAGCTGAATATTTTAATTATTCTGAAACTTTATACTTCATTCTAGCAATGTTTTAGTTGTACCTCTACAATTTGTTCTTGTATACAATTTGTATTGATATTGTATACAATATCAATAACAGTGTCCTATTAAACCCATTCTGTGCTTCTGGTCATGCGGATCTCCAACTTTTAGACATGAAAAGGGATTACTTAAACTCCCAATAACAACAACTTCTGTCTCAAACCCTACTAATCCCTACAACTAATTAGGACCGAGAGGAAATCATGATACTTTTTTTTTCGTTTTCGTGTTTTTAATTTTTGAGAAACATAAGTCTTGGATCAAATATAAAACTGTTTTTCCGATGAATATTTAAGGAAAAACAGAAAGATTAAGGGGCTTTTAAAAGACTTGATTTTTTTAAATTTTAGTTGAAGTTTCTACTGATGGCCACTAAACATAAAATAAACACTATCGATAAATACAAATAAAAATCAGATAGACACCAACAATTACTTTTACATAAATAAAGAAGCTTTTCACCAACAAATGCTAAGCCAAGAAACACTGGTTCTGCATAATATCCAAATCATGTTCAAAAGACAGTTTCTTAAAACTACTGCTCGCAAGGATTAGAAATGAATTCTACCTGTACGCGTACTTGGAATGAGGGACGTGTTTAGAATGGTACAGGTATAGAAAAACAAAAATGAACTCAAAACTGAAAAGCGAAAATAATATGAGGATGGTACTTTATTTCCATCGTAAACCGAAATAAAATCACAATTATAAACCTAAAACGCGCAACTGCCACATAAAAACTTTTTTACAAAAAAAAAAACAACCGACTTCCTTAAAAACACTACAAATTGAAAAATAACTTTAATTTCGTAAGTCGGTGTCTTAGGATCTGTATTTATGGTTTTTTTGCCACCGACTTCCGAAATTAAAGTTATTTTTCAATTTGTAGTGTTTTTAAGGAAGTCGGTTGTTTTTTTTTTTGTAAAAAAGTTTTTATTTTTAAATTTTTAGTTGTGGTATCCACCCTGCACTAATTCCAAACAAACAATGCATATTTATGCGATAGCAGAAATCGCGGTTGATTTGCTGTCATTTTTTAAAGAGTTCCGGTGTCTATCTCTGGAACTCATCATCAGATCTATATGAAATTTATATGGGACCATTTCGGAATAAACTCCTTTCAAACAAAAAAAGAATTTTGCAAATCCGTCTATATATGACGGAGTTATGGCCGAACATACATAAAAAAAAAAAAAAATATATAAACATCCGAATAGAGCGTCCGGGAGCGTTGCGGTCGCTCTATCGGTTAAAAAACCTTCTTCCATCACACATAAAGGCATTGCTTGTACAGTCCCTAATCTTTCCCATAATTGACTATGGCGATGTGTGTTACTATGACCTGAATGCAGATCTCCTCAATAAACTTGACCGCCTTCTAAATAACTGCATTCGATTCGTTTTCAATCTTCGTAAGTATGATAATGTGTCCGCGCACCGGTTGCTTTTAAAATGGCTACCCATCCGTCAGCGTAGAGAGTTGAGGGCTCTGTCAGTGCTGTTTTCCATACTTGACAAACCCACTTCCCCTTCTTACCTGACTTCCCAGTTTCAATACTTGTGCTCTGCACATAGTAAAAATCTCCGTTCCTCTAACAATCGTCTTCTACGATGTCCTTCTCACCGCTCTGGTTTTATTAAATCTTCTTTCTTTGTCCAGGCGGTCTTTCTATGGAATGCGCTTCCTTTGAATATCAGGATGGCAACCAGTCGGTTATCGTTTAAAGTGAAAGTACGTGAGCATATTCGTAAGAAGTTGGCAGATTCATCACAGCGCTGATTTGCTGGATTCGTTTTCTCCTCCACGTATCGTTATTTCTCCAGACAATTTTTATTTTCGTTATATATATATATATGTATGTATGTATCTATGTATTTATATGTATTATTTTCCGAATTATCTATCCCTATGTTGCACCTACCATGTTTTGTCTCTGCATCACCCTAAGGTTGACTGGTAGAAAATGCCTCAGGCATTAAGTCCGCCTTTGTACAGTATTTTTTACTTGTGCATAAAGTTTTAATAAATAAATAAATAAATAGAGAACCTCCTCCTTTTTGAAGTCGGTTAAAAATTATAATTGATTAAAGTTTCAATTAGTGATATAGCGAATACCTAGCTGACTCTTATGTTTGAAACAGACATAATAGTTCGTACAGGCCGCAGGGTTATCCTATGTTCTAAAGTATTCACAACTATTAGTGTTACCCAGTTATTTACGAGTATTGCGAGCGCCCTTCCATTAGTAAGGTCTCGTTACCTGCTGGTAAACAAAATCAAGAGAATATTAAAGGAGACAACAAGTACTCGGCGAAATTATGACGGCTACGGGCTGAAATGAAAACCTTGTTGTAGAAATATTTACTCAAATGAAGAGCGAAGGTAACAGGAAATGATAGTGTCAGTTATTCGCTTTACCTTTCCAAGAAAAGCTAGTAATAGCCTTCGTATGTAAGTTGTCGGTTGAATTTAATCACGGTTGATATTTATAATTTTTATGTAGGATCTTACGTAATACTGCATAAAGTATTGTAATATTAAGTGGTATCCTGTTACCAGTAACTGGGTAGTGGAGTTCAGATAGGCACTCACTACGTGTAAAATACTGGTACTTATCTGCATCTGGTTAGACTGAAAGCTGACCCCAACATAGTTGGGAAAAAGGCTAGGCAGATAATGATTACTTACGTAATACTTTTAGGAGGATAATAATACGGTCACGTGTTTGATGGCGTTCGTTGCATACTTATGTATTTCTCTGTGTTTTCCTTGGTTGATGATGCCACTCTGGACATTTTTTACGATACCTATAATGTATATGTATTTGCATATACCACAGTCATGTTCTCATGTTTTGTAGCTTAGCGAAATTGATTTATTTTATTTTTCTAAAATAAAAATCTTTTTTACTGAGACTAATATACGACATGCTTTCTCCTTATTGATTGTTGTATATCAGAACTACACACTACCTATTCCAAAATTCGCAAATGTATCATTGACAATCCCTGCTACGCTTGATCCGATTAATTATTTAAGGTAAATTTACTTTATGTGGTCAGCTGAACAACTTCTGAAGGAACCTTCTAACAGTGATTTGGGTTCATTGTGACTCGTAAATTAACAAGGGTAACCAATCATTTTACTGTTTCCTCATATCCTTCACTATAATGGTTAGTACAGTTCAAACGACGTAATCTTCCAGCCATGTTATTTAAATCATTGTTATGTAGTTTCCTCCGTAATGTCTTCAAAACAAAACAAAACGGAATTACTTTGATAGATGGCAGCACATGCACAGCACATTTACATATAACGTTCGATTTATCACGCGCTTAGCAGATATTGCACGTTTTCCTCACAAATCTATGGAAGGCTATATAAGTAGCGAATATCTATGCAAATGTGATACGCTTTTTGTGCAATACGTCGTAGTGTTATGCCATTTATATGCGTAAGTAGAAAACGGCTTATGAAGTTATAGTGAAGGTACTTCTGTTTAATATTTAGCAAACGGATTCTTGAATATAATAAATTATTATCTTACACCACCAGTATGTGGATATTCAAAACTTTTTTAAAATTTTCTGCAATGAAGGAAGATATTGTCGAAAGGTGAAATATGATGATATTGCAACATGAAAAATGACACTTGGTAGATCTTATTATGCATTTTTTTATCACCTCCGGGAAACATTTTGATAAGGAGACACAAAAGTAATGTTAACGTTGCCTCTTAACTTGTTGATCTGGCAATCTATATACAGTAAGTGCAGAATTTAAATACGACCTTTGCACTTTCTGTAGCGTCCAACAATTTCTGTACCGTGTAGATAAAAGGACACGTTAGATATGATATTAAGTGCCCGGTTGTTTATCTCGTAATGGTTCTCTAAAGCCTGGAAGCTTAGAATTGCCTTTGATTAACATCGTGATGAAAAAGGGCATGTCTGATGGATTACAGCCAACTCCCTCTCACCGAGAAGAGGCCTGTGTCCCAAGAGTGGGAACAAATAAGATTATTCATCATCATCATCATCATCAGCCTATAGCAGTCTACTGCTGGACATCGGCCTCTCCAATTTCACGCCATTCAGCCCGATTCTCGGCAACTCTCATCCAGCTGCTACCAGCCACCCTGCGAAGATCGTCGCTCCACCTAGCCTGAGGGCGTCCTACCTTACGTTTGCCGAATCGCGGTCTCCACTCAAGAACACGTCTACCTCAACGGTCATCGGTTCTACGGTTAATGTGGCCGGCCCATTGCCACTTCAGCTTGCTAATTCTTTGAGCTATGTTGATAACTTTGGTTCTCTGCCGGATCACCTCATTCCGATCAATAAAGACCGATCACAAGATTATTGTGATGTGATAATCAATATTAGGTATTTATTGTCAATCACATATAACATCACGCCTTGTTCTCTGAAGGGTTGGGCAGGGGTTTACCTTTAGTATGCCCACATTTAAGTCCCAAGTAATAGCGGGCAAGCCTATTTCAATCAATTGAATTCATCGTTTTTTTTTAATTCGTAACCTCTTATAAATATTATATAAACTAATCCAAACAATAACATTGTCTTCTTTTCTGTCAAGAACAAAGTTCCTTTGAATTTATTAAGGTAGCTTTTAGACGTACAAAACAACTTGGGTCCAAGAAAAGGAATAAAGCGAACCGTACCTTATAAAATAGAATTAACATAATCTGATAAATCCATGTAAATTAACCCAAGAGTGAAGAAAAAAAACGTGTTTGGTTACACATTTTCTAAACACCATAAAATTAAATGTTGTGAAAATATTCAAAGACTAGCTTCTGCCTTAACTTCGTCCGCGTTAATATTCTTGTTCCCCCGACCCTTCTCGTCGCGTCGAATCGCCTACCCGTGCGATTTTTCCCGTTTTTGCAACATTTTTCATTACTACTCCGCTACTCTTGGTTGTAGCGTGATGTTAGCCAACCTCGATAAATAGGCTACCCAACACAAAAAGAATTTTCCAATTCGAACCAGTAGTTTCTGAGATTTGCGCGTTCAATCAAACAAACATACAAACAAACAAACAAATTCTTCAGCTTTATAATATTAGTATAGATTCTACATCTATTAAGGCTGATAAACCGTTTTTATCGCGAAAATAATACTTCTCGTGTTGGCGTCTGAATGAATTATAATTTTAGGCAATACTTCATTATTTTTATCTCATACTATCACGCTTGTTATCCACAATAGATTAGGTATATTTGTACCAGGTTTATAGTACACTTACATTTTACTAGTTATGTTTAAGTTCCGGGGTGAGTCTGAACTTAACTTTGATATCCTACAACGTATTTTCAAACATTTTTAACACGCAATAGAAATTGATAGACTTCACAAACTTCGAGACTACTTACTCAAAACTGCACTTGAGTTAGTTAGAAATTCAACTAAGAAGCTTCGAGAAATCCATGTTTAGTTTATAGGGCGTGGCGTAGTTTATAGGTTGCTTACTAAAGGACTAATATGTTTCGAGATAATTCAAACACAAACTACAAAACAAAAGTTGTTCTACAATAGAATATTATTCAGAAACTATGAGAAACTTTATTTTATTTATGTTTCATACTTTGTGAGCTTAGCTTGATGAGGTATTACTATTTTTAATTGTAGCCACAGACTGGAAATTGGCTTTCTTTTTGAGTTATTTTTCACTGATATCAACCGCTCACGCTTTTTTCCTTTATTAAATTCTTTTTAATTCGGCAAGCAATAGTGGGTTTATGTTTTTGCTATCTTGGTGATCCTGGCCAGGATAGTTGCACAAATTTTGATATTCGTATGTGCAAAGTTTTAAAATTAATCCGACGTTTTGAAGGGGGTGGAAATAACGTCTAAAAGTTCCGTTACAGAGTTACATACATCATCATCATCATCATCATTTCAGCTGAAAGACGTCCTCCCGCAAGTACCGCTATTTCGACCGGTTTTGTGCTTCTCGCATCCAGCAGATTCCTGCGGCCTTCACAAGGTCTTCGGTCCACCTTAAGCGAGGCCTTATAACTATACGTCGTCCAGTACGTGGTCATCACTCCAGAACATTTCGACCCCATCGGCCATCTGTTCTGCAAGCAATGTGCCCACTGCCACTTAGATTAGCAATTCTTGGGACTATGTTGGTGACCTCCGGACCTCTTCATTTCTAATTCGAATACGTTGGGAAACACCAAGCATATCTCTCTCCATCGCCCTTTGGGTCACTTTTAGCCTTCTAATGGCCCAGTGTAAGCGACTACATTTTAGTTCCATAGGTCATCACTGGCAACACACACTGGTCAAAGACTTTCGTCTTGAGACACTGCGGTATGTGGGACGAGAAGATATTGCGTAGCTTCCCGAACGCTGCAGAGCCGAGTAGGATTCGACGATTGAACTCTTTTTCGACGTTGGACCTACCTAACTGGACAGTCTGTCCTAAGTAAACATACTCCTTCACAACTTCAAGCGTAGCGCCTCCGATGTTCATAATCTATAAATTCATGTTCAATAGTATCTGAAAGAGAAAGAAAGGAAGAAAGAAAAAGAAAAGAAAGTTATAAATTAGTAGGAGACGATTCTCCAGACGTATAAATAGTGCGGCGATATCGCGCCAAGGTGCGTGTAGGTATTACGGCCTTAATTTTGTTTAAAAAAAGTATAGATTTCTCAGTACAAAGATCGCACGAGGTCTTGATTATGGAACTTTTGGCCCTCGGACCAAAACTCGTTCCCCGTTACGAAATAAAATAATGACGGTAAATCGAGTTTGTGTTTTGTTTTTAGCATTGTCGTGATAAGCCCTTGTTTGATTAGCTTTTTTTTCTGTCACTCTAAAGACTGGAACGTCTTGATAGATGAACTATTTTTAACTAAGAGAAACTGAGATGAGAGTTCGTTTTAAACGCAGATTAACAACCTAAAAGGAGTCTCCGCCTCAATCCAATTACTTAATTTACTTTATTGACATTTACCTCGGTAAGATATAAAAAAATAATGTTTCTTTTTCGGTCTATTCAAGAAACACTTGTCACAAAGAGAACTGGGTCTAAGCTATCAGTAATATTCTGTTAACTCCAAATGTAAACAAGAAAAAAAAAATCGTAACCGACAATTTACTACCTGTACAAAGCTAAACTTATCTTAAGTTGAATCAAAATGAATACTGTAGTGGAGTTAAACAGAACAAATAAACTTTTAACGCCTGTAGTAATCACGTGGGAACAAATGAGCTTTTCCCACTTTCTTCCAATTTCAGTGTAACTTTAATAGTGAAGCGAATAGATAAAATTCTCCGAATCTGATTAAATTTGTCGGACCACGGTACAAACATGACAATCATAATTGTTAAATAGAATTTAATATTTAAAGTTCTCGCTCATTGTAAAGAACCTAAATCGAGGTGAAGCTCTTGAATGTAGAGTTTTAACATAAAAAGCTAAACATTTCAATTAATCGTATATCGTGTCACGTGCTTGTAAAACAAAGGACCAGTGCTCCATATTAGCATTGAATCGCAAGCTCTAGATGTCATGAGGCCTTTGCTCAACAGTGGGATGATACAGGCTAATAGTTAAAGTAATAATTATGCGCCTATTGTGTGTCTATTTTGAAAGTAAATTTTGTGCAATAAAAAACCCTGAATATTATAATATTCAGAGTTATGTCCAATGCTAAGGCTGGGTTCAATGTTAAGGTACAAAACAGGTTCAGGTAAAAGAAAAAAAACAAATTACTGCCTTAATCCTACCATTTGTACAAACAACATTTGCAAATATCGGTTGAAGTTTTAAGCCACACTGGCAGCTGTATTCCACATTGCTACACCACATCTCAACTACAGGTAAAACTTTTGTCTGTAAACTTGTAGATAGTGCACTAATGTTCTACAACGTCGATAAACATCTTTTTATCTTCGACTGGAGCCATAAACGTTCTCCCATTGTTAACCATTCATCCAATTTTAGGTTTCTTCCGACAAATACAACCGTAGAAAGAACTCAATGGGCATACAAAACTTGCAGCGTTGCCACGTTGGAAAGCAATACTGATCGTTTGGCCTAAAAAATAGGACAGCCCATAGGTCAAATGAAGAATAGAGCAACCGACCCTGCTGTTTCAACCTTAAGCAGCTCAAACATGCTGAATCCGTTTCTATATAGATACTTGTAATATAAATCTGTACTTTAGTGCTGGCAATATACAAATATTGTATTTAAAACTTGTCATATAAATTGTTTTTTTTTTCGGTACCGCAGACCACACTCACATCCAATTCTTTATTAGTTTTTGTCTAATATGGACTGGAATTTAACGCTTTGCTGGATTTGCGCTCGTGTAGACCAGATCTTATTCAGTTAAAAGTTTCACAGGGAAATGAACTTTTCATGGAACTTTTACAAATCCAAAGAAAACTCTCCAGAGAACAAAAGTTATTATTTTATTACTTTTGATCCTTCACACTACATACACACACACAGATTACTAGTCTAGATTTAAATGACACAGCCTATTTAAAGAAAATGATCTATGTTTAAAGCCTTTCTTGCTGTATGTTTTAAAAGAGTATAAAACGTATCTTTGAATTATCAGAACTGTTACCAACAGGATTTTAAATCTGAAGTTCTAAGCCACGTGGCTTAGCATTGTCATATTCCTGCTTGAAAGTACGTCTTTTTATGACAGTCAATGTCGGCATTTCTGTAATAAAATAAGTGACCACTTTACTGCAGCACTTTCGAAGCTTCCAGAGAAATGTGAAAGTCTGTCGGTTTTGGGATACGTTTACACCTATATAATAATTAGATCCAATAACATTAAGCTCAAAATTCGGCAAATCACACGTGCCATAAAGCTTACACGTGGACGGCAGAAAAAAATGTCACAGGACGCGTTCCGTTCTTGGTTATTGTGCCCACAGTCTTCTTACCTCGATAACCAGCGAAATGGTCCGGTGAACCAGCTGCAATTTGCATCCCGTTACAAAACCTACCAACTTTAACACACCATAATATACCAACCTATTAATTTACCAATAATCGCTCATTACGTTGTAATTTTCTGAAAACGGGTGTTGTATAACGATCACGTCTATCCTTGGGAACAAGCATGTGAACCAATGTCCAACATTATTACATACTCTTTCGGGACCTATAGCTTATAACTGCACACACTTCACACATGCCTCACATAGACACGACAATAACACCAGGCACTTACAAGTGGGATATCAAAGTGAGCCCCTAAAGTGACCCTTTCTTCAAATGTACTCAGGTAAACCCTACATGATAAGTGCCGTGTTGACATGGGTCACAGGTATCTGAATAATAATTTGTCTTGATAGCAATCATATAATTTTTAAATTCTCTAAACAGAAATAATTGCTTTTGTTTGCACAAGTCAAGAGCAGACAAGGTCTTGAAATTATTGCAGGATACGTGCTTTATTTCAACAAAACTTGAGATACAGACATTCTAAGTGTTCCCCCATTTACGAAGTCTCGCAGTTGGCACATAACATTATCCAGGTTTTAGTCGAGCTTTTTGTCTGAAACTCTGCCACGCTACAACGCTCTAATTAGAATATTTACTTGGCACTTATTATGCCTACTGCACTGTTTTCTCTAATTCCAAGGTTTTACTTTGAGATACAAGTACAAGAAGCGAACTGGAAAATGGACAAAGGAAGCGTGGTTTTGGCTGGTGTTTTGGTTTTGGTTGGGTTTGGTTTTGGCTTTAGGTAATTTAATTATTTCTGTATTACAAAACATAGCTCCATTAAAGATTTGTAGATACTATTTAGTTTTTGTCTCATTTGTGATTGTCATCCAATATACCAAAGAAACCATTAAAACATCATCGTTGTGATCCTAAACGTCTTTCGATTTCACCCTTCATCATTCACAGAAGAATTTTTGCAATGAAACGCATTAATCATACTCCTAGCCATTTTCAACAGATAATTTTTAAGAACAAAGATAGTCTTACGTTATGCGAACATTATTTGATGGGGTAAAAACATTCTGTTAACGACTCAACCATCTTTGTGACAGTACTCTCACAAGCCACTATTAATCACATCTATCGAATCAAACTATACCTACCTACATAAATATTATGAATGGCCAGGCCAAGATTTCATCATGACCCGTAGGTGCATAAATGTGATTTGAATTTGGATCTTCAAGTTATCAAGCATAGGTAATATTTAACTATTACCACAAATAAAGTTTTGTTTCTACTAAAGTACGACTCAACCAAAGAGTTCCCACTTTTCCGCGGTTTTAGTTGCTGTCGACAAACAAAATAATGAATCGACTCAATTTAATGGAGGTGTTTTAGTGGAATAAGAGGAACTACTAAAGTAAATTAAAAATTGAACAGAAAACACAAAATAACGTAATAATGATAATGTATATAATTTGCAATGTGACTGTTGTTATTTTGTAATGTTTGTGTGGGCAAGTCCAAAATATTTGAATTTTTTACGTATAAGACTCAGCCAACAATATCTGTGGCTGTAATGGCAGCACATCATCGCAACGCTCATTGATTTTTATTACCTCGTATGATATGCGAAATCTTTCTCTGCGGAATAAAGATGTTTCCGTTTTAAATCAATCGCTGCACTTAGGATTCCAGTGTTAACTCCGTCGCTTGGCTCAGGAGTTACCTCAGAGCTCCAAAGCTCCGTGAATCCTAGAATCCTTCATTACGTTCAAGATTCAATATAAAGACTGTGACTTAGGACACTATCTCCTTAGTGAATAATTTACTACTCACATCATCCGTGAGGTTTAAAATCGAGTTTTCGCTACGATTAAATACAATATCAAATACAAAAAGTCTAGGTCAACTAGCAAATTGTCTTATAACTATAGCCTTAACAATGTCTCAAAATTATCTACGAATAATAAAAGTTGTGTAAACGATTTATTCGTGATCTGTTGTTATATAAGGATAAAGTCTTCTATTAAAACATATATTGGTATGTTGGTTTTCGGCTACTGTGTACTGATTCGTCTAGGTATTTAAAAAAAAAAAAATGTGCGTTTTATATCTGCAAAATAAACTATTTTTCTTTCATCCTATTTAAATCACATTCGGATTGGATAAATGAAAGCTTTTTCAAAGACTTGGGATATCCTTGATGTGTGGTACGCAAAATTAATGTTACTATCATTATGGCATTATAGTCTACAGGTTTATTTTTTTAAGAGTATATGTTGGTTTCATACCATCTGGCTTAGTGAACAGTTAAAGGGAAGTGCCTTTAGCGCGTTTTAATTGAGCGCTTAGTCTCAACTGTCGACACAATGTCGGTACTTTTACAAAGTTAGTCTCTTGAATAATGGCGTTCTCCGAAGTTACGTAACTTCATTTTTTAAATAGAACCTGTATTTTCTGACAGCATGATTTGCATTTAAAACTTTGTTTTTAATTCGGGCTGGAGGAATGTATGTTTATTAATCAAGAGTCTGCGATTGTTATAATCGCAAACTCGGGCTTACAAGAAACACAAAATGTAATGTCATGAATGTAATGAGCTAATTTTACGTACAAAATATTTTTTTAAGATCAGAGGACTTTAACTTAGTACAATTTACGTCAGTTCTACCTTCATCACTGTTTGTCGATTGTTCCAATAGTAACAAAATAATGAATGCCTCTCCCTTAGAAACTTACTTGAGACTACGCGGTGGCATGCCGAATGGTATTTCTTTAATCGAATTTGATTTAATTTTCCTCCTTCATTTGTGAGCAAAATTTAATTTGTATATCTTCGGGGAGTGCAAGCGTTAAATTATGGATTTATTTGTTACTTTCAACCGAGAAAGTTCAAAATAATACTTAATATTAATTAAAATTTCATTTTTAATGGAATGTTTACATAAGGAATGACACGCTGGTAAGCGAAAAAATTTGAATACAAAATCTAAGTATTATTAGTTCAGATTATTTAACTAGGCTTACTTAGGTGCTTGTTTATTAAGCTACTTCAGTTCCATTGCTCGGCAGTCCATCTATCAATTCCAATTTTCCTTTTGTGTACATACAGTAGGTATCACGAACCGTACTCTCATATTTTCCAAAGTTACCACGAATCACTCAAAGTCAACAGGGATGCCTTTTACAATATGAAATAACCTATTCACTCCTTTCAATTAGTAGTATGTTTCCGAACATTCATTATACCCCTGTGCAGATGAACCTACTCTTTTGTTTAATTAATTAATTATTTAAATGAAATGGCACTTAATAAAACAGTTGATTATGAAAAAAAGTGCTTTTAAAGGGTCTCAGTAAGAAGCAGGCAAACAAGGATGCTTGTTTCAAGCATGCAGCATGCAAGCAGGCATGCAGCGTGAAAGCAGGCATACAGCGTGCAAGCAGGCATGCAGCGGGAAAGCAGGCATGCAGCGTGAAAGCAGGCATAAAGCGTGCAAGCAGGCATGCAGCATGCAAGCATGCTTGCAGCATGCAAACAAGCATGCAGCATGCAGCGTACGAACACGCATGTAACATGCAATCAGGCATGCAACATGCAGCAAGCATTGTTTCTGTCACGGCTCCTCAACTCGCGGGCCGCCCCACCCCTCCGCGCCTACGCGGGCTTAAATTAGACTCTAGGGGTAGGGCAGACAACTATTTGTGTGTAGAGTAACAATTTTGGTTCTAGGATATGCGGGTTTCCTCACGATGTATTCCTTCACCGTTTGAGGGCAGTGGTGATTAAATTATTTGCAAAAAGTAAAGCGCCTGCCTGGGTTCGAACCCAAGACCTAACACATCCTAAGTCACGACCAAATTTACAACTGGGCCACCACTGCTCTTTCACAACTCTGGATTTATTCATTTACTCTGGTTTATGTATAACATTAAATAAAAAGCCTTTATTGTTGAACTTTGTTTAAATTACAAGAGTTACTTATTTAACCTTATTATTAACTGTTGTACTATTAACTACTATTATTTTATACTGTAAGCTGATATTCATTTTTAACCTTAACTAATACAATATAACGAAACTTTATTTTTAATTCGGCAAACGGTAATATTATTCTATTTCAACTTGTCTTCCGACAAAGACCTCATCTAAAGATCGCCATTCTGTCCTGTTCATTGCTGTTCGAGTCCATGTTGGGCCCGCTATTTTCCTGAGGTCATTCTCCCATCTTTTTGTCTGTCTTCCTCTGTTTCTTTTGCTGTCAAGTGGTTACCACTCTGTTTTTTGTTTTGTCCATTTTTCTTTTTTCTCTCTTGTCATGTGTCCTGCCCACCTCCACTTTAGTTTTTTGTATGTTATGTATACATTCTTGAATTTGGTTCTACTTTTATGTCCTTTAATTTTTCCCGATCTTTTCTTTTAATTCCTAATGTACTTCTCTCAATTCCGTTTTGACAAACTTTTATTTTATTAGCCAGTTGTTCTGTCAATGCCCAGGTTTGACACCCGTATAGTAAACATGATAGAATGCACATGTTATATACCTTCCTTTTGTCTTTCATCGGCATTCCTTTGCTCTTCATTACTTCGCTAAGTGACCAATATCTTTTCCAGGTGTTAGCTATTCTTCTTTCTATTTCCTTTTTCATGCAGTCTTCGGTAGATATTAACTGTCCTAAGTATATGTATTCTTGTACGTATTCTATTTGCTCATTAATCACTTTTATGATGTCTGTTTGTGAAGAGTTGGTCATAATTTTTGTCTTAGATAAATTCATTGTTAGCCCAGCCTTGTCACTTTCATCGGCTAGTTGTTGCAGCATTATTTGTAGCGTCTTTGGGTTTTCCGAAAAAAATATTAAGTCGTCTGCAAAACGTAAGTGGCTCAGGTTTTCACCGTTTATAATTAGTCCTTGATTCGTCCAATCTAGGTTCCTGAATATCATCTCTAAGACGGCTGAGAATAGTTTAAGTGATATGGGGGGGTTTATGTATATAATACTCTAAAGTTAGACAAAACATTAATAAAGATATTTTGATGGTTCGCGAAGTCATAATAACTTTTGAAGTCGGGGCGGGATGCTAGTAAATGAATAATAATAAAGAAAACAACATTTTTGGAATATAAAAAAAAATATAATAATCATTTATTATGGCGGATTTTGCCCACCAGTGGACGTCTGTCGACAAAAATGGCAATGATGATGATTGCCTATTAATTGGTAAATTAATTAACAATGATTAGATCTAACGTGTTAAGAACAAAAGTTTATTGTATCATAACTCTTTTTTTCTTCATAAATTGTTCATTGTTTTTACGAATTTACATTAATAAGATGTAAAACATATCCTAAGTTAAGTATTTATACAGTCTGTTTTACAATATTTATGTACATTATTATCTTTGAGCTTGTTACATATTACATCCCTGTTTCCATGTCACTCGTTTACCAAATGTAATTTATACCATCCACCTAAGTGGGCGCTTCTTCTATGCGCTGAGAACAAAGGTCGGGGGCTCGGCTCGGCGTCCTGTTGAGTAGGAAGTCTAGGTCATGTGATATCTTGTGCAACACTTTGTCAGTTTGTATTTGTATGGAGGGAGTAGTTGTTGTGTCGTAGGAGTGTGTGTTGACTGTTTGTATGTGTGCGTGGTTGTGGTCGTCGCTGTACTCGCGGTGAATGGATGGCAAGGAGCTACTGCTCAACAACTGTGGCACGCACTTCTTGAGACAGCTCTTGATCGGTCGAGCCGAGACGTCGGGCGCCGACTGACTGCAGATTGTGCAGCTCTCCTGGGAAATCATGTCAAGATTGTAGTTCCAGTTGAAATTTAAAGTGAATAAATGTCTTTTAAAGTTAAATTACCTTGGGAGTGTCGGTGCTGTCCTTGTAGGTGCGCATGTTTGTGTTGTGTGGTGGCGCGTGCGTCGCGGGCAGCATGCGCAGCTCCACACACATACGTGACACGTGCGGCTGTGAGCGTGTTTGAAAACCGTCACCACCTGCGGGAAATCACATATGTAACTATACTACTATATGGTGTGTTCTCTAAGATATAATAATATTAAATTGCAAGTATTTATATTAGAAGTCAAATTACAGCCCCTACAATATGATGTGGTCTACAATAATAGCCCAATAATCCTTTGAGATTTCTCAAAATACCCACAATCCAGTCCTCCTAAGTACCTACCTAGTCTACTACAAAAAGTATTCACATAGCATTCACTACCTGTGGGTATGAGGTCGCACAGTGCACGCTCGTGTGTGTGCGGCGACTGCAGCTGGTGCTTGTACTCCACGCACCGCACTATATCCGCCACACACGTGCCGGTCGATTGACGCCTGCAGCAACAAGGGAACATGTCAGATTTCATGTAGAATGTACTTTCAGTACAGGAATAAACTAGCGACCGCGTCTGAATGAACGTGAAGTAATACCTCAGACCTCACCTGTACATGGTATTCGGGCTCTCTAACGTCGACGCTTGCCAGTAGGTGTTAGCGGGCGACATATGAGACGAGGAGCACTCCACCTGGCGAGCTTGCTTAATGTATACTACAACAGAACGATTATAACAACTTAGAAGTAACTTGATAAGCTATAACATTCATGGCAAGCAAGCCATAAAAGAATAAACCTTTAATGAGAGGTTTAGATTACAGAATTGTCTGTCCGATACATTTTTTGGTCGAAAAAAACATGTTAAATTATGTTCTAAGTTGGTACAAAATATCACAATAACCTTCGTTTTGTTCATAAGTACGGAACGACTATTTTTGCTGTTGAAATTAGGAATAAATAGAGATTACTAAACAAAAATAACTTGATGAGAATCTAGTCTTTACTAATTGTATTAAAAAAACCGACTTCCTCAAAAACACTACAAAGTGAAAAATAACTTTAATTTCTGAAGTCGATGTCTAAGTATAAAAATATTAGTAAATCCAATACTTTTAAAATATTGTATCAAAATATAGCGAGTATCTTATCAAAACAGGAAATACTAGAACTAACACTACTGAGAACCCGACATTCTATGTTTCTCTGAAACCTTTATGCGTGCCGGTAATGAAAAATATTTAACCCTTAAATACATTGTGATGGAAAATTCCCTCAACCAATTCAATATCAGTTTTTCGTTTCCGTTCTAATAATTTTTTGTTTTTGTAAATAGAAAAAAGTGGTTTATTATCTCACTACGCATTTTGTTCTCAGTAGGTTAGTTCTGATTACATAAAGATGTAAATTTCCACCAATACTAACTTACATCCAAATAAATTTAATTTGGTTTAAAAGTAAAAATCATGCATTTAAGGGTTAAAATCAAATAACTATATTTTAGCAACTGCGTTTAGTAGAAACAAACAGAGAGGGGGAACCTGTATTCTCACAAAACAGGGTATTATACACAATGAGCTTACTTACATATAAAAATATGCAACGCAAAAATCATTTGAAGCCTGTGGCATTGAAATCCCATTTCACAAATTGTTAATAGTATGTCTATATAAAACGCCAAAGTCTGACCCCAATGAATTTTTGAATAAGCTAGATTAATGTAAGCGTGAAACATACAAAAAATATGGACCAAACACAAAAATAGTTATTGTTGGTGATTTTAATATCACTACCTTAAAACTAAGAAAAGTATTATTTAAAAGACCTACCTACCTACCTACCCTTTTTTAAAAGATTTATGTTATACCAACAATCTACAAATGCATATTAATATTCTTACTCGTAAAGACGCTTGTATAGGCCACATTCTAAGTAATATAAAGACAACATCGGCACGCGTGGCATGACCACCGTAGAAATGGGTTTTGCCTATTCTTGGTAGAAATGAGATAGAATTGTCATGCTACGCCACCATAAAATGGTAAAAATCTTTCTATAATCTTAATTTTGTCTTTTATCTTTCTACAATTTGTAATTTTATCTATTCTTCCGTCGACAAAACCCATTTCTACGGTGGTCATGCTACGCGTGCAGCAAATGTTTTGCTTCTTTATTTATCTGACCATGACACTGCCCAATTATTATAATTTCCGGTAAAAGAGAAAAATTTGGAGTCTAAATCCTACTACATTTACAAAAAAGACCGATCATATAAAAAAAATCAGAGAATGCCTGAAAAGTTTATCATGGTCAAAAGTACATCTAGAAACTGATCCAAATAAGGCTTTTAATAAATTTCATGATCTACTATGTCTGTTATACAACTTATGCTTCCCAAAAATAAAAATTAATAACTATAACACATACCAACAAAAATGGATAAGTAAGGGTCTAAGAAATAGTTGTAAAACTAAACGATCTTTACGATATCTTTACTACAAAAATAAAACTGCAATGTTCAAAACAAAATATAAAAATAGTCAAATATACTGAAAAAAGTGCATTATTAAATCAAAAATGAATTCTAATATTAATTACATTGAATAAAGCCAAAATAAATGTAGAGCAACGTGGTCAGTCATTAAACATGAGATTGGGAATACAGAATGTGACAATAATATCTCTGAATTACAAGTAGATAAGCAGATACTAACGAATCCCACTGACATGGCGAACGCTTTCAATAATCATTTTATTGACTCGACAAATACATGTAATAATTTACTAAACTCTAATACGGTTTCAATTCCTAATTCCATGTTCTTTAGTTGCATGACTGAAGATGAAGTTAAAAAGGAGATAATGAGCTTAAATAACACGAACTCCGAAGGTTATGATGGAATTAGCACAAAAATGATTAAAGCGTGCAACAGCGAACTATTTTCCATATTTACATATTAAATTAACCTTTCTTTTTCATCAGGTGCTTTTCCTGATGCCTTAAAATTATCAGTTGTGAAACTACTTTACAAAAAAAGCAATAAAAATGACGTAAAAAAATATCGTCCGGTTACTCTTATTCTTATTTTATCAAAAGTATTTGAAAAATGTATGCTCAACCGACTTGTCAACTTTTGTAGCAAAAACATTATAGCAAATGACCAGTTTGGATTTCAAAAGCAAAAGTCGACAACTCAGGTAATATTTTCCCTTTTGAGCAATATTCTGAGTAATCTAAATAATAACCACATAACCACAGCGCTTTTTTTCGATTTGTCACAAGCGTTTGACTTTGTAGCACATGACGTTATTATTCAAAAAGTTACAAAGTGTTGGTATAAGAGGACTAGATTTGCAGTGGATTAAGTCTTATTTAAGTGATCGGAAACAAGACGTTGTCATAGATAAAGTATTGTACATAAAAACTTGCTTACATCGTTTTCTTCTGAGTCCAGGGAAAAAAATGCGGCAACCCTCAGGGGAGTGTCTTAGGACCCTTATTATTTATATTGTACATAAATTACATACAACGAGTGACTAATCATAGATGTATCATGTTTGTATATACCTCTGATCTTTCTGTGCGTCATGTTTGGCGCAAATAAACGTATTTTCTTTATTTCTTTATATCAATTATAGTGACGTCTGGTAAGAAGCATAAATCAGTATTTGAACATGAAATTGACATTAATAATACTATTGAATTTACCAAATGAACTAAAATTATTAATAAATACAAACTCATTTAAATACCAATTATATAAATGGCTGAATTGACACTACTTTTATGAAATTAAAGGTTTTTTGACTTCTAATCTAAATATAAATATGTTGTACGTGTATTAACAAAAACGTAAATGACTATTATTGTATTAGGTAACCTGCAACATTGTTTAATTCGTATTTAAATCGTGAATGTGTAATTATTTTGCATGCAATTAATACAATTTTTGTATCGCTAAACAAGTGGACATTATATAAAAACCAAACTGTTACAACTTTATACCATGTTTAAAGCAAATAAAGACTTATCTAAGGATCTGTATTTGAGTTTTTTGCCACCGACTTCTGAAATTAAAGTTATTTTTCACTTTGTAGTGTTTTTGAGGAAGTCGGTTTTTTTAGTAAAAAAGCTTTTATTTTTAACTTTTTAGTTATGGTATCTACCCTGCACTAATTCCTATACCACTACTCGCCAGGTGAAATTTAATACTTTACTGCTGCTGTAAATCGTTGAGGAATTCCCTCGAATGTCTGTCTATGTTCTCCATCATCAGACCTATAATGGTATTTATAAGCATTATGGGGGCTTTCTCATCAATAGAAATGAATTAAGTTCAAACACCAGGTAATTGCTGTAAATCGTTGAGGAGTTCCCTCGACTGTCTTTCGGCTCCATTATCAGATCAACTCCGGACCTTAATTAAATAGTAGTGATAAAATTGGCACTTTGAACCGCATAAAGTAAACCCAACAATAGGGAACTGCTGTTAATCGTTGAGGAATTCCCTCAACTGTCTATAGTCTCCATCATCCGACCTGTAACGGCACTTATAACCCATATGGGTGCAAAGTTCTCATCAATAGAAATGAATTAAGTCCAAACACCGGGTAATTGCTGTAAGTCGTTGAGGAGTTCCCTCGACTGTCTTTCGGCTTCATCATCAGAGCAACTTTAGACCTTCATTACATAGTAGTGCTTTAAGAAAATTAATAAAAAATAATAATATAATAATAACATATATAATACTAAACGCAGTAGTCGCCCAAAAATTAAAAATCAGCTCAAAGGGATACAATTTTCGTCACTGGAAGATGCGCTGTCAGCGTTTGAGCAGGATGTAAACGATGTGTCTGCGGCGGACTGGAAAAAGTGTTTCGAAAACTGGTTCAGATGCATGAAACTTTGCATAGAGGCTAGTGGAGAGTACTTTGAAAAGATTTAATAAAAAAATATTTACGTATAGAACACTTCTTTTTATTTTCGCAAAACTTTGTGAGTGGCCCACGTATATACGGTCGAATTGAGGAACCGCCCCTCTTTTTTTAACCGACGAAAAAAGAAAACGAAGGAGGTTCTCAATTTAACGCGTATATTTTTTTCATGTATGACCACGCATAACTCTTTACATAGTAGTCCTATTGTAATAATTATTTTTTTGTTGGAAAGGATATACTTCGAAGGTGGTTCCATATAAATTTGGAAAACGAAATCGAACTCTAAGGGTCGGAAAACAGGGGATGATTGATTGTTCACTCACTGATTGTAATGTATAACGACGCATAACTTTATACAGAGTAGTCCGATTTTGATAATTCTTTTTTTATTGAATAGGGTATACTTTGCCAAGTATTATTAGTACATTAAAGCCACAAAAAATAAAAAATAAAAAAATTTTGACAAAAAATAAAACCCCCGAAAAATATCATAATTTTAATGTTTATTATTTTTTTGCTTTTCAGTTTTTTCGGCGGTTTAATTTTTTGTTAAAAAGTTTTTTTGAAGTTGCTTGATAATTTAAATGATGTTCGATGGTACGCGCGTCACTTGAGTGGCTTGAGCTGGCTTATGGTGTTAACTGCCGGTATTTAATGAAAATTCACATCAAACTAACTCATCAGGTCTTATTGATACTATTCTTTAGTAGTCACATAGTTACAACTCATTCAATGATAAAGCACTATAATATTTAAGGGGCAAAATATGTGTCAAAAAGAAGAATCTCACTTACGACTATGTGAGACATCGCCCACGGGTGGGTCCTGCCACTCGCTGTGAAAGGAAAGCGTGAGCAGGCGTCGTGCTGCCTGCAAACACTCCTCATCCATGATCACATAGCACACTAGCATCGCTATACCCTGGAAGAAAATGGGAGATTTCGAATTCCCTTAGTCTATCGACAGTAACAATTATAATAAGATTGTAATATCAGATACTAAGTTGGTCTGATATAAAAGTTTTCTTTTTAATTTTAATTGAGTTAAGATGACTTACTCTAATCTAATTTAGATTAGGTTAGATTAAGTTGACTCACATTAACCAGCGCGGTGGCGGCCATTACTACCACGTGCGTCATGCTGGTGTCTCCGGGCTGTAGGTACGACACTCCGGCCGCTTGCGTCGCACACGTAGTACTCAGTAGTATTAGTGTGTGCTTCACTACTCGTGCTTGCTCGCACACGTCCTTTTGTGTTCTCGGCTTGAGTTGGCGTGCTCGCCCGCTGAGCGCTAGCGCGAGAGCAAGCGTGAGCACGGATATTAGTGCTTGGCCTGCAGCACACACGGTGTTGGCAGCTGACCCCAGCTGCAGCGGCGCTCCGCCCCACAGTCGAGCTGTTAGCCAGCATAGTGTGCACACACCTGCAACCAGTTTACGTGAGTATGATGACATGTCCGGCCCTACTGCACACCAACCCGTCTGCTCCTACACATACCGCACAGTAGTCCGACAGAAGGCATGCGAGCGGCTGTGGCAGCCAACTCGGCATGCAGCAGCAGCAGCGCAGCACACAACGCGGCGCAGCCCGCCATCCACCACAGTGCCACCATCCAGCCCACGCCGCCTGGACATGCTACGACCTGTCCGACATATTAGCACACCTCACTCACTTAGTACCTGATGCCGCTACACAGGACTCTGGTTATTTTAGCTTACCTGGTTCGTATCACATTTAAGTAGAGCAAACATAGCTGCAAAATGAAAGCCCGCAGTGGCCGCTTTGAGCACCACCAGTAGCCTGGTTTTTCTCTCAACGACCAGGCTTAAGAGCTGCAATAATGCTGCCACAAGACACATCGCACCTCCCAGGCTCACTGAGATCTTCACGATACCTCTTAAGTCATTCTCTATACCTGTCTGAAAAATAGTCTTTGAGTGCTTATCGAATGTAGCCTCATATTACATTAATTCTCTTATAGTACTCACGAATGCCTCCCGGTCCACAGTGAAGAGTGCAATGGTGGCGGCTCCTCGACAGCGGCACGCGACGTGTGTGGGCTCCAGTACGCGCATATCACACGCTTGCGTTTTCCACACGTGTGGAGCCGAGCGCGACCGAGCACTACACGCGAACTGAGCTGCTGCCACAGAAAACAACTACGTAAGCAAACATACATTTAGATGACTTAGCTGTCGGGCGTTGTTTTGGTGTCTTACCAATAGCGCTATAATTCTGGGAGTGCGTGAATAGCAGAGTGACAGTGTGAGAAAGCGTGGTATCAAGTCCTACGCCGCTGACAGATATCTGCACCTGTTGTGATGCTACTGTGTACTCTGTCACGCGACCGGATCTGGAACAGTTGCTACTATAACTAACGTGTAGGAGGGAAACAAATACAAAAATAAACATCCAAATACCAAAAACTAAGGAACAAAATATCTTCAACGCGAACACTGCAAATAGTAATGGAACCCGCGCTATGGCGAACACTTAGATCGCATAAAGTTTATACGTTATGGATCCACTTGTCTCGAAGAAAAATCATTTGCAGCATTGTTTTTTTTTATAAATCGTCATCGACCAGCAGATTAAACTTTTCTTTTAAAAACTATAAATATAGCTACCGAAATAACACAGTCCTAATCTCCTACATAAATTGCATTTCAATTTCCCTCTCAAGTCTGTTAGATTTAACCCGCCAATATCCATTCCTTGTTACTCTTTTAAGTACAAAAAATATAAATAGAAGAATAGAAGTGGACTTTAATATATTCAGTAAAGAGTTTTCATTTGAACCTCTTATCAACAAACCTTTTCTGTACGCAATCGGCTAAACTGACTTTTTAGAAGTCCGCAGTGCTTAATGTCTCATAAAAAGGTATATATTTTTAATCACTCAAGTTAGTGCTCCTAAGATTCATATAAAATTTTCTGTTTTTACCCCTGCAAGCTGGCAATTTGCTCATATGTATATCTTTATACATTTTTTATCCTTACCTATACTCGACGTATCTTCTCAACGACGGCAACCTTGCTCCCAGATTATAATACATCACAGTGACCACGGAAGCATTGCCAGTTCTATCCGCCAGCTCTACTCCTGCTGAGGTCACGAGCCACTCCTCAGTCCCCTTTTGAGCTGACTGAAGCTCGAAGTGCGCTACATTGTCGTTGTGTACTGGTTTCGTTGTGACTGTGAACTCGTGGTAGCTCTTGTCGAAGACACTCTTCATGCCCGTTGTGTCGACAACCGCGTTTTGTAGATCAAAGATTTTCTGATAGAAGTAGTATGGTCAATTAATGTAACATACTTAACTACTGAAATTGAATTTGCTTTAACTTCCTAAATTTTGAAGCAACTACTTGCCTCTTCATCCAGAAAAGCATCAGACTGAGTGAGCAGATGATCATAGATCCGCAACAGATGTTCCGTGCTGTGGTACCTGTCGGCTGGCTGAGCTGCAGCAGACAACAAGTAGTGCAGCATGTGTGCTGCATGTGTGAGGGGTGTCTTGCCTTCGCCCGGGTGTGTAGGCAGGGAGCGCAGCACTGCTCCGTACTGTCGCAACACATCTGATACAGCGCGCCAAGAGTAGCCCAGCGATATCAGAGTGAACTAACAGCAACCTGATTGTTAGTGTTTAACAAAATCATCATAATACTTGCGCATTGTTTTTATTTACCTGCTCATAAATATCCCTGAGTGAGTCTGCCACACAACCAGAGAAATTTGGTAACATCCACTTGACGCCATGTTGTCTGATTTTCGGCTCACAAAACCTGAAAATAAGTTACCTACATAAACAAGTATTGCATGATAGAGAAACAATATTGTATTTTATTCGATTATTTCTTTTAGTATTACCAATATTTTTCAGTTACCTTGTTGTCTCTCCACTGTGGCCAGGTAGACAGGCGGCTGTTGCATGCGCTCCAGGAGCAGTCTTCGGCCACCACATGCCATAAGAGGTGTTACTTTCGCAGGCTTCGTCGTCAGGTCCAAGAGCCCACATGGTCACGCCTTTGGCGTTGGTGCCAGTTACCGATGATACTTGACATCGGAATTCGCTAGATTTCTATTTAAAAACTCAGGAGGTTTGTTAAATAGTATAAAGATGCAAATTTTTCTTATATTTTGGTATCCTTTTTTTATTTTTATATAATCCTTTACTTTTACCAAATTTTATCCAAATTTTATAATTTATTACATTCTGTGATTGTATTCTGTATAAGTTATAAATAGTATTGACCGATAACTTGTATGTGTGGTGCAAACTGTTAGTGTAAGTTGGTTATAAATAATAAATAAAATAAAATAAATCCTAAACGTATTCAATGCAAAAAAGTGCATAACATACCTGTACATTATAAAGCTTAAGTACGCTCCCCGCGGGGTACAGATCCTCCCAGACCTCTCTGCCCGGTGTCATCGGCAGCAGCATCCTCTCCCTCACCCAACTGAACCCAAGTGCGCCGTGCACCCACCCCGCTCCCGCCAGACATGTTATGCTCACGTTGTCGCCCTGATAAATTTTGTTTGTTATATTGCCAGTACGACTTAAGAATTTATTTTACTTCCGACCTTGAATGACTCACCTTATTGACAGTGATTGTGGAAGGAACGAGTCGTACATCGGGCGGTCTCAGTACCGTCAGCCTTAGCGCTCTACATCGTCTCCTGCCAGCATCATCAGCTGCACAGGACCACTTGCCACTGTCGGGCCTCTTCGCATCTGATATGCCTAAAACTGACATGTGACGACCGAGCGCGTCTTCTGACACCACGCGCATCCAAATGTCTCTGAAAATAGAAGCAGCTCACTGCTAATGGCAATGCTCACTATCTACCAACTGCCGCTCTGTCTTCTCGTTTTCCATGTATAGTTATAAATGACTAATGTGGGAGGCAGTCTCCAGCAGTGGACGTCTTTCGGCTGGAATGATAATGAAAAATTACAGTTTGCTCTATATTCTGTTGTAAAATCCAACTCACTTCGACTGAATATACTAGCTGTCGTTTATATAAAGTACTAGCTTTTGCCCGCGGCTATACCCGCGTGTATGTCGGAAAATAACGCAAGAGGACGTACTACCGCAGTAAGAATGCATTAATACAGGTTATGTAGGTAATATATACTCTGTGTACCATTTTCGATCCAGATCCATTCAGCCATTTTTGCGTGATTGAGAAACAAACATCCAATCATACCGCTAAAATCTTAGCGCTAAAACCAGTACCGAACTCTTCGAAATCGCACAACTAGGTTTTAATACTGTGACTAATTGGCTTCAAAGAAATTTACTAACATTAAATGCTGAGAAAACAAAATATATTCACTTCTCCATGCGCAAGCCCCAACTTAAGTTTGCTAACCCGCATCTATATGCCCATCAATGTGGTAACTGTTCAGTCAACAAATGTAACTGTCCTTTTATCCTCAAAACGAGCAACATAAAATACCTTGGCATAATAATAGACGGCACTCTGTCTTTTAGAATACATATCGAAAGTCTAGTTAAAAGAGTGCGCAAATTAATATATGTTTAAAAAAAATTACGTACATTCGCCGACTCAAAACTAATCACACAAGTTTATTTGGCCTTATGTCAATCAATAATTCAGTACTGCATCACATCATGGGGTGGCGCACCAAAAACTAATCTGCTTCCTCTTGAAAGAGCTCAGAGAGCAATTTTAAAGGTAGCAAACTTCCATCCATTTTTCTTTCCCACAGATTTGCTGTATAAATCCTGCAACGTGCTGACTGTGCGCCAACTTTTCATAATGCACTTAGTATTAAAACAGCATACCATGCTTACCTACACTGCTGACAATACTAACAAAAGGCGGAATGATATAGTATGCACATCTAATGCAACCTCAAAACATGTTTTTGTAGAAAGATTTTTTACATTCTTAGGCCCTTTCCTGTACAATAGGTTAAATAGAAAACTAAGTATCTTTAAATTAAATAACTTTAGCTGTAAACAAATTATACTTAAATATATACTAATCATCGATTATGCACAGACAGAAGATCTACTTGTTGTCTGCAAATAGAACGAGTAACATAATATGCTATTTTACTATTACTTTCTTAATTTTAATTTAGTTTTTACTTTATACTCATTGTTAATTTATTAAATTAAGTATTTATGCACTTACCAGCCTGAAGCACAGGTTCAACCTAGTTCAGGTAAATGAGCAACTGTGCCCTATTTTAATTATTAAGTTACTTTGTAAATGTGCGCCTTTTTATAAATAAACGATATTATTATTATTATTTATTAATATACCTATTTTCATATTTTTAATATTAGTAGTAGTAAGTAGTATTATAATTCATATCACTTCGGATTCATAGTTTATGAGTATATCATGTGTGTTGGTGTTCTAAAAATAAAACTAACAGTATTCAGAGTAAGAAGACTGCGACATAGGGCTTGGTTCAGTTGAATATAAGTCTTCCTGGATTTTCTTAACGCTCCTATTTTACCTATACAGACACTCAATCATTTACCTGACACTGAACATATGATTGTTATATGAATAGTACTTTTGGCAGTGGCTTGGCCCGTATAGCTATCGGAAAATATCACCCGGGAACCTACTACAGGGATAAAATAGGTATCCTATCTGTTACGTATCCATGATATAATATATCTTTGTGCCAAATTCGATCTAAATCCGTTTGGCCGTCTTTGCATCATTGAGAAACAAACATCCAAAAATCTAAACATCTAAGCCATTTCGCGGTCTCTTACTTGGAATAATATTATTAGGTTTAATTTGAGTATAATGAACACACATGATATTCGCAATTACTATGAAGCCAAAGTAATATGAATTACAATCCTACTTATCCTGTACTACCCGGCCGCTGCCAACGGATGGACGGGACGGACGTACGACCGGCCAGCTGCTCTGCGCCCGCTTTTAAAATCTCTAATATCTTCTAAGATATTCATTTAAATTACATGCTGTAAAGGGCCATATTGATCTATATTAAATGCACAATGTATTTAAGGAATAACTAATTGGATAAGGATTAATGCTGTATTGCTTAAAATCGCTTCGTAAATAAGCCATTATTTCTCGTAAAAAGTAAAAGGATAAAAATTGGTTATTGTGGGTTATACTATCTTTAAAAATTATAGCCTATGTGTTATTCTATTGAATGAGCTATATTATTGTACACGTTCATTCAAATCTATTCGGTAGTTTTTGCGTGAAAGAGGAACAAACATCCATACATCTGTACATCTATACATACAAACATAAATAACAGTGGTAGGACACAAGCTTACTTACAGTCACGATGTTACGCTATAACAAACAGACTCTGCCTAATAAGGCAGCGTCTGTTTTGACAGATTTATCAACCTGGTTAGTTTTTAAAGGTTTAAAATATTAAACTAGAAAGTCCCACACACATTTAACGTCCCACTCACCTTGTAGTACCATTTAAGTTTATCTTGACACCATCTTTGTACCACGTGAAGGCGACGTTTGGTGATCCAAACGCCATACATGTCAGAATAAACTCAGATCCCTCCCATATTTCAGGGCGCTGGTTCACAACCAGAGTCTGCAAAAAGACCTCAAGTAAATGGACGATGATGTGGATGGATGTACTAATGCAACGATGAACAGACAGTTTGAAAAAAAAAATGTGTTAATTTTAATATTTCGTTGTTCGTGTATCTCCATTTCTCATAGGCTGAGGGTAAAATCCAATCTCAATAAATATCCCTATAAAGGAGCCGATCAGAATTTATGTGACGTTCTTTTAGTTATCGTTTAAGAATAATGAGTTCCGCTCGATTTTGTAAGAGTGCAATGTATAAATGGCGTTTTATCACATGTATTAGAGTAAAGCGATGTTTTAGGTGTTTCGAACAATAATTATTTATCAAAGAGATAAGGCTGAGCCAGGTTAACGAGTGTTATCTGGTAGCATGTGCGTTGGAAGTCTGAACACTCCGTCAACGAAGATAGGAGCTCGTCCAGAAGTAGTTCGATACTTTGGAATGAATCCTACTCTCGATGAATAAACTTTTTCGGCTGAAATCCATCGAGAGTACGGATATCTATCAAATCTTGCTGTCATTTATTCCTAGTTCGGGCCCCGAACTAATCTTATGTCTGTAGGTGAAACGGTGTAGGAAACACCCGTAACTTCGGCCAAAACTACAACTTTCTTACTTAGAGAATTTGCGCCCTGGAACTTGGCCATAGTATGTCGTTATAAACACACATATTTTTCCACAATTCGCAGAAGCACTCACGATTGCTCTATAGTTGATTTCACTGTATTAAGATTAAAAGTGTCATTAGAAGCGTGAGTTTTGGAAGTGAATTAAGTAGAGGATGTTATACTATTTCGTCACGTTCAAGATCGTACAAAAACCGCCAAGAGAATGATGATTTTAAGACGACAGATTAGTAGAATACACATAAGTAGGTACGTACCTGCAAGCTAAGCGCAGGCTGCATGTAAAAGTGCAGCATGTTGCGGAGACGTACGTGATGTGTGCGAATGCGCGCCAGAGCCACGCGCAATGCGCCCGCCTCGCGCCGCACACCCCACACGCGCACCCATACCACGCGCGCGCCGCCCGCTGATACCGCACTGACCATACACAGACCTTATATATATGTCGCAGGTTTTTCATAAAATAAGGTTTTTGATCAAAAATCTAGGTTTTTGATGAAAAACCGGAAGATGACACATTTTAAACTCAATTTCATCATAAACCTGTAACAATCCAGATTTTTGATCAAAAACCTGAACTACAAGGTGTCCAGAAAGGGTATCGGGTATTTTTAAGTTCAATGAAACAAAAAATATTTGTATGCAATAAAAAAGTTTATTGTTTATTATTATCATATGAATTGGAGAATTATTTGCAAAAGATGATGTTATCCAAATGATGACCGTTACGTTCCTGGCACTCTTCTAAACGGAAACGAAGATTGGCGATAACACGTTGACACATAGCTATCGATATTGCTGCCATTTCTGACCTGATGTTTTGCTTTAACTGGGTTAGATTCGTCGGATTGTTTTGATAAACCTTACTTTTAAGGTATCCCCATGCAAAATAGTCAAGCGGGCTAAGGTCGGGGCTTCTGGGAGGCCAGTTGATGTTACCCCTTCGCGAAATGACTTTATTAGGGAATAATTCGTTAACAACTTCCATTGAGTCATTTGAGGTATGGCAAGTGGCCCCATCTTGCTGGAACCACGTTCTTGAGTTGAAACCTGCAAACTCCTGCAACTCTGGGACCAAAAAAATTCGCAACATATCGCAATAACGGTCACTATTCACATTAATTGCTCGGCCTCGTTGATCTTCATGAAAATAAGGACCAATTATGCCTTTAGCAGACATAGCGGCCCAAACAACGACCTTTGGGCTATGCAGGGGTCGTTCATGCTTTCGTCTCGGATTCTCCACTGCCCAGTACCGACAATTCTGCTTATTAACATGACCATTCAGGTGAAAATTTGCTTCGTCACTGAACAGTATGTTGTTAAAGTTGTTAAACCGCTGCAGCATTTCGTTCGCAAAATTCAGTCGATTAGCATAGTCCGTATCCTTCAATTCTTGAACCAATTGAATTTTATAGGCTTTTAGATGTAAGTCTTTCTTTAAAATCGAATGTAAAGACGATTTTTTGATGTTCAACGCTTGGCTTCGCTTTCGGATGGATAAAGACGGATTTTGACGAACCGACGCCTCAACTTCTTCAATTGTTTCTTCATCGCGAACTGAACGAGGACGACCAGAGTTTTGAATTTTAACTGTCGCACCTGTATCCTCGAACATCCTGATCCATTTCCTAATGCTATCGTCACTTGGCGCGTGGCGTGTACGATATTCCGCACGATAGAGACGTTGAGCAGTCACTATTGAATCACCATTACGATAATACGCTCGTACGCAAAAAGCGCGATGCGTCCCCGAGTACTGTTCCATCGTGACTAAAACTCCACAAAATGGCGGACGCCACGAACCCCTCCCCGCACCCTTTAGACGCCCCGATTCGAATATGGCGCGAAAACAAATACCCGATACCCTTTCTGGACACCTTGTAGTTTGGGTTTATGATCAATCTGATATACATTTCCGTTGACAGGGACTTAGGGACTTCCCCTACTTTTGTTTCGCCTGCACTCGCGCGCGCCCCGCCCTTTCCCCGCTTCTTCAGTCACAAAATACAACTCAGACGGGCAACCCGCGTTCATTTTTGCGACAAATAATTACGTTAAATATAATTATGTGAATAAATCTCATTAATATTGTGCTAGCGCTTACTAAAAATAGCATTTATTTCATTTAAATAGATTTATCTGTCATAAAACCGTGATTTTGACAAGATCATTATCATAAACCCAAACTAGTTTAGGTTTTTGATAAAAATGTGGATTGTTACAGGTTTATGATTAAATTGAGTTTAAAATGTGTCATCTTCCGGCTTTTCATCAAAAACCTAGATTTTTGATCAAAAACCTAATTTTATAAAAAACCTGCGACATATACACCATCACAAGAAACACAACAAGATTTTTTAGTTAAGAGAAACTCACCTTACGTTTAGAACTTCTATTTCATCTTCTAATGTAATGTTTGCTACCTTTAAATAGCTTGTTAGCTGAAAGAGGTAAGCAAGTTGCTTTTAAATAAATCTTCCCTCCGGAATAATTATTATAATTATTCTGCGGAATTAATTATCAAGAAATACCTGTTTTATAACTTCCACTTGAGATATGTTTACAACAACTTGATCCACTACTTCCAGACTAGTATCAAATCGTGCTGATGCTGTAGAGACAAAACATTTGGAATTTAATAAATCATTCAGTCAATTACAGCAGTTTAACGTTATTATTAAAAACTTCCATGAAGTACGCTGTTTTTTGATTTCTTACTTCGGTTTCCCGTTTTCTATTGAGCACTGTACACATGTTATCGTCTTTCAAAAGTGTACGATTGATTGAGTGAATCCTCATATATCTTACAAATTAATTACATAACTAAAGGTTTAGTAATAACGATGCAGTAAAAGATCAATCGCCGCAATTATTTGCAAATAAGTTTCGTTCCCTTGGTACGCTTTTAAAACAATTTTATCACCGCTTCCTACTATTATCGATTAATGTAATCACTCACAGACGTCTGTTTCCTTCGGGTTACAGTCACAAGCTGTTCCTTCCTTACTGCAAACTTCTGTACATTCTTCTGTACCGCATGCTGAAGCAAATTTCACATCAATAATGATAATGTGCACGTTATAACGTGCAAGACATTATTACTAGTTGCAACAGTAGGTAGCACATCTTTATTTTAATTTAATGCCAATCAAAAATACATGGAAACAGTGACGTAAGAAATAACCATTCTCATTTTTAGGGAGTAAGTGCTGTTCTTAGAAAAAAAAAGCTAGAATTTGTTCAATTATTTCTCACCGGGTGGTGCTAGCTGCGCCTCACATAGATCGCCCTTGTAGCCCGGCGCACAGATACAGCTGACGGCTGCCGGGCCCATCTGTCTGTCGGCATACATACAACTTGCATATTGTACATTATGGTTGGATTAATAACGTCTAACAGTTGATATATTATGAATATTCATTTTTATTGAGTGGATATTTGTTACAAAAATTGTCCACACTGACGTGTCAAAAAGCGAATTAATTACGTAACTTAAGTTTGTGCTACTTTAAGTATAACCCCTTTTTATTCCAGAACACAGAATAAAAACTTTTTTACAAAAAAAAAAAAAACAACCGACTTCCTTAAAACACTACAAAGTGAAAAATAACTTTAATTTCGGAAGTCGGTGGCAAAAAAACCATAAATACAGATCCTAAGACAATGATCATAAAACAAGACAACTTTAATGTTTTTAAGGAAGTCGGTTGTTTTTTTTTTGTAAAAAAGTTTTTATTTTTAAATTTTTAGTTGTGGTATTCACCCCGCACTAATTCCAAACAAACAATGCATATTTATGCGATAGCAGAAATCGCGGTTGATTTGCTGTCATTTTTTAAAGAGTTCCGGTGTCTGTCTCCGGAATTCATCATCAGTTCTATATGAAAATTATATGGGACCATTTCGGAATAAACCTCTTTCGAACAAAAAAAGAATTTTGCAAATCCGTTTATATACGACGGAGTTATGGCCGAACATACATAAAAAAAAAAAAACATATAAACATCCGAATTGATAACCTCCTCCTTTTTGAATTCGGTTAAAAAACAAGAAAACTGTTGTTTACAAGAAATGTGTTTTTACACATTTCTTTTTCATATTACTTCAAGAAACTTAGAATTATATTCTTGCAGGAATTCGAGTAAAGTACGCAAATAAAATTGGCATTTTTTATGAGAAAACTAACTTCTACCGGCGACTTCGTCCGCGTCAAATTTTTGCTCCACTGACCCTTCCCGTCGCATCGAATTGCCTGCCAGTTTTCGTCCATTTTTCGTTGCCGCTCCTTTTGATTGTAGCAAGCCTATAGCCTTCCCCAATAAATAGGCTACTTACTCAACACAAAAATATTTTTTTCATTTCGGACCAGTAGTTCTTGAGATTACCGCGTTCAACCAAATAAACAAACTCTTCAGCTGTTGTAACGTTGTATGAATATCCACATATTCAATTAATTCATAATCAACGTTAATTCTTAACTTATAAAAATATTAGCGTATGGAATGCGAGGAATCCCTACACATTCCTCCGTGGGTAAGCTGACGACGTGATGTTTTTTGCGACGTCATAAAATGGTGCCATTTGTGGGTATCAGCGAACAGTCTTTAATCGTGCAGTGACGAAAAGTCACGTTTATGCGGGTAGTCTGCATCAATACACCAGTTTTTGGTGTTGTAAAAACTTGCAAACGACGACGTGATGTTTTAGTTCCACCGACAACGAAGTTAAGCGGAGTAAAGCGCGCACGAGTATAAATAGGCTCGCACTGGAGACCATACATTCATTTGATTGCCAAAACTTACTCTGGTAACACGTTCGCAAAATAGTTTCTTTCTGTATTAGACTCTTGCGACATTTTCCCGTGTCCAGACTTTTATTTTTATTAAGTTTGCATTGATTTAAGATTTAATAATCAAATATATATATTTCACAAGTGTAGTGTTTATCCCCGTGAAGGGTAAGTTTGCCAAACCAAAATTATTATAACTGCTAGCTCATGTATTGTTTTCTTTACTTAATAGGCACCTACAGACATAATTTATTTTGTGTTCAGATTTTTATTGTCTGTTGGTTTTATTCTTTTTTTTAAGCCTCGAGTGTGTCATACGCTCGCAGTGCCAATCGATGTTTTTAGGTGAGGATTCTTCTCGCTAATTTAACTATGTGTACTTACCATGTAAACTCCGCTCTGATGAGGACCAATACACACAAACGCCTTAGCGCTTTACGTCCTAGGCTTTCGCTTACGCGGTGAGGTCATCATCAGAGAGGGGTTACAGAGGACAATTATTTACCGCTGGACGTTGATTCCAGGGAACAAGATTGGGATTGATATTCCACTCCTCGACGTTCGTTGAGTTCGGCTGACTCACCCTACCGAACGTTCGAGACCTGCGCACACACTATCAAGCGGCACCCACCTGACCTGTTGGCGCCTTACCATCTCGTCCCTGCGGCCACCTTCACCTCGTGGTCAACTCCTCGGCGTCGCGTCACTCCAGCTACGCGATAAGCCAGGGCAGTACCTAGTGCGCCTACTTCTACAGAACAATTAAGTAACAAGTGACGGCCTTGTAGTCCACGATCCCATAATAAATTTTTTTTTTTTTGTAAACGTTGGTGAGTTTTTTTATTTTAATTACTCCCATCCGTTTCAATGGCGCCCAAAACGTGGTTTTTTTCTTGAAGGTCACTTGTTCTTTTTGTTCTGTGGTGGTAGTGTTTTATTTTGGTGTTTTGTGTGTTTTGTGTTTTTTTAATTTGTGTAAACGTTTTTATGGTTAAACGCAACCAAGGTGTACCCTACCCTACAATTTTTTTTTCCTATTCGCAAGAAGGGAAGTAACGATTTTTTTACGTAAATACGTAGTAGTAGGGCCCTTTGTGAAGGCCCGTCCGGGGAAGTACTACCACCACACTTATTGCAACATTTTTCGGTTGTAGGGTGTGGGTGCCGGGATCTCATTACAGGCACATATATACAACCTCATCACCTGGGTTCGTCTGCCTATAAAAGAATTTTTACTTTCTTTTCTTTTATATAGGTAAATTGTTTTTTTTTTTAATTGGTCATTGCTGACTATACTATTCTGTCAATACCAATATAGTTTTTTTTCAATTCATTTTGCAATTCATTTTTCAATTGTAATTTTTCTTAACAACTTTTCTTTTGTAAAGGTTCATATTATAGCAGACTATATTATTCTGTCAATACCAATATTATTTTCAATTCAATTGCAATTCATTTTTCAATTGTAACTTTGTTTAAATAACTTTTCTTATGTAAGGCATACACATTATTGCAGACTAAATCATTCTGTCAATATCAATTCAAATTTCAATTCAATTTTCAATTGCTATTTTTTTTAAACATCAAAAAAAACTTTTGTAAAGCGTACACATTGGTTGCAATAATTCCTTTTGTGTGTTTATTTAATTTTATTCTGGTGCAATTGTTTTTGTGCTTGGTTTTCTAGATTGTTCTCAACCAAAACGTTAGTAATTTTTTAATTAACATTGTAACAGACGGAGTCTTAGTACATATAACCTTTTTTTTTGTGTGTTGGCACTTACCCTACACTTGTGATTTTTTTTTTTTCTTTTGAATTTTTTCGTTTTTAAATCATGGCTTATCCAGTAAAGTTTATGTCGCTTCAAAAGTCAGAACTCGAGTACGAAGTGGCCATTAGAGGTGAATCACCTGCTGCCACGGTACAGGACTTACGTAAACAGATAGCTAAATGTGGACCATTATTTCCATCGGAAGACATTCTAGTTAGTCCCTTCGACCCAGAGAGAACTTAATGGGTGTAGTTTAATTTAAAATTAGTAGGCAAAAATAATTAAAATGAACATTATAATACCAATAAATGTTACCTTAATTTAAAGTTATCATTTCATCATACCTATCACTTTGTTTCTATAGAGCGGTAGCAACTCTTTAAATAAGCCCTTTGCAGGAGCGGTCGATTACTCCATAAATAAACCATAAATCATTAAAACAAAATTGTGTTTTTTCTATAGAGCGGTAGCAACTCTTTAAATAAGCCCTTTGCAGGAGCGGTCGATTACTCCATAAATAAACCATAAATCAAATCAAAATCATAAAACACAACTGTGTCTATAGAGCGGTAGCAACTCTTTAAATAAGCCCTTTGCAGGAGCGGTCGATTACTCCATAAATAAACCATAAATCAAAACAAAATCATTAAAACACAATTGTGTTGTTTCTATAGAGCGGTAGCAACTCTTTAAATAAGCCCTTTGCAGGAGCGGTCGATTACTCCATAAATAAACCATAAATCAAAACAAAATCATAAAACACAACTGTGTCTATAGAGCGGTAGCAACTCTTTAAATAAGCCCTTTGCAGGAGCGGTCGATTACTCCATAAATAAACCATAAATCATAAAACAAAATCGTGTTGTTCTTTAGAGCGGCAGCAACTCTTTAAATAAGCCCTTTGCAGGAGCGGTCGATTACTCCATAAATAAACCATAAATCAAAGAACAAAACTTATTCACCTAATACTAATGGTCTACACCATTAGTGTTGTTTCCTTAGAGCGGTCGCAACTCTTTAAATAAGCCCTTTGCAGGAGCGGTTGGTAACTCCATAAATAAGCCTTAAACCAAATAACAGAATTTTATCATCAAAATTTAGATTCAAATTACATTAAAAAAAAAAAAAATTTGGAAGCAGATCAGTATTGCTTCGTAAATGGTTATTAATTTAATAATAATATTTTATTGAACTCAATACAATATTAACATTATACTCTCGCTAAGTACACCTTATCTATGAAGAAAACTATTCGTAAGGCATCAGGTTAACGAAAACAGGATACCTAATTTTTTTATTATCGTGCGACAGCTATCTCTCGTATCTCTAAATACAATAGCTGCCGCTAGCTATGATTGTGAGACGTATGAAAGATGATTTTGATAGGTAAAACAATAGTTTAGCTCTAATTCTTCATGCGGATTTTGTCGTTGTTAGAAGACAAAATCCTTGACTGCGCGAGGGGGTATTGTAACGTTGTATGAATATCCACATATTCAATTAATTCATAATCAACGTTAATTCTTAACTTATAAAAATATTAGCGTATGGAATGCGAGGAATCCCTACACATTCCTCCGTGGGTAAGCTGACGACGTGATGTTTTTTGCGACGTCATAAAATGGTGCCATTTGTGGGTATCAGCGAACAGTCTTTAATCGTGCAGTGACGAAAAGTCACGTTTATGCGGGTAGTCTGCATCAATACACCAGTTTTTGGTGTTGTAAAAACTTGCAAACGACGACGTGATGTTTTAGTTCCACCGACAACGAAGTTAAGCGGAGTAAAGCGCGCACGAGTATAAATAGGCTCGCACTGGAGACCATACATTCATTTGATTGCCAAAACTTACTCTGGTAACACGTTCGCAAAATAGTTTCTTTCTGTATTAGACTCTTGCGACATTTTCCCGTGTCCAGACTTTTATTTTTATTAAGTTTGCATTGATTTAAGATTTAATAATCAAATATATATATTTCACAAGTGTAGTGTTTATCCCCGTGAAGGGTAAGTTTGCCAAACCAAAATTATTATAACTGCTAGCTCATGTATTGTTTTCTTTACTTAATAGGCACCTACAGACATAATTTATTTTGTGTTCAGATTTTTATTGTCTGTTGGTTTTATTCTTTTTTTTAAGCCTCGAGTGTGTCATACGCTCGCAGTGCCAATCGATGTTTTTAGGTGAGGATTCTTCTCGCTAATTTAACTATGTGTACTTACCATGTAAACTCCGCTCTGATGAGGACCAATACACACAAACGCCTTAGCGCTTTACGTCCTAGGCTTTCGCTTACGCGGTGAGGTCATCATCAGAGAGGGGTTACAGAGGACAATTATTTACCGCTGGACGTTGATTCCAGGGAACAAGATTGGGATTGATATTCCACTCCTCGACGTTCGTTGAGTTCGGCTGACTCACCCTACCGAACGTTCGAGACCTGCGCACACACTATCAAGCGGCACCCACCTGACCTGTTGGCGCCTTACCATCTCGTCCCTGCGGCCACCTTCACCTCGTGGTCAACTCCTCGGCGTCGCGTCACTCCAGCTACGCGATAAGCCAGGGCAGTACCTAGTGCGCCTACTTCTACAGAACAATTAAGTAACAAGTGACGGCCTTGTAGTCCACGATCCCATAATAAATTTTTTTTTTTTTGTAAACGTTGGTGAGTTTTTTTATTTTAATTACTCCCATCCGTTTCACTGTATAATATTATTATAGTATAGATATCAACGAAACAATGGTAAGTAGAAGATTATGAGTTCGCTCACCTGCATGTGCCGCCGTTTTTACAAATGTTGGATGTCTTCGGACACAGCGGACCCTCACCGCAGTCTGCTCCGGTGTAACCCTCGAAACACGAACAGTAAAACTCCCTGCCATGCGGAAATTATTTTGGAGTAAGCAACTAGTTTTGTAAATAATGGTGTCGAAATATCCACATCTAGTATTTGTCGTGCAGGTACATCATAATTTGTTACTAGTGAATGATGCTCACTATAATATTTAGACGTGAAGTGCTATGCTTCCATACTTGCGATACATTACTTGTTATCGATTCATGGTATAGGAAATGACTTAATCGTTAATTAATTTGCTATATTGTATTACATAGTTGTAGTGTATTGAAACTCACTGATAGTCTCGCCTGGCGTAACAGTGCCCCAGCAGTCTACACTCAATGGCGCTGCATGAAGTGCGTCCCGGTGACGGCGCTGCTCCTCGCACCTCATACGTTACATTAAACCCATACACGGATAGTAGACCCAGCGCCCTAAACTGAGTGCCTTCGAGTCTGTTCAGGGTTAGCTCCACCACCAGCACTGGGCTCTGGACCTAAAATTAAAATCCTAACTTTACAACCTGCTGAAATAGTGCAATCAATCCTTCAAATATATTTCGGTAAAGCAAACATTTTAGACTTTTGATCCCCTACTATGCTTAGTAGTAGCTATAACATTTTTTAATCTTGTTTTTCTACTAGCTATATGTGTGCATATTTATACCAACAAGGGTTTTCACCCTTAGCCGGAAAATGCTGAAAAAGCTGAAAAACATAAGTTTGAACCAATCACGGTAGAGACCTAGGGGATAGCTGCCATTTAGCTTCTCGTTGGCAGCAATCCTCTTGGACGCATGTATTTAGGGACGAATGAATCACTTGTTTTTGATGATGTGTTATTTCATAATATTGAGAGCCGTGGCAGTGAAATAATTTACATAAAGTAACGCGAATGCATGGGTTCGAACGTGTAACCAACAACTTGTAAATTGCGATGTTACCACCTGTGCCAAAACTGATCTTAAGTAAGAGCTTATTTATCCAAATACATTTCTTAGTTAGTAGTTGCCACTCGAGTTTATAAGCCCGTAGGTATTGGTTATCACCTTAAGTCGTTCTTTACTCACCCATGAATTAATATAGCTTCAATAAAAGTAATAAGTTTATGACAAGCATTGTTCCGAACCTTCACGATGTATTTCGTCGTAATTGTCGTTATTCCACTCGGAAGGATAATTGTCTTAAAGTGATATTAGTGATGTTACTAACCCTATGGACTCAGGTCTAAAATAAAAATATTCTATTCTTCTATTCTATTAGGTCAGTATGAAATTTTGGTCACAGTTACCATTTTATGTCGGCACAATATGTAACGACGACGGCACTAAAGAGAAAATAAAATTTCATACTGACCTAATATTTAAGGCACCCTTTTATGCGGTTTTCAGAGATGTGCTGAAGCGACTCAATTTCTAAAACGACCTCGCCACACCACTTGATACCAGGAAAAGGTTGAAATAACTCGACGAGTAAGTATAGATCTTTTAAACTGCTACAGGTTTTGTAAAGCCTTAAGATTTTTTAGTATAATAACTACAGAATGTAGCGCTAACAGCTTAATCCATAAAGAAAATAAATGTAAATTTTGGCAGCACTAAAGCTGATACCAACACTTTTCCAGAATTAGTATTAATGTTCGTCCGAAAATCAACCACCCATTTTAATCGGAGACTATTGGCTCTGTTTCGATAAAAGTGAAAGTAAGGCGTACTCTGAGGACTGCTTCTGCTAACAATGTTGGAATAAAATTGAAAAACAAACATTGGGTTGGGCCTCCTGACATGTAACCGTGGGACGAAAAAATATATAACGGCCATAAGCGTGTAAATTATTTGCTGAATCCCAAAATAACGAAGATGATGTAATTTTTTTTTAATGTTTATACTGTCACATTTTACTAATAAAAGAAACATCCCATATCTCAGTCTCGGTTCTGAGATGTGAAATGGATCGCACAAATAACTTTGGTTTCATATATTTATTTTTAAGAGAAATTATATATTCTTAAAAAAAATGCGGTCGCTAAAATAAATACTGTTGAATTCATCATCATCATCAGCCTATATTGTTCCCACTGCTGGAACAAAGGCCTCCTCTCGGTGAGAGGGAATGGGCCGTAATCTACCACGCGGGCCCAGTGCAGGTCGGTAGATGTCACATGTCTTCGAATTTTTGGTTTTAGGACATGCCGGTTTCCTCACGATCTTTGACATTATCCATGCTTTAATATTCATCTTAACTACGGAAACCTTTACAGGCTTACGACGTATAACGTCGACTGTGTTATAGTCCTGCCAACAGCAGGATTCTAATAACTTGAGAGAGGACAGAATATTACATCGCAACACATACCATTTCTTTGTAGTAATTACAGATAAGTTTAGTACTGCAGAGTGCATACGACAACATGAGGACGGGTTGTTTAATATAGAGCAAGAAGGTAGCAATTAGTTTATTACTTGGAGCATTGACGAACAAGATACCCACCAAAACTCACAATAAAGATAACATTCCATTCGGATAAATCTGTAACATATACAGTTGGATGTGCACTGCAATCCTATTTTGATACTAAGATGCAAAACTTATTTCACTCTTAAGTTTGCGAAGTTTTTCTCCTACGAAGTGAAATTTTCCATTGGATAAATATGTCTTTTTACAAAAAAAATCTGTATTAAGTGACAAAACTCAATACTCTGTCATCATCGCATTATAAAAAGGTAGTTATAAATAAAACCTGTTTTAAGGGCAGGTATTTAATTAAGCTGTTACCCTAACCTTTTTGAATTAATACAAAGGTTGCTTGCGAAGGGAATTTATATTTACTCGCAATCTGTTGATTATCGGAGCTCGTGTATAATGGAGGACGATCCATGAGTATTAATTTATCAATAGGTACCGATCCTATTCGGGTAGTAAGTTTGTTATAATTGGGTATAATTTAATTGAAGGAGCTTTTAAACTAAGTGATTGCTATTTTACCATTATGTCCAAGAGAAGTGCAGTACTTATTTTTAGAAATTAAACACTTTTGAATCACGTGATTACTGCCTCAAGACGACACGGATCATTAAATAATAGTACACTTCTGGAGGTCACAGATAGAACAGCAATGTTTGCATATTTTAAACTAAATAAAGTGAAATAATAAGTGCGAATGAGCAATGTTTAGCGCTGTAGATAATCTAAGTCAAAAGTTTCAATGCCGTTCAATGTATGTTTTTGAACTAGAACCGGGGTGTCCAGACAACGGCCCGCGGGCCGCATTCGGCCCGCAGCTTGTTTTCATGCGGCCCGCGACGGATGTTTTAAAGTGTAAATTAATCAGAAAATTGTTTTAGTTCTTCAGTTATAGTCTAGTATCACTTATTTATGTGAAAGTACGTATTCAACAATGAAATAAAATCTAAGTATAGATCTTCATTGTTCAGATAAGTCACTTCTTCATGCAATGCGTCTGGCAACAATGAATGTTGACGTTGATATCGATATGGTTGTTAAAGATAAATTAACGAAGAACCAAAAAAAAAAATACAAGGTAACCATTTCTTTATACGATCATTGTATAAAGGTGCACCGTGGTGCCCGAGTATCACTGAAATAATATCACCTTATTTGAGGAATGAAAGGGGACCGCTTTCTTACCCGAGTCGGGAGACTACTCCCGACTCGGGTATTCAGTGTTGATTCTGAGATCTGTATTCTGCTTGCCACAGAATATTAGTCCACTGAACAGCAAAACCTTATTAGGGCTTTGAAAGAGGGTATTTTTTAATCAAAATTTGTACTAGGAGAAAAGAAGTGAATAAGTTTAACAGAAATAGAAAAAACCTTAATCTTAGTGATGTAAAACCTTTACATCTTTAATTTATGAAATAAATAAAATGTGTTTATTTCTCACCACAAGCCATAAAATACAAAAAATGTTTACACACAGGAGATAGCTAACAGTTTTTGGTTGTGGATCGCTGGTGCCTGTGGTAGTTAGTAACACCTGTAATACAAGGGTGTGCCTGTGTCTGTGTGTTGGGGAGAATGATATAATGGATGAGTCTGATTAGACTAAAACGTCAAAGAGAGCTTCCGTGGCAGTATATGTTTGGGTTTGGAGCCAGGCTTGTAAAGCGATTTTAAAATTATGTTTATTCAATGAGTGCAGTGAAAGGATTCGGTTTAATTTATTGTAAAGATACGGTCCAAGGAAAATAAAGAATCTATGACTAAAGGAAGTTTTAAGAGAAGTAGTCAAGGCCACGATACGGCTACGTCGATTTGTTTGCTGAGAAAAGTAGGAAATAGCGTGTTGTTTAATAGCAGTGGCCAGTACAAACAATTGCCTAACCGTAAGGACCTGACAATATTCATAGAGCTTAACGGTGGGATAAAATCTTGGCTTGGAACAGCATACCTTGAGAACCGCTCTTTGCGCACGTTCGATCCGAATATAGTGGGATTTGGCCGCCCCGCCCCAAAACGAGATATAATAAACCAAAATTGATTGACACAGTGCCTGATAAGTAATTTTCATGACTACAGCATCTGTTGATGTGCGTAGTTGTTTAAAAATGTACATGAGTTTGCGCACTCTGTTTGATAGGTGTATTATGTACTCTTTGAATGTAAGGTTGCAATCAATCACTATGCCAAGATACTTTATCGACGTGACTCGTTCAATATTACACTGATCAAGGGTGCCATTATCGTCACTACTACCATTAGACAGTGTCATCTGGGCAACAACGTTTAGTGAGCTCGTTACTGACACATTGGTATTTCGAATTGAAAAAAAAATATTATTTTAGTTTTCGATATGTTCAGTGTGAGCAGGTTATTCTTAAGCCACTCACTGACTGTATCGAAGCCCTTCTGAGCAAGGCGATATGCCTCTTCTCAGTTGTCCGACGAAAATACAAGAGCTGTATCATCCGCATAGGAACAAATTGCACCGCTTTCCAGGCTGAGACTACACAGGTCATCCATATAAGTTAAAAATAAACTGGGGCCAAGAATACTGCCCTGTAGCACGCCAAAAAGTACATTCAAATCGGAGCTAGAGTAGGTTCCAATTTTAACACTCTGTATTCTATTACTAAGATAACTCTGAAACATGGATAGCGGGGTACCTCGTATACCCAGGCACTCTAGTTTAGATATTAAAATGGGAATCGAGATCGTGCCGAAAGGCTTCGCGAGATCCAGGAACAATGCAACACATTTCTTACCGTTGTCAAGTTTCTGAGCTATGTGATTAACCAATTTGTGAACAGCATCGGACGTAGATATTTTTTTTCGAAAGCCAAATTGGTTAATAATCTTCTTTGGCAGAGCTAGCTAGCTAGCTCACTACCTTCTGTCCGCTACTTCATCCGTGTAAAATTTATTTTTAACCGACTTCAAAAAAAGGAGGAGGTTATCAATTCGACTGTATTTTTTTTATGTTTGTTACCTCATAACTTTTGACTGGGTGAACCGATTTTGATGTTTTTTTTTTTATTTAAAAGCTGGTGCTTCCTGGTCCCATTTTAATTTGGTTCCATTTGGACAATGAGATCCATATTAAAACCGTATAAGTCTTAAATTGGCATTAAGTATTTGCGCGACAAATGAACTTCTATCTACCATAACTAAAAAGTTAAAAATAAAAACTTTTTACAAAAAAATAACAACCGATTTCCTTAAAAAAAACACTACAAAGTCAAAAATAACTTTAAAGTCGGAAGTCGGTGGCAAAAAAACTTTAAATACAGATTCTAAGACACCGAATTCCGAAATTAAAGTTATTTTTGACTTTGTAGTGTTTTTTTAAGGAAGTCGGTTGTTATTTTTTTGTAAAAAGTTTTTTTCTACGTCCCATCCTGTTGCATCTCATTGCTTGCAATAACTTAGTTTTTGCTTGAAGTTCTCTCGTTGACTTTTCATATTGCTCGGCTTCTAATAGTTTCATTTTTTTGGGTAAGAAAAAAATTACCATCTTATGGAAAAATTATGTTAATTATCTGGCAAGTAGTCTCAGAGCGTATCATGTTCAAACAAACAAACTCTTCAGGTTTATTATCAGTAGTATAGTATAGGTTAAAACAAAGGAACCGTGCAAAATAAAAGCAGTACTACACTCATTTTTTTGGCATACTATCCAGTAATCCAATTGCATAAATCACGTGAGGAAAACCTCAGTATTTCCACCATTCAATCTATTAATCACACAATGGTGAACTGTCTGGGCAATTGAACTATAAATAAAGCGCGATTGTGGCTATCGTGACAAGGGTATATATATATGTCTTGTCGACGGGTGGAAAGTCTAAATTGGGTAATAGTGGGACAAAACGGTAAAGTAGTTAAGTTGAACTATGGAAGAGATTATGGTTGCGAATGTTCGAATTGAACTACATATTAAAGGATTTTTGTATTCTTGATAAAGTGTGTACTCTATTTTATGTCTAAATAGCTTTTGCCAAAATCGGTGTGTGGTTTTGTCGTGAAAGCGTAACAGACAGACAGAATTATTTTCAAATTTATAATAAATTAAAAAAAAATATGATGAAAGTGCTGTTATCTCCATTTTAAAAGTTCAGTTGATAAATAATCCAGTTCCAAAGTATTATATGATTTCAAATCATTATTATGAGATTGAAGAGCGGTATTCAAAACAAAGATTCGTAAGAAAATATAAAATAACAAATATGACGTAATTTCGGTGGCAGAAAAAACCTATTGAGAATCATATCAGCTAAATATTTTTAACGTTTCAATAAAAACAACGTTGAAAAGCTTTAGTTTTTCAACGGGAACGTGCAAAATTAATGTGAGCTCGAACGCAACCTACACTCATAAAATATGTATTACTATAATATCAGTTCAGCCGGGAGCGATGGTGTGAGGAAACCTATATTAGTTCTGTATGTGAGGTATTACATGAATTTATATTATATAAAAAAGCCAATGCAATTTAATTAGGATTTCAAATGATATGAGTACAGCATTGTTGTTTTCATGCTATATTAAAATTTGTATCCGTTAGAAGAAAGAAAAAAAATTAAATCGGCGAAGTTAGGCATTACAATTGCGGACGTAATAAGTATGATGTAAAATTATTAGAATTTAGACGCTATTTTGTTCACAACAAGAATTCCTTACTTAGTTCTATAGATTGTGTGAATGAGCACTTCAATTTATCTCTAATTTTTCTAATTACACATTATTGCATAATCGTCCTTTGTTTTAGATTAATTCACTACTGACAAATACCGTTTAATTACATATACATCCATGATTAGTAAACACAATGTTCATATTTGGCAGCGAATGGTTCTTTGAAAAGTTTGTCGGATTAGTGATCCGTCTTAAAGTTGACTGTAATACTTAAGTTTTCACATTATACACAGTAGCAACGAATTCAGAGTACGTCTGAATTCGTTAACAGTAGTTCAGGATTTGAATGTAATGAAAGTCTAAATGGAAGGTAAAACGACATTTTTAAACTAAACTTGAACAACTTTCGGTCGCCATTCGTTCCATATGACGTAATGTGTTTAATATACTTTTCTACTGAGTTACTAACTTAGAGAAATTTTGGCTCGATACTGTTACCGGCTCCGTGAGATTTTAAAATTGCCTGTCTTTGATTTAATTACATACATGCTTTGAGTTTGTGAGTATGATATAACACAAAACTTGTAGGGAAATATTAAAATAAAACATTGCAAATAATACTTATTCTTTAGCACACTTAACTGTTAGTAACCTCATACAAACACACGCATTTGATACCACAATATATGTTTTATTTCAATGCGACAAACAGTAAGAAACATTTTTTTCTCGATACCCTCGTCATCCGCATCCCATGGGGAACAGCTGACAAATGTTGCATTAGTTGTAGGATCAGTCTGTATTTACCATTTGTATAAATAAAATAAACTTTAACTATGAATTTAGTTCCAAAGTAAACAGTGATTTCCAGTGAATGTGCTTTCCTTATACAGCAACATTTCACCGTTTGCAAAGGTCAGGTTTTTGATTGTTCCAATTTCTGATTGATGATATTTTTAAGTTGACCTCATATTTACGGCTTCATACCTACTTTTTCCGAAGGTTAAACATTTTGACAGGCGTTTCTGCACCCTTTTAGAAATCTAATTTCTAAGCGTTGTATTTCATATAGGTGTTTTCATACTTACTACAGAAGCTTCACAAAATTGTAGTACTCTATCCCATTATGAAAATTTCTCCATACCTATGGTTTTACTGATTTATTCCCACAAAAGTCGGCGCATATCATAAGAATAACGAGCGATGAGCCGGTAGTGGGATAGCTGTTAATATTCATCTATGGATGCATTTGATGTGTAGTCAGACCAGACAATCTAATAATTACGTAATCAAAAATATAGCGCGGCTTTATAATTCTTCTCGTCACGATATCGTGGACGGAATATTTACAGAATTTAAGTATTCATTTCTATACATTTTACTTATCTGTCTTATCAAGACACCAAGGATGACCATAACTATCGTAAGAAAATATTTAACTAATCTTAGCAATATTATTGACCTCCTAATGACGAACTTTTTTTTTTCAAATATAGGGTAATATCTTGACTTTCTAATGATGCAAGATTAGCTTAGAATGTAAACAACAGCGCGAGAACCAAGTGAGCTTAGCGAGCTAGTTCCTAGTAATAGTTACTGTTAGTTTTTATTTTAAGGACCCCAAAATAGAAAATCAGGTTCATCAAAAGGGAGATTTCATTATATTGTAATCGTCATTAATATTTTTACAAAACAGAATAAGAAATATTTTAGGTTCGATTGAAGTGTACACATTATAAAAACGCTCACAGGTAGACACTTACGACAAAATGTTCTTATAACAGCAACAGAGCTTTAGCCGATCACCATAATAACAAAATCGCCAAGTCCATCCGATATTTAATTAACTTAGGCATCGTTCACACAGAACTCAGTAGTGATAAGGATATACAGGTTTATCTCTGCTTCATTATGCCCCGACGCGGGTTCTGTAAGCGATGAGATCATTTCCATTGTTTTCTCGATAGCAGAAAATGATAAGTTAATGAGTTGAGGACCCCTAGTATGGTGGAAATATGGCGGTTTAGAATATAAATTTCAGAGTAAATTTATAACATTCAGGTAGGTACTGTAAAGATTGTCTGAGCAAGATGATCTTCCGTTATACAGGATGGCTATAAATTATTTTTAATCACATCATCGACATTGATTTATCAAGCAGATTTAAAATAAGCCTTGAAATATATTAGCATATGTTTTTTATTTTTTTATTTCAGGATGACAGACTTGCATGGCAGACGCGGTACTCTACACAAAGTCTTGGAATAATCGAAGTATTCATGTAAAGCATTTTCGATTATTTGATCTCGGTACCGAAAACCTCAGGTTCTCACAGAACCTACACGTATTTTATTTTTCGAGTATTGTATTTTTGTTGTCTGTATTGTTCGTAATAACGTATAGTTCCGATCAAGCTTATTTACCTACTATCCAACGTACATTATGATGAACCGAGCTAATAATGTATGCGGTTAAAGGGCTATTGACTGTCACATGCATGAAAATTATTATGTGAAGCCTACTATCCTACGTTCCTCTGTATTTATGAAAATTGTTTAATGTTTTATATGGTTACACGAGATACTGGCAATTAATCCAATAAGTAAATCTGAATCAGACAGCACTTCAATCACGACAAATAATTGAACTATAATATTAATTAATTAGTTATAAGCTATTGGTATTTTTTATAGTTACTAGCGTATACGTATAACCGAAGCGTAGCTGTCAACTTGTCTCACGTTTCACAGAGCATTCAATTGTCAGTCCTACCGATCAACAATATTCATCGAAATAAACTGCGACTTGTTTAATTTTAACAGTAATCTATTTAGTATTTTAGAGTCTTATTTTGTATTGTATGTAATTAAAAAATGGTGGTGTGTAATTGAAAGTTCACGTTATTTTTTTGTGGTGGAGTGGTTATGTGTGAATGAATTCCGTGTTATGTATGATACCTATTCGAGGATATGATCTCAATTAAATGTACAGTAATGTAATGTAATGCAGTACAGTCGACGAGTTACGTTTCATATTAGAAATATTATTTACTAGCGCAGTTCACGACGGTACCTGGTTTGGTGTGAGTATCAAAATTAGGTACCTGAACATCCCGATTCACAACATCTTCTTGTTTTTTGAAAATGTTTTGATTAGGGTATTTACCCAACTCGTAGTGTATTTTCCTAATCCATGCTGATACAGACATCAGTTTTAGTTTTGCTGCACCACATACACATTTTAATATAGTTTTCACGAAATATCTTTTTTCAATTGAAATAAAAAAGTTATTCACAATCAGCGCACACTAGAATATTCCAGGATTTTTTTGACAATCATGGCTGTAAAATGATATGCACACAAATCGTTCGTTTCATCCCCTAACGCTTAGCGCAGTTAAATGTAACAGTTGAACAAAGTTAAAACAATGGCGTATACTACTGCATAGAAAAAAAAATCTTAGAACTATAAATAGAAAACAAAACTAGTAATGTCAAAAGGGTCTCTGCTCTGCATAATCTCAGATGACAATACTAGCTGAAAACATAGCTATTTGTAATATGCTTTATCTAAGTGCACCACGGCCTTTATAGTCGAGAAAACAACACAAGATTAAGAACCAGTATATGTTACAAATTTCAAAATAATTATGGTATACACTTTTACATCAAACTGTTTACTTTCATCAAACATTTTGATTAGAATAAAAGGCACTATGGGTGAGCAGTTAAAGGTCGCTTTTGGTGTGGTGTAGTCATCTTGGCAAAAATAATTACTATCAATAACAGTTTTCTTTCAGAATCCCTTTAAAATTCACTGTTATTTCTGCAGTATTAAAGTGCAAAATTAACTGTGACAACCACTATTTTAAGTTTGGCACAACTTTCGTCCACCAAATGTTTTCCTTACAGTCGGTATCTCACCAGTCATCTGACGAAGGTCGCAGCCGCTCGACCCCTGTCTCACCCACGCTACAATAGAAAAACTCATAGATTCTGGAGTAAAATCATTCTTGATTTCAGGGTCAATTTAATTTGTAAGAGATTGTAGCTGTGTGTTCTGAAGGGTCCTTGTTAGAGACAAAAGAAAGAAATTGCTGTCCGGAAGGTGTCGGTAATTGCGTTTACAGAAACTTGGCTATATCCTGAGTTTTATTTCGTGGAACATGATTCTTCTACAGGATTATTATTGTAATATTTTATACAGACTGGTGCCACGGTTTGGCTCATTTGACTAATCAATCATTTAGTTGTAACGTGAAATGATATTCTATTCTTCCTCCACAAAATCTGTTGATTGTCATGATAACAACTAAATCTTGATGGTACATCTTTGAGTTATGTATTTGAACGAAAGGAATTTCCAGTAAAAAATTCTTAGTGGATACTTCGAGAGTTGATTTTTAGTGCTCCCTTTTCCATTGCCAACAGGCTTACCCCCACTTTAAAACTAAAACGTATCTGGGAAAGGTGGATGTACATTTGGGAAACTTACTTAGTTGTTAAACAAAATGACACCTTAAGCTAATGTGCTGTGTAATTGCGATTTCAAACAGTCAATGATATCATGTCATAATATCACCAAAAAAATTCTTTAAAGAAAATATCCGCGCAATCTGAACGAGTCGAGCCATTTAATTAATACTTATAAGGTCAATTGTTGATAATGTTTGTAAAGTTGTACACACCCATTCGAAACTTTCCTTGTTTTGTAGAATTGCGCCGCGACTTAGCTGACCTGCCTACTAACTGACGTCATTCGTGGTGCTATTCATAGGTGAACATTCGAACCGCTGCAATTTAAACTAAAACTTTTTCCCTGAAATGTTGACCAGCAGGGTATTTGCGTAACACAGTAGCAGTAGGAATAGGCTTTCATTTAGTCAGTTCAACAACATTAATTTCGTTGTTTACTTTGTTGAGTAGACAGGTTTTTCGAACATGTATGAAGCAACGAATTACCACATAACCTTCAAATTAGATACATTTCAAAATTATTCAGATTCTGTTTATAAGTGTATTATGCAATTATGATGCAGCACTACAGCAATAAGTACCTTTACATCACATTTTGTACCTCTAATCAGTTTGTTCAATTTAACTAGCTAATTGGATGTCAATTTCGCTATTTATCAGTTCTTTGATATCACTTTACAATAAGATTCACTTTTTTTAAAGGCCAATTACCTGGTGTCGACACAAAGACATAGTTCGCATTCAGGTTTTTCGTACGGCGATTTTATAGCTAATGCTATCAATTTAGTTTTTTGCTCAAACATTTATTCCTATTGATGAAAGTATGTGTTAGACTCATCATCATCATCCTAGCGCTATCCCGGTTGCATCCTTTCGGAGCCCGGGGTCCGCTTTCCTGCTTTTAACTCTCCACTTCGGACGGTCTTGTGCATCCCTTATGGTGAGTTTGTTGGTACGCATGTCATCCGCTACGACGTCAAGCCAGCACTTTTTGGGTCTGCCCCTTCTACAGGGACCCGGCGGAGGCGGCATGGCCAGACATTTGTTCCCCACATAGCTAGCCGGTTTCCGTAATACGTGCCCGTACCAACGTAGGCGACACTCCTGCAATTTGTCTGCTATGTCACGGAATGTACAGTCTCGGATGGCCAATATGGTTTTCGCCCTGGTCACGGGACCATGGACCCTATTTTTGCCCTAAGGATCGTCATGGAGAGGTACAGGTCGAAGAATACGCCTCTACATTTCCTATTTTTGGACATGGAGAAGGCCTTCGACTGTGTTCCTCGTGTGATGATCTGGTGGGCACTGCGGTCCAAAGGAGTACCAGAGGCTTATATTGACACCATCCGAGACATGTACCGCGATTCCGATTCCGTGGTTCGGACCGCTGTTGGCGACACTAAACCCTTTCCCATTACTGTAGGTGTACACCAGGGATCCGTCCTGAGCCCGTTCCTATTCAGCGTAGTATTAGACGTTGTGTCAGACAGCATCAGGAACTCCCATGAGCAGCCCCCGTGGCTGCTCATGTATGCTGATGATATTGCGCTGGTAGACGCGGACAGGGGACGACTGGTGAGACGCGTGAAGGCGTGGAAGGGTACGCTTGAGAACGGTGGTCTGAAGCTTAATGTGGCGAAGACAGAGTACTTGGCCTGCAATTCAGCAGATCTCACATCCGTCCGCATAGGCGAAGACACGGTCGAGCGCACGGACCAGTTTAAGTACTTGGGATCTGTACTCCACGCGTCTGGTGACATCGACTACGACGTCAAGGCACGCATTGCTGCAGCGTGGGCTAAATGGCGAGAGGTGTCTGGTGTCATTTGTGACCCCAAGATACCGGTTAAGCTGAAGGGACAGGTCTATAAATCCATCATTAGGCCTGTCCTTTTATATGGCAGTGAGGCGTGGCCCGTACTTGAGCGGCACAAGCAAGAACTGCGTGTCACGGAAATGAAAATGTTGCGCTGGATGTCCGGAGTTACGCGGAAAGACCGCGTCAAGAACTCACGCATTCGCGGCAGCCTTCATATCCGTGACATGTGTTAGACTAAGCACACGAAAATTTCGGATTAACCAATTTGCATACCATACGACTTCGCCGGAAATTTTGTGTATTTGTGTTAGTTTTCTCTGAGTTAACTCATTCCCTCAGCGTCTAACAGCAAATCGCTAGACTGGCCCACAAAGTTAGTAATACAGTTCACTCTTAGTTTGTTGTTCTCACACAAGCTCGCTTGTTAGAAACAGAGCAAAATGAAGGTAAAGTTTTCAACAGAAGAGTTCCGTATGGAGGCAATTAGTCAAGCGGTTGGCGTTTAGCGATTTATTTGTGGTTGCAACCTAAATCAACTGTTTTCTTTTACTTTGATATGGAAGAAGACAATCGTTTTGTAGCGGTGTAAGGTTAAACTTATTATTCATGAGTTTAATCATTGTATCTTAAAGTTTTACTGAATGAGAAAAATAAACAAAATCACCCAAGTGCATGTTTGACCACGCACATTTACGGGTTCTGTAGTTGTGATGAATTAATACTAAGAACAAACATAGCATTGTAGTTGAAATACATATTCTCCCATACATTCCAACTGCAAATGTACGATTACTAGTTATCTTGTTAAGCGCTGTGATAGTTTTCTTTTATCTTCGTGATACATTTCTAAATTGATTGATTTTTTCACATACTTTGATGCACTTTATTTTCGAATAGCTTTCACACATTGACCATCATTGCCACATCATGGGATAGACAAGAAAAATAAAATCATCGCCAGTTTACGCGCTTAGGAAGTACCCTTGAAAATATTGTAACACTAAAGACTGTGGTACTACATCTATCTAAACATACATCTAGAAGTACTCGTTTAATTGAACCATACCTGAAGCCACTTGATCTTGGTGATATTTTCGTCGGTGACCGTGAGCGCTCTCCTCTCGCCCAACTTGTAAGACTCGTCATAGTACATGTACTCAGTGAACGTCAGCCCACTGGTAGTGTACTGCTGAGTGAAGTATATCGATATAGTTCCATTCACTATGTCGTTTTTTATAATCCATTTACACTTTATCGGGACGGGGAAAGCGTTGGGGAAGTTTGGTGTTGTTATAGTACCCACGAGAGTCTTCACGTATCCGCCACAGGTTTGTAGTCCCTGGTGTTCCCTGTCGTGCTGCTGGGCATGCGCGTGCTCTACCGCGATACTGAGGAGAATAATGCTGAGCAGGCGCTGCATCGCGAACCTAGAACAAGAAAAACCAATTAATATGTTAATAATGTTTTCTGAATTAGTACTAACATATGGGATACCCCACTTCGTGATAAATGTCCGCCTTTTTTTTTTTGGATGGGAAATCATCAAATGACTTCTCCCGCTCTGGGCGGAGCGGGAGGGCGTGTCAGACTTTTACTGACTAAAACCCACCCGTGTACCTTCAGTTGCCCATGTGCCAGGGTCACGCTATCTCTTTCGAACAATCTCGCGACCCTGGCAGGCATCGGACCTAGCAGACCCCTTCAGTGCTGCTGACATCTCTTTGAGGCGCGCGTGGAACACTACGCGCCGTCGACCCGAGCCTGGTCCTCACCGGGCGGCGAGCCCATTGCTCGCCGCTCGCAAGCTCGTGCCTACGGTGGCCGGGAGTCCGCTATCGACTCCCGACGCCCGGGGCGTCTCCTCCTGCGGTGGCTAGGGACGTGAGGGCGCAGAGACTGCCACTCCCTCACGCGCCCCGCCTCCTCCTTCGCGAGCATTACTGCTTCACAGAAGGAGGTGACGGCTTCCCATGCCCTCTCGCTCCGTACCATGGCTCGCACCAGGGCCAGACGCGAGAGGTCGCCGCCGCCGATCGCCTCCACGAAGACACGGTGGTGCTCCGCCCAGGCAGGGCACACTTCCACCGTATGCTCCACCGTGTCCTCTAGACGATCCTCACAATGGAAACACCCGGGCGTATCCTTCCGCTTTACCTTGAACAGGAACCCACCGAAGCAACCATGCCCGGTGAGAACCTGCGTCAGGCGGAAGGTGAGGACGCCGTGACGCCTCTCTATCCACTCCTCAAAGAGGGGATTTACCGCCGCAATTGTGGCGTGCCCAGCACTGGGTTGCGACAATCGTACCCGCCATGTCACCATGAGATCACACCGGAGCTCTGTCCGCTGTGCCGCGATTTGTCGCGGCAGCGGAGTTTCGCCCGGGCGTTTCGCCTCCTCGCGCCACTCCCACATGTGCGCGAGGACCATAAATGTCCGCCTCATCTTTCATTTTAAAATTCTTTAATACAAAAACACCGACTTGTCTTTTCCCAAATCACTGTTTATTACGGTGATGTTTTAAGAAATATCTTAAATCAAAACTTGTTAACAAAAAATAAACTGTTTTTTTTTTAAATACTACAAAGTGAAAAGTAACTTTTATTTCGGAAGAAGTAAAATACTTAAAAAACAAAAATAAAAAACTAAAATTTAAACCAAAGACGTCGAGTCTTTGGCTTAAAGTATTTTGTTACTAAGTTCGAGTAGTGTTTTTTTTTTTAATTTTGATTGATTAGCTTGTTTATTTTAATTATTAAAAACTTATTGGACCTATAGAGAATGGCTGGGGCAGATATGACGTGGAATATAGAGGATAATGTGTTATGGCACAATATGGGACAGGCCTATGTCGAGCAGTCGACTGCAATAGGCTGAGTTGATTGATTGAACCTTATTTTTTTCACTTTTTAGTAGAGGTACTAAGGTACTCCACCCAAATTCGTATGTCTTCACCAGTTAAGTTAATAACAGTGTCAGGAAGTTATAATAACGTAATCAACATACACTAAGTGGAAAAATAAGTATTATTTTGAAGCAAACTCAGAAAACCAATCATATTCAAATGTATATGATTGGTTAACTTGACCAAATGGTCAAGTTGTTTACCATAATGTAAATGGGACTATTCACTCTTTTAAAAGAAAGAAGAATTTCGAGGCAAAAGAAGTGTGTAGAGATCGTAGCAGGTGGCGTTCCGTGGTTTCTGCCTACCCCCATGGGAAAAAGGCGTGATTGTATGTGTGTAAAAATTTCTCAAATCGGTTCACAAATGACAGACGTAACAATTTTTTTTTTAAACTGTCGTATTGAGCACATCCGCCTTTTTATGTCGGCTAAAAATCCCTCGACTCTGTTACCAGAAATGAAGTATTTAATATTATTTGCATTGCATTCGGCGCAGCGGTGAACGTGTATTATTTCCAATTAGTATGCCGGAGAAATAATTTGATTCGCGAGCGACTTTACCCGAATAGCCTCGGACTGTTTAAGTAACTGGAACTGAAAATTTGTTTGGAGGATAGAGCACATTTTTAGTGGAACCATCCGCGTTTACAGAAGTTTTGTTTCTATAGAAGCTTTGTTTAGGAAGTATGCAGTTATCATCTATAATATAACTGTCAAGTTTTTTAATGACATTGGTTTGAGCATGTTATTACTTGATATTCTTTGATACCTCTAGATGATTTCTGATTTTGCTTACTAAAACTTTGTTTTCAAAGAAACTATCTTTTGCGGTACTTTGGTTATTACCTTTATGGGAACGTATACCAGTTCCCAAAGAGATATTAAACTTACTCAAACTTGGATCCAAATAGTACACGAGCTTTAAAGATAAACGTTTACCACAGAAAGTCGTTGTGGGTCGCGATAAATAAGGTGTTTTCATAAAACTTGCATGAAAATGTGAGATAAAGCTGTGATGGAGGTGAAAGGGCAACACTTAAGTAGAATGAATGACTCAAATAGACATAAAATGCTTAAAATTTAGCATTATGTCTATTTGACTCATTCATTCTACTTAAGTGTTAAGTTATAAGTTTAATTATAATATTTTTTTGAGGTAATGTAAGGTTTTTCTATCTGCATTTGCCAAGATAAAAACATGCACATAAACAACATGAGCATATTATAATGTTTGGTTTACACTATGCGATAAACTCCGCTTTATTTCGTGGCGCCGTATGTCACGTACGTCACGAACATGCGCATACGTAAACATAAACATGAAGATGATCTTTGCAGATATACTACATTATTTGGAACAGACTACAGAAAACAAAACAAAACAAGACAGAGAACATATCGTACACATACAAATGTACATATTTGTATGTGTATGTTATGTTATCTGTAGTCTGTAGGAGTTGACTGTTCAAGCAGTAACTATAAACATACGCGATGAACAGAACCATAATCTGAAGTGAAACACTGGGTACGTACTTAAAATCGAGTTTGACATCGTGTGTGACAAAATTTGATATTATATCTATGTGAACTCTTCGCATTTTGTTGAGACTCTAGATTATATCTAGGTCTAGACAACGAGCTAGCTCTCTGCACGCGTAGCATGACCACCGTAGAAATGGGTTTTTTCGACGGAAGAATAGACAAAATTACAGATTATAGAAAGATTAAAGACAGAATTAAAGATTGTAGAAAGATTTGTACCGTTTTATGCGGGCGTAGCAGGACAATTCTATCTCTATTCTACCAAGAATAGACAAAACCCATTTCTACGGTGGTCATGCTACACGTGCTGGAGGTGCTTACGAAACCGATAAGTAAATTTTGAGTCAACATCGAGAAACAATCAAAGCATTCCTTTATGTTATAAGTATGATCAGTATTATATAGGTTGAGGATTTTTAAACGCAAAAGCACAGTATTCTTACTTGGTACAATTTGATTCTACTCGTTGAAACATGTTTTGATTATATGATAGAACGATGTTTCATCAGAAATAAGATGTGAGAATGTTTATTAATTTTATCAAAATCAACTCTCACGACTTGATATTAGAAAGTTACGCAGCTTGAATAACAAATACGTTTGCCTGTATATTTTCGCTCATCTTGATTTTTAAAAAGAAAAATCATAATTCAAAAATATTTAACAAGTATATTACGCCGACTGCTTCCTTTACGAAACCTGAGTTAATATTACGTTTGCCTGTGATACGTTAGAAATGATAAAAGCGAACTTTAGGATACATATTTTTTTGTTAGAAACGGTTCCAATACGCATAGATCACTAAAGTTTCAATGCCTCGAAAATGAACATAGAACCTATAACTGTAAGTCAATGTTACAAGACTTCAAAGTGATAAAGGTAGAACTCCAATCGTTATTTCCCTTGCAGTTGGAAATGTAAAATCACTGGCAACTTCATAGCTCTCATGTGTGTACCCAACATATTGCCATATTTAATACCTTCACGCGTCTGATAGATTATTCAAATAATTTCAGTTTACTTAAAACACTTCTTTTTTTAATTGGACACAAAAAGAGACACCCCTATGTTAACTATAACCTTGTTTACATTTGATACACAATTCCTCATCAGAATATTATCAATAATGATATATAGATGTAATTATTATGTATACAATATTTAATTGTTGAATTTACTAAATGATTTGTATAACAAACTTATTTTTCTTAAATCAAACACAGATTTGACTCAACCGTCAATTTTGAAATCATAGTCGTTTGTTAACGGGTATAAAAGGCCGGAGCCACAGTGAAACAGTCGGTTGCTTGACAGGTGTTCAGTGGGTTAGTTCTAGTGCTGTTATTGTGTGGAAAGGATCGACCAGAGGTCACGTAAGTTAAGTAATTGATATTATATCCTAATTATTGCCTATTATGACAATGTTGTTGTTCTGTTTATAGTGTTGCCAACCTTGCTAATGTTTTAAATCATATAAATGGAATATTCATATTATTCTTTTCCTAGATATTGTTATATTGTGGATTATGTTGATATTATTCTGAGTTCTCTTGGACAATGGTCCAAGAGATAGAATTAATGTATTTATGATAATGACAATGTATGGCAATGTAAGAAATGTGTTGATATAATACTTCAGTACTGTTTCCATGGAGTTTCTTGTCCTTCTTCTCCATGAAGACCTAGTTTTGGAACGGACGACTAGCTTTCTGATTAATACTGACAAGCCTAATTGTAATATATGAGTAGTCTTGTCTTTCTGTGCTTTATTTATTGAAACCCCTTCCTATACACAGTAAATATGCCGTTATCATTCTGACATTCAAAGCTTGATAATTGGTATATATATATACACTTATAGTTATATAATGCTTAATATAACATCAGAAGTGGGATTGTTCTCTGTCCTTTTAAAACAGCTTACTAATGAATTTTATTTTGTTATTTTCATGTTCGATGGTGGAGCTACTAACGATCTTTTGGAACCGTTGGTTGGCGGGTCGCTAACTTCACTCGCACCTTGAAAATGAGAGCTGCGGTGCTACAACTTGCTATATGAGGTTTGAGACTGTGGAACCCCGACTTTTTGTAATAATATCAGGAAGTTTTCCGGAAATAAGTAGTAAATAAAATCCTTAGAGGCTCTTTTAAATTAAAACGAAATACAAAGGGATAAAATGATAAAATTAAGGGATTAAGTATTGCCAATCACTTTTACATCATTATTCAATAGATAATCAAGTACCAATGGATTATTGTGGATGGAAATATGTTAACTACTCAATAGTCATTGAACCAGTTTCTTTCAAATATTATTAGAGGATACAATTTTGAAAAAAAAAGAGGAAGTATTATGATGCAGGTGTTCACAAAAGTGAAACTGCGTGATATGATACGTTTAGAAGGTATTAATTTGTACAGAAAGACGTACAGTGTAGGTTACAGATGTTAAAGTTTAAAAAAAAAAGCTTTAGACTGACTACCTAGCCACCTCTAACAAAAACCATAAATTTAAAAAAAAAAAATTAAGGAGGTCGGTTGTTGTTTTTTGAAACGGGTTATTATTTTTAACTTTTACTTATGGTATCTATCTCCTATACCATTGCTGGCCACGTGAATATCAGCAAAGTGGATTATATTCGTGTTAGCGAAGCTAAGGAAAAAACTACCAAAGCAAAGTCAATAAAATTCAAATGGGATCACACAGAAAGTACCGACTTTCAATTAAAAAACAAGAATCATCATAATCGGTTCACCCAGTCAAAAGTTGTGATGTAACAAACATAAAAATACAGTTGAATTGAGAACCTCCTCCTCTTTTTGAAGTCGGTTTAAAAAATTTGTGAAGTGAATCTGGTTTTGTTAAAGTTTTAATTTGTTTTTATGATACACTTACTAACAACAAGAAACCGTTACGTTAGGGCCGGGCACTTGGCTGGTCACGTATTTTATTATTTACCGTAGCATTAGATAAGTATAAAGAGAAACCGTTGATTAGGTTACAAATAAATAAATACATGAAAATAGTTTTAGAAAAAAAAAAATAAGATGCTAAAAACGTCATAATGTTGACTAATTGTTTTCTGCATTTTTTAATTTTGTCTTAATCTGCGTTTGCTATTTAATTTTCAAACATGTAAACAAATTAGTTCAAAAATAATAATCTTAATACCTAAACGTAAAGCTAAATAGATATTCAAGTTGCTATAACATCAATTTGATATTAGGATTTAATACACTATAGATAGACTTATTGCTCCAACATAAGATATATTTTAAGTGTTAATTCTACACAGCTTGTTCAGCACAGTTTGTTCATTAGCTTCGGAACATGTCACGGGCGGTGTATGCCCAAGGTAGTTCTAGCATTTTGAAATCAATCGAGTAACAGAGTAAGTATGAAAAAAAAAAAATTGAGGTTGTAGTAAATGCAGAATTCATAGATAACACTTTGTTTAATTATAAAAGTGGTTATATAGATCTCAGTAGGTACTTAACGTAATTTTAGTTTCATTTCTTTTGAGGGTTATATTATTTTAAGATATTTAGAATTAGCTTGTGAGCTTTTTATTATAGGGACATAGATAGTGATGAAATCGTATGATGAATTGGATTGGAATTACCAGTGCTCACAGGGATAAGGCTTGAGACAAAACCTTATTATTTAGGTTTGGTTAAACTGAAACGACCGGATTTTTAAAACAATACAAATAAAAGAAACAGGAATTGATGTGGGAAATGATTAAGCTACACAATTAGAGGTTACTTTAATTGTGAAATAAATGAAAATTTATCGCTGGGTCTGGTGTTAGGGGACTCACGTACAGTGGGTGGAGCCATAACATCACTTGGGTCATAGACCAATGAAAACAATATAAACGTTCCTCTTATCGCTTTTGACACTTGTACTTCGAGATGACGTACAGTTCGGCATGGCCGAGAAAGGTTATTTTCAAATTATAAGCATTTTTGTCTATTTCAGTTGAACCGAACGTTCAAACGATACATTGACAAAGATTAGATTTATTATGATTTATTGGATAATTATTTTGTAAGATTAAGATAAAGGTATTGTGAATACTGGTGTAATAACATGATGTTGTAATGGGCGTTTACCATTTTTTTTTTGTAGTTATGGTCTGATCCTTTATATCTTCTTCAGTTCTCAAATATTTCCTTAATCAAGCTCACCTCTTTAAGCTACGATACTGAGCAGATTATCACATAAAAAATTAAATTAAATTGCATTACAGCGATTACCGATAAATCAACCCAAATCTTTCATTTTCAATGGCCTAACCATTTTAAGAAAAATAAATAAATTAAAAACAAGACAAAATAATAATGCTGTCAATGTCACGCTATTAATTTGGTTTGACATTTTAAGATGAAAGCTGAATGTCATTCTGTGCTAACTGACGTTACAAACATTTACAAACTGTTGAGTCGGTGAAGCTGTACGGACATATTTTCGATCTGACTGTACAAGTACTATAAAAACGATGTTATTTGAGAGATATTTGGATGCCAATCAAATGTTCATGGTAATTTAAAATTACTTGTTTTAGGTCCCGATGTTTATAAATTATAACGAAGAAAACAACACAAAGTATAAATATTCGGAATAAAATATAGTTAGTAGTTTGTTTAACGTCCTGAAAATTGAATTTATACTTCGGTATGATCCTCCATCTCTTCTTCAATCGGTCTTTCGTTGCTGGAGACCGTGGTCACTGGGCTCATTTAAAGCGGACAGTCAGACTCGATTGACTCTGTTCCAAAGTAGCTAACACCACCAATTGAAATTAATTTGAGGATGTGGCTTCTTTTACTTGGATTTGTTCTTTTTTTTCCAAAGTAATGAGCATCAAATAGTACGGAAAATAAATTGCTTTTCTCAAAATTAATGTCTGCGAAATAATTGTTTTTACTTTGGTTCGTTAGGTATTATTTACTGTTATTGCTTCCAAAGTGAAGTTTGGTCGGAGTGACCATGTCAAAAATTTGTGAAGGGATGGTAAATGTTTATTGAATACGGTTTTCGGTAATATTGTCAGATTGACCGAGCGATGAATTATTCGAATCATTTTCATAATCACTGGCTAGTGTTTTGATACAACGGTTCTTGAATAGGAATGGATTTTTGAATTATTTCTATAACAATTGTTTTGTAAAACTGATTACATCCATTGTTATTAATTAGGTTTGTTAATTTAGCATAAATATTTAAACTAATTGGATTTTTCAGTATGTAATTTGTGTTCAATTAACATTAGATGTTCAAAATGACAAACTTAACAAAACAGTATTTACATTAGTTACTGCTGGTCGGTCACTGCCCTGATATCTTTCTGAAATTCACGCGCAGCAGGTGATAGGACTGATATGTCAAGGCCAGGGACTATTATAGGAACTGCTGGTCGGTCACTGCCCTGATATCTTTCTGAAATTCACGCGCAGCAGGTGATAGGACTGATATGTCAAGGCCAGGGACTATTATAGGAACTGCTGGTCGGTCACTGCCCTGATATCTTTCTGAAATTCACGCGCAGCAGGTGATAGGACTGATATGTCAAGGCCAGAGACTATTGTATGAACTGCTGGTCGGCCACTGCCCTGATATCTTTCTGAAATTCACGCGCAGCAGGTGATAGGACTGATATGTCAAGGCCAGAGGCTATTGTACGAATTGTGAGACTTTTTGAAAATGTTTATAATTAGCTTGGTACTTCGAGAGCGAAGTACAGGTCAGTCTGGCCGTGATAGATTATTCAAATAATTTCAGTTTACTTAAAACACTTCTTTTTTTAATTGGACACAAAAAGAGACACCCCTATGTTAACTATAACCTTGTTTACATTTGATACACAATTCCTCATCAGAATATTATCAATAATGATATATAGATGTAATTATTATGTATACAATATTTAATTGTTGAATTTACTAAATGATTTGTATAACAAACTTATTTTTCTTAAATCAAACACAGATTTGACTCAACCGTCAATTTTGAAATCATAGTCGTTTGTTAACGGGTATAAAAGGCCGGAGCCACAGTGAAACAGTCGGTTGCTTGACAGGTGTTCAGTGGGTTAGTTCTAGTGCTGTTATTGTGTGGAAAGGATCGACCAGAGGTCACGTAAGTTAAGTAATTGATATTATATCCTAATTATTGCCTATTATGACAATGTTGTTGTTCTGTTTATAGTGTTGCCAACCTTGCTAATGTTTTAAATCATATAAATGGAATATTCATATTATTCTTTTCCTAGATATTGTTATATTGTGGATTATGTTGATATTATTCTGAGTTCTCTTGGACAATGGTCCAAGAGATAGAATTAATGTATTTATGATAATGACAATGTATGGCAATGTAAGAAATGTGTTGATATAATACTTCAGTACTGTTTCCATGGAGTTTCTTGTCCTTCTTCTCCATGAAGACCTAGTTTTGGAACGGACGACTAGCTTTCTGATTAATACTGACAAGCCTAATTGTAATATATGAGTAGTCTTGTCTTTCTGTGCTTTATTTATTGAAACCCCTTCCTATACACAGTAAATATGCCGTTATCATTCTGACATTCAAAGCTTGATAATTGGTATATATATATACACTTATAGTTATATAATGCTTAATATAACACGTCCTTGTTTACATGATTTGCTGTTAGAATGTGAGTTAATATGTAAATCAGGGCTTGCGCTACTTACTATGACGTTATCCCACAGTTTATGTGTTACCAAGAATTTGTATGTCACAGGCTCGTGTGTTTTATTTTAACTGAATTGTTAATGTAGGCTACTGGGAGCATTACTGTACACACTAAAACATGAATACTAGATGGTTTTAATCTAATCAGTTACCAGTATAATTAATAATAAATAATTTCTGAGATGACATTAAATTAACATGATATTATCACAGGCTATTATTCAATGAAAAATACATCGTTACAATATCTAAAAAGCGCCGTGTAGGTAAATAAAATATCTTTCGTGTGTTATTGAAACCGCACATGACAAGCGTAGGTAATGAGATTTGTAGCAACATTATCCGATTTTCATTGTCGCATTAGTAAGTCTTCTAAAGTTTTATTATTTATTTCATCTTTGTCAGTAAGGAGAATGGTTGACTTTGTTTCTAACTTTGATAAAAAAAAATAACAAAAGATATTTGGTATTTTGTCTCAAAGAAATAACCAACAACTTAATTTACCATCAAGAACAATAAAAGCAGTAACTCAACAGGAATTTGTTCAAGTAAATTATAGCTGTTTAAAGAAAAGAAGAACTATTATACTCGGATGCCGACGGAAACAGAAGTTTAAGAAACTTAACTCAGGTACCTACCAAGAAAAACAGTGGATGAATGTTCTTAGTTACCTTACTATTCTCTGAATAAAAGAAAAATAAATAATAGTTTAAAAAAACTAAAAAACACGCTTTCATTGAAAACTAAACTAAAAAGTACAAAATAATGGAAAAAAAGCGTGGGGTGCTTTTTAAGGTATTTTTTTATTGATATCAGGCACCCCACGCTTTTTATCCATTATTTTGTACTTTTTAGTTTAGTTTTCAATGAAAGCGTGTTTTTTAGTTTTTTTAAACTATTATTTATTTTCTATTTTTTAGGGTTTTTCGAATTTTGAGACGTATGTCAGCGTAGTGTGTCAAGAAGTGTGTAGAGATCGTAGCAGGTGGCGTTCCGTGGTTTCTGCCTACCCCCATGGGAAAAAGGCGTGATTCTATGTATGTATGTATGTATGTATGTCAGCGTAGTTTGTGACGTATGTCAGCGTAGTTTTCGAAGACAGTTTTTTTGCTGTCCTGGTAACCCTGGCAAGGATAATGGCACAAATTAGTTTGTGACGTATGTCAGCGTAGTTTTCGAAGACAGTTTTTTTGCTGTCCTGGTAACCCTGGCAAGGATAATGACACAAATTTATGAAATTATTGCATTGTCATCGGTCCTTGACAGGTGTGCAAAGTTTGAATGAAATCTGGTCGTTTAAAGTGGGTCAAAATCGCGCTACAAGGAGTCGGTTACAAACAAACATACAAACATACAAATGAAGCTAATATAAAGCGTGTAAAAGGAATTTTCATACTAGTAAGAAATGAAAACGTAAGCGACATTCCGTCACTCGCATTTCTCCCCGTGGAAACAAATGACTTGGAGTGTGGCGAACATCACCTTCACACGGTGGATCGAAAATCGGCTGTAGAAGACATAGGATCTCGATGTCTTAAATGTAATTTTTTTTTGCTGGAAATGACTTCTGCCGATCATTACTGTTCTTTTTTCTGTTTACGATTTTTTTTTTTAAATCGTCAAAATTAAAAAATGTTTATGATATGTACATTTTAATGCTTAAATATGGCTATACCAAGTAAAACTAACTAACTTACAATATTTTTTATGCTTAGACCAAAACATTCTAAGAAATCACAAAGTCGTATTACCTACTTATTTGAAATGACATGGTAATTATGAATTACATAATATTAGGTTGGGGAAAAAGTCTTTTCGCATTATAGTATGTATGAACTTGTAATAAAATCTCTTAGGCTATACTATTTGTATCTGGCTGGTTTTTTACATTTTAAAATTTTACTACAAAAAAGGTAAAAATGCAACGAACGCCGCGAAAAAAATTTGTGATGTTTATGGACCTAGTGTAGTGTCTGTGAGAGTAGCACAATTTTGGTTTAAGCGTTTTCAATCCGGAAATTTTGATGTCAAAGATGCACGTCGCTCTGGTCGCCCTATTACGGATAAAATGGATGCCATTTTTGAAAAAGTGGAGCAAGATCGGCATACCAGTAGTTACGACGTAGCTGAAGAACTGGAAATTGACCACAAAACAGTTTTGGCGCATTTGAAAAAAACTGGGTACACAAAAAAGCTCGACATTTGGGTACCTCACGAGCTCACTGAAAGAAACCTAATGAACCGTGTACTCATTTGTGATTCTTTATTACGACGTAATGAAACCGAACCATTTTTGAAGAAGCTGATAACTGGTGATGAAAAGTGGATCACGTATGACAAGGACGTGCGAAAAAGGTCGTGGTCAAAGGCCGGTCAGGCTTCACAGACTGTGGCGAAACCCGGGTTAACTCGCAACAAGGTGATGCTGTGTGTGTGGTGGAATTGGAAGGGCATTATTCATTATGAGCTGTTATCACCAGGCAGGACCATTGATTCTGAACTCTACTGCGAACAACTGATGAGATTAAAGCAAGAAGTTGAGAGAAAGCGGCCGGAATTAATCAACAGAAGGGGTGTGGTTTTTCATCATGATAACGCTAGACCTCACACATCTTAAGCCACCCAACAAAAATTAAGAGAGTTTGGCTGGGAGGTGTTAATGCATCCGCCGTATAGTCCTGACCTTGCACCTTCAGATTTCCACCTGTTTCGGTCTGTTCAGAATTCTTTAGGCAGTGTCAGGTTAACATCACGAGAGGACTGCCAAACCCCATGTCGTGGTATTTTGACCAGAAGTCCCAAAATTTCTATAGCAATGGGATCATGTCCCTACCTACAAGATGGCAAAAAGTTATGGAACAAAATGGTACCTACATACTTTAGTTAAATGTAAATAAACTTTATTAAAAAATGTTTTGAATTTTCTTAAAAAATGCGAAGAAACTTTTTCCCCAACCTATTATGTAATCTTGTCTAATGCCTGAAGTCCACATTAGCTAATGATTAATAAAACTTAATACCTATATACCTGTTAAAAGGATACGTACCATAATGAGGGTAATTAGATAAACGTGATCATTAGTCAATAACAATAAATGGTAAACTATTGTATGATTAAAAATAAAAGCAAATTATTAAAAAAAAATTATTAACTTAACCTAACCTAACATAAACAATAAAAGTTAACTTATTTTATACTTCGTCACCATCAGAATCCACTTCAGAATCAGGCTCTACAATAGATATAACTTCTAAGAACTCTGTCGGAGCTTCCTGATCCTGAAGTTTCAGTAGTTCTACTGTTTCCTTAAAGTATGTCTGCCTCTTGTGGGCATTTAATTTTGGTCTTGTGCAAGAAATTAGAGGATCAGAAGAGACAATAAGCATATTGAGGATATCCTCGTTTGATGCTTGTCTACTCTTTTTCCTCGAATGGTGTTCTCTGAACCTCCTAAAGTCTTTGTTTCGGGCCTCTGAAGCTTCTTCCGAAAGATTTCCAATTGGTACAATAGCATTTTCTACAATTATGTCCCCTCCGTGAATCAACAATTTGTGGACGGATGATGACATGTAGTATCAATCGTACAGTTCCACGTATTTTTCAGCGGTTGTTCTAGCGTATTCTTTAAATTTCGGCACGTCTATAATCTCTCCAGATGTGATAGCTTGCAAAATCACAGCAAATCTGCGTATTAGGTCTTCATCTAATCCAGTGATCGCTGCAGTTTTATCAGGAAATTCAAAAAACCGCCTTGCTGTGTTCCCGTCATTAGTTGTGCCTGATCCTTGCTTAACGATGTCAATCAAAAGCTTGAGATCATCTTTGAATCGATCTTGAATGAGTTTTTTTCGTGAATGCAATAACTCTTGATGACCTTCTCTTCTCGCAGACCACTTTTTGAAGTTGAGACGATACGCTACGTGTAGAAGACATTCCATCACATTAATGCGGCATGAAGTGATGATAATCCGAAGTCATACACACCAGAAGAAATGGTTTTTGACGCAATGACATCTAACTTATTCATTTCTGTAGGCTTAGCCAAACACAGGTAGCAGTCCGCATTTGACTTAGCTTCAAACAGATATGTACAAATTTTGCCGTCAATCATCGTCATCATTAATTTGTGACTAATTTCATGTCCTTGACATTTTGAGGGAACGAGAGCTTCAATTTCGTTATCTATTGCAGTTTTTTCATTTATGACAACGTCTTTGGTTTCTTTCACAAAACTAAACTGGACTGGACGGCAATACCTAGGTGAGCAGGGTTTTGGATTCACCCATACGGTATCACCGTCAGCTGTCAACTTTAATGGAACCAAAGAGGTCATAAATATGCTGGAATCATCTTGACCACTCTCTATGTTTTGCTTATATCTACTTTGGTTAGATGCACCGTCAAATCCCCACTTTGATATTAATATCAATTGTTTATCTTGTATCGCATTAGGACTACGAATAGTTTCAAAAATTCTGTTCACTGTTAAATCTAGTAACGCTTGTAGTGCAATCTTAGCAGATGAATCCGTTACAGTCACAAATGTCTTCGGAGGGTAGCACTGTAGCTTAGCTTTTTGCACTTTATAGTAAGACGGATATATCTCCTTTGAACCTTCTCAAATAGTCGTTTCCCTTAATGTGATATATTGCCATTTCGATAGTTTTAATGAAAGTAGCAAACCCAGTGCTTTTTCTGGTGAAAATATTGTTGAAGGAGATGGTTTGTTCAACATTTCCTTGATTTTTGCTGCTGCTTCTGGATTTTGGAGCATATGTTCAATAACAGATGCAATATCCTCACTACCATCTCCTTTCAAAAGTGCTGCAGCTGAATAAGCTACTTCATTAGGGTCATCGCCTATATGTTCATCAGATTGTCTCTTCTTCTGCTTGTTACTTAGATCTTCAAACGGCTTTCGAGATCTTTTTGTCATCGTTGAAGTTGATTTCATTGTTGAAGTTGATGGTACAGGTTCAGTAGAAATATTTTCACTTGTTGATTCTTGAATGAGCAAATTGGTTTGCACGCAGTTTGGCCAGTCAATATTTGCCTCAAGCCAATTACTGTAATCACGTCTAAAAACTTCACTTTTCCTGTGGGATCGTAACCATCTCTTTTGAACTGCCCGTGTAAATCTTCGACAAAATTCTTTCACGGTAACACTGTCTTCATCTGAAAGGCTAGAGCCCAGTCGAATAACAAGTGTGTTGAACAATATTTCATGATCGAAAGACGAAGCATCCTGATTGCTCAGAATAACAAACAAATCCAAATTTGTAATAATGCTTTCCATTATTCACGATTACTGAGTAAAAAGACACGGTTGGATAGATGTTAGTATTAGAAATGCTCTAAATGAACTGAAGTTGTGAATCCAATGTTTGACTATTTATTGTTAATGACTAATGATGGTATCACATTTATCTAATTACTTTCATTAAGTTAATCCTGCACTAATTGCTAAATTAGCGAGTACCCCAAATTATTTTGTTACGTATCCTTTTAACTAGGTATATAGGTATTAAGTTTTATTAATCATTAGCTAATGTGCACTTGAGGCATTAGACAAGATTACGTATTACGTAATTCATAATTACCATGTCATTTCAAATAAGTAGGTAATACGACTTTGTGATTTCTTAGAATGTTTTGGTCTAAGCATAAAAAATATTGTAAGTTACACTTGGTATAGCTATATTTAAGCATTAAAATGTACATATCATAAACATTTTTTATTATTTAATTTTGACGATTTAAAAAAAAAAAATCGCAAGTGATGCCGCAATATTAAGTATGTCAAAAATTCACAAATAAATAGTAGTATAACAGTGTGCAAGGATATAATGGTTATCCTAGCGATTCCAGAGATATCCTCATTTTTCATGTTAGCTCCATACATTTTTTTCTTATAAAAATTATAACTCTTCCATTTGTGCACACAATTACTTCATATGACATTATATAGAACATTAATGATCGGCAAAAGTAATTTCCAGCAAAAAAATAACATTTAAGACATCGAGATCCTATGTCTTCTACAGCTGATTTTCGATCCACCGTGCGTCACCGCAGATGTATGAACATAAACAAATCAAAACGAGTTTGTAAGGATCATAGCAGGTGGCGTTCCGTAGTTTCTGCCCACCCCCATAGGAAAAAGGCGTGACTTTATGTATGTATTGGTGACCAGCTGATATGAACAACAATTTCATAAAATGAACGCGCAACGTATACATCTTGCGATAGAAATAGTTCTCCATTTATTCTTTTTTGTACAAAACATTTAATATTAAGCTAAATCAATATCAGAAAACGCAGGTGCAGAGCCATTCTTTGAACTGGCTCAATTTCAATTGAATTCTGGCTGAATGGAAAGAGGCGTTCAGGTCAAGGGTTCTTGGGTGAAAAGGTGCAATCATGTACTGCTTTTTGCCCATAATATATTAGCGGCCGCCGTTTTTAGAGAATATTTGAATTGGACTTATCCATGCTTTTCTTTGTAAGATGCACAGAGATTCCAAGCACAGCTTCACGCATTAAATTACACGAAAATACCCAGTTTTTCACAATTTCTTTTGTAGTTACAGTACTTTTTCAATGCTCCGCGGCTCATACGTTACAGTTAACCCGAATACCTTTTCCCTCAGTTCGCATCCCTTGAGATGTGAAGTGATCCATTCTACTTCCAGCTGGTGGCGTGTCTAGAGGGTTTTGTACGAGATGTTTACCCTTCAATACCTTTGCATGTATGTACATACAGATAGACATATAACTTCAAGGCCCACATATTGCTTAACGTTCCTACATCATTTTGAACAAAGATTTGTATGGCAACGCTCAATTCATATGACACCTCTCTTCCATGTTATGTCTCTTGAATGGCATTTATCACGACTTGCCCTAGTATCTTCAATATCTGCATAGTAATTATTCTTCGTTTAAATATTCTGTAACAATTCACTTAACCTAAAATATTCTTTAGATTTCTCAGATCATAGTACTATTTTCTAACTCAGGGCTGTCCAAGCTACATACCTTCGCGGGCTAATTAAATTTACTACAAAAGCTGGAGGGCCGCAGAAACAGATATTTTCAGATTTCAAGTAAAAAAAAAATACAAGGTAACCATTTCTTTATACGTTTATTGGTTCTTAATTAATTAACTTATCAAATAATAGTAATCCAGACAAAGGGCCGTCCGGGCCGTTGGCTGGACAGCCCTTTTTTTTTTTTTTTTTTTTTTTTGATCACGAGGTGGAAATCCTCATGGATGTCCCCCGCCCTGGGGTGGGCGGAGGGGTCTGTCAGACTCTTACTGACTAAAACCACCCCGGTGTTCCGTCCCACACCTACGTCGGGGACCACGGGAACCAATATGTCTTCCGCGATCCCCAACTGGTGCCGGCCCGCCTTTGCGGGCCTCCTCACGTTGGGGGGGAGTGAGGTGTTAAACTCCCCCCCATACATCACAGAGAGGCGCGCGTGGAACACTACGCGCCACCATCTCGGGTCCGTACAATAGGGGGCGACGGATGTCCCCAGATCCGTCGCCCCTGGACCCATTTAGGGGGGCTGGAAGAGGGCGTTATCCGCCCTCCGCCGACGCCCGGTGCGCCTGCTGCGGGCAGGGTGCGCGGAAGATATCTCCCGCTCCCTTTCCGCAGCCTCCTTCTGCGACATGACTGTTTCGCAAAAGGATACCACCGCGTCCCAGGACCCCTCGCTGCCGACCATCGACTCGACAACGGCCGGCATGGCTGGACAGCCCTGTTCTAACTTACAAGCCTTCGAAAATTATCCTCTATTCTGTGAATCCGTTGGGAGTTTCAATAAAACGTAGTTTGCACGTTAGTGTGATTTAACTCGTCCCCAATGTCCTAACCAAAAGTGACTGTCACCCGAGTACGAGATAGACGCCATCGTTTGTATGAATTATGACGTAAACAAGAATTGATGGATCGTGCAAGTAGGTAAGTCACATTCTTACTTAGCGTCCTAACGCGGCTAAGCGTTTGTATAATTTTTTACTTACAAATTTGACTTAATTATACTCATATACTTATACATTGTCATATAAAAGAGCGCGAAAATCGTTTACTCGCGCGATGTAGGTGCCACGATGAGCTTGCATCTGTAGGGTTTCTGCGTTGAGTTTTTATACGTTACAGAAAAGGAAAAAAACTGCCGTGTGTGGAAAAAGTATAGGGCGTGCTTTTAAAATTTCTACGGACATTTTATGGCATTTTATATGACTGTGGGTGAAAGCATTCACCCAACATAATATAGAAGGGTGATATAAGGGTAACACCCAAACTGAAGACCTCGTACCTAAGTACCTTTTAAAACTTTATAACCGTAAAATATCTTCAGATTAAGATCCCATTCAAAATATGGTTGGAAAACCTACTGAATATTGAGTTTGTATAAAAAATTTCGTAATTTTCGGATGGCAGTACCACTCAGGAGTCGTCTATAGCCTGTCCCCATCGCCTTGCAAGCTTCAGTTCACTCATCAATACTAAATTCTCTACACATCGACTCTCTGCTTCGCCTTATTTTAAGTGCGAGGTACTTTTTTCGTCGTCAATTGTTCGATCTATATCGCCAGATGAGCGGAATATAGCTAGTGGTAATGATGCGACATGATTAAGGTGAGGTTATTGATGATATGCCTATCTCTGCTTTCTTAAAACATGGAAATTCGCTATGAACACTGCGTTTGATGTGTATCAAATGAAAAGTTTTGTTATGGGGCCAAATGTGGTCAAAGAATGTATTATCTGAACTATTATTATAAAGATGAACTGATATTATAAAGAGGTAAAATTTGTCTATATTTAAGTTTATGTGTAAGAAGTAATCTCTGGAACTGTTCGCTAGATGTTTTTGATACATAAGTAGACGAGTATCAAAAAAAGAAAAGCTAGTGATATCAAATCAAAATATTTTTATATCACATAAACCTACAAGGGCACTTATGAAACGTCAGAAGCTAGGTGCACAGTTCTAAATTGTTGATTCCTATGGAGAAGAACCGGCAAGAAACTCCACGGTTACTCTTTTAAAAATAATTGGCTTTTACAATGGTTTCAAATTACAGTGTTAATAGATACTTAATAAAATAGAAAGTTGTCCACAGTCTACAAGGCCTACAACGTTCTCACATTCACAAAATATAAAAGAATCTACTTATGTGATAGTATTTCATAAATAAAACATTTTTTTTTTTTTTTTTTTGCTTTTGGCAATTGAGCCGATGAAATCCTATTTAAATCAAATGTCATTGTTGCCATGACAACCAATAATAAGGAGTTCAAATTAGAATTGTATGTATATAATGTCAAAGAAGAATGTAAGAAAATATATTAAATAAAAAATGTACATCGTCATTTGGTAGCAGTTAATAGACATTAACATGGTCATCCTGTAATTAGCTACCAGAGAAGCCACATGTGCAGAAGGAATTATTGGCAAATTTCCTTGTCTTGAAGAAAGGGTTAACAGGAAAATTCCATTTTAACGATCGAGCAAAGTATTTATGGTTCAAAGGCATTCTTAACGCGAGTCTCAAATAAAATTGCTTCAAGATTGAATTGCTTTTAAACAGTGGCTTCAAGATACCAAATAATTCAATAGTAAATAGTTATTGGTGCCGCATATTATGTCTGTAGAGAGTTACGATATCCGCTGCATGTGTTGCCTATGCAAGGGTGGCGCGCGTCTGTGAGGTTTATTAAATTATATCAGACGTTAGTGTTAGTTTTCACTAGTTTCAAGATTATTTTGCATTTGCATACATTCAATTTGTTTGAAAGCGGCTCAGCGCTTGTATATGCCAATATCATCGGCCATCTTACGCAGATTTACAAAGGTTTGCCTTATTAAAACGTTACGGCGTGCGAAGCCCGGGTTCCAATATTAACGTTATAATTACCAATTACAAGAACGGTCATTGAAAGGTTAATGAATGAACTTCTGTGATAGGCTCCAATGAGGAACCATATTACTTTTAATTATGTACGAATAAGTAGGGCTTCCAAGAATTAAGCCAACACAAAATATAGTTGCTAATTACAGTAATTAAATTAATTAAATAGCCACTTTATACATTTACACGTCAAAAAAGCAGATACATACCTATAGTATATACGGTTTACAAAAACGAATGACTTACAATTAACTATTCCCATTTTACAGAACGAACAATGCAATAACCCTAGAAAGGCATTCTGTTATTATATTGTAAATACCATCGTAAAATAAATAAATATCTAAATAAATAAATATCTTAGGACAACCAACACACCATTATCTAGTCCCAAACTAGGCAGAACCTGTACTATGGCAACCAGACAACTGATAAATATCTATATATATAAAAGAAAGTCGTGTTAGTTACACTATTTATAACTCAAGAACGGCTGAACCGATTTGGCTGAAAGTTGGTGGGGAGGTAGCTTAGACGGACATAGGATACTTTTTATTCCGTTCGACCGCATTACCGTGTGACGTGACATAAAACGTCAAAGAAAATACAAGTCACTATAAAACGTGGTATGAGGTGGTACTAGGTGGTACTAGGTGGTAATAACTTGGTGTGAGCTTATCAAACAGCAATGTCAGCCAGAAAACGTTTTATGCCTTCGAAGTACCAGGTGGTCATAACTGGAAAGGAGCTTGCTAAACATAGGATTGTTATCTAGAAAACGCTTTATGCCTTCGAATTAGCAGGTTGTCATAACTCTGTAAGAGGTCGCCTAACCTCGCCCTAATTGCGCAACACACTATTAATCAGAATCTGAATCATTGAGAAGTTATTTATTGCTCATCATCATTCATATTTTTCTTTCTCTCTTTTCTTTCATATGGTCCAAAAAATTGCCTGTTTTGTGGAACTGTCAAAATAAAAGGGATTCCTACTGATAGTGTATTACGCAATTACCCTCTGGGAATGTGTCAGGTAGAAAACGCTTTATGCCGTCGACGTACCAGGTTATCATAACTTTGCAGGAGCTTACCAAACAAAGGAGTGTCAGCTAGAAAACACATAATGTACCAGGTTATCATAATTGGGTAGGAGCTAACCAAACATATGAGTGTCAGCTAGAAAACGCTTACCAGATCACCACGGCGTACCAGATTGTCAAACTTGGTGGGTTTATTACAACATAATATTGAATCTAAGGCGATAAGACGTTCGCTGGGTCAGCTAGTTATAGATAAATTACACCCAAACACAGAACAAATGATTGAGCTCATCACAAGATTTGTCCTGGGTGGGAATCGAACCCACGACCTCAGTCTTTGCAGTCAGGGTCACTAACCACTAGACTAACAGGCCAGAATCTTCACGCTGTCAAAATAACTTTATTAATGAGAATGTGTTCACATATCGTAACAGAAATACACGACCACTTCTGTTATTTGATAGGAAAAACATGGTGCTACAAAGAAAAACATTTCACGTCGTTGATAGAAAAGTCAACTAAAATTCGAGCCCTGGCTCCATGAGAATGAGAGTGAGAGTTTGTAACAGATAAAAATAAAATTGTTTTGATATGCTCGACTCGCTATGTTTTAAATGAATTCTGGCAAGCGCTTCTTGGTCATTACTAATAAAACCTTCACCATCAGCCTATAATGTTCCCACTGCTGGGACACATGCCTCCTCTCGGTGAGACGGAGTAGGCCATAATCCACCACGCGGACCCAGTGCGGGTTGGTCGATGTCACATGTGTTCGAATTTTTGGTTCTAAGACATGCCTGTTTCCTCACAATGTTTTCCTTCACCGTTTTTGAGAGCAGTGGTGATAAAATAATTTACACAAAGTAAAGCGCCTTCTTGTGTTCGAACTCATGACCTACTGCTCGTAAGTCGCGGCCGATACCAGTGGGCCACCACTGCTCTCTATAATAAAGCTTTCAGCAGAATAATATTAATTACGATCGTACAAATATGAACGTAATTATTATAATACTAGCTTCCGCCAGCGGCTTCGCCCGCATGAAATTTCAACCCCCCATTTCACCCTCTTAGGGATGGAATTTCAAAAAACCCTTTCTTAATGGATACCTACTCTTTACAAAGAATACACTCTCCAAATTTCATGCCTCTAGGACCAGCGGTTTAAGCTGTGCGTTGATATATCAGTCAGTCAGTCAGTCACTCACTCAGGATTTTGAATTTTATATATTAGGTTGGGGAAAAAGTCTTTTCGCATTATAGTATGAACTTGTAATAAAATCTCTTTGGCTATACTATTTGTATCTGGCTGGTTTTGGTATCATTGAAAGTTTAAATTTTAAAGAACATAATTCCAAATTCAAATTAGGAAAATGTGTGATTTTCATTTGTTTTTCGTACCGTCAAGATGAGTGAATCTAATGAAGAAATTCGATACATTTTAAAATTTTACTACAACAAAGGTAAAAATGCAATGCAAGCCGCGAAAAAAATTTGCGATGTTTATGGACCTAGTGTAGTGTCTGTGAGAGTAGCACAAATTTGGTTTAAGCGTTTTCAATCCGAAAATTTTGATGTCAAAGATGCACGTCGCTCTGGTCGCCCTATTACGGATAAAATGGATGCCATTTTTGAAAAAGTGGAGCAAGATCGGCATACCAGTAGTTACGACGTAGCTGAAGAACTGGAAATTGTTTCAGTCTCTTCAGAAATCTTTAGGCAGTGTCAGGTTAACATCACGAGAGGACTGCCAAAACCACTTGTCGCGGTATTTTGACCAGAAGCCCCAAAATTTCTATAGCAATGGGATCATGTCCCTACCTACAAGATGGCAAAAAGTTATCGAACATAATGGTACCTACATACTTTAGTTAAATGTAAATAAACTTTATTAAAAAATGTTTTGAATTTTCTTAAAAAATGCGAAGAAACTTTTTCCCCAACCTATTATATAGATTTCACAAATTAAGTGAAGATTAAATAAGTGTTTCATGTGACATATATCTACAGAGACTTGTGCTAGAGAAACTTAGCTAATATAAGGAATAATTTATGATATTGAATAAGGTAATGAATTGTTCAGACCTAACAAACGAGCTGAGTTATGAGGCCCAAGTAAGTATAGAGCAGTACGTACTTAATACATTTTCCGGTCTGGTCAACGGTGCGGAAAATTTGCAGCGAATAGACATTTTAGAACACAATATTATTATTATTATTCGACAACCGAACAATTTCATGAATTAAAAATCAAAGCAAAACTAAAAAGTTAACTTGTTTTTTTTTCTATCTATATGCATTTATTGAAGTTTTCACAATCACTCGCGATCGAACGTCAAGATTTTACAAAGAAACCAGCGAGTAGAGAATACTTCGCAAGTTGCATTACAGATATTACTGTGGTCTTAAAATATCTTCTTATTTACTGGGAAATTTGGCAACTAAAATAATTAATTTTATTCCAGTTCGCAGTCATTCTCACTGTAAGAGGAAGTAGGCCATAATAATAATAATAATAATAATCTGTGGCCCGACTGTCAACTTGACGGAACAACATTTTTTTTCACCGTATATTTTTCTAGTATTTTTAAAGATTAATAATGCAAAAATGTTTTATAACATGTTTAAACAACAGCAGTGGTGTGCCAAAAATTGGTACTGTAACCAAAAATCTGCAGGATGCAAGAAAAGACGTATAAAAACAATACACGGGAAATAGAGAAATGTTGACACGAAGTCGGGCACGATTGCAACAAAACACACACCTAACATCTTCGGGTTCGTCGCTCAGCTCCGCCTCGCAGTTGCCGGATCCTGCTCCAGACGTGAGTCCAGTGACACCGGCCGCTGCAGTTGCGTCGAGCTCGAGCGACGAATACTTCTCGCCGCCGACGACACCACCACCAGTACGTCGGCGCGGACGAGGCCGACCACCGGCCAGCTTGGGACTCCGAGGCCCACCGGCCTCTGATAGGGTCCCCGCTCCCGGTGGAAGTGTGCAGCGCATGAAGTGGACACAAGCTGTCAATGAAAATGTCATGCGCGCATACTATGGGGCTACAGAGGGGGGAATTAACTTGACTGCTTACCGTGGTCGGATGCTCTCTCTGTTTCAGGCCCTTGAACCAGGTGTCAACGTGTCGTCGCAACGACTGTCGGATCAGGTACGGGTCATCCAGCGTAATCATATGCTGGATGCCGCCGTGCTTGATCGACTTTGCCTCGAATCACGGAATAGCTATGTTACGCCTGCTTCGCCACTGGTCGCGGTGCAACTGCAAAATTTACCCAGTGTTTCACCGCGACCCAACTGCGTTGGTGAAGAAGATGATGACGGGGCTATATCCGTGAGTACCCAATGCAATGCAAGATTGAGGAGCGCTTTGGAGGATGCTTTCAGGGAGTATCGCTCTACTCCGCCTGAACTTAGACCACGTTTACCTCGTTTGCCCATGCACAAGAAAAACAAGGCGCTGGTGTGTGCTCTAGACTCACAGCTGTCAACATATTTTGACGGCAGCAAAGACCTCGCAGATACCCACTCAATCTTGTACTGTGCAGCTGTAGCGGCTTGTCGTGTAGCTCGTGTTAAGTTTCCTAACAGTGACAAAGCTACACGACCAAAACCAGTCGTACCAGCTTGGCAGTGCAGGATTGAGCGTCGTATCGGTGAGGCTAGAGCACTCATCGGTAAGCTAATCTGCTTCAGGGAGGGCAATACTCGCCCTCGAGTGATGCGCTTTGTGAAGCGGGCGTTCTCCGGGACGGATGTTAGTCCTAGAGATTATGTGTCCCGTGTCACAGAGCGCATCGACTTCCTGAAGCAGAAGATCTGTGCATGGGCAAACCGTATTCGTCGGTACCGGCGGAGGGTGGAGCGGTACACCCAGAATCACACATTCCAAAACGATGAAAGGTGGGTTTACCGAGCTTGGGAGCGACCGGACCAAGGTGTGGCTGACACGCCCCTTCCGGATGATGACGCCATGTCTTCGTTCTGGCGAAACATCTGGTCGGTGCCTGTCAATCACACCGAAGGTGATTGGACTAGGGAGATCGAGCGGGCGTGCGGTCAAATACCAGAAATGGGGGCAATTACCATAAGCCCCCAAGATGTCGTCTGTGCAGTCCGTCCGTTGCCTAACTGGAAATCTCCAGGACCGGACGGCCTGCACAACTTTTGGATCAAGTGGTTCCAAAAGTCGCACGCTCGCTTGGCATCTCAGTTCCAGTCAGCCTTAGAGTCAGGGTCGTTGCCCCAGTTCTTAACAACAGGAATAACCCACCTGCTCCATAAATCAGGTAGCACCGCGGAACCCAAAAATTATAGACCGATCACTTGTCTACCGACGGTCTATAAAGTTCTTACATCCATTTTGAGAGCAAAAATTTACAATCATATTGACACAAACTCTATCTTGTCTGTCTCTCAAAATGGATGTAGGAACGGGTCCCGCGGTACTAAGGAGCTGCTCCTAATCGATATGACCATTAGTCAACAGGTTCGTCGTTCCCGAAAGGATATGTCGACATGCTGGATAGACTATAAGAAGGCCTATGACTCGGTGCCACATACCTGGCTCAAGAGGGTGCTGGAGTTGTACAAAGTAGATACAACGCTGCGCACCTTCTTGATGTCATGTATGGGGCAATGGAGGACAGTCCTTCGCTATCCAGGATGTCGACATATCCAGAGGAATAGCGAACCGATAAGGATCGAGTGAGGTATATTCCAGGGCGATAGTTTGAGTCCGCTTTGGTTCTGCCTAGCCATGAATCCTCTTAGCACACTGCTGGAGGATTCAGGTATAGGCTATCAATTGAGGAGAGGTGGTCAGGTTATATCTCACCTCCTCTACATGGATGACCTAAAACTCTTTGCTCCCAACAATTTGCAACTGATGGAGCTACTGAAAGTAACTGAAACCTTTAGTAGCGCCATCAGGATGGAATTTGGTGTGGACAAATGTGCGGTCATGCATGTAAAGCGAGGGGAGATTGTGGAATCCGTGGGAACCCAACTCTCGGATTCCATACACCTAAGATCCCTCTCCTCAATCGAAACATACAAATATTTGGGTATGTCGGAAGCGTTAGGCATCAACACGGCTGACATGAAACAATCGTTGAGGGAGCGCTTCTTTGGCCGCCTGAGTAAAGTGTTAAAAAGTCTTTTATCAGGCGGAAATAAGGTTCGCGCCTTCAACGGTTGGGTTATGCCAGTTTTGATGTACTCTTTCGGCATACTCAAATGGACTCAAACGGAACTTGAAGCCCTGGATAGACGGGTCCGCACACTGCTGACCGCAAATCGAATGCACCATCCACGGTCATCGGTGATGAGACTGTATATCCCGCGGAAGTGCGGAGGTCGAGGTTTCTTGAATGCTAAGACCCTGCACAACCGTGAGGTATGCAGTCTCAGGGAATATTTCCTAGACGCCGACGTGGGGATGCATCGAGATGTGGTCTCAGTGGACAAGAGCCTCACCCCGCTCTCCTTGGCTAACGAGAACTGGCGCAAACCTAAAGTATTGGATACTAATGACCGCAGGGAGGTATGGAAAAGCAAGGAGCTTCACGGACGCTTTTACCGGGTCCTACATGGACCCGATGTAGACTTATTAGCGTCCGTATCCTGGTTACGATTCGGAAATCTATTTGGAGAAACCGAAGGTTTTGTCTTTGCAATTATGGACGAAGTTATGATGACGAACAACTACCGGAAATATATTGTGAAGGATGGCACGGTTGACATCTGTCGGGCATGCCACCGTCCGGGGGAATCAATCCGACACATTATTTCTGGCTGTTCTCGTCTGGCTAACGGAGACTACTTGCATAGGCACAACCTTGTAGCCAGGATTATCCACCAGCAACTTGCTCTGAAATACAGTCTTGTGGAATCAGAAGTACCGTACTATAAGTATGTGCCCGACCCAGTTCTCCAAAATGGCAATATCACATTGTATTGGGATCGATCTATCATCACTGATAGGACTATTGTTGCTAATAAGCCGGACATAGTGGTGATAGATCGATCAGAGCGTCGCACAATGATTATTGATATTGCAGTCCCGCATGACGAGAACCTCGTGAAAGCTGAACAAGATAAGCAGATCAAATATCTTGACCTGGCTCGCGAGGTTGTCGAGATGTGGGATGTGGATACAGCAATCATTGTGCCGATAGTCGTGACGGCCAATGGCATAATAGCCAAGAGCCTCAACCAACACCTTAAGAGGCTCTCGTTAGGCAGCTGGATCAGGGGCTTGATCCAGAAGGCGGTATTACTGGACACGGCACGCATAGTGAGGAGATTCCTCACTCAGCAGCCCTGACCACCGGTAGCTTGGACCCTATTCCCGATACCGGTGGGCTACTATTTTTTATATTTTTAAATGTTTCATGATTTTATTATTTTAATATTTAAAAATATAATTTATATGTTTGTAAAATTAAATAAACGAAATAATAATAATAATAATAAAACATTTATTATCAGGTGACAATGACCCATAGACACATACCTTACAAACTAACATACATAGGTATTATACAAATCTTGTGTTCACCACAAAGGCCATTTACGGGTTGTTGGCTGACATATGTCTTCAAATTTTTAAATCTAGGACATGTTAGTGTCCTCACAATGATTTCCTAAACCGGAAGCAGTGGTGATGAAATAATTTATACAAAGTAAGCTCTCCGTTACCGTAAAAAAAAAAAACATAAGAGTACCTCGAAACATGCGAATACTTAACACTGCAGTAGTATGTTTATATCCCTTTATAATTAATCTTTGTCCTGTTTCCTACATTCAATACGTACCGTACTGTTTGCCATGTCGACTGTACATGCGTGGACTGCAATGTATTCGACCAATGCCGATCTATCACGTGGCACTGAACCGAAGCCAATGTAAAGACGAATGCTCCTGTATAGTCGTTAATAGTGCCCGCATTGTAATGAGCAATAATAAAGTTATCTTACTCAATAAATGACTACGGATTGTAATAGGACTATTCGGGTAAAAGAACTTACAACTTGTACGAGAGCATAAAATATAGTATGGAAAAGTACTAACAGTTTATTAGAGATTACAAGGAAAACTTTGCAGGAGCTTGTCTATTATTACAATAAATATGTATTTAGGACTATCGATTGCTGCTGATTCTGTAAACTGGAGCGAACTAATGAATCGTTTTGTTATTTTTTTAGTTGAAAATGCAACAAGTTTTGCCAGTCATTTTTTTATTTGCCATGCGTCTAAGATTGTGATTTTGAAAACAAAAATGAAATAAAATAAAATAATACTTTTGATTGAAAAAGTTTATTAACTAGGTACTTAATACACTTAATTTGTTTTACCCGAAAAATACGATTACCCTTTAAACTTTATTATACCCTAAAATAAAACAAATTAATTTGAGTTTATTAATGTTTTCAGTTTTAATACAGACCAGAATGTTCATAGTCACTCAATTGTAATAATAATAGAGTGTTACAAAAGAGATGCATTTTACTCTATTTAATTTGTCGACATGTTTAAAGTGTTCATATAGTACGTCTTTTGTGACAGGGAGTCGTTTTGTGTCAGTGAAGAGTGCCATTTTGTAAGAACTGCCACTGTGTTATGGTGTAGAAAACTATTACTTGCTTGTATGTGCTGGCTTCTGCTGGCTTGTGTTAAAATTGGTAAACGTCAAAAAAAGCCTTGCATCAAAATTCACATCCCCATGAGAATTAACATACGTCAATAGTTTCAGTATATTCCACTGATAAATTAATCAATACATCAGAAAATGTTGTTATTTACCACTGAAATTGGCTTAGACTCCCACCCCCTATTACATGGGACTTATACGTAACTGGCTAAACCTGGCTGTTCTATAGGTATACCTCTGTCCAACGCTTCGAGGAACCAAGCCATGATGATGAAAGGTTTACAATTGTATAGATCGTAAATAAATTTTCTGGATAACCTACGTGATAAAAAAATTAAACTGGCGAAAAAACTGAAAAACAAAAAATAATAAACCTTAAAATTATGAGTCGGCGCTTTGAGTCATCTTTTTTCATTGATTTTTCAGCGCCGACTCAAAATTTATTTATTATTTTTTGGTTTTCAGTTTTTTCGGCGGTTTAATTTTTTGTTAAAAAGTTTTTATTTTATTTTATTTTTTTGTAGCTTTAATGTACTAATAATACTTGGCAAGTTATACCCTATCCAATGAAAAAAGAATTATCAAAATCGGACTACTCTGTATAAAGTTATGCGTGGTTATACATTACAATCAGTGAATGAACAATCAATTATCCCCTGTTTTCCGACCCCTTAGGGTTCGATTTTGTTTTCCAAATTTATATGGAACCACCTAGTATACCCTTTCCAATAAAAAAGAATTATCACAATCGGACTACTATGTAAAAAGTTATGCGTGATATGATAAAACATAAAAAAAAAAAACAAAAAAAAATTACGCCTCGAATTGATAACCTCCTCTGTTTTTTTTTTCGTCGGTTAAAAACAGCCATCTCCAAAAAGCTGGGGAGTTATTTAGCTATAGAACTTTAATTAATTACCGCTATCAAACATATATATGGTGACGTTCGTATATAATTTTTGATAACCATTGCGCCTCTTCCTTGCGTTGATATAAAGAAAGTCCATAATACCGCGTAATGTTTGCGTCGCACTCCGTGTTATCTTTATAGCCTCTCTGATTACGCGCTCGGGCTCCGTCAATTTGATAAGCTCCGTGACATTACTGAGACATGTACGTGCAGGTCGGTCAGCAGAGTTCCGAGTAATTGAGGAAAATGAATGAACTACTATGAACCAAGATCCAATTAATTAGGAAGACCCGGAGTGTTGTACATAAGAGTAATATTTAGCAGAACATCAAAAGACTCTATTTGTGCAGTAGAGGGAAAAGTTCATTACTCTGCGGTTAACATCGGAAAATTTAAGTATCCACGAATCATATTCGAATTATCAAGGAATCTAGTAGTAGTAGGTACATAATTACAATAAAACGATAGAGCAAACCAAAGAAGTATTCAAATCAGTCTTCAATATAAAACTCAAAATCCCAAATACCCCAAAATATCTAAGGTAATATGATTAAGTGTTAGCGGAAAATTCTGCTGATCTTAGCTAAGAAGTTCGCCAAGTACGAAATTGTAAGTTGTAGAACAAAGTAAACAACAGACTTAGTTTTCATGTTTCCAATTTAAAAATTACCTAAAACTTCTTATCAACATAGTTTCACAAATAATAGTTGTCTTAACTGTGGGATGTGTGTGTTGTAATGCTACATCATTAATCAAGTAGCTCTCAGTAGAATATCAAATACAAAGTCAATTTATCGGAAGCGGCTCCGGATCGCAATTGATACAATGCTCGTTACTAAACTTTCAAAGGAAAAGTATCTTATCACTCATATTTATTCCTTCTTACATAGCAGAATTAAGTCCGGAATAATGATGTGGTTTGAAGTATTGTTGACCACCATCCGGGTTATTTTTGGTATTCTATGTCTAGACCCCTATTTAAATACGTACCTAAGAAACAAAAACAAATATAAAGCCATTCTTCAAATTGTAAATAAGTCGTTTATAGTAAAAGTGTTCAATTATCCTCAAAAAGCTACAAGCTACAACATGGCAACATTGTGTTCATTTCAGATTTAATTAAAACAACAGCAGACCAATGAAATGTATAAAGTTACACAGAAATTAGAAAGACAAATATATATATATATATGTATATTGGGTGACTTTTTTTAGCGTCTTGAAAAAAAATGGGGGTAATAGGTGAACGGAGTAGCTTTTGGCATAGAAATTTTTATTATTTTTATTATTTTTATTTTTGAATAACATGTAATTAAATTGATCTAGCAATAAATACTACACATTTAAAGTAACATTTTCATACTAGAACAACAAAACAGGAATTAGGAAAAAAAAAAACAAAAAAAATATATTTAAATCTATCGAAACTCAAATCATACGCACCCTACTCAATGCGCGGCATGTATCATTGATTTCGGAGCGTGGTCCTACCCTTTGAAGCCGGCTGATAGGCGGCCTCATTGATCTTTCGCAGGTGCACGAGCCGCACACGCATCCCTGTCCACCCGCGTCCCGCGCTCCTTTAGTCACCTACGATGAATCTGAAGGCCTTCCTGCCTTCTATTCTAGTTACACAACACACCATATGAAGGTCGAGACGGTAAAAAATGTCATCCGGTATATATATATTGGATGGCAAATCATATCATCAGAGACTTTTACTGACTAAAACCCTCCCGTGTTCCTTCAGTTGCCCATGTGCTAAGGTCAAGGTTTCTCTTTCGAACAATCTCGCAACCCTGGCAGGCATCGGTCCAAGCAGACCCCTTCAAAAGACAAAGGTTGTTGCAAGATATTATTAACTTGATTGTAATAATGAGAAAACTTTAGTATACTAAAGCCTCTCCTACCAGTTGGAAAACTATATATTTGTAAGTTTGTAATATTATGATTGATGCAGATAAATCTAGTGACAAAATTAATAAGCTTTGTTACAATTTATCCAAACAGCCAGTTTCATAGTGTCATGTATTTTACGATATGTTTCAATTTACAGCTGCAGCACATATTTTAGCATGTGCACGTGGACTCACGTAGTTTCGAAACTAAATACCTGCAGCATTATTATAGCAAACCTACAAGGATTGAGATACAGATTCGGACTTCATTTTCAATTATTATTTGGGAGAGGGCTTGTGGATAAGTAAGAACGTGCCTCGCAAAGTCGATCAATGTAAAATAGTGGTGTTCAGCTGCGTTCTGTTGGACTGAAAGCTGACTCCAACATAGTTGGGAAAATGCAGACATTGTTTTATATTATTATGTGGATGTTGAGAATTAAACCAATGAAAGTTTAAATATTTCGCAAACTTTAATGTAATAAACCCATTTTAAAATAATTTTGGTCTGAACGAAATATTGCAAAACAAAATTATATTCTCAAAATAAAATTTCCTTCTAACAAAGTCAACACCACACAAGCTGACAAGTGGAATAAACTAAGACAATGGATCTCAGCAAAACGGAAAGTCGTTTGAATCTAATTGTGTTAAGAGATTTAAATCTCGTCGCGTTGTGTCCGCAGTCGTAGTAACTGACTTCTCCCGCTTTCAAAGAAGTACTTAAGCCACTGTTTATAACACTACAGTTCTGCGTCAGCGTTTTTCCGACACTCTTTCGCTTTGTCCCGAGACCGGGCAATGCAGCTTTTGATATGCTAATGTTACTCGACCGTGATATCCCTATATTAATGCTTAGTTTCAGCGTAATCGTGGCCTCACTTTAATAAATTGTTGACCTCGTTTTGTAATATGATTGTTTGTTTGATGTCACTGCAACCTTGTATGATTTTATCTATTATTATGGTTTATCAAACCCAACACGTGATATTTTCCACGATAAATACAAAACCTGCGACAGAATAGCTATAAATTGATATTATTTAAGATCTCATAAATCCGGCCTTAGGTTCTGATATTTATTACAATTTAATTATAGGCACCATTAAAATTTCCCTTTTAGTCTTATTTAGATGAGTAATGACAGAGAAGCTAATTAACAAGAAAGTGTTCAAGTAATTATGAATTTAAATTATATGTAACACTTTTAGTGCCAAGAACCCGGATCCGGGTCCAACGGAATTACCATTTGCATGCCCACGACTCACATCCGAGTCCTACGTATAAGTAGTATGTACCTTGCGACCATGCCGTGCACCCGCCTACCGGGTGCAAATCACAAAAATAAGCTAGGTGTGAATAGAGTATACTTTTGAATAATTCTTTTTTCGACTGGCACGCAGTCTTGCTCTCTTCAATATATTTTATAACCATGCTTTGATCCTTGAAGTTAGAAGATAATGTTTTAATGAGATACCATGAGATGTTATTGTATTAATTTCGTGCACTCGGTCGTGTTTTAACAGGAATTTAAACATCACGTTTTTTTAAAATAAATCAGATTATGTAGGTTTGTCATCCGGCCGCAGTATGACTTCCCTACTCTATGAACATGGTGATTATCAGCTAAATGTATTCGGCTTCCAGCTTTTATTCCAGTAATATAAGATTTATCAGAGAAATCATTTTGTTAACGTTTGGTTTGAATCAGCTTATTATATTTTCTTGACATCGACTGCTTAACGCTTCAAAATTGCAGTTGAATAATTGGAGTTGATTGCAGAGGATATATAATATTCTTATTGTATTCTGCTTTTTATATCCTTATCCCATTTCATTTGGGGTCGGCTCTCCACGTCATTCTTCGCCAGATGTTTCGTTTCTGGGTCGTCGCGTCATCACTTGGACTTGCTTCAGGTCATTGTTGATTACAGACATCCAAGTGAGATAAGATAAGATATGATCATTTATTTGCTTAAAACATGGCATACATAGGTGTTGTTATAAAAATGAGATCATACATGTTTAGCTTACAATTAAAGCATGCAAATTTTGGTGAAATCCAAAAAAAAAAAATCCTTAATATTATAGAAATTATTTTCATTCAGCCATTCATATAATTTAATTTTAAATAATCTGCAATTTAATATTTTTAATACATTTGGTAATTTGTTGTAAACACGTACACACATAGCCAGGCAGCTTTTATTATATTTTGCTAACCTAGGGAGCTCGTCTAGTACAAGTCTAAATGGGTAACGCCGACTTCGAGAATTTATTTCTTCTGCTGTTTTGAATAATTGTTTATATTTCCTAACAAACATACATGCTTCATACAAATATAATGAAGGTAACGGTAGCAAACCAAGCTTTTTAAATAAAGGTTGACATGATTCATCAGATGGAATCCCATATATGGCTCGTAAACATTTCTTTTGGGCGACAAATGCTCTATTGTAGTCAGTACTATTTCCCCACATAATTAATCCATACCGTAACGAGGACTCAACCTATGCACGGTATGACATCACAGCCGTTTTTACGTTTGTTACCTTTCTAATCTGTCTGAGGGCGTATACAAATTTATTTATTTTATTACAGACATTATCGACCTGTGCTTTCCAGTCTAAATGTTCGTCAATAACTACTCCTAAAACTTAGTATTTGTCAATTGTGTAATTTGTGGTATGTCCATTTTAAAATTAAATTTATTTTGATGAGATTGATTAAATTGTATATATACAGATTTTGTAAGATTAATGGATAAATTATTGTTATTTAAGTAATTAATTAGATTGTCTATTGTAGTATTTATGTCCGCTTCATGATCAGTAATTGATTTCATTTTTTTATCGGTAGTAACAATTATAGAAATATCATTAGCAAAAAGAAAGCACTTATGATTAGTCACCTTTACGATGTCGTTTATGTAAACTATAAACAAGATAGGACCCAATATGCTACCCTGGGGAACGCCGCGTTTTACAATGTTATATTCAGACGAGAATTGTGACATGTCCCTACTCTCATCAAGTTTAGTGACAGTGACCCTCTGTTCTCGGTCAGTTAGATATGACGATATCCACTGAAGCGGCAGTCCTCTGATTCCGTTGGCCTCCAATTTTTTTAATAATATTTTCTGTGAAACTAGATCAAATGCCTTTGATAGATCAAAAAATAAGCCTGTCGTCAGCTGATTGCCATTGATATTGGTCAGTATTGTTTTCAAAAGTGAAAAGATGGCTAAAGACGTGGAATTGTGTTTTTGAAAGCCGAATTGCTCTTTTCTGATGATATTAAATTTCTCACAATAATTAATTATTCTTTGATACATGCATTTTTCAAATATTTTTGACAAGATGGGTATTAGTGTTATGGGGCGATAATTATTTACATCCGCTTTATCACCCTTTTTAAATATCGGTTTAACAATAGATATTTTTAGTATATTAGGAAACACTCCTTGTGAAAAAGACAGGTTAATTAGATAAGTCAACACTCCACTTATTTCATCGACACAAGACTTAATTATTTTGGTGTTGACTTTATCGTAACCTTCAGAATTGGTATTGTTCAACGATAGTATCAGTCGTTTCACCTCACTTTCGGACATGGGTGTGAGAAACATCGAGTTAGCAGTTAGGGTTTCACTGCGAGAATTATTTGTACAAGTTTGTGTAGGGGTAGAATTTGTATAGTGATTATTAAAAGCGGTGGCTATTTCTACTGGTTTTGTGACTATTTTGTTGTCAATCTTAATGTGTTCAATAGTGTCTTTAGGGGTCGCATTGTGTATTTCGTCTTTTATAACTGTACATGTGGCCTTACATTTGTTTTCATTATTATTCATGTATTTTATGTTAGCATTCCGTTTAGCATTGTAGATATATTTTTGTAGTAGATTAGAATATGTAGTGTATCTCGTCCTGTTTCTTAAATTTTTATTCTTGTAGTATTGGTATCGTAGGAAGCGTTTTGTTTTAGAACTTTGTTTAAGACCCTTACTTATCCAATTTCGTTTTATTGTATTATTAACATTTATTTTTATTCTCACTTTTGGGAAACAGAGATTGTAAAGCAGACATATCATTTCACGGAAACAACTGAATGCTTTATTAGCATTGTTTTCCATATAAACGTCCGTCCAAGATAGGTTTTGTAGGCATTCTCTAAACTTATGCGTATAATCTAAGCTATTATCTCTTTTATAAATATAGTATATTGCGGGTTTTGTTGTTTTTAACCTTAGAGGGAAGCTTAGCATTTGTGCTGTGTCGTGATCAGAGAGATGAAGTGGTAGTACTCTTGCGATTGCACCTGGTATATTGCTCAATATGTGGTCTATACAAGAAAGTTTCCGAGTGGCTACCTCAATATGAATTTTTACATTATGACTGTGTGCTAGGTCTTGAAATTGTTGAGTGATTTTGCTTTTTTTCAAGGTATTAATATTAAAGTCACCTGTTAAAACTATGCGTGTTTTTGAATTGTATTTCTTGTATAGATAATGTAAGACACCATCGAGCTTAGTTAAAAACTGATTAGAATCAGACTGGGGTGTACGGTATACGCAAATAATAACTAATTTCTCATTTCCTAATTCTATGCCGCATGCCTCGAATGTATTTAACGATGAAAATGTTTTTATAAACGGTAATTCTTTAAAAGTTAGACCCTTTTTGAATGAGAATACACGTGCCACCTCGGTGTTTTTTCCTGCAAAAATTTGCAGCCATTTCATAATCCGATAACTTAAGATTGTTCTCATATCCTTTTTTAATAAAAGTTTCAGAGAGGCAAATCACTTGTGGGTCATTCTGTAAATCTCGCATTTCCTGTAATGTTAACTCCAGTAATTCCTGTTTAGAGAGTACACTAGCAATGTTTTGGTGGAGTATCCTAAAGTTATGTGATGTGGGTGTTGTGTTTTTAGGTACGAAAAAACGTATCGTTTTTACAACTGAGGGAAAATAATATGGTATAGTACCTATTTTGTGTTTTTCAGAAGGAAACCGCGAATTTCCATTCGGTCCAGTTTGTCTACTGTTGACACTTTTGAAATAAAAGAGAATGGTCCCTTTTTTGGGTACATTAATTGTCTCCCTCTTTGGCAAAAAGCTTGATTTGCTACTCGTGAGATGTTTTTTGAGCTCGGCTGGATTTAAAAATTTTTGGTTATAATATTCGCAATCTATAATGTAATTTAATGTTTTGCAAATATCAGATAAGGTATGGTGTACGGAATTCGAGAAATGACAATTTTTATAATGTTTACAAATGTTTTTGATACGGTTATTCAATTTGTCGATATCAAGGTGGTCATTTTTAGAACCATTCAATATAATAATAGTATTTTTATAAAATGTCTGTAGTAAAAATTTTAACTGAGGTTACACATTTCCCATGTTATGGTCATTTTCACCCAGAGATAATACAAGTTTGTCACCTGGTTGTGGGTTGCTATTGGTACAGCTCTTGACTATTGTGTCGCTATATGCATTTGGTATCGTTTGGGCGAGGACTCCATATTTTTCATATTGAGTAGTCTTTCTAGAATGTATAAGAGCAGCAGCTAGACCAACGCATTGTTGCGCGCCAAAAATCCTTATTTTATTCTCAAATTCGTGCTTCCGTAGTTCTGTGGCAATGGGGTTTGTTGTAGAGGACTTTGCTGAAACAACCTGTATTTCTGTAGTGAGAGTTTTTATCTCATTTTCTGCGTTCTGAAGCTCTTTTTGTAAGGCTGTGATGTTTTGTTGTAGATTTAAGTATGAACTGTTGTGATCAACATTTGACGTGAGTCTCGGCGAGGACGGGGTAGAAGACACGATGTGACTTAAACGAGACTGTCTTCTCTTTTTGTCATTATTAATAGGGCTGCTTTCTATAATTGTAGAAGAATGACATAGTGACTTTAATATTTTAATTTCTTTAGTCAGCTTGTTCACTTGTTTATTTAAACCATTGTTTTCCAATATTGTGTTCTCCAACTCATTCTCCACGCTTTCTAGTTTTATAGTAAGCTGGGCAATTGTATCCTGCATCTCGGACATTGATGTTATATTAGTCGTTGTACCGTCTACACTTTTTGATAGTTTGTTCGGTGTGGTCTCCAATTCGTAAGATGTGTCGTAATCGGTCAGTATATGCGAATCCCGGTTAGGGGGCGACTGTATTTTCTTTGTACGAGTTTGCTGGGGTGACTGTGTAGTAGGATACGTGGGTTTTTGCCTCATTGTTATATTGGATTTCTCTGTAGAATTTGCAGTATTTTTCCTAATACACATCTTACAGCGCCATTTGTTTTTTGATTCTTGATTCATTAATCGATATGTGTGTTCCGGATAACCATCGCAGTCAGGTTCGAATCTGTTGTTACAAACCGAGCCCAACGCAATTGTTTTTATGTCAACAGACTTTTTACATTTGTAACAAACGACTAGTACTGGCATCTTGCGGCCGTCCTTAGCAGATTTTGTGTTCGTTAATTGGGATGACATGTGTCTACCTCCTCTAGAAGGGGTCTACCTCGTTTCTTTGGACCTGTATTCATCTCGAGAACTTATTTAGTCATGTGTTCCTTTGGTCTTCTCATTACATGGTCATACCATCTCAGGCGCGCTTCCGAGATCTTTTCTTCGATTGGGCGGATCTTAAAACTTCCTTGAATATGCTCGTTCTTTACTATGTCCTTAAGAGTGGCCCCTTCTGCCCATCTCAGTATCCTCATTTCGGTGGTGTGCTCTTTTAACCTAAGTCTTTTTGATTGGCCAGCATTTGGCACCGTAAATTAGAGCTGGGTGGACTGCAGTTTTGTACACCGAAGATCAACTTATATAAATAAACATTTCAATTTCAATTACAATTATTTTTTACTTATTAAAGCGCATGCCTGGATTCAAGCCGACGACTAAAAATTCATAAGTCAATTTATGAGTTGACTGGGTCATCATTGTCCTATAGCACAAATAATATTTAAAGTCATACCGGTATTTATTTATAAAATGAAATATTAACATTCCAACACGACCTCAACCAAATAGCTTACGATCCGAGCAAAAATTTGATCGAGCATGACTCAGAACCACGCTACCCGCAAATTGTTCACAATTGGCCGTAAATGAAACTCGCGCTTGGTCGCACAGAGAGACCTTTTATTAATTTGGACTAACCAATGTTTATAAAGAAACGTGCCAAGTGATGAATCTTGAAGGAATCAGATCTTTCTTTATTAAATTAATGTTTTGGGATGATTCCGGAGTGTTTTCAGTGTTGTTTGGGTCAAAGCGATTATGTATGCGATGTGATGTTCCACTTATATATTTTACTTATTATGCACATGTAAAGATATCCCTAAAATATTTTAAATGCGGTGTCACAATTCTGACATCTATAGCATTCCCATTTGTTTTTATATCATGTTACTTGACCTATTATAAGACAAATCCGAACTGTTTTTATTGAATGTCTATGTTACATCTACACAACTGTACCAGATGGTGTGAGTTCTCGAGAGCTTCTTAGTAGTTCAAACTCAACACTTACCCTGTTTTCTTATGAAAACATCTACTAGTTTGAATATGTACAAAACTAGAATGTGATTACATAATCAATGTTACGTACCACAACGTAGGCATAATTCTATGGGTTGTGGTATTACGGACAATAGTAAACAATGGTAGCAATAATAAACTTGATTATAATCAGATCTGCGTCTGACTATTGCTAATCCAAGAACATAAACTTGGACATAATTAACATTTGATCTAGCAGTATCCTTTGAGGTGATTGTAAACTGTTGTTATTGAGTTAACTTGATGTGAAAATCAATCTTGTAGTACACAATATATATTGAAGGGTCAATTTATTCAAGTGAATGATATGTTTAATGAAATAACTGCTAGGAGATGCAAGTTTTTATTTACTTCGCTCCGATTAGATATAAAAAGTCTACTTTATAATGAAATTGTACTGTGATATCTATTTTATGAATTAAAAAAAAAACAGTCATTCGTAAACATACAACATATATTTTTAAGTGGTATAAAAATTATATCTTCTCGTTCTTTTTTTAACACACGAGGGACAAAACCTATCAATGTCGTAACTGTCGTCACAGTCCTAAACATCTAAGGAAATGAAGAGTTTATAGAAATTATTGAAATAATACGCGCTAATATGCGGAAAATAAATGTGGTTGACAACAGATGAATACTCCATGTACTTTCCACGGATTTCTTGCAGACTTAGTTCACCAGATCGAATTCCGACCATGGCAACCAATTTTAACGAAGACTACCCATCAACGCCGGAGATATTTTAATGCACAAGTATATGTTGCGCATACACAAGCGCAACCTCTCTTTCGTCACTCTCATAAAAAAGCCTGTATAAGGATAAAAATAAAACTTTTGGAAATGTGAAATGTATAAGTGCATGTTCTGAAGATGCATGTAAGTGATTGACCCATAGGTCTCAATACATTGTTTATTCTACGTTTGTAGAGCAGGATGTTGGTTTTTACAACTTTTGTGGCAAGATTATCAGCAGACATATTCAATTATTTTTATAACAGATCTTGAGCTGTTACAAAAGTTTTTACATTAGATGCCCATTTCTCAGATAACTTTTGATGTTTCTATATTACTTAAACAAACATAATACATAAATTCTCTGTTATGGCAAAGTAAACATATTACATTTCTGACGAATATCTACACTCATACAGGATGAACAACTGAACTGTTGTTTATAGTTCTGCCCTGGTAATCGAGAGGGCAGTAAGTCGAAGGTGGATTTGGAATGTATGTCAAACGAGCTTTCATCCTATCTCGCTACGTCCTACGTAGGCGGTTCAAAGCGAACGCGATTATGAAGCGGTGACAAGCGAATTCAACGCGATGCGGTGCGACGCGGCGGCTATGTCCTACGTGCACGCGAATCGTCTCGCACAGCCGCCACTGACGCCGCCGTTCAGTGGGCACTGTGCATTTGTCATGGACGGATGGAAACAAATATTATTGGAAAATTCATATGTTAAATATCAAATACTCAAGAAGTATGAACGGCGAAGAAGTGGGACTAATATTGTATACTTTAGGTCCCAGTTAATTTGGCCCAATCCTCCCATTCGCGGTATGATAATAACCGGTTGTGATATTTTTTATTCCTTTTATCCTATAATATAGGACTTTCTTGGATAGCATTAATTAAAATTTCTATAAATCCGAAATTATAACCAAAAAAAAAAATACTACGGCACCGCATCCAGTTCGCGCGAAAATATCAAGCCAACTGATCGCGTTCGCTTTGTTTTGCGCCGCTCCGCACCGCACGCATGTGCGCTTGGTCACGTAGGACACTTCAATAGGTTTCGACTGTTTGTTGTTTTCGCGCCGCGCCGCGCCGCTTCGCGTTCGCGTCTAGATCGCTCACGCAGGACGTCGCGAGTTTTATACTTCTACGTACTTCCTATCTAGATTTTATGTTTTACAATAACTCTGATGAAGATGTTAAAACAATATAGAACATAAAAATCGAGTTTATAGTTTTATCACAAACGCTAAAATTGTAACCAAAATATTTGCGCGCCGTTTTCTCGAAACCGCCTTTTTTGACTTACTGCTATATCGATTACCAGGGCAGAGTTATTAAAAATGTATTTTAATTGAAACGGTGAACGCTTGTCATCAACACGACCGTGATAAACATTTCACCTTGATCAGTTACACCTGTTTTGGATATACATTTTTCAAACAAATTGTTGAAATATACGAATCAAGATAGCTAACGAAGAATTTATTATGTGTTACAAAAAGTAACAAAGTGTAATATTTTATCTATTTTTACTTTTAGCTATATTACAAAGCGGGAGTTAGTTTCAGTAATATCTCTAGAAACGTAAAGTAATTTTCCGATTAGGCGAAACAATTTCTTACCTTGTATTTGGTATTCAGTAGAGTGGAAAATTAGACAATAATTACATAAAACTAACAAGTTTTTATTTTTAACTTTTTAGTTATGGTAGATACCCCGCAGTAATCTGATTGCGTTATTCGTTCATTTGTCCCGCAAATACTTAATGCAAATTTAAGACTTGTATGGTTTTCACGTGGATCCCATTGCCCGAATAGAACTAAATTAATAATGGACCACACGGGAAGTACAAGCTTTCATATAAAAAAATAATCATCAAAATTGATTCACCCAGTCAAAAGTTCAGAAATAACAAACATAATATATAAAAAAAATCAGTGGAATTGATAACCTCCTCCTTTTTTTGAAGTCGGTTAAAAATAAATAATACAAATGAACTTAAAGCTATCTTATTGAGATTCGGTGCTAATTGTAACAAGGAAATTGCTGGGATTATGTTGGCGTAACGTATTTGCGGCGGTAGCATATAATATAATAAATTTCAGTGTGGCCAATTAGAATTGAAACAAATAAAGCAAAATCTCTACGCAATCAATTTGCTTTGATGATATATATTTTAATAAGTTTGAGGCACACAATTTTCTACCTGAGACAGTGCTTATAATATCTATGGACTTGAAACTTTTTATTCCCTGGGTCGAATAAGACAAAACAAGCAGTGCGATAAGACATTGTTTACCTGGATTAACACATAGGATACATTTAATCCCGGTAGTATGCTCCTGTGGGATAATTTTCGACATCGAAGCAAGTATAGTAGATTATTAAAAAGTCATCAGAAATGATCACGGGCAACTGACTTATAGATTCCTGGCTGGTTTATGATTAAACAATCACTACTATAATAGGTCCGTGATAGGTATACAATTGAAATAATCTAATAGGCTTCCGAATCAATTAAGGTTATTGAATCTAAATTCAGTTGTGTTGAGTTGCATCATAGTATTAGATGTTAAGTTCAGACACATTTCAAATACAGCTCAGTAAGGTCGAAAGGAAATCGTTTTACGGTAAATTAATTCGCTGAATATTTCACGTAGCGACCCAATAAATCACGGTCAGATGTTGTCGTAGAACTTTGGGTTTTAATTAAATCACCTCAGAGAGAATGGTCGTCAACTGTCACCTTGAGTTTGTTCTTTGTCTTGTAAAATATGGTAGTTGTAATTAGAAAACCTACGACTTTGGCTACGGTTAATATTCACGGACAAAACTTCATATTTTGAAGTACTTCTAAATATAAAACTTTACTTACTCCTTTTGACTGTAGCGTGATGATATATAACCCACCCTGGCTACTAAACAAAAAAAGTTTTTTTCAACTCGACTTAGTAGTTCCTGAGATTACCGCGTTCAACCAAAAAAACAAACAAACTCTGCATCTTTATAATATTAGTATAGATATCTTGTATTTTCGGAAGTCGGTCATGTAAGTTGGCGACTCCTGCTCTGAACTAATACTGTTCATTAGCCAATCGAATGGAGTTAAGATAAGAAGATTGTTTTTAGTGTGCAGCCTAAATTTGGATAAAACCGGAACGTCGCATGGAGATAAGCTTTAACTTAATAACTTTAAAGTTAACGTTCATAAGATTTAAATTATGGTAGCAATTGAGTAACCTTAGTCTCATTGAACAACGTTTTGTGATACATGACTACTATTAAAATACCTCTTTACAAATGAAATAGAAACACGACAGGCGATTCAAAAAGTCCTATTTTTAAAAGGTTAATTCAAACTTTTATGAAATGATAATTTGATTTAGCTGTATTTAATCGGTACACTTTTAATATACGGTGAAGGTTCACTTAAATAAATCGACAAACTAAGCCATAATCAGGTTAGCCATTATCGTTACACCGGAGTTAGTTTAGTATCAATTAATGTAAACGAATATTTTTGCCAAAGATCAGTTGCAGAACCTGTAAGACAAACCGAAGCTGAATATTTAATGAACTCTTCAGAAAGTGTCAGAGTTTAAATTTAGTAGGTGACATTTTACAGATATTAGTACTATACTTTGGTACCACGTGCCTCATCATCATCACCACCCTATAGCAGTCTACTGCTGGACATAGACTTCTCCAATTGCTTGGTATTCAACTTGATTCTCGGCAACTCATGCCTAGTTGCTACCAGCCACCCTACAAAGATGGCTTCACCTAGCTTTGGGCTAGGGAGTACGAATACCTAGATTTTATACGTAGCTATTATGTTGTGTTCCATTTGCCACGACAACAGGTATTCGGGTCTCCAACTTTTAGAAACGTAACGAAATTAAAACTGTAAGTGTCGTAAAATAAAACTCACTTAAAGTCTCAAAACAGCTTTCATCCCGAACCCTAATAATACAACTAATTGGGACCGAGAGAAAAACGTAGTCTTTTTTTCAACACAGTTGATTTATTTGGAAGACAAACTTTGGAACAAAGATAAAACAGTTTTGCAAACGTAATTTTTCAGAAAGAAATACTACTTATACAACTTGTATTAAAGAATGAATGAAGTTGATTACACTCATCATCTGTGAATGGAGTAGTATTTTAAAGTTATCGCAAAGTGATATTGGGGAAATAAACAGGAATTAAAAAAAAATATAAATGATTTTGCCCTGTAGTTTAATATTTCAAAACGATCCATTTTGGGAAATACGATTCAAATCGATGTAGCTACAAAATTTAAGCATAATTATTATGAAAATCTTACGCTCTTTATGTAAGACTAGCTTCTGCCCGCGACTTCGCCCGCGTGGATGTCGAAAAATATCCCACAGGAACGTACTACCGGGATTAAAAGTACGCTATATGTTAATCCAGGTAAAGTATATCTTATCGCACTGCTTGTTTTGTCTTATTCGACCCAGGGAATAAAAAGTTTCACAGAAAATTCAAGCCCCTCTTAGGGATGGAATTTAAAAAACTCTTTCTTTGTGGTTACCTACTCTTCACAAAGAACAAACCCTCCAAATTGAATGTCTCTAGGACCAGCGGTTTAGGTTGTGCGTTGATATATCAGTCAGTCAGTCAGTTAGTCACTCAGGACTTTGAATTGTATATATATAGATGCATGATGAAAAGTACGGATCACATTATGAATATTAAGTTCAGATAATAACATGAATGCTCATTGCTACAAAAAATTACCTTAAAACGATTACATGATTCAATGATGATGAAGAATGTGTTAATATTAAATTTTGATCAACTTAACCGAAATATACCCATATTGTACAATTATACGGCGGAAAATATTCCCGGAGGTGTGTCGTGAAATTATATTTCCACACAATATTTCAGTAGGTGATGAAATGATTTGCACTATGTAAAGCTTCTGTTTGGTTTTGAATCTACGACCTGCAACTCGTAAGTAGCTGCTATTAACACTGGGCCACCACTGCTGTGTAAAAAAAAAAGAAACATTTGCAAAAATTACATCCATCTAAACTGAGTTTTCCTCTAACGCAAACAATAGAAATTCACATGGCATCACTGCCATTTAGATGAAAGTAATTTAATGTTGTTACTGAACTCCAGTTTTATTGAATTTTCTATCGCAATCACTGGTCTGGATTTTCGAACTGTTTTATAGGCAAACTGTCAGTTCTGAGATCAATTCATTCAATTACATAGGTTGGAGTTTTAGAACTACTGTAATATTTATTATAAACTAGCTTCTGTGAAATTATGTGAACGTTTATTTGTAGTAAGGACTATATAACAGGCCCACGTTTTAAAATTAAGTTGAATCTGAACTTGCATATCATTTTACAATACATAATAGCCAATAAAGCTTACACGTGGAAAGTAAAATAAAAAAGTTGACATTGGACGCGTCCCGTATACGGCCACCGTGCGCCAGTAATATGTTATAAACAGCGCACGTTTTGCTTATCCAGTACTAGGTGTTCGGGGTGATCGTGACGTGAACGAGTAACAATGTGCATATCGTTACAAAACCCGCACGATAGAATTTTGTTGATACCGTGTACCTAATGAGACCGCCACTAATACCTATCTGTTACTATGTGTAAACGTAGAGCTTTAGCTCATATAATTTTGAAAAAGCATTGTAGTTTGGTGGCTTATATGTCTTGTCATACTCTAAATATTTCATGATAGTTTAAATATAATAGTTTTTGTAAGTTCTGTGTTGTTAAAACTTACGTTACCCATTGTTAATCAAATAAAACAGCATCAGAATTAACAATGGGTACGGATCTGAGACTGAACTGAAGACATTTTTATTTTTACAGGCCACGAACCGCAAACACATGATTATGTTATATTTGATGGAAAACTTTAATTACAAACAATCTCACTATTTCACGCACTCTGAAAGTCTAGTTATCTAAACTAGCACAAAACATTTCGGAAAATCGAAAATTTGCGAGCTAATTATATAATTAGCTCTCAAATTTTCGATTTACCACCACGATCTCGCCATAGTTTTGCACTCAGGGAGTAACTACAAAAGAGAAAGATCCAGCAATTGTTTTCTGCAATAATGTCACCCTGTTTATAAATAGTGTCACCTTGTGAGTGCACAAACAGGCTCCAGTAACAACGTTTAGCGGTGTTGTTCTCACGGCATATAATAGAGAAACGAATCCTTTGTATGAGTTGGCGTCAACGAGTACAATGCAGCCATTGTTGAAGTTTATCGTTCATTAAGAAAACGCTGAGGAGCCACTCAAGCAAAACAAAAGCGTTTTAAATGTTAGCCGACACTATTACATTGTTTATCATGCTGTACAAGTGTTTAGAAATAATATGCATTTTTATTTATAAGCGACATTGCGTATCTAAAGTAGAGCGGGAAAATAAGTAAACTCCTATTTATAAATACCTGGGAGGAACACTGCAAGAATGTTATCTCGAGTATTCCATAACATAATATAACATTAAAAAAAAATAAACATAACAATACACAACAACAACACAACAAACCGCTTAACATAACTGGCGTGGATCTACTCTACCCAACCATTCGGCGAAATAAGACGATCTTATATTGTCGAGATAAATTAATTATTTATCTACTTTCGGTTTTGATTTAACGTCCCTACTCGACTATTGTATTTCTTAAACTGTGCAATCAAGCTTCACAAATGCCACATATGATATTTAACAGTTTAATCCTTCCTTAATTAGGATTACAAAGGAACACAGGTTAATCTATTCGTGTTAATGTGGACACATATGGCATTAACCGGTGAGAGGGTAGTAGGGTGTTCGAACTGTCAACCGTCGTCATAAACCATAGGGTCACGTGAAGTGATCTGTGTAGACGACATGAATGTGCTAATACCCGAGATTTTAATAGCGTCAAACAATAAAATGACACCGTACACCCGTACCCGTAACTAAAGAGATTTCGGTATTACAAACCACGTAAAAAACCAATAAACCAATTATCGATTTGCTAACTGACCTACAGTAGCTGAACATGAAAACACAGATTAGTTCAACAATGGATGCCGAAATCAATAGAGATTCTGTTTCTCATCCAAGCGTTTCTAATCACTACATAGTATAAAACAGTCGCTTCCCTCTGTTTATCCCTATGTATGCTAGATCTTTAAAACTACGTAATAGATTTTGATGCGGTGTAGAGTGATTCAAGAAGAAGGTTTATACGTATAATACGCGGGTGAAGCCGCTGGCAAAAGCTAGTTAATAATAAAAACCCGTTGATTCTGTGTGATGTATGGAATAAAAAGATAATTTAATAATATATATATAGGGTTGTTACTGACGCGTCATTTAGTTAAGTTAATTGACTACGGACTTATGATGTATGTGTTGTAACAGTAAAAATTGCCATACAAAAAATGTACGAGCGTTAGTAACCGTTACATATTTTAAATCCTGAGGCTTATAAATAATTAAGTAGGGAGTCTTATATAAAGCCAACCTCAATGAAAACGGCTTAGCTATCTAATATGTTTGCAATGCGAAATTCAGTGAGATAATCGCTAAATCAAAAGTCATTTACTAAAATCTATGAGAACAAATCTCTGCGGTATTGGTATACAAATAAACACTTTAAGGAGTTATTTACTGGATCTAATTAAAATAAGCTACATATTTACATTAATAATACTCACATTTCAATCGCCACTGATGTTTACTCCTGATGTTAAAAGAACATCCTAGTGTATCACTCACTATTTTCCCTTTTATCTAAGCACCACACTCGACATCGTATTCACAATCGCAATCACGAGAAAAACTGGCACCGAGAACACGTCCACTCACTACGACAGACGCCGCGGTACTAAAGCTTTGATGCTGTAAATTGGAAATCAGGGTGAGTTTCCCCGCCCCCATGCGTAGCGACATTTAGCGGTCGCAACTTAACGCGCTTACACTTGAAATGATCATTGTTCTTTTAACACAAGGCGCTCTTGACACTCAATACATTTATTATTTAGAGCATAAAGAATTCTAACACGGTAGTTCCTAACTACGGAACATATCATACGACTAACTGTAACGCCGCCGGTTTAGTATTCCCAAAAAAGCCGTAAACGATCACAACCGCGTTTTAAGATATCTTAAGGGAGGAAGTCCATGAACTTTATTTAACCTTTCCAGAGTACAAAAGTATTTTTTTTTTCCTTTCAAAATGGTGGCTGTGGATAATTTTTGGTCTACTGCCTCCGACGCGAGGTCCCAAATTGCTCTATTTATAACTCATCAACCATTGATCTGAATAAAAAAAATTAAAGTGTTTTCTTTTTTGGACATATTAACGGAAAGGATAAACCACTTAAATTAGAAAAAAGTATAATATTCAATATAAAATGAGCCTTTGAAAAAAAAAGTCAGAATTTAGGGCTATTTTTTGACATTTCTGACCCCAAAAAAGTATTCTATCAACGCAAAATATTTGAATTTTTATGTTTATCCTTCCGATAATAATGTAGAAAAAGGCCTTACAAGTTTCACACAAATCGGTCGATAATTTTTTGAGTTACAACACGAGCAGTTTTAAAAAATACAGTTTTGAGATAATCGCGTTTAAAAATTTAGCACAGGAAAATGACCAGTTTTAGCTACTTACCGATTTATTTCAAATCAGTTGTTGAGTAAAGGTCCTGAATTTATTATTTTATCACCACATGGACACGTGACAAATATTTAAAACTTAAATATTTTAAATTATTTTGATGGACGGGAACCTTTTACCTGAAGCTCTCCGATTACCTGGCTCGCTACTTTACAATACGCACTCCGGCCCGCTCCATTATATTAGCTATAATTTCGTCAATATTCGAGATTTTTCTTTCTCCTCTCGTCAGTACACGCTCAACATACTATATTTACAGATTATTGAAAAAAAAAACGATTTTTTGAAAATTTTACATGGACTTGTCCCCTTAAGTGATGTTAAATACTGGTGAAAATAATATGAAGGAACCGCTCTTCTAGGAAACCGAAGCTTTAAAGGCCACAGACTAACTTCAAGTATGATGCCGGGCGGCTGGGAAAGAAAAAAATAATTACTGAGAGTACACTATATTTTTATACTAACATATTATTAAATACCTCACCTACTGAACTTTATGGGCACATAAGTAGTTTTTTATTTTTGTTTATCTATCTACACTAATATTATAAAGCTGAAGAGTTTGTTTGTTTGTATGTTTGTTTGTTTGATTGAACGCGGTAATCTCAGGAACTACTAGTCCAAATTGAAAAATTATTTTTGTCTTTATTGAGTAAGGCTATAGGTTATATAACATCAAGCTACAATCAAATGGAGCGGAGCAGCAAACGAAAAATGGACGAAAACTGGCAGGCAATTCTCAATGTCACGGGAGCAAAAATTTGACGCGGTCGAAGTCGCGGGCAGAAGCTAGTCGTATTATATAACCCCATCATACTAGCTTATTAACCATTGTTTTTACATAATTAAAATTTCATTGTATACAACCACTTATACCGACGATATTGTCATCAATTTCTAATCAATATAATGCCAAACTGATTAGCGCAGTCCAGTGGGGACAAATTGAAAATAATTCAATTTCCCATCACGTCTGTAGAGAGATGGCGAGCTGAGATTATCCCGAGTGATAACGGTTCAACAAGATAACGTTACCACCACAGATAATGTAATCTGTTCTTTAGGAGACTATATGAGACTTTATCATAGAATTAAGGAGTAAATAATCGCAGGAGGAGACGCCCCGGGCGCCGGGAGTCGATTGCGGACTCCCGGCCACCGTAGGCGCGAGCTTGCGGGTGGCGAGCAATGGGTAGCTCGCCGCCCGGTAAGGTCCAAGCTCGGGTCGACGGCGCGTAGTGTTCCACGCGCGCCTCAAAGAGATGTCAGCCACACTGAAGGGGTCTGCTAGGACCGATGCCTGCCGGGGTCGCGTGATTGTTCAAAAGAGATACCGTGACCCTGGCACATGGGCAACTGAAGGAACACGGGTGGGTTTTAGTCAGTAAAAGTCTGACACGCCCTCCCGCTCCGCCCAGAGCGGGAGAAGTCATTTGATGATTTCCCATCCAAAAAAAAAAAAAAAAAAGGAGTAAATAATGCTTTGCTAACTTCCCATTGTATATAGCTGATTCGTTAGCGAACCAACTGGTAAGACCTATCACCAACTGTGTCTATACAATGTCTTTGTGTATCAGAATATGTCCCCCAGTTAGTTAGGTCCCTTGAGATGTGTGCTACACGTAAACAGCTAACATTGTTGTTTGATCAACACGTAGTCTGTTGAATTCCCCTAAAAGCCTTCCATCCGAAATACGATGCAACAACATTCATTTTAATTAAAACTGCGATTAAAACCAACACGGAGATCTTTGCTAGGATAGATTAGAATTTAAATTAATTGTTGATTCAGATCTATATCATTGTTTCATCTTATCCATTATTTATAAATAAGCTTTTGAATCTTACAGAAGAATCATGCATGTGCACCAATGTCCAACATTGTTACTGGCTTCCAGGGACTTATGAACACTTATAACAAGTCTACACTTCACACGCGCCTCACAAAAGACACTAATGGGACATTAAGAGGGTCACCTCAGACAACACAACCCTTTCTCTAGGCACGTATAACTTAAGATGGTAACTGAATTAAATTTTAAGACGAAGAAGCTACATTATTTTTACGGCTTTAACTCAGCGCCGTAGAGTAAATATTAAGAACGTGGTCTAGATCTTACTGGATCTTTAGCCTGAAACTTCGACACACGTCAGACCTCTAATTAGAATATTTACTTAAACATTTATAATGCTTGCTGCACTGCTTTCGCAAATTCTTAGGTTTTAGTTTGAGATACGAGTATAAAAAGCGTATTCTTGGCTTGGAGTGCTGACTTTATTGTTATTCAAATCTTTCAGTCTTACAAAATAATGTCCTAAAGCTTTTGCTTTGATTAATTTGTGTTTGGCATTAAAAATTCCAAAATAATAATTTGAACATAATCATTGTGATCCCAAAAGAAGTTCAATTTCATCCGCTCATTCACCTCATATTTTTATTAATGTAACTTTTGTCAAAAAAGATGACATCCACATCATGCGAACATAATTTGATAAAGTAAGAAAATTATTAATATTAATCATTTATTAAATTAAATGTATGAATTCAAAATATTATATAATAACTCGATTGCTGCATAAAAACAGTTGACGCTAAGAAATAGTGATAGTAGTATTTGTAGAAGCTAGCTTCGGCAAACATACCCGAGGCACTACACGATAGCTAATAAATAGTCAACATAATGTTTATCGATCAACAATTTTTGTTATCGTTTTATTACGCGCACAAGAAATTATGAATCGAATCTCAATTTGGCTTTAACTTCATGTAGTTAAAGCTAGTAACATCAGATAGAATTAATAGCGAATACTAAAAACGAAATTCTGACAAAAAAGCAATAAAAAACAGCATGATGAAATAATTCAGTTCAGTAGTCGAAACAGTCTCTAATCGAGAGTTGTTCTGGCAGAAAAGCTTTTCACTCCCATGTAATCCTAATTCATTTCCAGAAAGCGCCTCGTTATTTTTCATACTGTTTCGGAATAATGGGACTTTGTGAGATATTTGCGGCCGGGCTCCTCTGCCTGTCCTTGGGAACATACAACATAATCTGTCTATTATGTGGCCACAGCTGGAACACAGGGCTCCTTTCTGTGAGAGGGAGAGCACCGTCACCACATGGACCCAGTGCGGGTTTTTGGATGTCACATGTCTTCGAAATTTGTTCTCGGATATGCAGGTTTCCTCATAATGTTTACCTTCATCGTTTTGAGACAAGTGTTGTTGAAATTACAAAGTCAAAATCAAAATCAAAAGTCATTTATTCAAACTAGGCTGAGAGTCAGCACTTTTTGAACGTCAAAGTTACATGAGACAGTCCCCCCAAAACGCCCACCCTTCGACACTTCCGCAAGTAAAGCACCTGCCTGGGTTCAAACTCACTAGGTACCTACAACAGCTCGAAGGTCGGGCCGTTACCACTGGACCATTACTGCTCTCCTGTCATACAGTATGTATATAATGATTAATTAAATAACATCTGAAGGTTGATTTTTTATTAGTATTTTCGATCGAGTCAATGTTTGACATATTCTCCTCTAGCTGGAAACACAAATCTACAAAACTCCAAGTAACACTGAAAATAAATTCTGCCTGAAATTCTACGGTAAAACTTAGGTAGCCTATGTTTATGCTATCCCTTTTCCTCTAGAAGAAAATGTACTAAACACGAGGAAACACAACGCGTAAACCGGAATTGTATCATACGCTTATGTGACCGGTGTATTCGGATGTGACTTCATCTTGAGAATTAGAAAACAGAACTACTAAACTACAACTAAGGTATAAAAAGAACTGCCAGGGTCGCGAGATTGTTCGAAAGAGATACCGTGACCCTGGAAAATGGGCAACTGAAGGAACACGGGTGGGTTTTTGTCAGTAAAAGTCTGACACGCGCTCCCGCTCCGCCCAGAGCGGGAGAAGCCATTTGATGATTTCCAATCCAGAAAAAAAAAAAATGTTATCTACACATAATTACACATAAAAAAATAAAATGAAGTATCTGTTTATAGTATCAAAATACGTAACAGCTTTTTACTAAATGTATAAGAAAGTAGAATTGAATGTTTATGAAAATACAAACTAGAATGTTCTAGAACTTAAATTCGAAAATATGTGACATCCACTAACATGCACTAGGCCCGCGTGGTAGATTACGGCCCACTCCAGTATATGTTATATTATGTTCATTGTACAGTGAGGACTTCTCATTTATAGAGAAATTTGGTGGTATCATTCACATATCTTTTTAACAATTTAATAGCGAACCGCTTCTGCCCGGCATTTCTAACAAGCTGTTTTTTTGACATTACAAAACGACACTACAACTTATATATTTATATAGATATAGATGATTTATTGTTGGTATCCCAACTCTCATCTATACTTATGTACTTATCTGTACTAATATTATAAAGCTGAAGAATTTGTTTGTTTGATTGAACGCGCTAATCTCAGGAACTACTAGTCCGAATTGAAAAAATATTTTTGTGTTGGGTAGCCTATTTGTCGAGAAAGGGTTATATAACATAACGCAATAACCAAGAGGAGTGGAGCAGTAATGAAAAATGTTGCAAAAACGGGGAAAATCGCACGGGTAGGCGATTCGACGCGACGGGAAAGGTCGGGGAAACAAGAAATTTAACACGGACGAAGTCGCACGCAGAAGCTAGTAATATTATAAAATGAAGAGTTTGTTTGTTTGTGTGGTTGAATGCGGTAAATTCAGGAACTACTGGTCGGAATTAAAAAAAATATATTTTTGTGTTGGGTAGCCTATTTATTGAGGAAGGCTATAGGCTATATAAAATCACGCTACAATCAAAAGGAGCGGAGTGAAAAGAGTACGAAAAATGGATGAAAACTGGCAGGCAATTCGATGAGACGGGAAGGGTCAGGGGAGCAAAAATTTGATGCGGACGAAGTCGCGGGCAAAAGCTAGTACATAATAAAAGGAAATCAGTGCGCTTGTGGAGTTTTTTTAAATGAAACCTTACAGTTTTTTTCTATCAGTGTAACTGAAAACTCCAATGGTAAACGTACTCGATTTTTTTCCAAAGCTATAAAATCACTCGAAACATTTTCACCAATTTACGATTTCGAGTGTGTGTAAGAACAAAGTCAAAATGGAGCAAATGAGATAAACCTGAAAATAGACATAGAAATCTTTGTTAGGTTAGACTTAGACAACAAGCTACTTTTCAAGTAGGTAACTAACTATGTGTATACTTGGACTTTGATCCGCCCACACAATGTTCAGTGGTCTGGAAACATTCTGTGGTCTTCTGAAGAATACTTTCGTAACCTTTTACTTATGTTGATGAAATTCTGTTAAAGCAATTAACGTGGAGTTCAAGACTTGTTTTTAAGGTTAAATTTACCCCAAAAATTAAGTTTATTCAAATGATTACAAATACAGAAAAGAAAAACAGATGTCAATGTATTGTGTACATCTTTTGTTGGAGATCCCAAATAAATAAATATAAAACAAAATAAAATAGATGGCGGCAGCGTGGCGTTTCTAGGTAGTTCTAGTTCATGCTTCTAGTACCTACTTTCGGGTAGTTCCAAGTAGTTCGGCTACTGGATAATTACATGGCGAAAGTCCTACGTGACAGTATATTTGCTTTGTGTTCCATTTAACCTCCGTTTATCTCATATAACCATATCCTTTTAATATATATAAGTGACATGTGTCGCCTCAGCAGGAATAAATACCGTTGTTTGACATCACACGCTGAACGGATCACTTTCCGCTATCCCACGTTGGGTATCTCACGGTATTTACATATTTATACATTAAACATACTCTTTGTATGGATGAAATACTCATAAATCTAAAGATCTGTCACATGTGCCAGAAATGGTCAAAATAGGTTTATGTAGTGTGAAAATTTTTGATATCGTCAAAAATAATATGTCTTCATCTTGTCGAGTCCATAACTTTGTATTTAATGTGTTTACCCCAAGTAGATGATCTTAGTGTCTAGACTGAAAAACTGGGGCTTTTTGTAAAACTCCCTCCCCACTCTCCCCACTCCTTTACTATGCAGAGTTAATATTAATTTGAAAGACCTTAGAGCAATATTGTGCTCAAAATATAAGAGATCTTTGACCTCTACAATTAACAACAAAAAACCGAAGGCCTACAAACCTTTCACCCCGAAATTCTTAAGTAGAAAATTAGAAAATTACAAAAGCTTTACGAGCTTTCAGAATACCGTCGAAGGTCGAATACACAGACTACTTTTACAGCATCTAATATTTATAGAAATTCACGATTGGAAGCGTGCAATCAGAATATTAACTTTAGCTTTGATAAAATGTATCGAGTTATAAAAAGAAGCAGTTGGCGTACTACGTACTGAAGATTTTTACATAATTTGCCTCGTGCAAAAATCAAGAACAGCATAAACAAGCATGCCAATTTCCTTATATCAACAAGGCAAAATTGATTTGAGAACGCACAAAATAAATCTTAAAAGAACGAATTTTTGTGAAGAAATGATTTAATTTCTTCCATAACGGTAACAGATGAAATGTGTTTTGAATATATTCATCTGGTTCCGTCAAACTTCATTGAGAAAGAAGGCACGTACATGACTTTTGTAACTTTCTATTTAAAAAGTCCTGAAACAGAAAATTTACGAAACCATTAACAAAAGAAAACTTTGTTTGTTTTCCGTTGTCGATACAAAATTTACTTGCTGCGTTGGTAACTTTCACCACCTGGAAGCTTGCTCGTGCCTAGATCCACATACTGATATTGGTACCGATTCCCTTGTTCACAAACTAAACTAAATTTAAGTTTAGTGCATCTTTTTCTTTTAGTTCTTCTTATTTTAGTTTAGTCTTGTCAAATTAATCAGCGCCTGTCACTACTCCCTACAAGTTTAGACGTGATTAAAAACTTGCCTACTAAAATTACGTCAATTTACGTCAAGCGCTGATTAATTTGACAGGACTAAACTAAAATGTATCTTCTGTCCTTTCCTTAATGAAATAGAAAGAAAAAGATGCACTGAACTTAAATTTAGTTTAGTTTGTGAATAAGGGAATCGGCACCATTGTATAGCAAACAGGTATTATATTAAATCTTAGGCAACTTTTTGATCCTCTTAACTCAAAACAAAATGTCAAGCTTTCTTAAATAGAATGTGATTCTGTTCACCGCGTTTCTACCTATATTATCTTCACTCCTTTGGTGTATGACGGCCATGTGTGTAGGTTTATGTTCCAGATAATCTCTATAAAGACAGGTGTTTAATACAACAATATATTTATGTTACTGTCAATAAATGACAAAACTTTAGAGGTGTCAAAGAACACCCGGATGGAACGAAGTACCTTTCCAGGATTCATAATAGTTATAATTTTTTAATTATTTATTATGTACAAAAAACCTGTATACACTCAACAAAAATATTCTCTCTCTCTCCCTATCTCCTTCTCTCTCCCTCTCCCCCTATCTCCCTCTCCCCCTCTCCCCCTCTCCCCTCTCCCCCTCCCCCCCTCCAATAGAGTTATAGCAAACACATCGACAACAAGAGTTTGCGATAGAAACAGGGACCGTGCGAATACTTAACGCCGCCATTGTGTTTAATTAAAAGATTTCGGAAGAACGTGGAATAAAGTTTCTGAATTTTCTCTCCCACTAGGGCACCGTGTGTAAGTAGCAGGTTTGCATAATTGTGTAACGAAAGCACGTTAAGCCGTTGTTCCTTCGCCTGATCTCTCTCCGGTCGTGTCGGATTGCCGTCCCATCGGACTATGAGAGTGAGAGCCCCTGTGTCTGCGCACACACTTGAGCACTATAATATCTCCTGCGCCAATGGCTAGTCTCCGTTGAGATTGACCGCCGTGGCCGAAATACGGTCTGGAGGACTATAGTGGGAGGAATAGCTGGTGGTGGTGGAGTTAGGAATAGTGAATGTAGCGCGCAAGTACTAAATTTGCCTTGATAAAATCCGTTGTGTTAATGCAGAAAATAATCATTTCTTCATTTCTTTCGTGTCGGATAATCAAAGACATCATTTAATTATTCGACAAATTCATCCATTGCTGAATTTAATTAGTTGTGGTAATAAAGTTTTTTGATTTTTATATTCGAAGTCGTAGGCGTTTATTTTAGTTTTTTGTTTACAAAAATCACACACACATGCTCACATACAGATACAATTGATACGACAAACAACAAAATTTGTTTTAAAAAAACAGCAAAGAAATAATGCGCTGTCCTTAAAGTAATTTACGAATACAGGTCCAATGTCAAGTGATATTCATTCATAAGAATATAAAAGCATTTCTACAAGTTCCAATTACGCTATTGATTGATAGAAATAAATAGTTACTGGCGTAATTTAATCAAACATACAAGTAATTGAATCTTACGTAAGTTATGTCGAAGAGAGAACCGTTCAACATAATTTTAATATCATTCAATCTCTACGTGGATAAATCTTTCTACATATGACTATCACATTATTGACAGCAGATGGACGGCTGACGTGGGTCTATCTGAGCTTTGTTTTGTAAACTACAGCCGAGTGTGATTGCGTAAATCATGTCGCGTTTTAAGACTGTGTGTTCCTCTAAGAGTTTGTACCAAGAAAGTGACATTTGACTTACGTAGAATTTTGTAAGTGAACATTCAAACTGATTGCAGAACTCTAGACTTCTGGAGTATATAATAACATTCTATTCTAATCATACGTTCAAGTGTGTCCAGCTTTGACGAACATGTTGGTAGTTATTTGGTAAGTTAGTTAGATAGTTAGACTTTAATAAGGCATACGCATAACAGTGGTTAATTTAACTATTAATTTCAACGAAAATAACTTGTTAGTGTATTTAAATGCCTCGTTTATTTATGTATTTATTGGATATGCGTGATTTTGGTATGCATATAATACTTAATGTAAGGAAGATTAACCTTCACCTTCAAAAATACCGTATTTCGAGTTCAAATGGTTAAATAAAACGAACTGGATATTCAATTTCATAAACTTTAAATGTTTTTATTACAGAGAATAATAAAATAGATTGTCTGTATCAGAATATTACAAAACAAAATAACGATACATTGAGAATGTTGGTATGTTGGTATGTAGGGAATGTTGGTTACGACATTTGGTTTATTACGATAAGTAATACGAAAATCATTACGATATATATGCAGTCGGAAACGACGTGCTACGAACCGCTACGACGTGCTACGAACCGCTACGACGTGCTACGACCCGCTACGCCACGAATTGCTACAAATTGCTGCTAGAGACTACGTCGATAGTACGCTGGTAGCTGGTACGATACTAAAATATTAAGACCCAGTGAAATTGTACCTCGTAATTATGCTAGTTTGAGATAAATTCGACAACACAGGAAATATTTGTATTATTATTGTATTATTTTGTTGTAAGTTATATCGAAAGTTGGCAATCCCCAGATGATATTAGTTAGTCGTAAGGGATTGAAAGTAAACTTAAGGAACAAATACGGAATATGGTGATTCTGACAAAGCAGTTGCAGTCGCAGTCCATATGGTCATACTTGCTTCCAGTTTAGTAGTACATACCACAATAAAGATAGAAAAGAAAATTGCTAATTCAATGTAAACACCGGTTACTTTTAAATAAGGTTTAAAATTGAACTCCACTCCACGTTGCTTTGAGGAAACACCAAAGTAAAGAACACAAAAACTTCAGTGTTCTGACGACGGATAAACAGATTTCAGCTTGTGATCTCTAATCTGAATGTCAAACCTACTCGAGTATCATCGAATATACTAGACCAGATGGAAACAGGAATCGAGTCACAAACGATCAGCTACTGAATACGAGAGTGGATTTTTAAATCGAGAGCAAAAGAAAAGTGCGCAGTAACTGGGCTATTGCGTCAGTGACAGACAGTATGTTACGGTGGTGTTAGATAGAGGACGAGATAACAAGCTATGGGGAAGCTTTGCTGTGCGTAAGAGCCTTTCGATTAACGATTACAACCAAACAATTACCACGTAAAAGCTATTTTCTTACATCGTTTAGGCCTCTAAAGTTTATTTTTACATTGGGTTTCTCATTTGAAATTCATGAGCTTGTTGGCAAAACTTAACTTCTACTTTGTTTAGTAAAATATACAAAGGTGTTTTCGGTCATTTATTTTGTGAACTAATTAGATAGCCTAATTATAGCATAGTTTGTTCACAAAATATATAAGGTTTTCATTTCTCGCAATAAATTACAATGAATTCCAGAATTTGTCAGCTAATGCAATTTGTTCAGATTACATTAAAGGATAGATAAATATTCTTCCACACAGCGCAGATAGTTTACAGGCTACTGAAGACTCTGTCAGAGGATCAAAGTCTAAGTAAATTCATGGAATGTTGTTGTTAAGTATGAACTAACTCCGTCCTAAGTATTCGTAGTTAAGTATTTTCCACTCGGTTTGATTCTGTTTTTGTTTTAACTAACCCAAAATCGAATACCAACCTAAAAACCGAATAATGTTGTATGACAAACAATGAAAGAACATTTTAATTAATTATATGAAAAGCTAAATTAATTCAAACTGATTTTTCACATTGGAAAAATCAAACCCACTTATATAAGTGAATGAATAGCTCACTGTTAGTATCATGAGAAGTGACCGTATCACGTGACGTTATTTATAAAACTAACGTTTATAAACTCAATACAAACAACGCTTATGTGCATAGTTGTAAATATGAAATTGACAAATGTTTTCGAATTAAATTATTTAAAGTAAAGTAAAGTAAAGTAAATTTATTAAGAACAAGTTAACAGACACGATAAGCACAGAATTAAATTAAGACACAAAGATTGGATCGTGAGAGTAATTTGTGTGCAATGGAGTACACTTATGAAACGTCAGAAGCTAGGTGCACGGTTCCAAGTTGTTGTTTCGTATGGAGAAGAGACGGCAAGAAACTCCATAGTTACTCATGCTATTAACGGTGATGTTTACTGAAGGCTATCAAATGTCAGCAGAACTAAAAGGGGTCTGCTAATACTGATGCCTGTCAGGGTCGCGATATTGTCCGAAAGAGCACATGGGCAACTGAAGGAACACGGGTGGGTTTTAGTCAGTAAAAGTCTGAAACACCCTCCCGCTCCGCCCACGAGCGGGAGACGTCATTTGATGATTTCCCATCCCAAAAAAGGCTGCCAAATAGCGGTTATTCAAACATTGACGGCTAGAGTTTGTGCTTTGCACTTAATATTTATCCAACAACCGTAGTCGTGAATTGGTAAAAATATTCCAGACGATGTTATACAATCAATAGCTTTCTAAAAACAGAATGAAGTGCATCGAGTGGACTTTTATGCCAGAGTTAACAAATTAAACAAACAGTTTGTTTTGCAATTTAAGTTTCATTAAGATGAGCTTATCAAAGCCTAGATATTCCATTTATGAACTTACAACGATATTTCTAAGACTACCAATAGGAATTAATGGCATAGTTCTTCATGAAGGTATCATGATTTTCTTACCCATAACTTTTTGGGATATCTGGTACCTACTGTGTCGATGCCATGACCTACAAACAACAAAAAATGTGAATCTGACTATTGGGATACATTCATTTTGAGGATTTAGGACCAGAACCGCTACTGAGAAACTTTGTTACATGTAGAAATGTTTCTTCTAAGAATACTTTTGTCCTCTGAGGGAAATGAATTGTTTTGTTCGTCTCTGGAAAACCAGAAAAAAGAAAAATATATTAAAGCAATGAATTCTTAGCACCTGAGTTTTAAACAATAAATGAAGTGCTGAAGTGATCAGAAGGAAAAATAATGATGTAAACCCAACGAAGATGAACCATATATATATACAACAACTTGTGTATTCATCCATTTTCCGACATCCATATGAAAAATGCTAAAATTATATTTAAATCATATGTCTATTATTCTAATCTCATACAGCAGCTCTAATGTCTACTCTGTAAACTTTGTAAGCTCGAATGCCAGAGGCAACTCAAACATACGAGTGTAGGGAAATATTGTACACATATTATGACTGCTCACTGAATACGAATCTAGTTTATGTTTTTAAAAGAAACAAGATTCGGATAATACAAATCTAGTTTCTACAATTGGCCAAATAAGAAGTGGACTAAAAATCGTGTAACTATTGTGACCGTCCCGAACGACCTTCGCTCTCATCTCGCTGTGCAAAAGCGAAAGAAACCATTCTAACCGGATGTCCCAAGACACCCAACTCAATTGTTAGACAATTACGATGGATATCTAATAATGGAAAAAAAGCGTGGAGTGCCTGATATCAGTAAAAAAATACCTTGAAAAGCACCCCACGCTTTTTTCCATTATTTTGTACTTTTTAGTTTGGTTTTCAATGGAAGCGTGTTTTTTAGTTTTTTTAAACTATTATTTATTTTCTATTTTTTAGGGTGTTTCGAATTTTGAGACGTACGAGTATGTCAGCGTAGTTTGTGACGTATGTCAGCGTAATTTTCGAAGACAGTTTTTTTTTGCTGTCCTGGTAACCCTGGCAAGGATAATGGCACAAATTAGTTTGTGACGTATGTCAGCGTAGTTTTCGAAGACAGTTTTTTTGCAGTCCTGGTAACCCTGGCAAGGATAATGGCACAAAATGAAATTATTGCATTGTCATCGGTCCTTGACAGGTGTGCAAAGTTTGAATGAAATCTGGTCGTTTAAAGTGGGTCAAAATCGCGCTATAAGGAGTCGGTTACAAACAAACATACAAACATACAAGTGAAGCTAATATAAAGCGTGTAAAAACGCAATACAACAATTTTTCACGGTTTTCACTAGCATACACACACTTACATCTTAGATCATAAACGATTTAAGCAGGACGACTACTTGATCATTATGTGATAGATTGAATAGAAAACCAAGACGTGTTCCATGAATTCAAGATCTCTAACCGGTTCTACTCCGCAACAAATACTCGGCATTACATAACAATCTCCGTCGGTTAGTGACGTGCAATAATACCTCACGAGTCACTGCCTCCGCCTGCTCCTTGCCTTCTGAACGATGATGTATGAAATGTTATACCGACTGATCTAAAATTTCCTGGTATGTTACAGTGATCTAAACACTTTTTTAACCGTTTTCAATATTTGTTTTGATTCGATACCAATGATAAATACAATGGATATATTTAATTCGACCCAGCGTGGATAGCACCATTCCCGTTATTATGTTATTGCAATTTCAAAATACATATAAAAAGAAAAAATCAAATTGATCAAGCACGTTGCGCTAAACTTAAAACAAAGCCTCTTAATTGGCATATCCAATATTTCGAAACTTCATGTAAACTATTAATTCCACTCCGTTCGTAGCAACCTTCAGCATTCCTTAGACAGCGTCGTAACACACAAATCGACTGCCCTGGTATCTTAATAGCAGTGAATTGTAAAACTAATTATGGTTTACTTGTGTCATTTTTGCAGGAAAAGATAATTTGATGTTGTACGACGCAAGATTTCTGTACTACTTTCTCTGTACTCGTGACTGTAATAACTTTAGCTCTATAAAATACACACATGCACGACGATATTAACACAAACACGAAATTGCACTTAATACAATAAATTATTACGAGTAGATGCGCCTGGAAAATTTTATGTTTCATATGGCGAAAATCGTGCAAGGACGTAGAACAGTAATATGCGTGGTATTAAAATGTGATGAGCACAATGGGAGCCGGCAGTGTTAATTAATGGAAGGGAGGTGCCAGTTCAGTATTGTCGCTTGTGTGCGCGTGAACGTACATGAATTTCGACTATAGTCCACCCTTAATTTAGACACTTGCGGCACTTGCACTTAATCGAGCACTGTTTCGTAGACACCGGTTTTCATTTGATTATTCGTCAAATTTATTTAATTTAAATATTTTACAATTCCTTATTTAACACTAAAATAAATATATTATGTACAAGTACGTAAATTTATAAAAACAGAGAAAAAATAATGAAGGCTTCAAAAAACTCGTCTGCATCGCTATCAGTAGGAAAAGTTCCCAAAAGGCTGGCAGCATTGCCACGTTGTATGGCAATGCTGATTCTTTGACCAAAAAATAGGCCAGCCCTCTGGTCACGTGAAGAGTCAACCAGCCGCTTGGCTATGTCTCGAAAAACCAAGTGGGCACTCGGACCCCATGGCTCTAATGTTTCAACCCCAAACGGCTAAAATATGTAACTTCCAATAAGATTGGAATATTTTTGCCGTTTGAGGTTTTCCGCACCTGCAGCAGCCGCCCCAGCGCATTCCATCATACAGGGAAGGTGGGATGGCGCAAGAGTGTCGACACATGTTGCGTCCCATGAGGCCTGCCCACCTTCCAGGGCATTATGGGCATTCGTCGAATTAATAACATCGATTTGATGTTTTTCGTTTTTACTATTGTTAGGTATAAGGCCTGGTACTGATTGTAGTTTTGAAAGAAGGTCCTTCTAGTGCGATATCAGTCACATTTACAGTAAAATATGAATAGTTTTTTATACGTTTTTTTCTGCAAGTAGGATGTCAGAATCACTATTACGTCATATTAGTAGAAAAATAAGCTAAATGGAGTTGACATTTCCTGACTACTCTTATAAAAAAATGGCGAATGAAACTCAAGGACCAAACTTCCTGCCAGGGTCGAGAGATTTGTTCGAAAAAAATACCGTGGCCCTGGCATATGGGCAACTGAAGGAACATGGATGGGTTTTATTCAGTAAAAGTCTGACTCGCCCTTCCGCTCCACCCAGACTGGGATACGTCATTTGATGATTTCCCACCCAGAGAAAAAAAGGATCAAATTCTCTTTTAAGTCCATACATAATTTTGGTCAGAGACAATGTAGATTAGTACCTGAAATCGTCTTTTGAGGGAAGAACCACATACGTGGGACACTCAGAAAGTTTTGCGAAGATAAAAAGAAGTGTTCTATAGGTAATTTTTTAAAATTAAATCTTTTTACAATACTCTCCACTAGCCTCTATGCAAAGTTTCATGCGTCTGAACCAGTTTTCGAAACACTTTTTCCAGTCCGCCGCAGAAACATCGTTTACAGCCTGCTCGAACGCTGACAGCGCATCTTACGGCGACGAAAATTGTATCGCTTTGAGCTTATTTATATTTTTTGGGAATAAAAAGAAGTCACCCGATGCTAGGTCAGGGCTGTAAGGAGGGTGACCCAGAAATTTGACTGGCGTGCTCTTCAAGAAGTCCCTTGTTTTAAGCGCGGTGCGCGTGGGCGCGTTGTCGTGGTGGAGCAGTAGCCCGTGGAGCCCTGTGTTTAGTCGCTTGTTGCTCACAACAGAGAAAACTCTGCCAAGCATTTGGTAGTGTACCATTCGGCGTTGATGCTTCTTTGGTTCCGTAAAGGGATTGACACCAACAAGCCTGTCAAATTGAAAAAGCGCGCGATTAAAATCTTCCCCCCGCTTCTAGATCGCTTCACTTTGGTAGGCGTTGATTTGTTTTGAAACACCCAAACCGTCGACTGGCACTTCGTTTCTGGATCGTATTGATAAATTTAAGACTCATCACCTGTAATAATGTCGTAACCATGACGAGACGAACCTGCTTCAATTTTTTTTATCATATCACGGCACCATTCCACCCGGGCCTGCTTCGGAGCATCGGTGAGGTTGTGCGGCACCCAGCGTGAAACTATCCCCCTCAAGCGAAGATGCACGTGTAGAATCTCGTGAAGGCTTCCCGATCCAATCTGCAGTATGTATTGAATCTCCTGATATGTTATTCGCTTATTGTCTTGGATAAAATTTTTCACTGCTAGCACGTTTTCCTCCGTAACAGCCGTCAAAAAGCGACCACTTATTTCTTCATCCCCCAAAGTTAGTCGACCACGTTTGAATTTGTTATACCAACAATACACAGTTGCCTTGGAAGGGCGTTCATCCATGAATGCAATTTGTAGTCTATCGTATTATTCGTCCGGTTTCAGGCGACACTTGAAATCGTAAAAAAATCATAGAGCGAAAATGTTCCCGGCGCAAATCCATTTTCCAATGAGACACGATAATTTAATTAGCTCGCAAAAAATGTGGAGGGAAATTTTGAAATTGAAACGTACCTATTTTTACTTATAGATAATGATTATTTTTATAATAGTTTATAACTGGCCAGTCTCTCATACAAAAAAAAAAACTTTTTTTCGCAATACTTTCTGAGTGGCCTGGTACATTTCAGTGGACCAGTCTAGTCAGTAAAAGTTTAGCTCAACTCAGAACTTGAGGAGCTCAACGACACGACAACAACAAAAAGTCTGTTCAATTCTCCAATCAGATATATTACTTGTACCACGCTTAAAAATTCTAAATCCAATAGAACAAATGATAGGTACTTTCCAACAAATTCAACATTGTTTTACAGTAATCTAACTTTTAATGAGCGAGACCATATCGAACAGCACACCAACTAACAAATTGTTGAAATTTCAACCCTGCACATACACACACCTATTGGTATAGTTCCTTATTGGTTTATTTGGCAACCGATTCTGGAAAATATTAAAATGGTTGTGAATAGCTCAACTTTCGTTCGTGTAATTAAACGTCTCGGCAGTGCCTACGACACAGAATTGTTAATTATAAGTTGTGATAAAATAAGCATTCAAGAGCGTTTCAGCACGAGTAGGTGGTTTTTTTCAAGACCATAGAGCATGAAATCTGAAACTGAAGATAAGAAAAATAATAGAATAACTTATTGGTCAAGAAATTACAGTCATATGCGATTGATTCCTGGAACTCACACTAGGATTCCCTGTGTCGTGAGATCCAGGATCCTTCGTTCCATTAACATTTGCTGGTATATACAATATGTAGGTTGTTGGTGAAAATATGTTACAGTTTTCTTAATTTGATCTAATATAGAACTAATACTAATACACAGAGAAAATACAAAAGATATCCTAGTATGTATAGGTACGCATGTATGTTGTCTGTGATTGTGTTTTTGTTTGTGTGGGTTTATTAATTAAGATAGTCGTGTTGGTGTTGAGTGTGTCTGGATGTTATACTGAGGATGTATGTTATGAAATATTGATAGATTTTGTTGGGTTTCACTAACTTTTGGTTTCCCTGAAATTATGAATTGTAACTGAAATATTAAAACAATCTGGAATTAATAAATCAAAGTTTTTCACCCGTTTAAAAATTATGATATTTAATTAAAATGTTAAGGTTTCAACATGTCCGTGTATGATTATGTTAATCCGGTCTGTTCACCGGTCGTTGTACATAATTACCGGCTGATCACCGACGGATACATCGGTTCACGTTCGCCCCAACGCGACCGGTTGGCACTACCCAGCTTACGTTAACGGGGCAGCTGCCAAAATGTATTATAACTTAATCCGTATTATTTTTATTGTAATTTTAGAATCCTAAGAATTCAGAATGTGTTTTGGCTATAAGCTTTTAATTTCTCCCAAAAGCTATAATTAGGTTTGCAAATGTTAAGTTTCTAATTATTTACAGTTTTGCATTAGTCTTTGACGTTTCTATACATGAACATGACAGTAATTTACACAACGTAATTTACAAGTCAAACATTTATATTTTACTAGCTTTTGCCAGCGGCTTCGCCCGCGTGGAGGTCTGAAAATATCCCGCGGGAACGTACTACCGGGATAAAAAGTACCTTATATGTTAATCCAGGTTATGAACTATCTGTGTGCCAAATTTCATCCAAATCTGTTCATTAGTTTTTGCGTGAAAGAGGAACAAACATCCACACATCCATACATCCAGACATCCATACATACAAACTTTTGCGTCTATAATATTAGTAGGATTCCTTAAGATTATGAATGAATAGAGATATCTCGACGACATTGTAACGATGAGGGTACTATCGCAGCAAACTACGAAACCGTAAATCGTATTAAGTTGTGCAAAATGTAAACGTGTTATTATATAATAGTTCGTTTATCTTTGTCTCCTTTTAGATAAATACAGCGTTTCACTGTCACACGAGTCTTAAAGGAAAATATTCACATTTAATTATTTATACTGGCAGAAACTTAACATGTTTCTGCCAGTATAAATAGAAAATAAAAGGAATGGGTAAATAAATAAAAAGCGTAGCATTACGTGAAAACAAATAAGCGGCTTACTGGAGCATTACAGTCAGATAGATATCGGCATTATGCTGCTAGTTACAAGCGGAAGCGGGAAACGTGAGAAAATTCTGGTTTTCTAAATATTTTAATAAGTTATTGAAAACTGTAGACATGACAAGTTTATAGTGGGCTAACCTCATATATTTCCTGAAACTTATACATTTATGTTATGCAACCACATATTCCCGCAGAACGATAGTTCTTATTTTTGTCTAAATTCGCCAGTTTCTCTCGCATCATTCATTAGTTGAAGATTTATTACAATTAGGTAGTGTTTTTATAAAGCAATACATTTTAATTGTCTTTTTTCAGAGTTTTACATAGTCCAATTTTTATCAATATGGATCGTGTGAGTGTTACCAACAATTAAAATCATAATTGTACCCCATCTTATCTTTGACGGACTGCAAGCGTAGACAAAACATTTGTGATAGCGTTAACGGCAGATGCTAACGTCAAAAAGTATGGCGATTACATTACTTGCAAAATGGACACGTGTGGCCACGCTAACTTCGTAGACAAATAAAAACTTGTTATGAAACGCTGCCGCTAACGCAACGTTAGCGTGGCGTCTCTCATACTGGTTTTTTATTATATTGCTAGTTGAATAAATTGCGTTTCACGTTCCGCAAACTACACTTATTATTTCATATCAAACGTAATAATGGAATATCTGAGCTTATTCACCTGACAGCCTTTATGTAGAGGCAGATATATCACGCTTATTGCCAAATGTACTCCCAAATATTGACTCTTCCTTTACTTCCCATCTGTATTAGTCATCCAAATTGATTAGTTATATTTCTCACATTAAGCAAGAATGTATCGAATTTTGATACATGTATGAAAATTCGGTACATTTTCTTCATGAAGAAAATGAATAAATTTATATATTTTTCATATCTACGATGTATTTTTCGATATCATGTAACAATGCCCCATTGGACTTAAAGCTATCAACTATCACAAAAATAATTGTTAGTTAGAATAATTTGTGTAATAATAGCAAAATCTCCCTAAATGTATGTAGGTACGTCCGAATGAACTGAGTGACCAAACAGAAACTTCAGATAGAATGTAATGGAGCATTTATTTCAATCACTATCTAGTGTGTGATGCATTACCAACCTTTCCGCTCAAATGGCTTCCTCGGGGCGCTGGAGCAAGCGTGTGAACATAGATTTAGAGTTAATACTCTCGCTAATCCAGAGATGAAAGCGAATGTGAAAACAAAAGATCGTGTGAATTCAAGTTTATCTAAAGGTTGCTAAGCAAAATAAAACATGTGACAGTAGGTGGAAAAAAACGTGAAGAAGATTAAGTAGTTACAAGAAAATAATAATAATCACGTTTCACGCGTTTAAATTTCCTATTCGGCGGTTTCTAATCATGAAATACTTACAGCCGTGAACGGTCCCTGTCACGGGCAACAGTTAAGGTCTTTGACACTCGCGCATTTTTAATAATTCTCGTCGAATAGAATGTCCAGCCCGATCCGATTTGAAATATAACAAAAAATATAAAATATAAATTTAAACTGGATAAGTTGTCATTCTTACGAAATAATCAGTAAGGGACGGATATGAATATATATTGAGACTGTTTAAATGAACAAAATAACTCCCATTTAAAACAATCGTGAATAACAGAAATGCGGTTTATTACCTAACTCGTTACTAAAGTAATTTCTTTCGACGTCGCGCGCGCGGCGATGCGCTCGTGCAGTCGGTCGTGAGTTATTGTGATACTGTGTAGGGTGGTGCATTTATGACTTTCACGATTCGCTTGAAAAGGGCCCAAAGATCACTTCTTAAATTAATGACTTTTAGACCCTTCAGATTTCCCACCAGAGTCCTATACGAGAAGTGCCAAGTTCTAACAGTGAGACAGATTTATATACTGCAAGTTGTTACCAAGCACCACAGAATTACATCATTTAATACAGAAAATAATAAGAAGCGCACCAGAACAAACGTCGCTAGTAGCCTAGCTTTGCGTTGTCATACGGCGTCAGCCAGGCAACAGCAAACATAACTATAACAAAATTCTGGACATTAATCCCCCCTTACGATTCGTGAAACAAAAAAGAAGGATCTGGTTACTGACACAGGACTACAGCGCAACTGAAAATTTATTGTAATCAACATAAAATTATTAGAACACAAATCATTGGTATTCATAATTAACACACACATACTCTTATAACGCACCTTTACACACAAGTACACACACCCCTTAACACACATTTACACTCATATCAGCACACCCTAATTTTAATCAATGTTGTTTTATTTAATCCTGCTTTATTGTAATTTTTGTGTTTTGCCCTAATTTTATTTTGTTTATATCAGGATTTTATTGTTTTTGAATTTTCAATGCGAATCATTTTTTAATCAAACTTTGTAATAATTCTAATAATATTATAATTGTTTTAATTATTTATTTTTATTGAGATTGTCAAATTATCTAAAATTCTAATTTACAAGTCTATTTTAGTACTTTATTTAAATTGAACTTAATTTTAAGTAATGTAAATTTGTCACCATTTGCTGCATAAAACATGCATATTTACAACCTAAATGGAAGAAGTCACTGGCTCCTGAAAAGCAGGTACTTTAACCTAGCTCTGGAGCCAGGGTCTCAATTTTGCTGCAACCCGTTTTATGGCAATAAAGAAATTTATTATAATTTATTTATTATTATATTCTAAAAAAAAAAAAACATAACAGTCTAACCGTAGAGAGTATACGTTCTTGACACCGACGTAATTCAAGTAACTAATAAAGAGTGAATTCAGAAAACGTATTCAATTACACGAAACTGACAAGCGTACCTAAACAATGCATTCTTTCGACCGCTGGACTGTAGAACAACGTTTTTAGATAATAAACAGCAGAAAAGTACAAGAAAGATCCAACTAGAATTTTTATCTAAACGAACCCAAAAATTTCATTATTGTTATGAAAAAAAGGTATGTAAACTGTGATAGATAGGTACCTACTCTACTGACATTATCTCAATTTTGGGCTTTTGGTATTAATGTGTTTGAGACGAATCTCTTGAATACTAATTCTAGAAAAGTTCATCGACTTGGTGTCAGCAGCCTCGGTACTGTTAATATTCACATTTACTTTCTTAATGGATAACAATGCCGTAGTTATTCGAATAATAAAAATAAATTACGTCGAAGGAAATCAGTTCGAAGAGCTTGGGAGAAATGCATGTAATAAACTTGTTTGTTTTATTGAAGCCTGTTTTGCTAAAACCAGAGAAGTGAAGGAACTTTAAAGGTAACATCCTGTAGATTTGACCTTATAAAGTGGCAACTTCTTATATGGAAGTGTATTGGCTAAGATTTTCTCCATAGCGCTGAACAACAAAGCTCCCCAGACACAAATATGTATTCTCAAAATAAAATGTTGAAAATTGACACGAACAGTTTCATGAAACAGTTTATAAGAAGCGATTGTCACTTAGCATTGCAACGTGCGTCCCTGAAGAAACACTGCAGTTTAAATACGTACTTCTAACAAAAAATGTTCTCTGGTACTTATCTGGCGTGGTATGATGGTGTGGACAAAACCTGTAAAAAACAAGTCAAGAAGAAGGAATGAAAAGATAAAATGAGTGGCATTTAAATGTTTTTTGAGAGTAACTGGTGAGTACCTATTTCTTTTTTTTTAAATGATTTCTCGCAGGCCAACCTATGAGGTTGTCAGCTGCTTAATCGGACTTAACTGTGGCTACCTTAATAAATTAAGCCCTCTAGCCAGGCCTTAAAAAGCTTATAACTAGAGCGACTACTCGCTTCGGGCACCCCCTGTGGAGTACGGACCTCGGCTTAGGGCTTCACGGGTAGAGGGCAGCAAGGGACGGGCTGGATTGGAATGATTATTAGTTAGGGCGAATTTAAATTTCTTTTCATTTATACAACACTAAACAAAATGTTTCTGACATTTTCCTATAACACAGCCCGACGTGACTCTTGCTCCTTGAATGAGAGTAGTCATTCCCCGTAGATTTTGGGTCACTGAATTCAATTTGGGCCTCGAAATTGCTCCATCACATCACATTTTTTAGACATCCTATGCTAAAAGTGCAAAAAACACGATTTTAGCGTGTTTTCACGGTTATGTAGCATCGCGACAAATTAAGCTATCGAAAAAATACACACAATGCTTTAAAGTATAAGCATTGCTGAAATGGCGTTGTGTTTGCGCGAATATCTTTTTTCGTCATCGAGAAATTTGATTTTGAAAAATTCTAATTTTTATATACATGAATTGTATGAAAAATTGTATATTGAATGTATTTAAAAATTTTCAAAATCAAATTCTCGATGATGAAAAAAAAAAGGAATTATTTTCCACATTCAAAGTCCATGCATTGTGAAGTTAGCAGTACTTATAAATCATTGTTTTTGTTTATTTTATTTCCGTTCCATTTAGCTGTGCCGAACGTTTTACGAAATGGACAATTTGTGCTCACATAACATTTAGCAGCCAAACTCGTCGACAATTTGAATAGAATATTTTAGTGTGGGCCAAAGGGTATCAGTATTTTTATTTCAATTTAAAAAGGTAATTTAGTAAAAATTTCCATGGACAGAGAACCTCTTTGTGAGTGTGACAAACAGATCAATAAAAAATTAACAGAGTGAGCTGCCCTGGCACTCCGTTTAGCTGACAGTTGTATATTCCCTGCAACAAGACGTCTGTCAGACACGTAATCACCCGATCACCATAGCATGACATGAATATTATTTCGTGGTAAAAACAAAGTCTTCGTTGTTTAATGTTTTAACTCGCAGATTTTTTATGGTTACTTTACTATGCATGGGTTTAAAATTCAGACCATAGGTTTTATAAATTAATTAGGTATCAGAATAAAAATATAAGTCCGGAATATCTATAAGTATATCCTTGAATTTTGATGTGATCTGAAACCTCAAACAGGAGGAGATTATTTCAACCTTTGCATTACAAAAAAAAAACAACCGACTTCCTTAAAAACACTACAAACTGAAAAATAACTTTAAGTTCAGAAGTCGGTTTCTTAGGATCTGTATTCATGGTTTTTGCCACCGACTTCCGAACTTAAAATTATTTTTCACTTTGTAGTGTTTTTAAGGAAATCAGTTGTTTCTTTTTGTAAAAAAGTTTTATTTTTAAATTTTTCGTTATGGTATCCACCCCGCACTAATTCCAAACAAACAATGCATATTTATGCCATAGCAGAAATCGCGATTGATTTGCTGTCATTTTTTAAAGAGTTCCGGTGTCTGTCTCCGAAACTGATCATCAGATCTATATGAAATTTATATGAGACCATTTCGGAATAAATTCCTTTCGAATAAAAAAATATTTTTTTAAATCTGTCTATATATGATGGAGTTATGGCCGAACATACATAAAAAAATATAAACATCTGAATTGAGAACCTCCTCCTTTTTGAAGTCGGTTAAAAACACCATTTATTTTACCTATCCTTTCTTTTCAATTAGAAATAAAACACACAGCACTTCAGAAATATATTCTCTCGATTTGCATTACTATTCTTAATCCGTTTACTGTATTACCCAAGTACGTAGAACCTGGATCGTCGGCATAAAAAAAATGCACCCTCGTCTCGAAAGCCGCAACCGGGTTTAATTTATGGTGTAATTATCCACACAGGTCACCATTACACAATAGTGACCTGTATGATCAATTACACCATAACAGTTTATAAACATAATCGTTTAACATATTGAATAGTGGAAATATACGAGGTTTTCCTCGCTTGATGAATGTGATTAGATTACTAGATAGAATGACAATGAAATAAGTGTAGGGTCGCAAAGGCGTAGCGTCGCCTGGCGCCGTTCATCAGTCAATGGGCCGTGGGACTGCAACAGTAGCATGAAATTCTGCGCAGGGTCCCGGACGCGACAGTCATCATGATAAAGAAGTCAAGCGACTACCGTGCCACTTTGATGTTTTTATTCAAGTTAGTTGATACAATTGGCGTGAGCGAATTTCGTTCCGCATTCAGCTTAAGGCCAGCTGCAACTTCAATTGACAAGTAACGACTTTAATGGTACAAAGTCTAAAATGATCAACGGTTTCGTAAGGCACGACGAGACGACAAGACGCCAGCACAAAAAGCTACTAAAATCTGTCAAATTTCTTTAATAGATTTCAACTTTATTGCTAAACTATCGCCCGCGTGGAGGTCGGAAAATATCCCGCAGGAACTTACTACCGGGATAAAAAGCACCCTGTGCGTTAATCCAGGTTATAAACTATCTGTGTGCCAAATTTCATCCAAATCGGGTCAGTAGTTTTTGCGTGAAAGAGGAACAAACATCCATACATACAAACTTTCGCGTTTAAATATTAGTAGGATTATAAGGTTCTAAATAGATTGGGAAAATTGTCAGTTTCGGGTAGCTTGATGTGCTTGCGTCTGTACATGCTCGAAAACCTTACTTGGACTTATGGAAACAGAATTATCAGCTAGGACCAAAGTCAAAGTTTATTTCTATGCCAAATGAAAATGAATGATTTCTTTCCAATTACACTGTAGATTCTTGCTTGTGCTTGGCATTTTTTTTTGGATCTAAAATCATCAAATGACTTCTCCCGCTCTTATGCTGAGCGGGAGGGCGTGTCAGACTTTTACTGACTAAAACCCACTCGTGTTCCTTCAGTTGCCCATGTGCCAGGGTCACGGTGTCTCTTTCGAACAATCTCACGACCCTGGCCTGACTTGTGTTTGGCATACGATTTCGCAAACGTAAAGTACCGATATATCTTCTTGGCCACAAGGAGTGATGTAAAGTAAATAAAGAGTGCAACACGATAATGGTGCAGAGGAGGTCGGACCTAAGCACGCCGCCGGCAACGGAATATATTATGCATTGAGTATTAAGTGCTATTCCTCGACAGAATCTTGTAAACGTTACTTAGGTCAACATCGTAAAAAGATACTCGTAAATGCTTATTATCGTGTATTGAGAGCAATTCACATCACACACACTCCTCCTCACTAATACACGCTACATGCACACACACACCACACACAACACACGCTACATGCACACCACACCTCGGCACTTATTTTCCATCTACACACCATACATGCATCCACCACACTGCTAATACAAACTCTACATACTAACTTTTAGTTTTAATTAGTTTAGTTTTATCTTATGAATTAATGTTATTTTGTAAAGCATTAAATATCTGGGACACTGTTATCTTCCACATGGAGATAGCTGCGACACAGTTTTTAACTAATGTGGCTATTATCGTACACAATGTAATTGTAAATGTACTGTTCTTGGTTCCAATAAAGATTATTAATATTAAAAAAAAAAATTAAGCAAGCTAAAGTGACAGTAGCTATTAGGCAGTGGCAGTGGCTGGGATAAAATAAAAAATCACTTGGGATTACTTTGCATTTCATCGTAATGTTACAATACATACCTACAATATTATTCTTTTTGTTCATTTTATGAAAATCACTTTGCTTTTCTGCAACGTTGTAAGTCCAACCATTCAGTCGGTCAACTCAACATAGACCCAGTAAAAAAAACATCAATTGTTTTATTAAAGTACTTTTTTCTTTTCTTTCATATTTCAAGTTGAAATAAACAAGTTTATTGAAATATAAGTAGAAGTAGAAATTAAATACTTTTCATTCTGAAGGATTGATTATTTATTAAATTAGGAGGACATGTATATTAGTTAGCAACAGCAGGCTTGTTTATTTGAGATTGTTGTATATGTTTCATAATAAATTTAATTAATAATAAAACATTATCACAACATATGCTCTGAGATAGAATCGCATAGAAAATAATATTTAAAAATATCAATTTCTAAATGTTCTCACCTGATTCGTAATTATTTTATAATTAATTGGGTTACTTCTTTGACATTTCACCTAATAAATAGCACATTTATGAATTTAAGACAAATCCTCATACGTGGCTCTTTTGGTTTATGAGAACGGTTGAAGGCTCGAGCACCCTGCTACACTCTAACGGGGTATTTTTTTATATATACACCATAACTTGAAAATATTTACCCGTATGCCTTTGTAATCCTAATTGAGGTAGGATTAAACTGCAAATTTATGTGAAGCTTGCTTGCATACGCAAAAAAGTTCAAGAGAGAAGAATATTACCTACATAAATAGATTTCAGCTGATATTTACACCTGAGTGTTCCTGCCACATTTAAGTTTTTACTTACATATATAGGTCTATCAAGTATGTTTCGTGAAGCCAGTTGGTGTGTTTCCTCAATATCCAATCGGATTTATTTTGCAGCTTACATAGTTTCCAGTTTCTAGCTATGAATAAATGTGTGGAAAGCCACTACATTTCAGATGCGTGATGGCCCCACATTATGTTACGCAAATTATTTCTTTTGACTTGTATTATGACTTTAGTTTCTCAAAAAAGTTGTCATAGTATCTAGTAAATAGTTTAAAAAACGCTTCTGTTTAGTACTACACCTTAGTCAACTCAAAGTTTTCTTAATGCACGAGAAACTTCAAGAATGGCTACATTATATGCGCTCACTTTAACTTTTACAAAGGACTCGTTTCTCTATTATGTGCCGTGAGAACAACACTGCTAAACGTTGTGACTGGAGCCTGTTTATACACTTACTCCGACAAGATGCGCGCCACGGCTGTAAAAAAAACAGCCTTTTCTCTTATTTTTATTTCTTGCCTTTGAGAAATTAATGCAAATCTGCAGCGAGGTGGCTGCCATTTCAAAATGCTCTACAAAGTTATCTCGGCGAAGTTTTTTTATGGCAAACTTTTAATCATCGAATTTCGGAAATAGTTTATGCAAGTTTCAATAACTGTTGGTCTTTTAATATTTTTTACTTGAGGGTTCGTATTAGTTTCAGGACTTTTGTTGTCATTATCTTTCTTCTCTTCGTAACTCGTGATAATTTATAAAGTTTTCACTACACGATTTGACTGTAATTAAAAATTAGTGCGGTTACAAAACGGTTGCTTATTATGAAATTGCTTTTACTTGCGGGTTCGCCCGTGTGGATGTTGACATTAATCACAAGACAATGTGCTACCGGAATAATAGTATTCTAGACCCTAACCCAGGTAAATTCAGCATTTTACAAGAAAGTTTTGCCCCCGACCATATATTCGTGAAATTATAAATTGATAGACGACATTATAAGATTTTTTTTTCGCACGTACATCTGTGAGTTTTTAAACAAACAAATCTATTTAATCTTGTTACTTGTTACAAATTTTGGACCCCCGTCTCGTCCCCTTAAGGGAAGAATTTTGGAAAATCATTTCTTAGCCTACGTCATCATAACTATCTGCGCGCCTTTCAGCGCCATTCAACGGTTTGAGCTGTGTATTAATATATCAGTTAGCCGTAAACGGTTGCCTTTTATGTATACACAGAACATTTCTGAAGTTTTTCTGTGTAGTTTGGAATATAAAAGTCTATCTAATCTTGTTTCTCGACACAAACTTTGGAAGCCCGCTTCTTCCTCTTAGGAAACGAATTTTTGTGAATCCTTTATTAACGAATTCCTACGTCCAAATAACTATCTGTGTGCCAAATTTCAGCACATTCCGTTCAGCGGTTTGAGCTGAGTGTTGATAGATCAGTTATAAATGATAAATGATTTTATTTTTGAAAGTAGGTTTGTACAAATACTTTTACACATCAAAAAGTCAGTATCGGTTGCATTTTATATAATCAGAAGATTTAAGTTAAATATTGGGCATGCGCGTACCTGTTTACCAGTTTTCAACTTGTAATCTTGAATTTAGTAGCTAGTGTTTCATTTTACTTACTAGACAGAACCGCGGCTACATCACATTGCAGCTTGACCGTGCGCCAAGCGTGAAATATTAATAGTGATACTACAACAGCACGAAGTTTTTATATACTATTGTTAACAAAGAATTAATGATGTACCTAATGTAAAATTAACTACATCACGCTTCTTAATTTATTTATCTTACCAAACTGGCGAAAATAGATCTACTCAATTTTAAATATGCTTGTATTTCCCCGTCACGTAAAACGCGTCCACACAACAAAAGCTATCTGTGGTGACAGATGACACACGGCCATTTACACGGTATTATTTAAATATAAATGTGCGGGTGTTGTAACGATGCGCAAATTGTAGCTCGCTTCCCGCGATCATTACGCTGGACATTGAGTGCTGTGTAAGTAAAATTCACGCACGATGGCCATAAACGTATCATGTCCGGTGTCAACTGTGTTAGTGTCGTTTTATTTTTTCTCGTCCACGTGTAAGCTATATACTGGTGCTCTTGTGTGTTGGAATATGAGCTATTAGGCCAGATTTAGTTCAAAAACAGATTGGTACGTTCACAAAATTTTTGCGGTAATAGTATTTGGTGCCGGTAATCGATGTAGTTTAAATGAAATAATAATAATTAAGACAAAAACATGTTATGCTGCTAGCCATAGATTAAAATTAATCGAATTTTGTTTTATCTTCCTGAGTATGTGAGCTGTTTCATACATTGGAACGGGAAGTACAAAATTACCGAAATAAAAAGGTCCCTTAATTTAACTCAGATATAACAACCGACTTCCTTAAAAAAAAAACAAAACAAAACACTACAAAAAAAAAAAACACTACAAAGCCAAAAATAACTTTAATTTCGGAATTCTGTGTCTTAGGATCTGTATTTAAGGTTTTTTTGCCACCGACTTCCGAAATTAAAGTTGTTTTTGACTTTGTAGTGTTTTTTTTTTTAAGGAAGTCGGTTGTTATTTTTTTTGTAAAAAGTTTTTATCTTAACTTTTTAGTTATGGTAGATACCCTGCACTAATCTAATCGCGTTATTCGTTCATTTGTCGCGCAAATACTTAATGCAAATTGAAGACTTATGTGGTTTTCACATGGATCCCATTGTTCGATTAGAATCAAATTAAAATGGGACCTTTCAAATAAAAGAAAAATAATCAAAATCGGTTCACCCAGTCAAAAGTTATGAGGTAACAAACATAAAAAAAATATAGTCGAATTGATAACCTCCTCCTTTTTTGAAGTCGGTTAAAAATACAGAAATGCGGAATTTACCTTGAAATGCCTCAGTTAATGGTGACGTCCGGTAGTGCAGTTATACGACGAGCAAGGCACGTTACCGGCGGTCACGGCCGCTTATTTGTAACACAAATGATTAATCTCTGACACTTTTTAACTGACGATAATTAAATAAAAGTTCATACAAAAATATGACGTGCACAGCTTCGAACAGACATTCTCGTCATTAATAGGAATGATGATATCATTTTTGACGCAAGAAACGTTCGAATAATTGCTATTATCAAATAGCTTCAATGTCAAGGCATAGGGCTAACGATTTAATGTTCTTTATAGTAGGTATTATGTTTCACATTAACAAGTTAAGGCTTCTATTAGAAAAATAATAGTTTTTACAAAAAAAAAAAACACTGATAAAAAACACGGTATATTAACTATGAAACCCAAGTACAGGTTGTTCAATAGCCAGAACTAAATCCTGACACGTGACTAAATTCTTTAACAACTTTTTTGTAAAAAAAAAACAACCGACTTTCAAAAAACACTACAAAGAAAAATAACTTTCGCTTCGGTAGTCTGTATCTTTGGATCTGTATTGTAGTTTTTTGCCACCCTACACTTATTCGTATACCATACTGGCCAGGTCAATAGCAGTGATAAGAACTATTAGAATATCATCACGATAAAAAACTGAATTAAATAGGTTTTATCGAAGGTAACGCAAAAACTACCAAAGTAATGTCAATTCACTTTTTTCTTCGGTTTATTTTCATCACTTGAGAACTAGTCCGTCCCCTTCCAAGATCTTAAGTCCCAGACAAAGTCTTCATCTTTGCTCATAATTATTCTAAATATCTTTTTTAGTCAAGGCATGCTTGCTTTTTCTTCCTTTGTGTTTATGTAACCATAACTTGGTAATTTGTGAAAATCAACAAGAATATATATTATATTTATCTGAGGGTAGGTAAATTAATTCCACATTAGCATTAAATAGGACTGCTTTGGTATTTGCTTGGGGCAATAAGGTTTGTGTATACAGGGTTATTTGTAAAACACCGGCAACCTCTCAGGTCTATGTTACTAACATCATAATCAACAACTTTTGTTCTGTGACTTTTAAAAATTCATCATATTTTAGTTCATCAGATTTTCAAACAAAAATAAAAATATTTAAATTGAACGCTCTAAATGTTACGGAGTCTATGCGAAGCAAAAGAAAGCGATAGTATATTAGCAAGGGGAGCGGGGTTAGGGCGGCGGGGGCGCTTGAACTTGACCTATTTACAGGCAGCCGATTTTTGTATGAAAATCTGATGCACTAAAATATGATGAATTTTTAAAAGTCATAGAACAAAAGTTGTTGATTATGATGTTAGTAACATAGACCTGAGAGGTTGCCGGTGTTTTACAAATAACCCTGTATAGCTTCAATAAGAGTGTTGTTGCCAAGATGTTGTAATATTTTTTAATTGAAAGGAGTATCTATGGAGTTGTGTATCTCTGGACTATATTTTTATATAAAACGGAATCACACTATATTGAATAAAAACTAAGAATTGATAAAGATTGCTCTTTGAATAACGAAGGGTCATATTTCTATGTTTTGCTAAAAATTTGCTGATGAAGAAATGAGCCGGATAAAAAGTGTAGACATAACAGCTAAGTTAAATGTTGTAAGCCTATCACATTTACCCGTTTACGTCGCAACATTTTCGTACTACGCTATTTACTTCTTACAATTCTTGATTACTGTCCCTAAGTAGTTTTGTTGTTTTTACGTGGATGTGGGGCTAATCTGTGTAAAACCAATCTATGGATGACAATTTAAACCAAAAACTAATGCGGGTTTCCAGTACAAGTTTTGTTTTAACAAATTAGAATGTTACAATATCCATGAAAGAATTGTCAGTAAATCCCAGCGCCTGCCACTTAGAATGTGACTAGTAACTAGCTATGCCTACAAGCTATAATTTTCTAAATACATACATTGCTAGCAGCTTGAATTTCAAGAATGTTTCGCAAAACAGTTAGTGGTCATCACAAGGGACATTTCCTCTCAAGAGACATAAGGCTTGATAAACATTCCTTCACTTACAATTTGACTCCCACGCTCTTTTCGGTTGCCGCAATTTACAAACAGCGTCCGCAAATTGTTGAAGCGACGTAATTCCTGAAGTTTTCATGAGATTTCCTTGGCTTTGGGTAAAAAATATAGTTGTTTATTTACTCCAGAGCTGCTTCAAATGAAGCTTCAAAGAATGTTTTACGAATTTACAGTCACCGAAGGCATTTTCAAGGTTCAGCTACGAGGATGGAAATATTGTGTGGAAATATAATTTTTGCTAGATTCGTCAGGTAATTACTTTCGCGTTAAGTTGTTCACAATTTAACATTATACATTTTATAGCTTTATGGTGTTTATCTTTTGGAAGACCTGTTCTTATTTATTAAATATTGTGTATGAATAAATGGTCACAGTTAGATACCATATTAAACCACTGGCAGCTTTACAACAAATACGTGGTTTTTAACCGACTTTAAAAAAAGGAGGAGGTTATCAATTCGTCTGTATTTTTTTTTTTACGTTTGTTAGCTCATAACTTTTGACTGGGTGAACCGATTTCGATGATTTTTTTTTTAATTTAAAAGCTAGTGCTTCCCAAATGGTCCCATTTAATTTGGTTCCATTCGGACAGTGGGATCCATGTGAAAACCATATAAGTCTTATATTTGCATTAAGTATTGGCGCGACAAATGAACGAATAACGCGATTAGATTAGTGTGGGGTATCTACCATAACTAAAAAGTTAAAAAAAAAAACTTTTTACAAAAAAATAAAAACCGACTTCCTTAAAAAAACACTACAAAGTCAAAAATAACTTTAATTTCGGAAGTCGGTGGCAAAAAAACCTTAAATACAGATCCTAAGACACCGAATTCCGAAATTAAAGTTATTTTTGACTTTGTAGTGTATTTTTTTAAGGAAGTCGGTTTTTATTTTTTTGTAATTTTTTTTTTCATTTATCTTAACACCAATTGCTGCCAGTTTTGTTTTTTATTAGTAAGTTGAGGATTATTCGATAAACGAGCTCCAATAATATCATGCCAGCACTCGATTTCAACTATATTTCTGTTATTTTTTATTTTAATGCTTATCTGTTGAGTTATCATCTCGTGCTTGTCATCAGATAACTTGTATTTCGTACTTTTGCATATTAACTTAGAGTTGACGATTTCCGTAATGAGTTAAAAGATTGCACCTGTTCTATGATCTTTTCAACTTCTTGAATGAAGCCTTACATACAAAATAGATGTTTGTAAAATACTAAAGGAGAGAGTAACATTTTTATGATTCTGTTAGAAATGAATGCGACGATTTTTATCAGATTCATTTTCGACGTTAATTTCCACGTCATCACTTTGCATTAACTTGAAAACCCAACTCCATTAACAGATAACGAGTATCATCAACTTGCATTTTGTTCGAGTCAGTTAAAAATCCATTTATCTCTTCCTGAAAAATGTTGTCTGAAAAAAGTTTTATCTTTGTTCCGAAGTTTGTCTTTCACATAAATCAACTGTGCTGAAAAAAGTATTATGTTTTCCTCTCGGCACCAATTAGTAGTAGGTATTATTCGGGTTCGGGACAAAAGTTGTTGTAATTAGGGTTTAAGTGACTTTTATTTTACGACACTTTTTGTTTTAATTCCGTTATGTGACTGAAAATAAACTGGAACTAAAAATTGATCAATCATCTTACAAGTACGCGTACGTTAAAGACTTATACATGTAAGAACATCTACCTAATATTCCAATCATTTCATGCTCTATAACTTTCAGATAATTTAACTGCTCAACCACTACGGGGGACTGCAGTACCTTGAACTGACTAACATCTACCCTCAAAAAAAAAAAAACTCATTTATTTCAGCTTTTTAAGTTTATATATTATTTTGATATACAATTGTAATTGGATCAGTCAATACTAGTTTCTATGATGAATATACATGGTTACTGCTTTCGTTATATTCAAACGATAAAACATTTATGTTTCTCGTTATAAATAGTGAACAAGAAACTTCAGACATTGCAGTAAAGTTTGACTGAACTGTAGATCTTTATAAGCAGTGTAAAACTTTGAATACGCCTTTTGTGTTTTCATTTAATTTGTTAAGAGGTATTAAAAATTGTACAAATAGACTGTAGCGAAATAATTTTCTTTCTTTTAGTGAGTAGTACTCTTAACAAGATACGAATACAATTATTGTGTAGTATTCGTTATTAACGATTAAAGAATATACACACTAGTTCACTCAGAAAAGCGATATCAAGCAGATCTTATTATTGTTGACTTTTACAGTCTTCTGATAATATAATTATTTCACGTGCTTATATTGAAGTAGACCAATACTGGGATATTTCGAAGATGGTTTTGTGGATATGTTATATGTCATACTTTTACTTAACCGAGGGCTTTAAGGATTATGTTATACTACTCTACTACTACTATATTATTTTCTAGAAAAACAAGTGTTTTTAACAAATTGCCCCATTTGTAAAACTTGTTTTTTAACTAAGTTCTCCACTTTTACATAATCATTTGTATTATCTACCGCTAACCCATTAAGTCTAGTTACAAATTAGATTAGCAATTTTTAAACATCATGTAGAAATATTCAACCTAACGAATTTACAACAAAGGTTTTTTTTTTCACTCAAACATACGGTTAGAGCTTCGTCAATGCGTTAATAAAGCGGTTTTATTCGTGAGCACAAATCTGTTAATAATAATAATTTATTTATTTCAGATTTATCTTGCGATTACATCCATATTTGTTAGTACGATGCGAGCTTACAAACTAGTGTTAGTAAAAAATAATTAAAATTAATTGCTGAAAATTAAACATTATGTGACCAGACCGGGTGGACTTCCCGATGATGGTGGAAAATCACTATACGACTGCATGCAGCCGTATCCAGCGAGCCAGCATCGGAGAGTCCCACCGGTCCGCCAGCGCGCGCAGGATAGTGTTGGGACTGTCGCGCGTACGGCGCATGATAGAAGCGCACCGTTTGTGCATGATGGCCGCAAAGCCGTCTGTGTGAGCCGCCGCGAACATCGCGGAAGCGCTGCAGTGGCGCGGCAGCCCCATCAGCACCCGGAACGCGTTATTGTATTGTACGCGCAGATCGCTGTATGTCCGCTGCGTATAGTTAACCCACAGGCTACAGGTGTAAAAGGACTGACAGTACGCTTTAAAAAGCGCAACTTTGACAGTCCCCGTACACCGTGAAAACCTGCGGGCCAACATGTTGCATCGGACAGACAGCGCTCTGCGCTCCCTATCAATATCCACTCTGTCCTTAAGGTCCTCGGTGACCCAGTGGCCCAAATACTTAAATTGCTCAACTTTCTGTAGAGCTGTACCACATAGTGTGAAATTCGGAACGAATGTATATCGCTTGTTGTCTGGCCTGAAAATCATTATCTCACTTTTTTTTACGTTGTAATTGAGCGCATGAGTCACCGCATAGGACTCACAAATATTCAGGAGCCTTCGTAAGGCACCAATCGACGGGCTCAACAGCACCATATCGTCTGCGTAGCTGATGTTATTGATGCATACTCCATCTATATGACACCCGATGCCAGCGCTGCTGAGCTCCTCGATCAGGCGGTTGACGTACAGGTTGAAGAGCGTAGGAGAGGTCAGCCCCCCTTGCCTCACCCCGCATTCCAACCCATACTCCACCGAGAGCGAGCCTGCCCATTTCACACAATTCTTCTGCTTGTTATACCAATGCATAAATAATAGCTTAATTTCTGCAGGTAAACTAGTTTCATCCCTTAATTTACCCCATAGAATGTCGTACGATACAAGATCGAACGCTTTCGATAAATCAAGGTAGCAAGCATACACTGGAGACTTTCTACTAGTGTAATACTGAACAGTCTGCTTGAGGCACAGGATAGCACTCACGGTGGAAAGGCCGGGCCTGAAGCCAAACTGCGCGTCGTTTAGCGAGACGTGTTTATCCAGGTGCTGACCAAGCAGACTGTCCAGCACTTTGGCAACTACTGTGGCAAGGGAGTTTGGTCTTTAGTTGTTTACATCTGATATATCACCAGTTTTATTTTTGATGATGGGTACAACTATAGTACGCATTAAATTATCGGGCAGATGGGAGTGGCCCAAACACAGAGTAAAAAACATAGAAAACACTCTGGGTAGGTGAACACCCGCGTGCTGCAGGTGCTCGATGCTGAGGTTGTCGTGACCCGGGGATTTACCCCTCACCATGCCTCTGATCACCTCACGCACTTCCTTCGTAGTAAAATAAACTCTACGCTCACTACCTTCCTCAGCATCGGGCTCCTGCCGCGCTCGGCCCAGAGGAGAGTCGACCCTGAAATGTTGGGAGAACATAGTGGCGATCTCGCTAGGCTCGTGCAATCCCGCCACGCTGACGGGAAGGGGCCCAGCTTATGATTCATTTTATTGGTGTTTTTCCAGAACTGACCGAATTTCTTGTTTGAATGAAGTTCCGCTATAATATCCATTTTGATTTGTCGTGAATTATTTTGACACCACTTTAACTTTGATTTAAAAGCGCGCCTAGTTTCACACATATCATTATAAAGACGGCCAGCGCCGGGCTTACCCCCATACAACCAAGCTTGAAAACACAGCCGAGCCCTCTCGTGAGCGCCGCGGACGTGCTTGTTCCACCCGGTAATGTAATTACCTCTACGCTTTTCGATAACATTATAACTATATGTAGCAGTTAAGCATGCATTGATACAATTATTACATGTTTAAATACTGCATGTAATAAAATCAGAATAAAATATGTGCTTAAGTGGCAAACTAGCAGTGAAAGACATTCATACTCTAATACAAAGTGTTATCGGAATTCTTAACCGCCGCGCGCCGTCGAAGTCGTAGGTCTTCTTATTATAGTCACTATATTTTACGAGAAAAAGAGCGAGGTAAAGGTGATTTTGGTATCCATTCTCCTAAGGTGGCTTAATTAAAAGCCAAAGTTCAGCGTCTACATCTAACCCTAATTTATTAGCCCGCCACGTGCAATATTAATTTACTGTAGAACGATTTCCTATATCATATCTAGGTTTTAATCAATTCTTGAGCCATATCTAGAGATATCTAGACAAATAAATAAAATTGGAGTGTCTGTTTGTAATATTAAAATAATCGCTTTTTACTAAGTGTAGGTATATAAATGTATACACGGTTCATATACCAAAACAACATTTTCTACAATTTTTGTCTGTCAGTCTGTCTGTTTGTTTCGGCTAATCTTTGAAATGGTTGGACCGATTTTGACAGGACTTTCACTGTCTGATAGCTATTGTAACAAGGAGTAACACCAGCTACCTTTATTTTAGAAAAAAAAACAGAATCTCACGAAAAAAAAAACGAACGAAAAACTTTTTTGTTAAAAATACCACGCGGACGACCTGACCTATATAACCTGGATTAATGCATTCTTAATACATTAACCGCGGTAGCACGTCCTCTTGCGATAATTTCCAACATCCACGCGGGCGCAGCCGCGGGCTAAAGCTAGTTAAAAATATAAACTAATAACTTTTCGCTTGCAAAATACATAAAAAATGTTTGTTATAATCTGATCGTAAAAGTTGTAGTAGTAGATAACCACTTGAAAAAACTTAAAACAATGAATATAAGACACAAATCTGAGCAACTCAAATATTTCGCTTGTTAGAAGGTGCATTTTTATCCAAATGGAGGCTTGTATTGACGTTTGCAACTACTATGCCCTAAAAAGACTAAAGCATTTTACAAAGGATGCATGAAATCCTAAATTGTGTGCATACAAGAAGTTACGGAAAGTAATAAAGCCTCAACGATCAGTGCAACGAATGTTTTGAAACGTACAATAATAACCTTTCCATTGATATGAATAGCAGTGCAAAAGATTTTCTGACTTTGAAGTACAAAGGAGATGTTTCATTTTTATATGGGGCTCCGGCCATAACGTGTACCGTTTAGCGAAGCTGGGTAAATTACTCATGAATAGAATAAAGTAACATTTTTTTCATAATATCAAATGGTTTTTATGTACAAAATAAAAATTAAAAATGTTTGACGTTTGTCCTAAGAGTTAGCAAATGCTTATTTTGAATTCGTTTAGAAACACACTTCAAGAATGGAGACTAAAGATTTTTGTAACGATATTTCATCGGTCACACTTAATTATGTTTACTCAAAAATATTTATAAGAGAATAATAGTAATTCATTTTTAACACTACAAGAATACACACATTTTTTAATTATTTTCTACTTAACATTGATTTGATGAGACATGATTTCAGAACGAATGAAGTCTGCAAGCAAACGAGACGCCATGTTGAATAAAACATGGTAATAATTGAAAAACTATTTTTTTTTTTACACAACAAATCAGGCGCAAATTAACCAGGGAATATTTTTCCCTAATTTGTAGTATTTTTTCCTCTTTTTTGATAAATGTACATCTGATGGCCGAAAATGAAACATCTCCTTTATCTGCGGTACTAGTATTATGTGTCGATTTAATCCAACTGTAATCACAACATTTACACAGTGAATTTACTGTTCAATCATATATTGTTGGAATGAAAACTGAAAGGCGAATAAATTAAACCGATAATATACATGTTCGTAGCGTAGGGCTGTCACACTGGGGGCGGGATGAAATCCTCAATGATTGTCTCTTTCAAGCACTATGCAGCAGCTAGTGTTATCACGCAAAATAATAATTTGTCTTTTTAATTTAACAAAGTAAATCGTTTTAATGAAATCGAGCTGACAATATACTGTTTTTCATTTATAATTAAAGAAAATTGATGTTCCAATTTATTTAAAACTAGTTTTTCCCAATGGTTTCACCTGCGTGGAGGTTGAAAATTAAACCACGGAAACGTACTACCGTACTACCCTATGTGCTAATCAAGGTGAGTGTGTGCCAAATTTCATTCTAGTCCGTTCAGCCATTTTTGCGTGATTCAGTAACAAAATGGTGAAGGAAATGATCGTACCAGGCTGTATGTCATGAATCGTGATATTAAGAGCGTAGAAATTTTCACGGATGATGTATTTCTGTTGCCACTATAGTAACAAATACTAAAAAATATAATAAAATTTATATTTAAGGGAGCAAAAAATCGCGTTTGTTGTATTCCCATACAACAAACGCGATTTTTTGCTCGATATTGATAACGGCAACAGACTCTTGAAATATTCACAGAATATTTAGTTATAAATTAACTTAGAAATACGGTAAATATATCATTTATTTCTCAAAAGATTTTACATCAATCACTTAACGAGAAACAAAGTTTAATAATAGTAATGTATACAAAAATAAACGTCCAAAGCGTAACAAACTTTAAAAAAAAAAATTAACTAATGTGTTGCGTAGGAAAGATTTAGTAAATTTATAATTTAACAAAAGTAGAAAAAGAGTGGGTATATGTAAAAAAGTATCATCACTCACATAGCTTTGCGCGTCAAGTGCGCCAATGTTCTTATCAGTACCATTCTAGGGGACCGTGCACACTACACGGTAATAAGGTGAAGGATATTATTTTACTAATATTTTAAAATAAATAATTGAATTAAAATAAAACGATTATCTAAAACAAATTATAAATAAACGTGATTTTTTTGCCGATAATGGTACCGAACCCTTCGTGCGCCGAAATTCTGACAACGTTACCTCAAACTACGATTTTCACAACGCTGATAATACTGAGTGCTTTTTCTATGAAATCATAACATCTAGGATTATATAACCGGAACAAATGATTTATTGCGATGGTAATGGGATGACGTCACATCCAAGCAGCGTGAAAGTGTTAGGTGTGCCAACGCGCTTTGAAGATCGTTCGTATTTTACATTTGTCTCTGTGACGAAAGTTATTTCTTTCATACCTACTTTGTAGTTTTGTACCATTTTCATTTAAATTTTCGCATTTTCAAGGTACAAAAGCTCTAGAAATGAACAAGCCGTATTTTCTTTATCGATATTCTCTTGACAGATGACTTTAATGTGTCCTATTGAAACAAATGTGAAATAATTTCCGTTTATTACATTTCATATTTCATTCATCTTCTGCTCATCTCATATTAAACAAAAAAGCGACGTGTGTCGCGTCTGTACCAAATAAATACCGTTGCATGACGTCACACATTGAATGGATCACTTTCCACCACCCCTCGTCGGTATTTTCGAATTATTCACACCCTTTGTGCGGATGGTACACTTATGTTTTTATAGATCTGTCACATGTGCTAGATATGTTCAAGAGAGGTTCATTACTTTTTATTATGAAAGAATAAACGTTAATTTGAAAGACTGCTCTCATTATAGAAAGTACCTAGCTTTGATAACCTTGGCTAATAACAACAAAAAACACATGCCCTCACAATTGACTTCAAAGTTATTCAGTAGGTACTTAATAACAAAACCTTTTGGGGTATTTATAGAAGGACCCGATTAGAAGCATGTAATCATAATATTCACTGTAGCTTCGTTAATATAATTGAGTTTTAAAAGGAAGCAGGCGGTGTAATATTTATTGATTTTTTTAAATAATTTGCCTCGTGCCGAAGAATCAAGAGGAGCGAAAATTAACAGGCTACAGACGCCAGCACATAACACTGCTACAATCTGTTAAATTTCTATAATAGATTTTCAACTTTATCGCTAAAGTGTTAGGTTCAAGATTGATTCTGAAGATTTGATAGTTTCGGGTAGCTTGATGTGCTGTGTCCGTAAATACTTATTCACGCGGCGGAAATTACTAAAACCGTCTTGGCATAATTTATTTTTAAACGCAGTTAGTTACATATGTCTTCCATCAGACATATTATCTCTGGTTATTCTCGTCTGGCTAACGGCGAATACTTGCACAGGCATAACCAAGTAGCCAGAATTATTCACCAACAACTTGTTTTGCAATATAAACTAGTGGATTCTGAAGTACCATATTACAAGTATGTGCCCGACCCAGTTCTCGAAAATGACCATGTCACGTTGTACTGGGATCGGTCTATCATTACTGACAGGACTATTGTCGCCAATAAGCCTGATATAGTGGTGATAGACCGTTTAGCGCACCGCAAAATGATAGTCGATGTTACCATTCCGCATGATGGCAACCTCGTGAAAGCCGAGAAGGAGAAACAAATTAAACATCTCGACTTAGCACACGAGGTTGTTGACATGTGGAATGTTGACTCGGTTGTCATAGTGCCGATTGTCGTATCAGCCAATGGGCTGATGGCCGAGACCCTCGACCAACATCTATCGAAGCTATCGTTAGGCAGTTGGATCAAGAGCCTGATTCAGAAGGCAGTACTCCTCGATACGGCTCGCATTGTGCGGAGGTGTCTGTCTCTGGAGCCCTAACCACCGGTAGCTTGGACCCTGCTCCCGCTACCGGTGGACCACTATTTTTTATATTTTTAAATGTTTTTTGGATTATTATTTTTTTGTAAAAATATTTAAAAATGTAATTATATATGTATAAAAATAAATGAAATAATAATTGTTTTATTATCAGGCAACGATGGCCTATAGATAAAATACACAAAATATTGTAACACAATAATAAACTAATACATAATAAAAAAAATATCACATAAACAATCATTTGTTACGTTGGGTCGGCGACGTATTGCGCTGAGTCGTGGTGTCATGTAGCCTTCCGCGAAAACGCCGATACATGACACCCTTCGGCGAAAATTCCTCCTTCATGAAAGTCTGCAGGTGATGTATCGGTACCCGCACCACAAAAGATTTGAAGTTAATCTTATGACGTGATGCCAACTTTTCGACTCTCACGGTGAACTGGGTCTTCATCTTGATGTACTCCGCGATGTCCTCTTCCTTCGTGGTATGGTGTACACGCGACACGTGCAACTGCGTCATTAGAATAGCGGGACGCAGTATCATATCGGAACCCGTCAGTGCGGTACCGCACTGATTGCGACAAGTAGGCTTCTTCTTTTTCTTTTCCACACGAATGAAACCTTCTTCATCGGCCTGTCGTTGGCTTATTACAGGCGGTAATGAGCTTTGAACTGCTTCGGAGGACCTTTGGGCTCCCCTCGTACAATTTGGTTGCCGCTGATGATTAGCGGGAGATTTAACAACGGCTGCCAAGTTAGCACGCTCCGGTGCTGACGAGGGGGTAGACGTGGTTAAAGCAGGTGGAAAATCCTATATAGTTTTGCTTAAAGTTCATTTTCCTATTTTAATACATTAGTTTGTCACAAAAGCTGTCTTAATAATAAATTATTACTTATAGTAAAAGTTACAGCTCTTTAGCCACGGCTCCGGGTTTTTACCATATTTACATATAACTTACTCCACGCGTTTGTGCATCATTTCATTCCAAACTTGGGTACAATTCGGATCTAAGTTTAATTATTCGTTTTGCCCACTAGTCAAACGGTATTATTGTCTCTGTGAAAATTTCTGATTCGTTCTCAAAAGTATTAACCTAAATAGATAATATTGTTAATTGCTTCGAAATCAAAGTCATTAAAATGCTATTGAAGAAATTTAATGCAAAATTCTCGAGAGATTTTTTTTTACACTTATAACTTATTATGTGAACAAGTAATGAGATTCTCAAACGAAGCAGATAAATTAACAAGGAGGTAATTAAATCAGTAACGACTCCCAGACCAAAGCTTCAATAAAAAATATTTCGTAACTGCCAATGAGACTAATAAAATACGTTCTACTTCAAACGGAATTTCTCTTTGTAATCAAATTCTACTTCTGTCATATTAGTTGAAACATTTCTCGTTTACCGTAGCGCCGCAGTTAATGCAACGCTTCAATATATCACGGACGTATATCACGAAACTGCGTGGTTTCAACCTCTTTCGCATATTATATACGTACCTACGTCATTCTCTTTCTTGGTAAAGAAGTCAAGACATTTTTAATATGATTAGTCGATTTAAGACATCTGAAAACGAAACTGTAATAAATTAGTGGCATAGCAGGCGCAATCGTTCAAAAGGATAACAATTTAGAACAAATCTCCACAGTATTGTCTAAGGATAAATAAAGTTATGAAGGTCAGGAATAACTCCCATAAAACTGCTACTGTTGTTTTCAGCTGACCGATCTAATATCGCTTCACGGACCTCTGAACTTCATCATCTTGCCAAATTAATTTGATGTATTTTTTATCTTAACCGAAACCGAAACTGGTGCCGATTCTGTTGTACACCGAACTAAACTAACTAAACTATCTCTAAAATTCCTTACTTTTGGCTATGAGAATTTTAACGCTATTCTGCAAGGAAAAATCTCTAAATTTAAAAATTATTTTGACACAACTAAAAACGAATTTGACAATCAACATGGTTTTTTTTTCTTTTGGTTTCGCAACGTGGTACTTGTGTGCGCTACGCAATGATTTTTTTAGAGACGAAGGCGCGCGCAAGGGGGCAGCCTGGTCGTGTTTTATATGGAATTTTTCACTTTTTGTTTGAAAAAAAAAAAAAAATATTACCCATGTGTTGCGATTTATATGTTCCGGGGTTTTCATAAAGGGGGTCGAAAATTTCATTATTTTTGCGATAGGACACGCCATTTTCGAGATATAATCAAAAGAAAAAATAAAAATACAGCACTGTTTTTGCACGTGAAGGCGAGGCGTGTTGGTGTGAATTTTTGTTCATGACCACTAGTATATATACCACACCTTTTTAATCGCGATTAAAAATAGTCAGATTTAGTCAAAATAAATTATTATAGTCTAAATTTTTGGTGAAAACCGGCAAATTCAGAATAGCAAAATTGTCATTTTCACTAAACTAATACTCAAACTCAGTGCAATCTTAGTGCTGTCAAACTAAAATATAGTTAAGTTGTGTTACTTTAGTCTATTTCAGAATAAGAAATCGTCGTTTGACAGGAATAAACCAAATTTTAGTGATTTTTAGTTTAGTTTAGAGAATTTTGTACAACAGAATCGACACCATTGTCTATTTAAACTTAACACTTTAGATTTATGACGAGGGTTTAATGAATTGGATTAAAGGATTTTAAAAAGACAAATGCGGTAGACATTTATCACGAAGTAGACAGTTAAAGTGACGCAAGTATAAATGACTTCATTTTGGTCTTTGTTCTTTTCCTATTACTTTTCCTCAAAATGATTGCTTTTTTGGATGTGTTCAATATCTTACTATTTTAAATATATTAAAAGAAGGACGCCATAGCAGAATGACATCAGAAGGTATTTTATTTGGAAATATATGAAATATTAGATATTATTGTATCTTGTTCTAGGCTGGTTATGAAGAAACTGCTCAGTATCAATCTCCTCAACGTCATCGCAGACCACGCGCATGCATAGTAGCGCGACAAGGAGTACCAGCGGCGGACTTTTGAATGCACCCGTAAGTACGATAATGACATCAAATTTCCCCAACCCTTTCTCCATCCCGATAAAATGTAAATGAATAATAGAACACAATACAGTGAATTGAACAATATCGATATCCTTTACTCAGCAGTGGGTTGACATTCACTGAGTACATGTGCTATGCCGATATTTACAAGTTGGGAGAGAGGAGAGCGTTCACTGTCACCGACTAAGATTAAGTGGCTTCATGTACGGTTCCTTGTATCAAGTTGATCTTTGTGTACTACTATTTTAGATTACAGAATTTGTTTTTAGAAATGGCAGCTTCTGCGTCGCTTCAAAACCATTTGCATCGTATTGACTTACATACCCAGGGTCTAAATCTAACGCATGCATATTATCTTTACAAATTAATAAGTGATAATGCGAATTATTAGAGATTGAAAATGCCCTTTTATATCCGTGAAAACTTCATGCGAAGAGGGAGTATGTACATTTAGGTATGTGAAACAAAATAATACCCGTAGATTTTACTATGACGGAGAAAATAGTACTCGTTCTTACTTTGAGCGGCTCACTGTAGGAAGGAATAGTGCGCCACATTACTGCAATTATTCAACGTAACGAGGCTGCCGCCGACAGTACCGTGACTGCAATGACAAAATAATATTATTGACTTTATGTACGCGTAGGTTCAAGAAATAATAAAGGGCCCAAAACCCTTTCTTTATTTATTTATTTAACCATTTATCATTTTTTTTCATTTTTAGTAATCATTTCATTTATTTAACAAAAACACTTAGCCTAGGTAACATCAGTATAGATGTTGGAGACTCTCGACGGAGATCCGTGGGGGCGCCCCTATCGGGCGGTTCGAGGGAAACTTCGAGCCGCGGCGCCTCCACTCACGGAGAGTCTCCAACCAGAGCTGCTGGAGGAGGTCGTCGCAGCCCTCTTCCCAGCAAGAGCGGAGCACACTCCGCCGCCGATGGCTTTGCCCACAGCCGCAGAGCCTACAGAAGGGAACGCCATCAGCGTCCCAGAGGTGACACAAGGAGAGATGGGGGCGGCCGTGTTGCGGCTCCGGGCCAAGAACGTGGCTCCGGGGCCCGACGGTATACACGGCTGCGCGTTGGCCCTCGCTCTGAAGGAGCTAGAGCCCCAACTGAGAGGACTCTCCACAGCGTGCCTTGAGCAGGGCTGGTTTCCCAGTTTGTGGAAATCAGGTCGTCTGGTCCTGCTCAAGAAGGCGGGGCGCCCAGCGGACTCACCGTCCGCGTACAGGCCCATAGTGTTGCTGGACGAGGTCGGGAAATTATTCGAGCGAATTATCGCTGCCCGCCTCGTCCACCACTTGTGCAGAGAGGGGCCTGACCTGGCCGAGAGCCAGTTTGGCTTTCGGCACGCGCGCTCCACCATCCACGCAATATCGCGTGTGAGAGTCCTGGCAGAGGAAGCAGTATCCCAGGGTGGGGTGATGTTGGCGGTGTCCTTGGACATTTCCAACGCCTTCAACACCCTGCCTTGGAGCTGCATTCGGGAGGCACTGCTGTACCATCGGGTGCCTCCCTACCTCTGCCACATCGTTGGGGCTTATCTCGAGGATAGGGGTGTCACCTACATGGGACGTGATGGCGGAAACCAGCGCCGCATGTCGTGCGGTGTTCCACAGGGCTCGGTCGTTGGCCCGCTCCTGTGGAACATCGGGTACGACTGGGTGCTGAGGGGCGAGCTCCCGCCGGGCGTGGAACTGACGTGTTATGCAGATGACACGCTGGTCACGGCCCGGGGGAGCTCGTACAGGGAGGCAGCGTTGCTGGCGACGGCTGCGGTTTCACAGGTGGTGAGCCGCATACGGCGCCTAGGCCTGGAGGTAGCCCTCAACAAGTCGGAGGCCATGGCCTTTCATGGCCCCCGGCGGGCGCCGCCGGCCGGATCACACATCGTGGTCGGGGGGTGTCGGATCGCTGTCGAGTCCACCATGAAATATCTGGGATTGGTGCTCGACAGCCGGTGGGACTTCGGCCCCCACTTCCGGCGGCTGGCGCCCAAGTTGATGGGCGCGGCTGGGGCGCTGTCAACGCTGCTTCCCAATCTGGGGGGCCCGAGCGCCGCCTGTAGGCGGCTTTACGTGGGGATCGTGCGATCCATGGCCCTGTATGGGGCCCCAATCTGGGCGGCTGACCTGACGGCCGGCAGCATCGCTGTTCTGCGAAGACCGCAGCGAGCGATGGCCGTCAGAGTCATCAGGGGATATCGCACGGTCTCCTACGAGGCGGCCTGTGTACTGGCTGGATCCCCACCGTGGGACCTCGAGGCGAAAGTACTCGCGTCACTGTATCGGTGGCGCGAGGAAGCGCGGGAGCGAGGCGAGCGACTGACGGAGCGACACATGGAGCTTCGTCGGTCGCAGCTCCGCGCAGCGCTGGTGGCGAGCTGGCAGGACAGGCTTTCACGCCCTACCGCCGGCCTCGCCACCGTCGAGGCGGTCCGGCCGGTACTCGGGCCCTGGCTCGGGAGGAGGCACGGCTCCCTGTCGTTTCGGGCGACGCAGGTGATCTCGGGGCATGGTTGCTTCGGGAAGTACCTGTGTCGCATAAACAGGGAGCCGGACGCCCGGTGTCACCACTGCGTCGACTGCCGGGAGGACACGGCGTGGCATACGCTGGCAGAATGTGCCGCTTGGGAGGAGCCGCGTCGTGTCCTCGTCTCAGAAGTAGGCAGTGACCTATCGCTGCCGGCCGTGGTCGAGTCGATGGTCGGCAGCGAGGGGTCCTGGGACGCGGTGGTATCCTTCTGCGAAACAGTCATGTCGCAGAAGGAGGCTGCGGAAAGGGAGCGGGAGATATCTTCCGCGCACCCTGCCCGCAGCAGGCGCACCGGGCGTCGGCGGAGGGCGGATAACGCCCTCTTCCAGCCCCCCTAAATGGGTCCAGGGGCGACGGATCTGGGGACATCCGTCGCCCCCTATTGTACGGACCCGAGATGGTGGCGCGTAGTGTTCCACGCGCGCCTCTCTGTGATGTATGGGGGGGAGTTTAACACCTCACTCCCCCCCAACGTGAGGAGGCCCGCGAAGGCGGGCCGGCACCAGTCGGGGATCGCGGAAGACATATTGGTTCCCGTGGTCCCCGACGTAGGTGTGGGACGGAACACCGGGGTGGTTTTAGTCAGTAAGAGTCTGACAGACCCCTCCGCCCACCCCAGGGCGGAGGACATCCATGAGGATTTCCACCTCGTGATCAAAAAAAAAAAAAAAAAAAAAGGTAACATCAGTATTGTCTCAGTTATAGATAGGTATGGCTATTACATATGAGTAAGACCCCTGCCCTTCAAACTAGGAGAGTCCTGTATCTCGAAGGACAGTGTTCTTTAGGCGGATTGTACACATTTTTACAGAAATATATATAATTATTGCGTAATAATTCTGATTTATGTACACACATAAATAAACAGACAAGAAGAAAAGAACAGAAAAAAAGGGCACATAGAGAGGTGAAGCTTATTCCCAAATAAATCTCTTCCAGCGTACCTGCGATAGGAAATTAGATAAAGAGATTAGACAACGTGTGTATCCAAAAACACTTTTAAGGATTAAACTAAAAAGTGATTAAAATTAATTTTAATCTTTTTTTTTTAATTTTTATCACTTTTAAAGATGTAGGTAGGCAACAGTTTTACTTAAACATTATTTTACTGCAAGAACACCTTAGCGTTTATTAATAGTCAGTCAGAAGCTCCAGAGTAAAGAATGGTGTCTCGAGCTTGCGGACATCAAACAACTGAAACAACCTTCCGCAAAGCCAACAAAAAATAATCATCTTTACCATATTACGCTTTTTCATGCACTTTATAAACATGCATAGGTAATTATGCCTACATTGCCTAATAATACACAGCTAATAATTAAACTTTGTGTTTGTTGTTCAGTGTAACTCTCTGCTGTTAAAATATGTTAATAACGCAAACTACATGCAAGTATTAACATATTGCAATCATCAGAACAAATTACTATAATCTATATCTATACTTATATTACAAAGCTGAAGAGTTTGTTTGTTTGTTTGATTGAACGCGGTAATCTCAGGAATTATTAGTCCGAATTGAAAAATTATTTTTGTGTTGGGCAGCCAATTTATTTATAAAGGCTATAGGCTTTATAACATCATGCTACGATCAAAAGGAGCGGATCAACAACGAAAAATTGACGAAAACTGGCAGGCAATTCGATGCGACGGGAAGAGTCAGGGGAGCAAAAATTTGACGCGGACGAGCTCGCGAGCAGAAGCTAGCTATTACACTATATGTTTCTGAAAACTGTTGTTATTTCTTACAAATTAACTCTATTTAAACCGTTGATATTTACTATTCTGAGTTATTTTATTAACGTAATATACCTACTTCGTTCACATTGTTTAGAATAATCGTTTAAATCTGAAAGCTTATTGGTTCGTTGTTCCATTACAATCTTACAAAATTGACATTAAATAAACGTGAAATATATAACTATAGCGTACGAAATAGTATCGTAAGTTTCATCCATCATATAGGAAAAATAAGCTTTTATTAATACTTTTATAGATGCATGAACAAAGAATACGTAATATCCTGTTAAACAAGAGCGACGACCACTGAAGAGAATAGAGCAAGTAATCTCGGATATGAGCCTGCGGCTACCAAGATGATTTGTATTTAATTTCCATACGTATAGGCTTCCATCAAACAAATGAAAATTAAATACCTTGTTAAGAGGCCGTATACGAAATTTCATAGATTTCGCTGATTTACTTGATTTTAAAGATGTACTGTTACAGTTGAAATTACTATTCCCATAAGTTTTAATGCACAACATTAAAGATCGTTCCATTTATTAATGAATCCTATTTTCTTGTTTACTGGCATTGAATAATGTTTTTTTTTTTTGCTACGTTAGTTTTCGATATACAACACGTGGGAAAAGTATTGCAAGCTAATTTTATTTGACCATGCATATTTTATTTTTTGTGGGTGGGAAATCATCAAATAACGCCTCTCGCTCTGGGTGGAGCGGAAAGGCGTCAAGGCGTCAGGCGGAAGACTCTTACTGACCCACCCGTGTTCTTTCAGCTGCCTGGTGAATTAACAATGAATTGGTAGCAAAAACTGTTTAAGACTGAAATATATATATTTGCACTTACAATACATATTGTACTTACAATACGTATTGTACATATTTTGATGTAATAAATCATTACGTATAGAAAACCTTTTCATTCATTACCTTAAGAGGGAAACGAATAGTTTAATTTTAGTCAACAAAAAATCGTTATTCATTCATTTCCGCAGCTTTATCACACACAACACACAAATCCGCTCCGTATCAACTGCAGCTGAAATAGGCTGGGAGCCCACCGACCCGTACGTAACGCTATTGAAAAACATCGACGCGTGAAACGCTCGGGTTGAAGCCAAATCAAATATTGACCGTGAGAATATCCTGCTGTGTCGCATTTATACTGAATGGCAAACGGAAAATCCAACCTAAGTCTTTTAGTTTTTGTTTTCAACTCAGTAAAATGACTTTGAATGATTATGAAATGGGTTGTTTGGATTGAACTAACAGTGACCTTTTGAATCAATCCATAAATTACAATTTATTATTCTAATGGTAACCGAATTACGTTGTGTAAAATTAAATAGTTAAAATTGTATGAGAAACCGTTTTTTTTTGTGGGAACTTAATAATAATCAAATGACGTCTCCCACTCTTAGGCGGAGCGAGACGGCGGGCGTGTCAGATTTTTACTGACCACCCGTTTTCATTCAGTTGCTCATCTAGAGCTGGAGACGTCATTTGATGATTTCCCACCCAGAAAAAAAAATGTTTACGGGTGTATAGGCGTTTTTTTGCTTACAAAGGGTACTCTGAAATTAGTCTTTAAATAATATAATTGAAATAAAATCTTCATCTCTCGAACAGCCCGAGAAGTGCCTGTAATTGGTTTAATTGAAATGAATGCTTTGAGTTTCAGTGTGAGCTTGTATCGTCTCGCTGAAAACCCGACAAATAGCGAGACTGGCATCTAATCAGCCAGTTCCATTGAACACACTGAATAGAGGAACAATGTGTGATGTGAAGGCATTTGTCCTGGGGTTTTGATCAACACTTCTGATTTTAAGGAAAACGCTTCCGGTTAAATTGTGATGGTTCGAATGCGAATAGCTACAAGAATGACGTCAGTTCGTAGGCAGGTTGCGAGTGCAGGCGGTAACAACTTTTTCTGCGCAACTGTATTTAACAAGAAAAGTTTCAACTGGGGTTTGTAGCTATATTTGTGAAGAACTTAACGAACATTACCAACTGCAATAGTTCGACATTTTATAAGTCTGTATTTATATTTTATGACAAGAACACAAGAATAAGCACAGCACAACACAAGAATAAGTAAATACTCAGCTAGGATTGACATTTCAGCCGAAAGACGTCCACAGCTGGATCTCAGCCTCCCAGGTTACTGGTGCACCTAAAATCCTGAAATAAATTTAAAAGCTTGATTACTGTACTAAAATATCAGAAAGTAGATAGATAGGTGTATAATTGTATCCAGCCTCACACCTGAACCCAATAATATTTTTTTTAGACTCTCGCACCGAGGCAAAAAACCTAATGGTACACGCGGGCATGAGTAATAAAGCCTCTTGCCTTTACCAACACCAAAGATACAATAAGTTTTTGGGAACAGTGCCAGGTGACAATAGAGTCAAGTAAGAACAATACCGATGCGAATTGTCCAGGTTAAGCTGTTTTTTGTTCTGTTAGTTCACTTACCGCTGTTGTTTATATCAGTACCAGCTGGTTATTTTATTTACTGTTGGGTTTTGCAAGATTCTAGGGTGATTTTAGTAATCCCAAGGGAATAAGGTCGGATTTTTATGTTTCCTGAATCCTTTCAATTTTAATATTCCTTTTAGTCGTATAAAATAAAGTCATAGTCCACGGAAAAGATAGAAATGGAATATAGCCAAACCACTAAAACTTAAATCACTTTCTCGTACTTATTTCTTGGCGGCAATTTTTTCTTTTGTTTTATACTTACTCCGATTTCTACAAAGTCTTAAATTGACCCTGAAGCAAAAGCACGATTCTTCTTTCAGATTCGTATGTCTAAATAAGATATTTTTACCATTCTTAACTTTAGCTATCCATTTCAGCTTTTTGTACGGTTGCTTGTGACAGGGATGGAGCTCCGAGGCCTTTATAAATTGACTGGTGATGTCTGAACGTGAGGAAAGCAGTAGGCGGACAAATGTTGGGCAACCATAAAATGGTTAAACTTTCCATGATAAAGTTTGCATTTTTATAATACGAAAATATAAGCCAAATTAATCATATAAGCTGCCATTAACTTAGAAAGTGGTAAAACTGTATGGAACCGTAACACTTGATATATTGAGTAAGCAAAATTCATTCATCATCATCATTTCAGCTTGGAAAACGTCTACTGCTGCAGATAGGCCTCCCCTAATTTAGGGGGGTTTGTCATAATCACCACGCTTGGCAGGCGGGTTGGCGATCGCAGTAGGGTGGTAAAATGCATGGAGAACGCTGCTACCCATTCTCTAGTAAATTCCTTCACCTCCGACACCCACGGGAAGAAATGGAAGGGTGCTATTCTTTACGCCGTCACCACACGGAACAAAATTCACTACAACATGATTATCAGATCTAATTGATAAGGCTATTTGAGTTCGACTCATTTACAACTTATTTAACTAAATAATGCACAGGTGGCCAGTGAACTGACACGAAGACCAGTTTCTTAGAGACTAGTTAGTAAATATAAGCCATCCTAAGGTATAACCTCTGAAGCCTTTTCCAGCTGTAAAACAGAATCTCTGCTCTGTAAAGAGTGAGGCCAGATATTGATATTAAATAATCTTTCAAATTTATGAGAAAATATTTGTCATAACTGTCAGTAGGTAAAATAAAACGGAGAATTGAAGACTTAGGAGCAGTAAAACCTTATCACGTTTCATTTTACCAGCTCTTTAGATCTTACAATGGCGTTCAATTGAAAGGAATGAGTGGGTCGTTTTATATTCTTAAAGGCATCCCTGTTCAGTTTGAGTGATACGTGGCCACTTTAGATAATATTTGAGTGCAGATCGTTTATCTTTGATGTATATACCTATGACGGAAACTTGGAAATTATAGGTGGACTTTCAAGCGATGCTCCTGAAATAAAATCCAAGATAAATAATTTAAGCGAACAGTGGAACAGTGTAATTGACCCAGTGTATACGACTGCGACATACGAGTACAACTTGTATGTCGCAGGTCGTAGTTTTGAACTCAGATGGGCACTCAACGTTGAGTTAATTATTTAATAACAACCGCTGTCGAAAACTGTAATGGGAAACATTGTGAGGAAACGAGCATATCATAGAACCAAAAAATCGCGAACCCCATAATCTATATCAAACAGAGGAGGCATGGTGTCCTAAGAGTGGAAACTTATTAGGCAACGGATAACGTACATTTTGCTTCCAAACCTAAAACAAATCCTGCCCACAAAATATTAAATTTAAACGAAATATTAAATCAAATTTAGGCTTTGTCGGTTAAAGGCGGCAAATATATCCTTAATTTAACGCTTCCGATCCCCGTTTTATGCAAATTTAATTTAACTCACAGTTCGAATGGACAAAATAAGTCAAAGCGATGAAGAGCCTCGTTTTCGATTAGGGGAATAACTTTTGGTAAGCCACCGCGAATCTGGAGAGTCTTTATTAGGTTCTCTACTATTAATATACTCGTGTTATTTATAAAGTGTTATCCAGAAGGTAGGTGTTTAGGTAAATTCTAATAAGTTATCTTTGAAACCAAACATGCGTTTGTATGTACCATAAGTATGTAATTAAACGTTGTAGTTTATTTAATTTTTATGCTTCGTTCATTTTTGAATTCACGTTTTATGTTTTTTTTTTCTGTCTGCGGACTACAGACAAACTGACACAATCACGAGAAATCTGATGTGAAGATTTAATGTGGTTTGCTAAGGTACCCAATTCTTTTTGTGTTTAAAAACTACGGTTTGCTCGAGTGTTTTTTACTAAAACCTTAACATGGACTACTTGAACTTGAGTGTGACAGTTCTAACTGGCGATATTGTAGGACTGCGTGAAGCGAAGATAGATCGTTCAGTTGATATAAGTGCTAACTAATTATTATGGAACAACCGTAATAATTAGTTTAATTTGCGAACAAAGAGAAACGAATTATTGATCAGAAACGTGTTTGCGGGTAGGTTACTACTAGGAAGTAATTACCAGGTTACGTTTAATTCATTTTCACACTGCAAACTAGTTTCCATATACGCTGTTCGTATTGCTCTTGATTCTGTAGATTTTGAGTTTGACAAACACCTTATGACTGAAATTCAGATTTTTTCAGGATTCGGCTAATCAAAACAATGACCGAGTTAATGTAAAGAAAAAAGTCCATAAACTCTGTAGCATATTTTATCTTGTGCAGTTCATTCTGAATACTAAATTTTATTTTCACTACATAGGTAGGTACTTATGGCTATAAAGTAAAGAAAGTAAGAAGAAAAAAGTTTTTTTTTTTAAGGGCATCTCTTAGTTAGCTTACTAGCTGTCACTACTTAAACGGACTATCCCGTGGATTCCTTTAAAGTTAATTTAAGGCCTCCAGCCGGGGCAGAAAAAAGTTTAGGAGAATGTCTTTCTAATTTGGATTTGTTTTGCAATTGTCTCCCAGTAATGAGACAAGTTCGGTAGTCCGGTGATCCAAGTTTCTTATTGGTTCAAGAGTTACTGTTCGTGTTTTGCGATGAATTTTTAACCGACTTCAAAAAGAGGAAGTTCTCAATTCGACTGTATTTTTTAAATGTTTGTTACCTCAGTACTTTTGACTGGGTGAATCGATTTTGATGATTCTTTTTTAGGGTTCCGTTGCCAAATGGCAAGAAACGGAACCCTTATAGATTCGTCATGTCTGTCTGTCTGTCTGTCCGAGTATGTCACAGCCATTTTTTTCCGAAACTATAAGAGCTATGCTGTTGAAACTTGGTAAGTAGATGTATTCTGTGAACTGCATTAAGATTTTCACACAAAAATAGAAAAAAAAAACAATAATACATTCATTCATTTATTTATTCTTTAACAATTAACATTGTGTTGAATATAACATATTAAATAAAATTAACACATGCAAAAACAATACATTTAAAAGCCTAATTAAAATTAAAATTGAAGTGAAATGTTAGATAAAGAATCAAATTAATTTTAAATATGTCAAAAAAAAAAAAATACAATGTCAAATTATTAGCAGATGTTATGTAAAAAACAATGTAAAAAAAAATATAATAACAATAACATAACGAGTACAACTTCATCAAGGTCTAAATGATGAGCATAGTGTTTAAGGCAAAAGATATAAATTTATGATATAGCTTGTTCACTGCTATTTTTATAGATGATTATTTTTATCATTTGACATAATTATACTCTGATACCGAGTAGAAACATTTTTTTCAACATGAAGGTTTTAAGTTTAATTTTAAATGAGTGACAGCTAAACTACTGAAAACTTTCTTGTTGAAAAAAAAAAAAAAAAGAAAATAATATTTGGGGTTCCCCATACATAGAACTGAAACTCAAATATATTTTTTTCATCAAACCCATACGTGTAGGGTATCTATGGATAGGTCTTTAAAAATGATATTGAGGTTTCTAATATCAATTTTTTCTAAACTGAATATTTTGCGCGAGAGACACTTCCAAAGTGGTAAAATGTGGCCTCCCCCCCCCGTAACTTCTAAAATAAGGGAATGATAAAACTAAAAAAAATATATGATGTACACTACCATGTAAACTTCCACCGAAAATTAGTTTGAACGAGATCTAGTAAGTAGTTTTTTTTTAATACGTCATAAATCGTAAACCACAATTTACCTTTCATTCAGTCAACTCAAATATAAAAATTAAAATTCAGTTCTATGTATGGGGAACCCCAAATATTATTGTATTTTTTTCTGTTTTTGTGTGAAAATCTTAACGCGGTTCACAGAATACATCTACTTAACAAGTTTCAACAGCATAGCTCTTATAGTTTCGGAAAAAAATGGCTGTGACATACTCGGACAGACAGACAGACAGACATGACGAATCTATAAGGGTTCCGTTTTTTGCCATTTGGCAACGGAACCCTAAAAATAACTTTAATTTCGGAAGTTGGTAACAAAAAACTTAAATACAGATCTAAAGACACCGACTTCCGAAACTAAAGTTATTTTTCACTTTGTAGTGTTTTTAAGGAAGTCGGTTGTTATTTTTTTGAAAAAAGTTTTATATCGAATAAACATTGCTAACAGTTGGTCATTAATCCATTATAATCAGAGTGAGAGTCAGTCAGCACACCCAAGATGGATTCCAAAGTAACAGCATATCTAAGTTGTAAAAGAAGCTTATAAGAAATATCATATCGCGCCAAAACTTTGAGGAATGATATTTGTAATCATGTTCATCCCAAACTTTGCCAGATACATAGATGGGACAGGAATATGCGTCAGTTGACTAAATAAACATGATTTGACATTGGTACATCAGGGCAACATTCGAAACAATGGGATGACGTTCACCACGTAACACAAAGAAGCCTTTTTTGTTTATTGAAATGCTAACACAGACCAATAATGTTCCCACTGCAGGGACACAGGCTCCTTTCTTTGAGAGGAGGAAGACAGTAATCTGCCACACGGGCCCATTGCGGATTGATAGCTTGGAAGATGTCACAAATGTCTCTCTTTTACAAGCTACGAGTTTATTCAAATGAATTCGTGACGGGCACCATCTAAGGAGACTTAACTTGTCTACAAAACTTGAAAACCCAGTTTCAATTTAGGTGAAAGGTAAGCTAACTTAAGTCTGATTAAACTCTCATACTTAGAATCAACATAACGATTGAACAAAAGGATATTTGAGGATTTGTGAATATATTCGCATTTGCACGCAAATGTGCCATTGGTGCGAGTGAGTACTCCATTAAATTATAGTTCCGTGGGGCACACATGCAAACTAATGCTGTTTTGTTCAGTTATGATTCTTTCACAGGATTTTCTTTTGATTCTACATTATCTTCGTATGCCATACAAAACACATGTCCTCAACGAATTTGCAAAATCAATATAGTCGCCATAATTTGAACTTCTAGAATATCCATTTGTTTAGGCATCCATTATGGAACTGCTCTGTGTATTCACGTTTGAATGATGGTCGATTTTGGTCAGTCAACAACATTCATTTGGTTTATTTGTTATACGATAGCAAATACAAACAGAACTGTGCAAAATTTGGATCTAAGCTTTCAAAGAGTTTAGAAGCTGAACAAAACCACGAATTCGTGGTTTGCTATTCCATTCTCTTATTCATTCGTAGTTGATGGTTCGCTTTATCGTTTTGTTTTAGTGCACGACTGTAACCAGTGAACGAATTGGTATTTACTAATACCGTACGAATATATCCTATACCTAAAGAGTCCTAAATAGTTGTAATATGAGGTTTATAGGTCTCACATCTATTTATTTGCTGGATTGGAGGAACTACTATTCGGTTCACTTATTAAAACTCACTTTAAAACTTGAAGACGTATTTATTTCTTTAATCAGTCGCCCATGGCGTGGTTCTTACAACTAACTTAAAATTCGAACATGCCTATATTTATAGTTAAAACACATAGGTGCAAGTTGCGCCGACTGCGCCGAGTTATCAAATTTTAAATTATCCAATGACATAACTAATTAAGTTTTAGGTTTTTGCGATCGACTCCGAGTCCACCAATCAGAGGCAGGCAAGAGCGTCTCGAGGTTTGGACAGGTTTCGACACGTTCTGATTTGACCAAACTTGACTCCGGAATAGATCGCAATTACAAAGATTCTTAGTTCCTAAATTGAATAGAATCAAACTATATCTAAACTAACTTATAGGTGCTATTATTTACATTGATCATACATAGTTACATATTATTACAGTACATAGAATGTATATTATCACATAAGCGATCTATGCTATGGGTGTCCTGTACAATACACATTATTACTTAATCAATCTATGGGCGTCCTGCACATTCCTCCCGCCGTGCGTCGTCCGCTGCTGGCGTCGCAGTCGTAGCTTCCGGTGCAGGATCGTCGTGGTCTATTGATAGCACCACTATCTTCTTCACTGCACGTCGCAGGATACCTCCTTTCGTCGATACGTCCACTGTGCGCACCACTCCATCAGGGCCGGGGAATGTAGCACAGATGCGTCCTCTGATCCACATGTTTCTTGGGAGGTTGCCATCTACGATGAGCACTAGGTCGTCGACCTTGGGAATTATGCCTTTAGTGTGTGGCTCTCTGCGATTCCTTAGTTCTGGGAGATATTCTTTCAGCCATCTGGCCCAGAATATATCGGCGAGCCTTTGAGCTGCACGCCAACTGGCTCGTAGACGTAAGTCACTGTCGTCGAATTCCCCTGGAGTCGCGATGCGACCTGGACCGCCCAAAATGAAGTGATTGGGCGTCAATGCTTCAGGATCTTCGGGGTTCACTGACACGTGTGTAAGTGGTCGGCTGTTCACTGTGTGTTCGGCTTCGATGAGGAGTGTGTTGAGCACTTCTTCGCTCGGGAACCGCTCGTTCATTGTGGTGGCTAGTGCTGTCTTCACCGACCTCACCATACGTTCCCAGGCGCCCCCCATGAATGGTGCCCCAGGTGGGATGAATCGCCAGTCGATCATCTTCTTCGACGCTTCCTCTGCTGTAGCCGCGAAGATGGCTGCTCGCAGTTCCTTTTCGGCGCCGTGAAAGTTCGTCCCGTTGTCGGACCACAGCTGTGCTGGACATCCTCGACGTGCCATCATACGTCGTAAAGCCATGATCGCTGAATCTGTGTTGAGCGATACCACAAGTTCAAGGTGTATGGCGCGCGTTGTCAGGCACGTGAATAAGGCAACGTACCTCTTCTGATGACTTCGTCCCACTGTGATTGTTAATGGTCCGAAGTAGTCCAAGCCGGTGTAAGTGAATGGCCTCTGATGATGTGCTAATCGACAGGAAGGGAGGTCCCCTGTCATTGGTTGAGGGGGAGAGGCTGCCTTTATACGACATCGCAGACACTTGCTTATAATGTTCTTCACAGTTGGTCGTAGACGTAGCACCCAATGTTGCTGACGACACTCGTTGACTATGGTCTCTGTACCCGCGTGATGTAGTTTACGGTGGACGTGTTCGATCCATAATCGTGTCGTGGCGTGGTTTCCATCTAGGATCATGGGTTTCTTCAGGCGCTCTGTGATGTCCGTCATGGCGGTTATTCTGCTTTTCAGACGAATCTCTCCTTCGATGAATTCTGTGCACAATGGGTGTAGGCGACTGCTTCGTGAGATGGGCTTCTTGTTCTTCAGGGCTTCTATTTCTTCCTGGAAGGATTGTTGTTGTGAAGCTCTCAGGATCAGACTTTCGGCGCGGTGTAAGAGTTCAGCAGCGAGAGGTAGGTGATTATTTGTGACCTGTAGTCTCTCTTTCGGTTTGACCCGCACCATCTGCTCACCCCTTCTCCAATCAGGGTCGTTGCTATTGTTCTTCTTGGTTCTCTTGTAGTTAATATTCTCCCCTGATTGGCCGCAGAGTTGCAGGAACTGTAGAACTCGTGCTGTGGCTCGTAGGTACCTCTCCCAGCGCGAGAATCTATTGACTTTTGGTATAGCCTCGCTGAGCTGCACTTTCTTGTGTACGACGCTGCAGGTTCTTTCTTCTCCTGTGATTATGACAGGGTTCTTCTCATCAGCTGGCCATGTATCTGGGGGTCCTCGGAGGAATTCGGGACCGTGGAACCAGCGGTGATCTGCATCATAGTGTTCGGGTACATCTCTCGTAGCGTCATCTGCTGGGTTCAATTTGGTCGGGATCCAGCGCCATTCGTTGGTGGAGCTATGTTCTTCGATGGCTGCAATGCGGTGAGCGACATATGGTTTGTAAGACCTGGCTCCAGTCCTGATCCATGACAGTGTAGTTCTGCTGTCGCTCCAGAACGTGGTTGATTCTGGTACTCTTTCATGTTCTTCCTTAACCGCTGTCGCCATTCTTGCACCAAGCACTGCTGCTTGCAGCTCTAATCTTGGAATTGACATTAGCTTCAGTGGTGCCACCTTGGCTTTGGCTGTTATCAGGCAGACGTAGGTTCTTTCGTCGCTGGTGACCGTTCGCCAATATAATGCTGCTGAGTATGCAGATTCGCTTGCGTCGGTGAATATGTGCAGCTGTAGTGATTCCGTAGCGCTGAAGCCTGGATAAGTTCGGGGAATGGAGACAAGTTCAAGTGCTCTGAGATGAGCGAGCCATTTCCTCCAGCTTGCGGCTAGGTCACTGTCTAGGGCTTCGTCCCATGCTGTTCCACGACGCCAAACTTCTTGCAGTATTTGCTTGGCTCTGATGGTCACCGGCGATACAAGTCCCAATGGGTCGAATAAGGACATGACTATTCGGAGGGCTTCCCTTTTAGTAGGCGTGTCGTTCTGTAGGACGTTCTGAGGTATGCGTGTTAGGTTTAGATTGAAGGCAAGTGAGTCTACTATTGGTCTCCATATCAGACCGAGAACTCGTTCTGTCTGGATGTCGTCTTCCAGCTTGATGGTGTTTTCAGTCTCGGTTATCTCCCCTAGTGCTTCAAGAAGGGCGGTAGAGTTTGATGACCATTTCTTGAGTTCGAAATGTGCTTCGCTGTGAATGCTACGCACTGCTTGTGAGACTCTTACTGCTTCTTCTAACGTGTCGAAGCTGTTCAAATAGTCATCCATGTAATGTTTCCTTTTGATGGCTTCGACTGCCTCTGGTTGGTCATGTTGGAATCTCTCGGCGTTTGTGTTCTTCACATATATCGCTGTAGCTGGCGAGCAAGAGGCTCCGAAGATCAGCGACTTCATACGGTATTTTTCAGGTGGCTGGTTGTCTCTTCGGTCTCCTCGCCATAAGTAGCGGAGAGCGTCCCGGTCTTCTGGTCGAAGTTCTATTTGTAAGAACATCTCAGTAATATCAGCGGTCACGGCGATTGAGTGCTGACGGAAACGCATTATTACTCCTGGTAATGATTGCAGAAGATCTGGACCAGTGAGCAGTTGATCATTTAGCGATATTCCTCTGGTCTTGGCTGCAGCGTCACAGACAATTCTTAACTTGTCCGGTTTCATTGGATTGAAAACCGCGAAGTGAGGTAGGTACCAAGTCCTATGTTCTGACGTGGTCGATGGAGCTGGTTCGGCGTATCCCTTTGACACTAGTGCTTCCATTTGTTCATAGTACCTCTTCTTTAGTTCTGGATCTTTATCGATTTTCTTTTCCACACTGATGAGCCTGTTCATAGCGCTATCGTAGTTGTCTGGCATTTTTATGTTCTCCTCTCGCCATAATGGAGCAGTTTGGTACCGTCCTTCTGTGGTCCTCCTCGTATGGTGCTGTAGAATACGAAGTGCCTTTTCATCCGGATCATTGATGGGTTTCCTTGGATTGACTTGCATGTTATCCATTGTGATGTATTCCTTCACAAGTTCATGAAGATCGTCGTCTGTGTCAGCATGTCTGATGAAGTTCACTGTGTGGCCAAGCGCTCGTGTGTGGCTGCCGTGCAAGACCCAACCGAGTGGCGTTAGTGATGCCACTGGTTGGTTCTTCTTTCCTGTTTTGATTTCTATTGTGATGAGAAGATCCCAGTTGTCTTGGCCGATCAGGAGTCTGGGTCTTGCATCTTCAGTCACTATATCTTTGGCTATGCCTCGAAGATGTTCACAATGCCTGACTGCTTCTCCAGGTATCCTCTGTGCAGCCAACTCTAGCTGCTTCACCGTTCTTGCCTGTAACTTGCGTTCAACTGTGTGACGTCCCTTGATGCAGAAGTTCACTCGACGAGATGTCACGTCGATTGTGGGTTCGCCATCGAAGGATGATATACGTAGTGGTTCATATGATCCTTCTGCTCCGATCTGACTGGCCAGGCTCTCGTCGATAAGTGTTACCGTGGAGCCATCATCCAAGAGCGCGTAGGTATCCACAGCTCCCGCCGGTCCAGAAAGGTGTACTGGTATTATTTTCAGGAATGACACCTTAGGGGTCCACGCTGAATGTACCTTCTCTTGTTCTTCGTTGGGGCACTCGGGTTCTTCTTTCTTCCTGTCGGCGTGTAACATCTTGTGATGTAGGTGGACACAGTCGTTTATTTCGCATTTCTTTGGTTTACAGCTGTGTTGCTTTGTTCTGTATTTGAGGCAACGAAAACACAACCGATTCTTCTTAGCTATGTCCCACCTAACATCGACAGTTGCTTTCTTGAATTGTTCACATTCTATGATGCTGTGTCCCTGTCGTTCACATAAACCACACTTCGGCTTGTTAGTTTCTTGCGTGGCATGTACCCGTTGCTGGCGTCGCTGCGTGTTCTGTTGAGTAGGTTGTGCGGTTGCAGCGATGTTTTCAGGCAGGGCGTACGGGCTGCATATTTCAGCTTCGATCTTGATGAATCGGGTGAACTTCAGTAGATCAGGTTCAGTTCTGGAGTTCATCGCTGAAAACTGGTACCACTGTCTCTTCAAGGTAGGTGTGAGCTTCTCAACAATAGCTTTAGTTACTTCGGGATTGTAAAGATAATGTCCACAGTTCAGTGCTTGCAGAGTTCCAACTATACTTTCAACTTTAGTAGCGAAGGTGCAAACATCACGCGGAGATTCGGTGAGGCGCGGTAGAGTTCGTAGACGTTCTATCTCAGCCATTGCAATTGAGTCTGAACGTCCGAAGCGTAGCTCGAGTGATTTCATAACTTCACTTGGGTCTGCATTCACTATTAATAGACCCTGTACAGCTTCCTTGGCTAGACCTCGAAGGCTTCTTCTAAGTCTGGACATGTTCTCCCCTGCTGTTAGTCTATGTGCCGTCTCATAGTAGGCGGCGCGAAACGTGAGCCAGTCTTGATGAGCTCCGTTGAAACAGGGTAGTTCGGTGTATCTCGTGGGCTGCTGGTACTGTGTAGATTGCACAGCGTGCGTGATCGCAGCAGCAAGTTCTTTCAAGTCCGTCCTTGGTTCTTGGACGGTCATTGTTGTAGGCTGACGTGCGGTGTGCGTAGATGGCATAGACTGTGGCACCCGGGTCCCGGCGGCGTAGCCCGTCGTGTAGTCGTGATGTGGTGCCGTAGTGTAGATCGGTTGCCATGATGTGTTCGTAGTTACGTACGTCGAGTTCTGTGGCCAAGGAGCGGCGGGTTCCGCCGACGCTGACGTTGGTTGCGGCTGCGCAGGCACATAGTTCGGTTGCCAGGATGCGGTTGTGTACACTGGTTGTAGGTTCGGGTGTGGCTGCATAGGCGCGGTGTTCTGCTGCCAGGCGGCGCTCACTGGCAGCCGGTTCAGGTGCGATTGTTCGATCGCAAGGTTTGACTGCCAGGCGGCGATCACTGGCGGTGGGTTCAGGTGCGGCTGTTCAGTCGCAAGGTTCGGCTGCCAGGCGGCGGCAGTGCTCACTGGCAGCATGTTCTCGGGTTCAGTAGTGCTGACTCCCGCCGGTAAAGTCGCCGGGATGTTCCAGGACACGGCAGCGTTCACTGGAACTGCAGGTTCGGTCGACGACTTTACGTTAGATTCATGTGGTCGATCGGCGATAGCGAGTAGCTGACTTGTTTGTAGCCACGTAGTCACTCGTTGATCATTGCCAGCTTCCGAGGCCACTGAGGATAGATCTTCATCGGTAGATTCAGCTTCGACCTCGGCAAGGCGTGCGGTTGCTAGTTCTACTAACCTTTGTGCTAGCTCCGCCTTGGCTTTAGCTACGCGACGCGATTTCGACACTTTTTCACTCGTAGACTTCATACGGCGACCACTTTCTTTGTTCTTAGGTTCATCGGCGACTCTTTGTTTAGCTGTGCGTTTAACTGTTGACTCGGTCGCGGCGGGGGCCTCCGATGTATCAGCTGTCGTTATCGTAGGCTCCGTAGTGGTCGTCTCAGTCGTAGTCTCAGTAGTGGCTTCTGTAGTGGCTTCCGTAGTGGTTTCAGTCGCTGCTTCATTTGCTTTTTCAGTAGCGGTTTCGGTTCGTTCTGTAGCTGTAGTCGACGGTTGTCTACCCTTTTTCCCTGTAGACCTCGTAACTGGCATTGTTCTTGATGAGTTGTTATAAATATTCTTCAAATAAGTTCACACTGGAGTCTTGTTTAATAGCGTTTTCACTCGAATCCGGCTCGCGAAGGACCAGACAATATGAGGTTTATAGGTCTCACATCTATTTATTTGCTGGATTGGAGGAACTACTATTCGGTTCACTTATTAAAACTCACTTTAAAACTTGAAGACGTATTTATTTCTTTAATCAGTCGCCCATGGCGTGGTTCTTACAACTAACTTAAAATTCGAACATGCCTATATTTATAGTTAAAACACATAGGTGCAAGTTGCGCCGACTGCGCCGAGTTATCAAATTTTAAATTATCCAATGACATAACTAATTAAGTTTTAGGTTTTTGCGATCGACTCCGAGTCCACCAATCAGAGGCAGGCAAGAGCGTCTCGAGGTTTGGACAGGTTTCGACACGTTCTGATTTGACCAAACTTGACTCCGGAATAGATCGCAATTACAAAGATTCTTAGTTCCTAAATTGAATAGAATCAAACTATATCTAAACTAACTTATAGGTGCTATTATTTACATTGATCATACATAGTTACATATTATTACAGTACATAGAATGTATATTATCACATAAGCGATCTATGCTATGGGTGTCCTGTACAATACACATTATTACTTAATCAATCTATGGGCGTCCTGCACATGTAAAGATATAATAAAGCTTAAATAGGTATATTTTAAGTTCCAAAAAATATTGAAGAAAGCACACCTTCAATGATGCATGATTACTTGCCCTTTGTTGCTTACTTTGCTTATTGTATACCGACAGACGCAAGCATTGGGTAACTATCTAGAAATCAATAAGTATACCTACGTAAGCAATTCATGCTACAAAGGCTGCTTGATTGAAACAGTTCACTACTCTATTGTTAGGCACACTGTTTGGACTATCTGTTATTGCTAAGTAAAGTGTAGTTAGAACACGTTGGTAGTTGGAGAATGCCCCAGGAGAAGTTTATCGATTTATCAGAAATTTATAAACTTTTTGAGTTACGTAATGCTTCACTGCTTACATGAGGACTGAAATCAAGTGAAATATTTGTTTCTCTCTTCAATATACCTGCATAAAAAGCATAAGTGTGCCTGTTGATATTTTCCCGAGTTTTTTTTTTCAGTGACAGCACAAAGCTTAGTTCTAGACAGACTTACGTGGAATGGAAATAACTAGTAAGGTCTAACTTTATTTACCTTACCTTGCCTCAACTTAACTTTTTTACAAACTATTTATTTTATTTGCGATTTTCTTAAGCTTCTGAAAATGTTTTGTCTTGACGTTGTCAAAACAAAAAAAAATGACAAAGTCCAAAGAAAACTGTTCGAAAATATAAACAAACTAAAACCATTGCAGTAAAATTTCTATTTTCTTTTTCTAAAATTTCATTAAAGTAAAAAAGATACTATCAAAAGTAAACTACTTTTGATAGTATCTTTTTAATACAAAAGGTATTCGCTGTTATCGTTAAAGTTATAAGTACGAGCCAAAATGGTTTTGAACTCTGTAAAGTCAATTAAGTTTAATCATGTAGTAATTGAATTAAGTTAAATGAGCCGGTGAAGTTGGAGCGTAAAAGAAAATTACTAGAATATTATCTCTGGAATAATTTGATTTCGCTATTATTCAGGCAACGCATATAATATACTTACGTAACTACGCAGAACTAATTAATTATTTGTGAACGTCTGTGTTTATCTGCTCTATTACATCGTTAATCTTAATACAGAATTATTCCAGAGTTTTTCACATTTTTAAATGTTTTATATTCTAATATTTAAAGTATAATTTACAAATTTCTATAGATGAATAAAGGGAATTCTAATATTTAAACTGCTTTGCACTAAAACTCAACGAACATGGTACTCTACTCGCCTTTTGCGTAAAATAAATAACGCTCTACTGTTAATTATCCTCATCCTCAAACTGCTTTTGCATTGCTGCGACAGTTTTATGAGGAGTAGAACATGTAAGCCTTGACAAAAACATTGAATGTGTTTTGTGAGAGAGCCACCTGACTGAAATAAACAGGAATTAATAATATTTACGTAGATTTGATATTTCCACTCAATGCGTAACATAAGTTTTTCAGATTATTGTCAGTAAGTAATTTAGTTTAATCATTGCAAAGGTTTTTGTGACTTGATTGGTGCAAAGAATTTTGTCCATGACGTGTTTTTTTTTAATTATTGGTTACAATAATATCTAATACGATCCGTGACTGCTATTCATTGTAAACTAGCACTTCGCCCGCGACTTCTTCCACGTAACTCACAGGAACTGTGCATTTTTTCGGGATAAAAGTAGCTTGTGTTACTCAGCAATAATGCAGCTTTATAATGGTGCAAGATTTTTTTTTATACAATCTTGTATTTTTGAGCTTATTCATTCCTAATAGAGTAAGCGTAGAGCTGTTCGCTCACACCACGGCATTTTTCCTACTTTTAGCATTTGTATACCCATCGTAACTTCTAAACGAAAGGTCTGATTCGAAAAATTTAAAAAGTAATTGACGTGTATATAATCAACCCTGATTATGAAACCATTTATTTGGATAAGTATTAATATCATGATACGAATGTCATCATTTTACGATTCTACCTGTGTTTTGACTGACTCATTTGAACCAAAGCGGTTATTGTGACTTAACTGTAATAGATGGACATACAACCTCGCGGAATTTTTTGTAGGTAATGATGAGTACTATAAACATGTAGGACATTATTATAATAATATGTACCATCCATAGTTTTAGCAGCGTACGCCAAATAATGACTTGACTTTTATAGGCAATTGTTGGATACCTTTGTGACTTAACTGTAATAGATGGACATACAACCTCGCGGAATTTTTTGTAGGTAATGATGAGTACTATAAACATGTAGGACATTATTATAATAATATGTACCATCCATAGTTTTAGCAGCGTACGCCAAATAATGACTTGACTTTTATAGGCAATTGTTGGATACCTTTTTTTATTGTTGTAGGGTTACATTATTGTTATTTTCGTAAGGATCTCTATTAAAAAAAAAACTAAATATAGCCTATATGTGTTGCTGATAATTTAGCTTTCTATTGATGAAAATTTATTTTAAATAGGTTTAGTAGTTTTCGAGTTTATCCATTACAAACATAAAAACGATCAAATGTTTCTTCTTTATAATATTAGTTTAGATTAACAAATGTCACTTTTGTCATTTGTTTCCAATATTCTTTTTTAAAGTAATTCGTTTAATCATTCTGCGCTTTCAAAGTATAATAACTCCTTATAAGATACTTAACATTATCCAGTCGTTCCAAGCCTTCCAAGGGATTAATTAAATAAGAGTCGCAGTAAAAACTGTAACGATACTTTCAAAGACCGGTTCCCGTCTTTGGCAAGTGTCTAAAGTTGAGCAATAATAGGAACAGTGACAGTAGTATGTAGGTGTCGTTATTAAAAGTGTTGAGTAGCTTTCATTAAAATCAAACTTAAACTAGATTACTATAAGTAATGCACTTCATAAAGCTTATAGCCACAAAACTGTCACACGTGACACATAATACGAGATGTGGGCACAAAACACGTAAGCTCTCTAGCTTGCGCTAGGTAAGGCAATCTCTACATACCCATACAAAAGAAAGTACTCGTATTGAGGCACTGAACAGGAAACGTTTTTTTTTTGTGTATCCTTTCCGTTAACTTCTAAGAAATACATACGTGCAATATCTAAGCTTATTCTAAGAGCGTGATAAATTGAACGTTTCTATTCTGAATGTGTTGCTCACGTACCGCCATCTGTCAAAGTATTGACATGTTTTATTGTTGTGTATATAAGGAATTGATACTGATTTTTGTAACATAGTCTAGAAATAGTGAGTGGGAGGCGACGTGTTTGTGATTGACTGCTTAAGCTAACAAATATAACATCTGTGTCCAAGTAAGATAATAGCAGTACACACTACTGTATACAAACATACATTCACGGCACGGCTTACAGCTATAAGAATATACATACACCCACAAAATCACGCCATCATCTCATGACGGTCAGAAACTACAGAATGCTACCGGCTACCTTACTATATATATATCTCAACTAAATCATAAAAGGATATAATGGTAGGAAGTTGGGACGTTGCCAAAGTATTTTTGGTAATTTACTATTGTGAAAACAACAATTACTTTGATGTTTTGTAAACCATTATTATGTTGAAAATATTATCTTGCTCCTGCTGATTTTCGTGCAACAATAAATCCAAATCCCTCTTAGTAGAATTAGAACATTTGTAGCTCACTACCAAAATGAGAAAGACTCGTAAATAATTAATGAAATCAAACACTTATACTTAAATAAATAAATATATGGGGGTTTTCATTAAGAGCGCTCGAACTTAGAAATGAAATAAAACAACTTGTTTAAATGATATTGCAATTATTATAATTTTATTTTAAAGAACAATCAATTACATTTTTTATGGCATATATTATCAGCCATATGGCTGCCGCGACTCCGTTGTAGGTGGTGTATCCTGGAAGACCAATTATGGACGATTTTTCGCATTAATCGGGTTCAATTTTATGTTCTAGACGGCCATTTGATGTCGCTACCACGCGTAATGACGAAGCCCGCAACACTCTCAACAGATTACAGCTATACAAATATACATACACCCACAACATTACGCAATCATCCCATGACGGTCAGAAACTACAGAATGCTACCGGCTATCTTACTATATATACAGGGTGTCCAAGAACCTGGCGTCCAACTGGATTCCCACGATGCCCCAAGTTCTAACAGTACTCAGAAAAATATTTTAAAAAATCCACCCCATGTACTTACAGAATTATACTGATTTCAAAAAAAAAGGGGAAATGAGCACCCTGTGACATACTTTTGAATGCTGTGACTGCTAATGCTGATAATTTCGATATTTCTTGGAGGTTTTGTAATCTAGGGTATTGCTGTGTCTAAATAGAATGTAAAAATAATGTACTTATTGTACCATTTTAAAATAAAATATTATTTTAACTAAAGGTGATATGGAAAACTATTGAATTTCGCAACTTTGACCGACTGTAGTGTAAAAAAAATGTACCAAAATAGTATGGCAAGTGACGTCAAATTTTGACGCGTTTATTCCTCTTTTTAAAAAGGTATAATACTTACACATTAATTTGAAAAAAAAAAATTTTGATAATATTTTTACTCAACAACCCAATTTTTACGATGTCTTACAGAATTCTTAGAAAGAAAAATTTACGACGAATTGAATCTAACCTCTAAAGAATTACTATTGTATGCTCATAAAAATAACAACAGGCCTCTCAAAAAACAGGTTAGACCGTAAGGGACGGTATGTGCATGCATCTCACCATAGTGATTCGTTATTACAACAGGAGGGAGCAAGACAGAAACTATCTTTGCGATTTGCTGGTTCTTCTTTATGGTACCCCATTATTCAGGTAAGAGTGAGGGAGAAAAAGGTTAGAGGTGCGAGTGAGATAGATAGTGACGCTATCTGGGATCGTGCTATTTAGGATAACAGTACGGTCAGTACGCGTCACTGCCTCCTGCCGTTACTACGCACCTCTCTCTTATTGTTACCATTGATCACGTACTACGATTTAAAGCTTTGTTTATTGGACTCGATTACTCTTTGTGCTCTGGACTTTGAAACGAACTCTTTACGACGACCTTTGCCTGTGTTTGGACAGTTTGTGTTTTGTGTGTGCTACCATGGCGACCTACACTCCGCAAGAATACGCAAATATGCACTACATTTATGGAGAATGTAGAGGTAATGGACGAGCTGCAGCGAGACTTTACAGAGAAAGGTATCCGAGGGCTACGCGATATCCCGACCATCGAGTTTTCATTAATGTGCACAGATCACTATGTGACGGGCGGTTCCCCAATCAAGTAGCTGGTGAAGGACGACCCGTAAATGACTTCATACGCGATGAAGTTTTAGAGGCGGTGTCGGCAAATCCAAGCATCTCTGTGCGAGGAATAGAAGCTGATACGGGGATACCGAAGAGCACAGCACACAGTATTCTCCAAAAAGAAGAATATCATCCGTACCACGTACAGCGAGTGCAAAGTCTTTTACCTCGAGACTATCCGAGCCGAGTCGCGTTTTGTGAAACAATCCTGCAAAAACATCGAGAAGACGAAAACTTTATCGACAAAATTTTGTGGTCAGATGAATCAACATTTAAGAAGGATGGCTACATGAACCTACACAACTTGCACGAGTGGCATGTGGAAAATCCGCACTTGATGCGAGAAGATAGATCCCAGTACCGGTTCAAAGTGAACATGTGGACCGGTATTCTCTGTGGGAATATTATTGGTCCATTTGAGATGCCCGAGAATTTGACTGGCGAATCATATTTAAATTTTCTTCAAAATGATTTGCCAAACTTACTAGAAGAGACCCCACCAGATATGTGGTTCCAACACGACGGCTGTCCAGCACATTTTCGCGTATCCGTTAGAGAGTTTTTGGACGAGCAATACCCGAACAGGTGGATTGGGCGATCAGGAACAATCCCGTGGCCAGCCCGCTCACCTGACTTAAATCCGCTGGATTTTTTTTTCTGGGGAACTATGAAGGAGCTCGTTTATGCGAAGCCCATTAATGACATCGCTGACCTTCGTGAGAAGATAACACAAGCAGTGCAGGTGATACGTCAAAAAAGTTACTCGCGAAACATAAAGCGGTCCTTTTTAAGGAGAGTGAGAGCTTGTATTGCCGCGGGTGGTCAACATTTTGAACATTTATTGTAATAAAATATCTTTAAACTAACATTCTTTGCTTTTATTCTACTGGGAACCCATCTACCTGTGTGTATTTCCTTCTTGCTCACTCTTGGAACCGAAGTAAATAATAGTAGTAACATAACAGTTTCTAAGATAAGAAAGGGTCCGACAGTTACCGTTAGTAGGTAGGCACTTCGTAAAAATTGGGTTGTTGAGTAAAAATATTATCAAAATTTTTTTTTTCAAATTAATGTGTAAGTATTATACCTTTTTAAAAAGAGGAATAAACGCGTCAAAATTTGACGTCACTTGCCATACTATTTTGGTACATTTTTTTTACACTACAGTCGGTCAAAGTTGCGAAATTCAATAGTTTTCCATATCACCTTTAGTTAAAATAATATTTTATTTTAAAATGGTACAATAAGTACATTATTTTTACATTCTATTTAGACACAGCAATACCCTAGATTACAAAACCTCCAAGAAATATCGAAATTATCAGCATTAGCAGTCACAGCATTCAAAAGTATGTCACAGGGTGCTCATTTCCCCTTTTTTTTTGAAATCAGTATAATTCTGTAAGTACATGGGGTGGATTTTTTAAAATATTTTTCTGAGTACTGTTAGAACTTGGGGCATCGTGGGAATCCAGTTGGACGCCAGGTTCTTGGACACCCTGTATATATATATATATCTCAACTAAATCATAAAAGGATATAATGGTAGGAAGTTGGGACGTTGCCAAAGTATTTTTGGTAATTTACTACTGTGAAAACAACAATTATTTTGATGTTTTGTAAACTGTAAACGATTATTATTTTGAAAATGGTATCTTGCTCCTGCTGATTTTCGTGCAACAATAAATACAAATCCCTCTCAGTAGAATTAGAATATTTGTAGCTCACTACCAAAATGAGAAAGACTCGTAAATAATTAATGAAATCAAACACTTATACTTAAAAAAAATTATATATATGGGGGTTTTTATTAAGAGCGCTCGAACTTAGAAATGAAATAAAACAACTTGTTTAAATGATATTGCCATTATTATAATTTTATTTTAAAGAACAATCAATTAAATTTTTTATGGCATATAATAATATCAGCCATATGGCTGCCGCGACTCCGCTGTAGGTGGTGTATCCTGGAAGACCAATTATGGACGACATTTTCGCATTAATCGGGTTCAATTTTATGTTCTAGATGGCCATTTGATGTCGCTACCACGCGAAATGACGAAGCCCGCAAACCTCTCACCCAATAATTTTAAGGTTTACCGTGCAGTATGTCAAGTAGCTCCATCCTGTTGGAACCACATGTTTGTGAGATCTATACCGTATATCTTAGGCCACAAAAATATCTTATCACCATCCGATACCTTAGTTTGTCGAAGTGCAGAGGCACCTAATGGATTTACGTCGCTCCAAATATGGAATGAATAGTCTGGGGTTTACTGTCCCGAACGGCAACAATATTCCGCAACAATCTTGCGTTTCTTCAACGTACAGCAATGCTTTATCGATCACCGACCCATTTGTCTCAAATTTATTGATTAAACGACGGATGGGGACTCTGCAGGACGGCCATGAATGCCATAAAATGGAAGTAACGTTAGGCGAACAGACCACTGATTTTGATAATAAAATTTAAAAAAAAAAATCTACGCGTTGTTGATACCTTCCATGGTAAAATGCCACAACTAAATACGTACTTTCGCTAAATTTGACAGCTTTTGCTTTACTAAGATTGCTGCTATAAGCTGTCAAAGTTCAAGCGTCCTTATTGAAAAACCCTATGTAATAATAACCACAATATTTAAACACAACTGACAACATGAATTACATCTTCATGTTATCCTTACAATCTTGAAAAGTAATTTAGCTTTATTTGGGTGAAAAGCTAATACCCCTTAAAATATTTTCTTATACCTCCGGTTTTTCATTTGAGTCAATATTTCTCCAACAAGGTTTTCATGTCAACAAAGCTGTAAAAACTTCCTTATCTTTCAACTCATTACGGATATCAACGAACATCATACCTCGGAGTACTTGTTGGTCTCCTTTAATTATCTTTTAATTATGTTTACCAGCAGCTAACGAGACCTTATTATGGAAGGGCGCTCGCATTCCTCGTAAATAACTGAATAATATTTATCGACGGAATTTTTTGAATATCTAGTAAATTGAGGACATTCCTGTACGAGCTATTATGTATATTTGTTTTAACTTAAGGGTCAGCTAGGAACCCGCTTTATATTGGTAATCAACTGAAACTTTGATAAATTGTGAATTGTACCATTTTGTGGAACGGTCTTGCGTTTTAGGGTTACCCGTACTATCATATCATATAATTGTTATAGACAGAATTAAACTCATGAATTTAGTTAATTACCTATAGCAGACGGTATACGGCTAAATGTATTTACCATTCTTAACAAAACTAATGAAGGATCTTTAACATTTATCTTTGAACTCTGGTTTTGGTTCATTCTCCTAAATTGTTTAAGGACAAAGGTCTGCTCACAATATTTGATGTTTGATGCTTATCGACACTTAAACGATGCGTTTAAAATCGACCCTTTTCTTGGCAGTAAGGTTAATTTTCTGTAGAAAGCCATTGGAAAGTAATCATAAAATTTCTGAACAATTTTGTTTTATCTCTGGGTTCGTTTTAGTTCCTTTGCCTATTATATTTTAATTAAGTTTAGCGTAAACAAATATTATAAGTCCCATCCGTTATAGATCCAACCCACGTATTTGACGAGACTATTCGTCCAACATAGTTTAAATATTTATTTTTATTTATTTATATATATATACTTTATTGTACACCATAAAGATACATAACAAAAAAAAAAAAAGAAGAAATGAAAATGCAGTTTTCATTTTATTTCGCCGCTAATGACTCTACTTGATTTCATTTGATTGCTTGATCAGTAGTGAATACAACTAGTAGTCGTTCAAAACAAAATGAATAAATAAAATAAATCAATGCCATTTGGGCACAAAACACTGACTGTTGTTGGAAAATATCGATATTAATTTGAACATTCCATTTTATTTCAAAGTCTTTGAAACAGTTTTTGCACTACAAACATACAACCCGGTCACATTATCTCGAGACCTCGCTGGAATGCGAACCACCCGCCCCGTTCTCCTTTCACCTCCCCGCGCTCGCCACGGCGCGTCAGTACGGTTAGCACTTTCGCACCATATCTGAGCGCTGACGCGACGTGACGTCATCGACGCCAGGTCTCGAGATAATGTGACCGGGTTGTACACTGTATACTAGGGATGTATGAAAATAATAAAATCCCAATGAAAACACGTAGTGTGGTGTCACGTTTTGTGATTCCAATTTACAAAGCGCTATTGTTTGGCGGTGCCGCGTCGATGCTGTATCGATACCAGCGGACAATCACATGCAAGCTGCTTGTTTTTATGTTATCCTGGTAAGTAAATGTATTCTTTGTTGTGGTATAACGATCCCTTGATATGTTATTTTCATTTACAAGCATTTTTAAACGAATATGTAGTTTATTATTAACAATTGTGAATTCATTTAATTTGATTAATTAATTTAATTTGGTGACACTTCATTATTAGTTATAAAACTGGTATTTGAATATATGACAGATAAGACTTATGTTTGTGTCTACCTAACGAGTAAGTAAGATATTTGAATTAAAATAAAAAAATTGGTTGCCTGTAAAGTCGGTATACGGGCGAAAGTTTTACGTGACAACGACTTTGAGTGGTAAAATAATTTTAATGTGAATATTCATTCGTATAGTAGGAAGAAGGATGAAATAATAGTAACAATTTAAAACATTTATTTATACAAAGAATTATATTTAAAACATTAATTTATACAAAGAATCTCGCACTGAATTTCATATTAACAAAATTTTATTTTTACCTTTACACATACATACGTATTTATATACAAATATACATACAATAACTTGCAATACATTTGCGATGGACGAAACTACCTTCACATTATCACTACACAATCGTTTTACAATTAACTGGCAACGTGTAAACTTGTATGCAGGCGCCTAAGCGAAATAGAAGCGCAAGACATGAACCGGTGTGTATGCCTATCTCTCTCACTCTCTCTCTCTCGCTCTGTCTCTCTCGCTCTTAGGCGGGCTAACTGTGCTCGAGTGGAAGGGACGCGTGCCTTTCACTTTTTATGTCTGTCTCTCTCGCTCTTAGGCGGGCTAACCATGCCCGAGTGGAAGGGACGCGTGCCTCTCACTCGCTCTCATTGTGAGCGCATAACGTGAGCGGAGCGTAACGCAGTTTCTTGAAGTGTCACCCGGCAAACCAATTTATAAGACGTTGTCACGTCAAAAAACATTACAATGTCTACAAAATATACAATACATAATAATAATAAACATAATAATATATTTATATGTTACGTACTAATGTACGTAATGTGATACATACATTTCAAATTTATATCTTCATACCCTAAACAAACCACAATTTGGGTTACATAATTGTGTCCCCGTGGTTAATTAATGGGTAAACTATAAATTGTCATAGCTTTACAATACAATTGTTTATTATTCATGATTTTAATATGATTTTAAATTTGAGAAGTCACTAAAAAAGTTCAGTTTCAATATAACAGAACATAATATTTGTGTATCAAAACCTTAGAAACAAGTCAATGATCAAAATAATGACGTGTCGCATAAGCGACGTTTGCACTTTACCCAGTTAATAGTGAAGGTTGAATATTGAAACCACACAAAAAGAGTAAATTTAATCGTTCTATCGACAAACGAATGCCCGTTTCCATTAACACTAGAGGTTTATTTAGATTTTGCACATTGGTCGCGAAAATGGGCAAAGCCGTCATCAATTTCTTCCACAGCCCGACTTTACCCGCCACTGCCGCTCATAGAACGTTCTTTTCTTAGGCCAATCCCATACTTCTGTGTAAGCCTCGAATGAATTTTTACCACGAATCTATAACATGGGACGTCTAGATGACAAGCCACGTAACTATCACGACTGCTTTAATCAGAAACAACAGCAAACAAACAAAGTTTTAACTACCACAAGGAACTTTTGGTACCTGGTGACACATATCACCCGTACCCGTATGTTCAAATCTGAACACACAAGCGAAACACTTTTATCACGAAACGTTTTGTTATAAGTTACAAATGTATTGCATCCTGTATCATCGACTACTGCATACTTTATACAGGCGCCGTTTTCGTGTTTCGTTCCCAATTTGAATTTCAATTACTTGTTTTGTTAATAGAGAAACGATAGTTGAATGTGGGTCAAGCAACAGTTGGAATCAATGTGTTTGAATCAAAATCCATAAAAGAGTTCAATTATAACCAGCATTTATCAGGCCTTTTCGGTTTACGAGTATCACTAAAACTAGATATTATAAAATATGAATTAAAATTTCTTGGCCATCCAAAGTTTCACGTTGAACAGTTTTAATTTTTAACCGACTTCAAAAAAAGTAGGAGGTAATCAATTCGACTGTTTTTTTAAAATATAGTTACCTCATAACTTTTGACTGGGTGAACCGATTTTGATGTTTTTTTATTTTTTTATTTGAACCATTCGGAAAGCACCTGCTTACAAATAAAAAAAGAATCATCAAAATCGGTTCACCACAAAAAAAAAATACAATTGAATTGATAACCTCCTCCTTTTTTTGAAGTCGGTTAAAAAAAGGAGGAGGTTATCATTTCTTTATGTTTGTTACCTCATAGCTTTTGACTGGGTGATCTGATTTTGAAGATTCTTTTTTTATTTGAAAGCTGGTGCTTCCCGAATGGTTCCATTTTAATTTGGTTTCATTCAGACAATGGAATCCATGTGAAAATCTTATGTCTTAAATTTGCATTAAATATTTGCGACTATAAATGAACGAATAACGCGATTAGATTAGTGCGGGGTATCTAACATAACTAAAAAGATAAAAATAAAAACTTTTTACAAAAAAAAAAAGAATAACAACCAACTTCATAAAAAAACTGGCCAAGTGCGAGTCGGACTCGCGCACCGAGGGTTCCGTACAAACCTGCAGGAATTCACGGTTTATGCATAAGGTTTATGTTTATGAAATTAAATGTTTTTTTTTTAATTTTTATATTTGAGTTGACTGAATGAAAGGTAAATTGTGGTTTACGATTTATGACGTATTAAAAAAAAACTACTTACTAGATCTCGTTCAAACCAATTTTCGGTGGAAGTTTACATGGTAATGTACATCATATATTTTTTTTAGTTTTATCATTCCCTTATTTTAGAAGTTATGGGGGGGGGGACACATTTTACCACTTTGGAAGTATCTCTCGCGCAAACTATTCAGTTTAGAAAAAAATAATATTAGAAACCTCAATATCATTTTTGAAGACCTATTCATAGATACCCCACACGTACGGGTTTGATGTTTTTTTTTTTTTAATTTCAGTTCTATGTATGGGGTACCCCAAATATTATTGTTTTTTTTTCTATTTTTGTGTGAAAATCTTAATGCGGTGTGGTTAGTGACCCTGACTGCAAAGACTGAGGTCGTGGGTTCGATTCCCACCCAGGACAAATCTTTGTGTGATGAGCACAATCATTTGTTCTGTGTCTGGGTGTAATTTATCTATAATATGTATGTATTTAGAAATATATAAGTATGTTTATCAGTTGTCTGGTTGCCATAGTACAGGCTCTGCCTAGTTTGGGATCAGATAACGTTGTGTTGGTTGTCCTAAGATATTATATTATTATTATTATTACTTACCAAGTTTCAACAGCATAGCTCTTATAGTTTCGGAAAAAAATGGCTGTGACATACTCGGACAGACGGACAGACAGACATGACGAATCTATAAGGGTTCCGTTTTTTGCCATTTGGCAACGGAACCCTAAAAAAACACTACAAAGTGAAAAATAACTTTAATTTTGAAAGTCGGTGGCAAAAAACCTTAAATACAGATCCTAAGACACCAACTTTCGAAATTAAAGTTATTTTTCACTTTGTAGTGTTTTTTTTAGGAAGTCGGTCGTTATTTTTTTTTTATTAATCACGTCTCATATTTGTTCTTTTAGCTAGGACTGATATTTATGCCTTGACCTTAAGTGACCATTAGGCAACTTCACTATAAAAAATAAATGTATCGACCAAAAACTATAATTTTAGTTATAATGGCCTTGTTTGTATGATATGCGAATATATTTTGAGGTGATTCTTTGTACCCAGTGTGAGTGTGGTTCAGAATGTGTGAATGAGCAGTAATGGGGTACTATGCTCTGTAATGGCATTATTATTTTCCCATCATTGAACACTTTTATGTTTACGTTATAGTTTGTTACGAGCCATAGATAATATTGCTTGTAACCATAAATAATAGAACCTAGACTGTATTTTCATACTCGTAACACTATAAAAACTGAATTGATATGTGATTGACTATCCTTTTCCGGATATAATTGCTTATTTCTGATAGATCACCCTTACAACACATTATTTACAGTTAATTGGATTCATTCTCGGTAAAGTGGCTCGCTCGCTTGTGACGTCACCATCGTCGAGTGTTGCTAGTAATTAACTGCAGTGCTGTGCAGTACTATACGCGTACATGACGTTGAGTTAACAGATTTTGGCTACGTTATTATACTTGGTTCTGCTTAATATTATTACATCCGTAATTAAGTGGTAAACCTTCCATATTAAAAATAACTGTTGTGTGAAGAAACAAGCTGGAATCATCTTACACTGAAACATGAAATAAGCAATTCTAATAAGTAGGTAGTCACTTGTAAGAAGTCATCTCGCCTCGTTGGTCAAGTGGTCGCAAGCGCACGAATCACAACGCGGGAATCGCTCACAGGAGCTCATGCGCATGATTTTTGAGTCGGATAAAGTTTTACGCTGGATGTGAGAAGCACAGAACCGGTTGAAGTGGCGGTAATTGGGGGAGGCTCAGGTCCAGCAGTGGACGTCTTTCGGCTGAAATGATGACGATAATAAAGTTTTAATGAGTTTATGATTCCAATAAAATGCGATCTTCATTTTTGTGATGAAAGTACCTAACAGAAAAAGGGTACTAAGCAATTTATAATTAATAATAATAGATATCTCTGGCGCTTTTAACCATCGACATCATGATACATGTATGCCTTAAATGTAGCTTTAAAATCCTTTTCTTATCCAAATCGCTGACCCTTGTCATCGCTAGGAAGGAATTAGGAATTAGATTTGAAAGATGGATTCGGTTCATATTTTTTTTAAGATAAACTTTTAAATGAGCTCTATCGTAGAAATAAATATTTTATATCAAGTTAAAAGCAACATCACAAAGCTTGGAGGTCCGCTATACGATATTAGATTCCCTTTAAATCTTACAGCAAAAGTGAGAGTTTTCCTTGCTTTTATAACTTTATTATTTCTTTCACAATATTTCGTTGAGGCTCGTGATCTATCTGCTTCTATTTGTAAATAGAAGCAGATAGATCACATCACATACTAGAAATTACCGAAATGTGTCAAAAACACATAATGCCACTCAGATATTTTTGTGGAAACACGCGTTTATGTAGTAAGGGTATAAACAGTTGACGTTGTTCAATAACCACAATGATAAAAATTCAATTAGCTACAGCTTTATTTCAATGCTCTAGAACTGAAAAAGAAATTCAGTTTACCTAATCGTTTGCGTTGAATTTGATCACAAATCGTATGTGCGGATGAAAATTTAAAAGTGCACAGTTTCTGAAACACGTCTGTGATATATTCCAGCGTTGCGTTGACTCCGGCGCTATGGTGGACAAAATATTTTGGCAAATAATATGACATTCGATGAATTTGATGTCAGTTCCTGAAATCTACGAAACCTTGTACATAGATTCCAAGACCTTTTTTTTGTGGGTACAAAATCATCACGTGATGTCTCCCGTTCTGGGTGGAGCGGAAGGGCGTGTCAGATATTTACTGACTAAAATCCACCCGTGCTCCTTCAGTTGCCTATATTCCCAGGGCCACGGTAGACCCTGACAGTTCTAGCAAACTGAAGGGGTCCCTTCAGTTTGCTGATATCTCTCTGAAGCGTGCGTGGAACATTACCCTGGAATCCTATATAACGTTTAAGAAATTTTGATAATTTCCGTTGTAGGACGAAGATATTCACGCTGTTATCGATGGCTCTAGCTTCTGTAGTAAATGGCTGACAATTTAGTTTCTGTTATTTCCTGGAACAGCGTCCTTGTTTGGCAAAACGAAATCTTGTAAGTGTTGTTTATGTTACTTTTTTAGCCTCGTCTTAATATAAACAAAGTAAACCGGAAGTTTTATATCCTTATAGAGATAGGAAGAAAACAAATACCTCCCTACAAGGAAAATAATAATAAGGCTGTACTTAATGCTGTGACTTTTAAGAAAACAACAAAAAATCACACAAGCTTATGGCGCAGACCCTTTTCTTTTTAAGGTTTCATGTATTTTATAAGCAATCAGAAACAATATTTGTGTTATTGTACGTTGTAGACGCTTTTTTTTTTTTGGATGGGAAATCATCAGATGACTTCTTCCGCTCTGGGCGGAGCGGGAGGGCGTGTCAGACTTTTACTGACTAAAACCCACCCATTTCCTTCAGTTGCCCATGTGCCAGGGTCACGATATCTCTTTCGAACAATCTCGCGACCCTGGCAGGCATCGGTCCTAGCAGACCCCTTCAGTGCTGCTGACATCTCTTTGAGGCGCGCGTGGAACACTAAGCGGCGTCGACCCGAGCCTGGTCCTTACCGGGCGGCGAGCTACCTATTACTCGTCCCCGCAAGCTCGTGCCTACGGTGGCTGGGAGTCCGCTATCGACTCCCGACGCCCGCGGCGTCTCCTCCTGCGGCAGCTAGGGACGTGAGGGCGCAGAGACTGCCACTCCCTCACGCGCCCCGCCTCCTACTTCGCGAGCATTAGTGCTTCGCAGGAGGTGACGGAATCCCATGCCCTCTCGCTCCGTACCATGGCTCGCACCAGGGCCGGACGCGAGAAGTCGCTACCGCCGATCGCCTCTACGAGGACACGGCTCCGCCCAGGCAGAGCACACTTCCATCGTATGCTCCACCGTGTCCTCTAGACGATCCTCACAATGGAAACACCCGGGCGTATCCTTCCGCTTTATCCTGAACAGGAACCCACCGAAGCAACCATGCCCGGTGAGAATCTGCGTCAGGCGGAAGGTGAGGACGCCGTCGCCTCTCTATCCACTCCTCAAAGAGGGGACTTACCGCCGCAATAAATTGTGGCGTACCCAGTTGTAGACGCTTGCGGTGGCGGTCTGATGCTGAAACTTGAGCACATTTGTTACAGTGACGTTCAAGTTAAAGGAACAGAAAATCTGGTAGAAGGATAACACGTATTTTTCGTGGGATCATCCGCAAACAAAGAAGTTTTCTTTTTATTCTAGCTATATTCAGAAAATATACAGATCCTTACAAATTATAAAATTTTAACGAATTATATTTGGAAATACATTTTCCTAGATGTATAGCCCGGAATGACGCAAAACAGACTGAACGGATTTTGTTGAAAAGGACACGGAGTGCAAAATTGCATGAAAATTAAAAATAAATAAAACAAAATGTATTTAGTTTGTGTTGATTACCTATTACATTATTAGGGTATTTATAATCCCAGTAATCAGCTGCATCCGGTTAGATTAGAAGCCGCTAACAAAGTTTGAAAAAGGCTAGGCAATAAAATTGCCATTTGCCATTTGTGACGTCAAAAGAATATACATAAATCCTATCTAAGTTATGCAAATATTCTATCCGCAATTCAAATACGACCAAGTTTTAGGGTACCGCACCTCAAAAGGAAAAAGCGGAACCCTTATAGGATCACTTTGTTGTCCGTCCGTCCGTCCGTCCGTCTGTCAAGACCCTTTTTCTCAGGAACGCGTGGAGGTATCAAGCTGAAATTTATATCAAATACTCAAGTCTACTTGGAGCTGTGAAAAAATCAAACTTCTAAGCTAACGCAATCAAAAGATATAGCCGTTTATGCCGCAAGTTTCCGCAAATTTTCGAAACTCGCAAGGGAATCAAAACCTAAAGGGTACTTCCAGTCGATCTAGAATTTTGAAATTTGGTACGAAGCGACGTCTTATAGCACAGACAAAGGAAAAATTGCGAAAAGCGTAAATTCTTAGTTACATCATATAATAAAAATATATTTTTTTTTAATTTTAAACTTTATACCCACAGGTTTGTACGGAACCCTCAGTGCGCGAGTCCGACTCGCACTTGGCCGGTTTTTTATAACAAAATCATTGTTACATGTTGTCGTTGGTAGAAAATTACCTATAAAAAAGAATAGCACTTTCCAGAAACATAGGTACTTCTATTATTTTTACCTTGAATTATTTTTACTTTGAATCACGTCCTCACAGACTCTCATAATTCATTGATACGAATAGCTTTGCATATTGTGTTTCACACTGTGCCACAGACATTGGTGATTGCTTATTTTTATAATGTTACAAGTTTGACTTGTAATCTTGTTGACATCAGACATTGGAATATGTGTCATGGCAATTTCTATCCGTTACCCAGGAAATATCAATGAATGTTCGTAAAATGGTTATCCTAAGATATTTATTTATTTAATAAAACTTCAAAGTAAAATTATATGTTGAAATTAATTCTTTATTGAAAAATTAGAATACCAAAAAAAAAAAATACACGCGCATTTACCGTGAGCATTTTAATTTACCTGTTGATCGGTGGGACAGAAATTTGAATACCCAATGAAACGCGCGACGGGTTCGCTTCAGCGCCTTTGTGAACTGCTTTCAAATTAATGATATCAGTTAAATAACTTTACTGAAAGTTTAATCATATCAAATATTCCAAATAACCTCACATAATAAGTAACCCTTCCAGCGCACACATTAGTGACTTACCTCATTACAATGTATTTTAAAATAGCACTATGTATGAAACATTTATAGATTTTCTTTAATAAACATTCGGAATAAGTAACTTGTGTTATAGTTCTACAGATTGTTAGTTGTATATTAATATTTACTTATTAAAACAATTAAATAATATTGTATAGTTTCCGAGATATACCTAGTAGGTCCTTCTTTCACCCATAGGTATTTTCAAATTATGTCAAACAATTGAAACATAACGTATTTCATTAACGCGACGACGAGGACTTAAAATGAACTACGTCAGAGTAAAAACACACAACAAACAAATTAATTCTATTAGGGAAGACAATAAGCGAAAATAACAGGTTTTTGTACTGGTTACGTTCACTTTAGTATTTGTTCATGCCACAAATGATTTAAACCACATTTACTCTCAAATTTAAATTTAATCCTCGATATTTTTTACTCAAAAAGGGTTCCACTGATTAACTTTACAAAATGACCTCATCGCTTACCAAGCTCACCACGGTAAATAACAAAGCAGCTGGACAGAGATAAGTCTATGTAATCCATATCACTCCCGTGTGCTGGTCTTGTTTAAATATCACAGATGGTCAGGTTTAGTCAGTTGATTTGACGTCTTGTATTATAATTTTAACTGGCTTTTACCTAATCGCTGTGATACATGTTAATAATTCTGGAAGCGTAATTTGACTGACTGAATATCTACATATTGAATGTACCTATATGTCGCAGATGGATTGTCAAATCCACTGTTTTACATAACCGCTAGCTATTTTACAAAACAGCTTTGTTTCTGTTTTAATCTTTCGGACGAACTCCAAAGGTTGAATTTGGAAACGAGTACTAGAAGCGTACTTAATAATTTAAGCAAGCGTAGTCTTAGGTTGGAGTTCACACTTTAAGATAAAAATATTTTAACTGTATTACAAAACAATGGCCCAGGAAAACTTTGTACTATTTCATAATAAAACATGTGCTTATCATCCCATATACAAAAGAAACCATTATGATACAAAGCGTCTTTCAATTTCACCCTTAAAAAGCCTGCTCCCAGCCATTTCACCAAACGTTTTTATTTGATCAGTAAGACAATGATGTAAATCACTAAACAATTTTAGTAACAGTTTTATTACATGCGCAAGCAAGCTATTCACCGCACTTATCTACAGAAAATTTCGGCTGCATTTTGTTCAGACTTTACACACTAACTACAGCTGTGGAATAAATATATAATATATTTTTTTTTCAGAATTTTTGGATTGAGTAGACGTTTGACAGTGATGACTCTCATAAAATACTCATTTGATGCTGAAACTTGAGCACGTATTTTTACAGTGACGTTCAAGTTATAGGAACAGAAAATCTGTTAGAAGGATAGAACGTATTTTTCGTGGGACCATCCGCAGGCAAAGAAGTTTTATTTTTATTCTAGCTATATTCAGAAAATATATAGATCCTTACAAATTATAAAATTTTAACGAAATATTTTTGGAAATACATTTTCCTAGATGTATAGTCCGGAATGACGCAAAACAGACTGAATGGATTTTGTTGAAAGGGAAACGGAGTGCAAAATTGCATGAAAATTAAAAATAAATAAAACAAAATGTATTTGGTTTGTGTCCTATTACATTATTAGGGTATTTATAATCCCAGTAATCAGCTGCATCCGGTTAAATTAGAAGCCGTTAACCAGGTTTGAAAAAGGCAAGGCAATACAATTGCCATTTGCCATTTGTGACGTCAAAAGAATATACATAGATCCTATCTAAGTTATGCAAATATTCTCTCCGCTATTCAAATACGGCACTATTTTTTATAACAAAATCATTGTTACATGTTGTCGTTGGTAGAAAATTACCTCTAAAAATAATAGTTTAAAAAAACTAAAAAACACGCTTCCATAGAAATTAAAACTAAAAAGTAGAAAATAATGGAAAAAAAGCGTGAGGTGATATCAATAATACCTTAAAAAGCACCCCTATTATTTATTTTCTATTTTTTAGGCTGTTTCAAATTTTGAGACGTATGTCAGCGTAGTTTGTGACGTATGTCAGCGTAGTTTGTGTCGTATGTTAGTGTAGTTTGTGACGTATGTCAGCGTAGTTTTCGAAGACTGTTTTTTTACTGTCCTGGTAACCCTGGCAAGGATAATGGCACAAATTTATGAAATTATAGTATTGTCATCGGTCCTCGATAAGTCTACAGAGTTTAAATGAAATCTGGTTGTTTAAAGTGGGTCAAAATCGCGCTATAAGGAGTCGGTTACAAACAAACATACAAATATACAAACATACAAGTGAAGCTAATATAAAGCGTGTAAAAAGAATAGCACTTTCCAGAAACATAGGTATCCACTTCTATTATTTTTACGTTGAATTATTTTTACATTTAATCACGTCCTCACAGACTCTCATAATTCATTGATACGAATAGCTTTGCATATTTCACACTGTGCCACAAACGTTGGTGATTGCTTATTTTTATAACGTCACAAGTCTGACTTGTAATCTTGCAAGCTATTCACCGCACTTATCTACATAAAATTTCGGCTGCATTTTGTTCAGACTTTACACACTAACTACAGCTGTGGAAGAAATATATGACTGGTCGTCTTGCTGACTTTGATGTTGATATTATTATTACTTACCTGTTTAATTTATTTTACGTCGATGGTCCTAGTTTATCATTTGTGGCCTTGACTTGTAACTCAGGTCGTAACAGCTATGTAAACATTCAGCATTGCATATGTAAGCTGTCAAGCCCTTTATGCCAGGCTTTTATTTTTGCAGCCATGTTTCTATATACATATTTTTTTTGCTTATGCTTGAGTATAGTTTTCATTTTATTTGTTGGTATATTGGGTTGGCTAGCTGGCATATAGCAAATCATTTAATTTAATTTGTGTCTCTTAATGTTTTACTATATACCATTGTATAGAATCAAGTTCTTCTAACTGGACAGACAGCTGTGCTGCTGGGGAATTTGTTGGCCACTTCTTCTTCCCAGCTAAAGCACTAGGAAGTGCGCGACGGGTGGGCGTTTTGGGGGGACTGTCTTTTGTAATTTTGACGTTCGAAAAGTACTGATCCTCAGCCTAGTTTGAATAAATGACTTTTGATTTTGATATAATATTTTTTTTTTTTCAGAATTTTGGATTGAGTAGACGTTTGACAGTGATGACTCTCATAAAATACTCATTTATATAACTCCTTTTGTGTTTAGTATTTACGGTACTTTTATTCTAACCTCTTTTTCCCCTTACCATAAACCGACGAAATTAATGATACACGACGCAAAAAGTGAAACTGTTTCAAGCAATGTGTCCCTTACAAATAAATGTATTGTCTCTCCGTTTCGGAAAACAAAACACTATTATGGTGATAAAAAAAAAACAAACGAAAATATTATCTTTACTGCACAATTTCTTGCTTTGCTACTACAAAACACAAATTATCGCCACGTCTTATTATTGCTAGAATTCACGAAACCTTATCCGTAAATTCAGAGTAAATGTGTACGAAACGATAGCAAACAGTAAGCTATAAGTTCTCTCACCTGCAGGTGCCGCCATTCCTACACATGTAGGAGATCCCGAGAACCTTCTACATGTGTAGGAATGGCGGACCCTCTCTGCAGTCAGCTCCGGAGTAACCCTCGAAACTCAAACAGTAAAACTCCCTGCGATGCGAAAAATATTGTAGAGTCAGACATAAAGATTGTAAATAATCGCGTGGAACTACTCGCTATGGTAGCTATGTTATGAAAGCGAGGTTTTAATGCTGTGTACAGTCATATCTCACAATTTGGATTTTTTTTCTTTTGTCAAGTCAGCTCAGGTTACATAATACCTTTTGAATCTATCGTACTGAGCTGACTATTATGAAGATTTTTTTTTTAATATTTAAAAGTTTTGCCCAATATCGAGCTGACATTATTATTACTTTTTTAATGACCTGGCCATTTTATGCAATAAGAAAATAAGGAACAAATGATTTCTAAATTAAATTGTTAATTTTATGCCAACATAACTCACTGATAATCCCAACTATCTTAGCAGCGTCCTGCCAGTCTGCTCTTGTTGGCGCTGTAAGTGGGTCCCGGTAACTGCGTTGCTCCTCATAGCTCATACACGGTCAGCAACGAGATGTGTAGCCTTGAGTATGTTCAGGTTTAGCTTCACCAGTACACTGGACTTGGGACCTGGAAACAAACCAAATTTTAAACCTTATAAAAATATAGTAAAGTTATTCTCCTCATAATTACCTATTTATTCCCGTAGGTACCTACGAAAGCATATTTCTATCTTTTAGATATCTTTAAGATTCATCTTTATTCATCACTAGCTTTTGCCCGCGGCTTCGCCCGCATGGATGTCGGAAATTAATGCAAGAGGACGTACTACCGCGATAAGAATGTGTTATTCCAGGTTATATAGGTAATATAGACTCTGTGTGCTATTTTCGATCCAGATCCATTCAGCCATTTTTGCGTGATTGAGAAACAAACACCCAATCATACATATTTTCACATATATAATATTATTAGTAGTAGGATTATAACTCATATTACTTAGGATTCATAGTTTATGAGAACAGCATGTGTGTTGGTGTTTTTAAAATAAAAGTAATAGTATTCAGAGTAAGAAGACTGCGACATAGGGCTTGGTTTAGTTGAATATAACTCTTCCTGGTTTTTCTTAATGCTCCTATTTTACCTATACAGACACTCAATCATTTACCAGACACCGAACATAATTATAGGAATAGTACTTTTGCCAGTAGCTTGGCCCGTATAGCTGTTGGAAAATATCACCCGGGAACCTACTACCGGGATAAAGTAGGTATCCTATCTGTTCCGTATCCATGACATAATATATCTTTGTGCCAAATTCGATCTAAATCCGTTTGGCCGTCTTTGCATCATTGAGAAACAAACATCAAAAAATCTAAACATCTAAGCCATTTTGCGGTCTATTACTTGGAATAATACTATTAGGTTTATTTTGAGTATAATGAATACACATGATATTCGCAATTACTATGAAGCCAAAGTAATATGAATTACAATCCTACTTATCCTGTACTACCCGGCCGCTGCCAACGCACTCTGCGCCCGCTTTTTAAATCTCTAATATCTTCTAAGATATTCATTTAAATTACATGCTGTAAAGGGCCATATTGATCTATATTAAATGCACAATGTATTTAAGGTACTTAATTGGATAAGGATTAATGCTGTATTGCTTAAAATCGCTTCGTAAATAAGCCCTTATTTCTCGTAAAAAGTAAAAGATAAAACATGGTTATTATGGGTTATCCCTAAGAGATAGACATATACCATTGAGGACATTTTTGTAGGCCTTTTTAAGGTGTACAATACTGTACTACATTATTTTAATCTATTTCGTAGGATTCAGCCAGGGTTTTTCGAATTTTGAGACGTATGTCAGCGTAGTTTTCGAAGACAGTTATTTTTTTCTAAAATAAAAGAATCTTTCTAAAATAAAAGTAGCCTAAGTTACTCCTTGTTACATCAGCTATCTGCCAGTGAAAGTCCCGTCAAAATAGGTCCAGCCATTTCAGAGATTAGCGGGAACAAACAGACAGACAGACAGACAGACAAAAATTGTAAAAAAATGTTGTTTTGGTATATGTATCGTGTATACATCCATATACACTTAGTAAAAAGTGGTTATCTTAATATTAAAAACAGACACTCCAATTTTATTTATTTGTATAGATTAGTTAGAGAACACGAGAAACTCGAATACATTTTTTGATAGAGGTCAGAGTTATTTCTTATATTTCACAGCTACATTCTCAATTCAACAACATAGAAGACATCCGTCAAAAATACGCCTTGTCCAATTATATAGGAAGAATATTAATAGGCCTCCCTTGCGCTAGAATCTATGCGAAGAACAGAAGTAATGATAATAAACACGATATTATAGGAATTGGCAAATCTCCAGACGAAGTGAATATTTCTTTTCACTCATTTTTTAAACTAGAAGCTATACTTGTTAATGTTGTAATCATTTTACTGTGACGAGACCTTTTAATATAACAGGATTAATAAAAAACATACTAGCAACAATCTTTTGGCCTAAAATTCACATTTTTTTTTTTCTCAATCAGTAAATATCATATTTACTACGAGCGAGATTAACATTTAAATTACAAAAAGGTTGTGTTGATATTTTTACTGTATATTTGAGAGCAATAAAAGTCTCTTATTGCGGTGGATGAGTTTTATTATTTACGAGTTCACAAGGACGAAAAATTCCACAGCACTTTTCGAATTGCTGTGGAGTTGAATCTACGATCGTTAAAGTTTAAAACGGTTCACGACGATTCAGGAGCATTATTTATCATAAGCAACCATAGAATATTCAGTTTCACAACAAGTGCTTGCTGGCGTAAATCAAGGAGAGCAATAGGTTATTGTTGATTGATTTGCACACCTATTGCGGTTAAAACCACGTATAGACCTTAAAAATTTAATTCCACGACAATTTATATCCACGTGTCCGTTTTGATTTTGCAAATTCAAATGCAAAGAGCACAATTTAGCGTCAGACTTTCAGCAACGGTAGTACTAAACCACAGACGTGAGATTTCATTTAACCAATTCTGAATATAACTTATGCTCTGGAAAGTCAACAGTTACCGATGACAGAAGCATTTTTGTACAAAATTATCATTTTCATACACTAGTAGAACCTGCATAATATAAAATCTTTTTGAAGAAAAAATCTTTGCGGGATATTGGTTTACAATTACACGCTGAATTTAAAGGTAAAAAATTTAAAATTCACGCCAAAATTACCTGCCTCTACAAATCTGTGGAAAATCTTTAAACGTCTACTCGCTTTCCTTATTATTGATTAAATACATTAGGGGTTCTGTCACGAGCCTCTCAAGTTAACCCCTCAAATATAGTGCTGGCTGTATATACCTGTAGTTTGGCTAACTGCTAGCCGAATATACTAATCAGAGGAAGTCATACAACATTACAGACTTAAGTGCACGCTTAAAATTTTGCTCCCTATAAACAAACAATAACTGCTTTGAAAAAAAAGTCTCAGACTTATAAACTGGTTAATGCAAATTCATAATTAGGCTTTGATTATATACCTGGGATTGCTTATTAGCATTTTACAAACATATTACGACTCCAAAATAATTATTAGGATACCTGATCGGCCTTCTGTGTTAATTTTCCCCATTTTGTTTTTCCTTAATCAGTTTTCCGGCGTCATTTTAAAATAATATCACTGAATAAAACAATAATATCATTAAATTAAAAAAAAATCTAATAAGATTGAGCTGTGTCGTGACCACAAATAAATGAAAGTCTAATTTGAATATTTGAAAACAGAACACGCTCTATTAAGCCAGTTTTTTTCACACGAAGTAAGTACATACTATTTCCATGCTTTAACCTCGTTTCTCGTAAAAGTAAAGCCTTGTACATAAATTCGTATACAACTCGGCTGTGATTTTAGTCAAATCAGACGAAGTTATTGAGAGCTGCATTCGTTATAAATTATACGCAACAGTCACGATCCGCGTCCGAGCAGTTAACATAATGAATTTATTCAGCTAGTAAGTAAGTTTTACACGGCATTTTCCTCATCACCGTCTTTTGTTTATTCATTATTCTTATAGTTTTTTCTTTACTTCACTACATTCGATTCTCATTACGAAGGAACTTTAATTGAGTTCGCGTGCTAATATTTAATGCTGATTATAATTACATACTTACCTTGTTAGTGGAAATTCAGTTTACGTGAAATATCCTATAATAAGCAAGTAGCTTTGTTTACAGCTACTTGAAAGGTTAATGTGTGACCTTCCGCTGAAGTTAGTAAATGAGGAATAATTCGCCGGGCACTCAGTGCATACAATATTTAGTAAGCAAACACTGTCTGTGTCAATTATGAAGCGTTAAGTATGTTGTCGAACGAATCCCGTTTAATAGTAATTATAAGAACATTATAGACTTCGCAAATGTTTCCAAGTAAGAAGTCGTTTTAAGTATACCAGATTTTTGGACAGGTAACATAAACAAAAGAGGCGACCATAATGACAAAGCATTATTGCCTGTAGTCTTCACATAATATTTTTATACTGAAACAAACATTATTGATCTATTTAACTGCGGGTCTGGTCGAAACGATAAACTTATTTCATGCAGGCTTTGATGCAGTTGAAGAGGAATGCCCCAGGCCCTGAACCAGTTTGCAAGTATATTGTGGCCCGAGGTGAACCGTCCGGCGGCTTTCAACAAGTACGAAAATGCTTTTCAATTACTTCTGATCCTGAGTATATTCTGCTTTCATACTGGCCAGACACCTTGGCAGGTAGCCTGACCATGTCAGTGTAGCGTTGTGTGTGTTTCTAACTTATACAAATACACTGAGACAAAAATTATGCACATACCTATAATTTTTTAATCTTGCAATGGAAAGGTTTAAAAAAACTAAAAAACACGCTTCCAATGAAAACCAAACTAAAAAGTACAAAATAATGGAAAAAAAGCGTGGGGTGCTTTTTAAGGTATTTTTTATTGATATCAGGCACCCCACGCTTTTTTCCATTATTTTGTATTTTTTAGTTTGGTTTTCAATGGAAGCGTGTTTTTTAGTTTTTTTTTAAACTATTATTTATTTTCTATTTTTTAGGGTGTTTCGAATTTTGAGACGTATGTCAGCGTAGTTTGTGACGTATGTCAGCGTAGTTTGTGTCGTATATTAGCGTAGTTTGTGACGTATGTCAGCGTAGTTTTCGAAGACAATTTTTTTTACTGTCCTGGTAACCCTGGCAAGGATAATGGCCCAAATTTATGAAATTATTGAATTGTCATCGGTCCTTGACAGGTGTACAAAGTTTGAATGAAATCTGGTCGTTTAAAGTGGGTCAAAATCGCGCTATAAGGAGTCGGTTACAAACAAACATACAAATATACAAACATACAAGTGAAGCTAATATAAAGCGTGTAAAAACAACTGAATAATGGCAGCTTACAATTATAATGAACTAAAATAAAATAAAAAAAACATACATTCAATTTTATTATGTATACAACGCTGCAACAATAAGTTTGTATTAAGATTAATATGCAACCTTATTAATACTTAATACTGGCCACTTTCTATAAAATAAAGTTGAAATTATTGTTTTTTGTTTATTTATTTTTATTGTTTATATGGCAATGCACATTTTTTGTCATCCAAAGCTAGGATGACATTTGATAAGAGTTTATTTAAGAATATGTATTAGGCCAGGGCAACACGAATGTAAGTATTTGAATTTGAATACGCAGCCATTATTGTATTGATATATTCCATGTTTCCTTAGGGAAATCGGAGCAATACTATCTGGAAATTGCTTCTTCTAAAAACTGATTCATGAAACTTATTATGTGAATTTGTAACGTGTTATTTTTAAAATATCAATGTGTCTAGGGAGTGTTATTCTCACCAGACTGACATAACAGCTTATTTGCTGAAATACATACATTTCAAACCCGTATTGGTTGTTACCTTTTAGTGTCGTTTCATTCGAGACTTTAGCGAAAAAAAAATTAAAGTAACAAGTTTATTACAAGCATTTCACCGAAGCGTTCTTAAATTACATCGTAATTAACGATCCTCTCATTCAGGAAGATAGTTATTATGGTGATTGGCTACGGTTCTATTCAGAATACTTTTTAGAGGCACCTTAAAACTAATCTTAATCTAATTTAGTATGTGAAGAAGTCAAGGCATGCCTTGTTTATGATATTATGTGGAGCTACCAGGAGCTGATGAAATTAACACCAATTTTCTATACGGCTGAGAGGGATGAGCGGCTTACTTTATTTAAAACGAACCACCTTACTGCAAACCACTTTTATCTCTAAAAGGCCAAATATGCCGCGCGAATATGGTACATATTTTGTCACAAATAATATAGTACCTCACGCTAAGTTTTCAACAGAAAAGGAATATTATGTAAGCTAGGAAATTCATGTGAATTTCAACAGTACCAAGAGCCTGTTCTTACGGTGTAGGTAACGTTACGTTTATATCTGTACAGGTATATGGCAAATAACGTGCAACCTCGACTGTATAATATCCTGTGAACAGCGATCTTCTAATGACCTGAGATGGGACAGAAGATTACCAGCAATAAAGATAAGCCTCTCTGTAGTAATTAGAGATTAAGTTAGTTCTGCTGTACATAATGAGGGCGGTTTGTATCAAGCAAATTAAAAGCAATTAAGTTTCATTACCGTTGCTACCGTTTCGTACCGTGTGGTGCCGGACGTAAAGAATAACACCACCCCATTTCTTCCCGTGGGTGTCGTAAAAGGCGACTAAGGGACTTACTAAAGAATGGGCAGTAGCGTTCTCTATGCATTTTACCACCATACTTCGATCGCCAACCCGCTTGCCAAGCGCAAGCGTGGCGATTATGGCAAAGCCCCCCAAATTGGGGGAGGCCTAAGTCCAGCAGTGGACGTCTTACGGCTGAAATGATGATGATGACCCTTGGTAGTTTCCTTCATAGTAAAGATACAGAAAAGTCTAAAAATCGTACCCAGGTACAGGTAGTCCGAAGTGACCGTCGTCATCAATTTCAGTATGCCACTTATAAGGTTGCCCAGTTTTTCACTTCATTAAAAAAGTCCGTTGCGTGCTAAAAGCCTGTCAACATTAAGTTACGTACAGATCTGTAGGTAATTTTGTTCAGTGGTATTTAAATACGTTAAAGGGACTTTGAACGGTATTGAATTAATTCAGAGGTTACTCGAGACGGGAATTTCCATTTACTCGTATCTGTTGATTACCGATGATACGAGTGTCATAGAGAACGATCAATGGGGTACTAATTTACAAATATTGACTGATCTGACTAAAAGAGTCGGTGCTAGATGATGGGATATATTTTAAGATCACTTACTGTTTGGTGATTTTGAATGAAAAGTAAAGCTAGTGAGTAAGTTATTTGTGATGTCACCAGATGGACGCCGGCAAAATTATTCGTCTAATGTCGGGGATAGAACAGAAACTTCAAATTAACTACAGTAGGATTTAGATTTAGTTCTTTTAGCAACGCCATTCAAGAAACCTGTAATAATCTCATAAATTGAGAGCTAACTATAGGTTCACTGAGCGGCAGGCTGGCGGGGTAATCGAATTATTATCAAAAATAACCATGCTATACTATATGTAGTACCTACAGCACCTTGGTATCATCATTTCAGCCAAAAGACGTCCACTGCTGGACATAGGCCTCCCCTAATTTGGGGGGAGGGAGGTTGCCACGATCGCCACGCTTGGCAGGCGGGTTGGCGATCGCAGTATGGTGGTTAAATGCATAGAGAACGCTGCTGCCCATTCTCTAGTAAGTCCCTTAGTTGCCTCTTACGACACCCACGGGATGAAATGGGTTGGTGCTATTCTTTACGTCCGGCACCACACGGGCCGCACCTTAGAGTACCCAAGTTGTACTATTTAAATGGCTTTATATAGAATTTCGTTAAATTATATTTTTTTCAGGGATACAAAAGAATTTGTGGAAACATTTCCTGTCGGTGGCGGTGATAATGTGAGAAACATGGGAATTTAATAACTTGATTTAATTAATATTAATCTCTTACTAACACGTTTATATAACATTGTAATAGTACCCCGCACTACCCATCTCATAGAATTTCCCTAAATACATCTACCATAAGTAGCAACTCGCTATCAGGTATCCGCTAGTTACTATCTATTAGAATCGAATCTTATCAACGTTCTCAATATCAAAGCTGGAAACTTGTACAAGCAATGTTGATTGTAGATTGTAGGTTGAATCGGATGGAACAGTTAATTTAGAGACAAATTAAATCAACTAAACGCAAATTATACGGATTAGTCGTGTGGAGTTGTCAAAGAAGGACTGATTTATGGGTAACTGCAGACTATAAATTATAAGAGAACATAATATGGCGGTACTCATATATATCGGTTACTAAATTGAAATATTATTGTGAAGCTGGCTCCACACATCTCCATTGGATTTCGTTTCGATTTCATACTCCTGCATTGCAATAAACCGCCTCGTTTTTGAAAAAGTAAATTCTTTCACTTTCTTATAACGGTTTTAGTTCGCATAACTACTCTCTTGGGATATTTCCGGCTAATAACGCTAGCAGAGTGGTGTTCTGAATAAAACTTTAAAATGAATTCTATACTGAAATACATTATTCTGTCTATAGAACTGGCAAATAAAGCCTACACTTGTGTGATAAATTTCAAATACACTGACCAACATTTCGAGCAAAATAGAAACTCAAACAGTTTCAGTCAGAGCGAGAGGACATGGGAAGTCGTCACCTCCTTCTGCGAAGCAGTAATGCTCGCGAAGGAGGAGGCAGGGTACGTGAGTGAGAGGCAGTCTCTGCGCCCTCAAACCCCTAGCCCGGGCGTCGGGATTTCATTGCAGATTCCCGGTTGCCGTAGGCGCGAGCTTGCGGGCGGCGAGTAATGGGTAGCTTACCACTCGGTAAGGACCAGGTTCGGGTCGACGGCGCATTGTTTTCCACGTGCGCCTCAAAGAGATGTCAGCAGTACTGAAAGGGTCTGCTAGGATCAATGCCTGCCAGGCTCAAGAGATTTGTTCGAAATAGATACCATGGCCCTGGCATATGGGCAACTAAAGGAACACGGGTGGATTTTATTTGACAAAGGCTCAAATTCAAAAACATTTATTTTTGAAAATAAAACACTTATGATTCTATATTTAAAAGTTTAAGGTTCCTTCGTAGCCCTTTACATTCTTCTATTACAAAAGATGTGTAAATATTTAATTTTATGTATAATTTTTAATTATATTAAAAAGGAAAATAATTATTAATAACGAAAATTATAATTTATTGATGTCAAAGTTATACCTCCGAATAAGTCAGTTCAAAAGCTACAGTTCAATATAATGTCAGATTAAAAATGACTATTTGTAAATTGTGATTGTGTTCAGTGATAATATTTTTCCGTTGCTGTGGACATGTTTCGGGCAGTTCGCGTTACCCGAAATACCGGTAATTAACAAAACCTATACTAGATGTTACGGTTAAGAGAACAGACGAGTATTCGTGAGACACAAGTGATCTAACTAATACTGTAATATTCAAATTTCACGTCTATGTAGACAAAACATATTTGTTATACCGAAAATTATCCAATTTACCAAATATGATTGAAACAATGATTTTTACCAGAATATATTTTTTTATTATTAGCACAAACACATTACATTCATCTGAAGGGATTAAAAGATAAATTAAGTTTCTTTTTCCAATTGATATAAACACTCAGAAACAATATCATCAACAACACTCAAGTTCCTATGACCAAAACTATGTAAGTCACCGAAGCCCCCAGCAATAAATAAGATATTGCTAAAGTTATTCCATAATCGTTAATAATAATGAAACAATCAACATCAGAAATCGATTAAAATAGTTCAAACATTAAAACATAACCGGCGATTATTCCGGAATGTCTCAGATATTGTCACAGCAGCACAAAATTTACGTCATCGTGACAGATATTGAAGTAGTCGATAACGCTGAGAAAGAGATTTAGCGGAGAGGTTTCTGTGCCAATTGACAATGTAAGTCAGACGTTTGGGTTTTAGACGGAAATTTATAGAAGACCCTTGGACTTAACCGATTCTACTGGAGTGCTTGAATTTGTAGCGGTCGATTATAATTAGAAGCACAAATTTAGTATTATTTGAGGTTCGCTTATATAGGTACATGCTTTTAATAATGAACACTTCTCACAACCAATGATCTCGCTACTGAATTTTAATTTTAAGATTTATTATATGTTTCAATCAACTCAGCCTATCGCAGTCCACTGCTGGACATAGGCCTCTCCCATGCTGCGCTACAACATCCTGTCCCCCGCCTTTCGCATCCAGTCTGTCCCAACCACCTTTTTGAGGTCGTCAGTCAATCTAGCTGGGGATGTCCCTCACTACACTTGCCGATACGTTTAAAAAATATCTAATAAATTTATTACTTTGATTTGTTAATGTTCAGGGTCCCACAGTCAGGCGCGACACGATTGTAGTAGAACAATTTCTATTTCACTTCATGGAAATTGTTCTACCACAATCGCTTAGGATCCTCGCGCCGCGCTTGTCTGTGGGAGCCTTTACTGATACCAGTATCAATAAAATAAAATTTTCGTTATTGTAGCTAAACTTGAATATCAAATTATAATTTAATAAAATTAAATACGAATTATTAGCTTTATATTAATTATGTTAAACCATAATTGGTGAATATCCAAAAATGTGTTGCAGTTATAAAAGTTTTAAGTAATTTATTGTAAATGTTTCACAAATCTTAAGCACCGGCTGCTCAGAAGGAGCACGTTGACCAAAAGAGAGACGACCCCAATCGCCGGATATAACGGACGTAATACAGAGATCCTTCGCGACTCTCAAAAGTGACGCCTATTTTCTATTAAACATTGTAGTTTTAATGTTCAGTGTGTTCTGTTCAATATTTTTTTATATTGTAAATATTAATGAATGAGAACTAATTTAAAGAGAAAAGAGTGTGACTGTAAAATGGCCTACTTAAATAACTACTAGCTTAACCGAACCTCTGATTCCACTGCACTTTACTTAGCAGACAAGATCATGTGTTACTATAACAGTGGTTATTATAGGTACTGGTTAAACTATTTCAATTAGAGACCATTTGGCTATTATCAAAATCGGGTCAGTGACGCTTCGCAGAGAAAATTGCCACTACGTTAGAGCTTCTAAGAATATACCTAGCGTAGATAGCGCAAGCAATTTATTTGGCACCAGCCATTACTGTAGAAATAGTTGTTCAATAACATGCATCACTAGTGCGGCGGTGTCAAGCCTACCCTTTCAATATATGTTATCAGAGCTATCGATTGTTCAGCTGTCTGAACAGACTTCACTAGCACTTCCATTGTAAATTGAGCTTTATTCGTGCACTTAGAGTATACATTTCATGAATCAAGTTGTAATATTAGCTGACTGTTTAAAGATCTAATCCACTGCAATGACGACTTCTATATAAGTACCAGGTTGGTGATTGCTTAAACAGGAGCAATTTAATTTCTTTGTGCCCCAGATAATTCAAAAGATAAACTTAATAAGTTAACTAGATTATTATAAATGTCCGTTTACTTATTTCGCTTCAAACAAAACATAGAACTTCTGTACTCAAATGGTTCTCAGTAGCGCAGAGCAGTTTTTTTAATAGTTTACACAAGACTAAAAGTGAAAACCTTTTCCTTCCGACAACTTTACTGAAATGTCCACCGGCTGACAACAACCTCGTTTGTGCAGTCCAACAAGCTTTAGAAAGTTTGACATTATAATGAAATACACCGACTAAGTTTACTAACTAACATTGTTTGAACACCTGTACGATTTCCGCTTTACAAGCGTTTCCTTAAATCATCAGTGCATACTAGCTGGTTTTACATTATGCTTGTCGTACTCAAGAATAGTGGTGAAATTAAATTAGCGTAACTATCACCGACACAGATTTGGCGCTGAACTAAATCTCCAAAAGCTTTTTGAAATAAGTATGGGGGAAATACTATTTGGCAGAATCGAAATTCACCATCAAACATTAATATTTACAAACAGATATTCAAGAAAATGAATGAAAGCAACCTTATTATACGTCACTTGACCTTACTGTATTTCCTTTCACATAAATCACCTGGAAATATCACTGACGATATGATATCGTGACGACCCGTCTAATGTATTCCGGAATCCCACGCTTCGTTACTTTGAAGTGATATGATGTATAGTGCTCACACGCGGTGTTATTATTATTTTAGAATACTTTTTTTTCTTGGGTCATACCGTTACAAATTGAGGTAAGAAATAATTAAAATATACGACAAAATTGACGCAGAATATTTCCACCTCTGGAAATTGAATCAAAGAAACAACAAAGAAACATTGTACCTTCATGTTTAAATGACTTGTAAAAAAAACCTGTTAGTATTTAATTTGATTTTGTACAAATCCATCACGTGACGGATAATTGAATAATGGCTTTAGTATCTGCCACGTCGACGTCTCCTCCCTTGTTACTTGATTGTAACATTTTCATTTCGTGACATATGTCACGATATTTTGCTTTTATTCGCCTTGAAAGAAATAATGTGCCAGCTCTGAACTTTTTATCTTGCATATTTACTTGGAACATTACCTTTACGGTTTTCCTTTTGAGAAACATCGAGCAGAACGCAGAACATATCGAAATCAGGAAATATTTGCAAGGACGTAGGTATGAAAGGATCGTAGCAGACGGCGTTCTGTAGTTTCTGCCTATCCCATGGAAATGGTTTGAGTTGATGTATTCATATTTATTTATTGATAAAAACTTTAAAGTATACGGTTTGAATAATAGTGTTGTTTGTAACAACTCAACTCAACTCTTCGTATTATTTTGTTACTCTTTATATTTTTGAATCATTCATGTATAAATACAACTTCGTTTTATGAATTGATTAATAAAAAAAATGCTTCACAATTTTCCGGCTGGCGGTAATCTTGATATTTTTCCTAAATAAACTAGTAATGATAAAGAAGTCTTAAAAATCTTGCAAATCTACAGCCTTGGATAAGCAACTATAACAAAATTAAAAGTCGCAAAGAACTGTGATAACTTCAAATACTTCGACCGAGAGGACATTTGAAGATACGCTCAACCCTGTTAAAAATTAAATTTGTTTCAGTACGTCATCGACTTTTTCGTAGAACGAGCAATGAATACTAATTCCACCGAAAAATATGTAAGCCGCAACTCGATTAGAAATCGTAAAGCGTAATGTTAATTTAGCCTACATGCGAGGGTTTAAGAACATTGCGAATTGAAAAAAAAACCGGCCAAGTGCGAGTCGGACTCGCGCACCGAGGGTTCCGTACAAACCTGCAGGTCATCATCATCATCATTCGTCATCATCGTTTATGAAATTAAATGTTTTTTTTTTAATTTTTATATTTGAGTTGACTGAATGAAAGGTAAATTGTGGTTTACGATTTATGACGTATTAAAAAAAAACTACTTACTAGATCTCGTTCAAACCAATTTTCGTTGGTAGTTCTCATGGTAATGTACATCATATATTTTTTTTAGTTTTATCATTCCCTTATTTTAGAAGTTACGGGGGGGGGGGACACACATTTTACCACTTTGGAAGTGTCTCTCGCGCAAACTATTCAGTTTAGAAAAAAATGATATTAGAAACCTCAATTTCATTTTTAAAGACCTATCCATAGATACCCCACACGTAAGGGTTTGATTAAATTTTTTTTTTGTGTTTCAGTTCTATGTATGGGGAACCCCAAATATTATTGCTTTTTTTCTATTTTTATGTGAAAATCTTAATGCGGTTTACTGAATACATCCACTTACCAAGTTTCAATAGCACAGCTCTTATAGTTTCGGAGAAAAGTGGCTGTGACATACTCGGACAGACAGACAGACAGACAGACAGACAGACAGACAGACATGGCGAATCTATAAGGGTTCCGTTTTTTGCCATTTGGCAACGGAACCCTAAAAAAGAAACACGTTTCATGCTAAAGCTCGTGGGTTTAACTTTTTAATTTCCTTTCTAGTTACAGCCCCTTTCCCTTTTTCACTGAAGAATACAAATGTTGTATTTTAATCGGTTAACCCAAATATCGGTTATGGAACTTTTAAATAATGATTTGAAAACTATTTACTTTTCCGCGCGGTTGGCGCCCGCGGTGTTCATTGATGAACTGTATACTTCGATGAACCTATTGTTATGTAATTCTGATAGCCAGCTATATTTCATTTTGTTTTTATCCAACTAAAATAATTTAAGGTGTATACTGAATAGATAGTAACTTATTAATATTTTCTTGCTCGCATTCGTGAAAAATTCATTTTTCAGTCACCTATATCAGCAAACACCAAAGTAAACAGTCAGAGAACACCCGACTAGGTAATAGGTAGAACGGGCTGGTGTCCGAAACTCCACGTCTGAGCGCGTATTTTGCGTACGGGTGGGAAATCGGTCATTCGATCCACCCCAGCTCCTCGAGGAAGGCCAGCAATGCCTTGACGTTGCTGACTATCTCGCGTAGGGTACCTGGGTTACCGAAGTACTTGGCCCTGTATGTGGCGATCGCCGGGCAGTTTAGAAGCACGTACGCTGCTGTCTCGTCGTCCTCAATGCAAGCCCTGCACAGCGGACTGTCTGTAACTCCTATGACAAATAGATGTTTATTAAACGACCCATGGCCAGTTATTGCTGCTGTAACCATACGCAGCTGTCGTTTGTCTAGCCGGAGGACCCGACTAATATTACCTTACGTAAAAGCCAGTCTCGAGAAACCTTAAGCAATCGAAATGCTCATAACTACGTACAAATCGCTTACATTTAGACGAACACGCATTTGTCATAAAGAAATGATTGCCTTTGGTGCGAGTTCATGCTTTGTTGAACGACTCTCTTTAACGTGTCGGGATAGAACGGTCGCTGTATATTGGTCAGAGAGATGAAAGAAAATAGAATTTTTAGTATATTTTTTTGCTAAATCATTTTATTTTAGAAAAGTAATTATATAGATTATTACATAATGTTCGACTTGACTTTATAAAACTTTGAAAAACAAAATATACCTATTATAATTTTAAAAGTTATGACTGTTTGTATTGATCCAGTACCAATAGAAGTTCCTTGCGGTGACCATCACAAATCCTTAGAAATTCATCTAAAATCAATCAAACAGATAAAAAAATTGTTTTATTAATAGATAATCTAGTGCCTGATCAAAGAATTTTTTTTTTAACTAACAAAATGGTGGCCCAGGAAATTTTTCTTTAGATTTTCGGGAAAAGAAACCAACAGTTAATTGTTTATAAAACCTACTCCATACCTTCATCATAATCGGTTCAGTGGTTTAGTCGTGAAAGCGTAACGGACAGACAGGTTACTTCCACATTTATAATAATTATAAGTAAATACGTAAAATAAGTAAATAAGTATAGATTACACTACTGTAATCTCATCTGTTTATCCCTACTTCCCTACGGAAGTAGGGATAAACATTGACCTGAAACACTAATAAATACACATAGCTTGTATGGTACAAGCCACGTATACCTATCAGAATAAAAGGTGTGGTATGCGCAGGCATAAAGGTAGGTTCGCAATAAATAAAAAGCTATTTTAAAAATATGTCAAGGTGTACTATAAAACCGAATTGGCTAAACAGACAGAGATAGAAACAATTAAGATTGTGTAACTTACGGTTCATTCACATTTTCTGCTGCGCATCATCGACTTTACAACTATTGGATATAAGGAAGAATGACTGAGGAGTATAGTCCTGCACGCGTACCATGACAACCGTATAAATGGGTTTTGTCGACGGAAGAATAGACAAAATTACAGATTGTAGAAAGATTAAAGACAGAATTAAAGATTGTAGAAAGATTTGTACCGTTTTATGCGGGAGTAACGTGACAATTCTATCACTATTCTACCAAGAATAGACAAAACCCATTTCTCCGGCGGTCATGCTACGTATGCTGGAAGGTCGTTATCTAATAGCAAAGTTACTTTTGGCTGAATTCATTTTCCGTATCAGGCAATAAAGCGCCTTTATGGTGATCGGCTGAGGATATCATACTATCCACTAAATGGATGTCAGATGAGAATAAACGAAACAGAAAACAAATGTTAAAATAAACAGGGACCGTTTGGTAACAAAAAAGTTTTACGTAATTTTACTAAAAGTTTGTCGTAATTCTCTAAAATTAGTTTTAAAGCTGTTAGACGCGGTAATCACTGTGGCGTCGTTTAAGCGATGCAGGATACAAACAGCAATTTTATTATTGGTTGTAATCTTCTAAATACTGCGTGGAATCTAGAGCGAAGTTCAGCATTTTATAATAAGTTCACAAATTCCGGGACCATACACGTATTTGAGCAATAAATTGCTAAACTTAGTAGCAGCAGTGGCTGCCTCTTGAATAAATTTCACATTTACTCCGCAAAGCATCCTCATCGCCGACACTGTTTGGCTATGAAAATGAAACTCTCGTTTTGATTAATTGTTGCGACGCCTACAGCGGACAAGTGATGACAACATGTTTATCTTACCTAACGTAGGAAATGAAGATTTAAAAAAACAGAAGTAATAAGCTTAAGATAGTTTTCTTTTTTTTTGGTAGCATTACATATAGTTAGTTAAGTGCACCTTACATACACGTGCAGACTGAAAATTTTTTAGGAACCTTATTTAGCTTTGTGAAATCAAGTATAATTTGTTCACCCGACTCCGCATATAAAATTGTGTATCTAACTATTGCTCCAAAGTGGAAGATCATATTAATAAAGTCGGAGCCAGTTTAACTACCACAACAATGTCTCGAATTATGAAAAAAAAAATTCATGAATTTTAAAGTGAATTTTTCTAAGTTAGGAAAAGTGCGCTTGCTTTTTTTCTTATAAATGACTCGCTTTTCTCACAGGTTTCTTTAAAACGCAGCACTTTTGTCTTTTCACGCTTACTGGACTCGAAACCCAGTTCACTGTAGCCTGAAGAGAACAGTCATAAATTTTATTGCTCGTATTTTTTTTGTCGGATTTTTTTGGTTTATCTCATTACATGAATACAAGATTCATCTCTGAATTAAGTTTAAGTTTTCAATTTATTTGTAACATCCATATTTTTTGTATTTTCTTACAGACACCATTCAATATAACTCCGCTTCCATTTGTGATGTTCACTGTTAAAACTTATTACATAAATATCTTCACTTCGAAAGGTTTAGGAAAATAAGCTCGCAACGTGGTACCTAATTATAGGTTTGATAAGGACGACATGTTCTTTTATGTAATTTAACGCAGCCCACCCGCTAAAAGGATTGCTTACCTGGTCACAAAAATCCCCGAGGCATATCTGCGGCAAAAATTTTAAGAACTTGAATTTACTCTTGGTACCTAAGATGGTTAACTTTTGCCAGCCGGCAGTAGTATTCAGTGTTGTCTGAGACCTAGATTCTATTTACCACAGTAGACAATTTATTATTTTACTGCGTAGCGAAGTTTAATTATGGTAACATGAACGGAACATTTCAATTGACCTAGAAAAGTTTAATTCACTTTTCTATTGGGAGAAAAGAAGCGAATACGTTAAAATGAAATTATTTGAGTAACTAAGAAAACTAAATTACTGACTTATTTACCTACCTTTTCAAATATTCTGAGAATACGTAGTGAATAGGCACAATGATAGCAACGATACATTTATTTTTTTGCCATTCTAACTAATAATCTGATCACAGTTATCACGCGGGAGAAACCTCATTTATTTCCACTATTCAATCTGTTAATCACAGAACGGCGAGCTGTCCGGTCAATTACACTATAAATAAACTGTGATTGTGGGTGCATACGAAAACGCACGATATACACAGTGTCGTACAAAATTAGATGATAGAGAAATGAAAGTTAACGGACTAAGTTTTGTAAAGGATATTAAGAGAATCCATTTCTTAAGTGCTCTGTATTTAAGGGTGTTCGTTATTGACAAATGAGAAAAGATACTACAAGCTAATAACGAACCTATGTTTCTATTCTGAGAAATCATTTACGAAACCTAGGGTCTGAATTTCAATCCCACGCTTTAATCACGAGTGTATATTTTTTTATTCAAGCGTAATACGGTTGACAAGAGCTTCTATGAAAACAGTCGAATAGATTCCAAATGCTTTTGTTGCTAACCGAACTTTTAAACTTCATGACTGTTTATCGAAGTTATTCGGTAATTAAACCTCTAGCTAGACTGTACACCCACGCATTTCATTACGAGTATGCTCGCAATAAATCAAGCATTATTACGTTTGGGCTTCTATGAATATGCTTACAGACCTCAGAGCACATACCACAGACAGACTTAATAACATGAACGATGCACGTGAAACAATTTGCAATACAGCTTCACACGTCACGTTTACTGTATCACAAAATACGCGAGACGAATAATCTCTCGCAGCTCATTAATATTTGTTTTAAAGCATATGTTACAGTTTCAATTCTGTCAGTTGCTTAGCATTGTTTTTAGGGTTCCGTTGCCAAATGGCAAAAAACGAAACCCTTATAGATTCGTCATGTCTGTCTGTCTGTCGGTCTGTCTGTCTGTCTGTCTGTCTGTCTGTCCGAGTATGTCACAGCCACTTTTTTCCGAAACTATAAGAGCTATGCTATTAAAACTTGATAAGTAGACGTATTCTGTGAACCGCATTAAGATTTTCACACAAAAATAGAAAAAAAACAGTAATATTTGGGGTTCCCCATACATAGAACTGAAACTCAAATAAAAATTTTTCATCAAACCCATATGTGTGGGGTATTTATGGATAGGTCTTCAAAAATGATATTGAGGTTTCTAATATCATTTTTTTCTAAACTGAATAGTTTGCGCGAGAGACACTTCCAAAGTGGTAAAATGTGTGTGTGTCCCGTAACTTCTAAAATAAGGGAATGATAAAACTAAAAGAAATATATGATGTACATTACTATGTAAACTTCCACCGAAAATTGGTTTGAACGAGATCTAGTAAGTAGTTTTTTTTTAATACGTCATAAATCGTAAACCACAATTTACCTTTCATTCAGTCAACTCAACTATAAAAATAAAAAAACATTTAATTTCATAAACATAAACCTTATGCATAAACCGTGAATACCTGAAGGTTTGTACGGAACCCTCGGTGCGCGAGTCCGACTCGCTCTTGGCCGGTTTTTTTCAAGGTTGCTAGTTAGTTACACTCATAGAAACATTACGTCTATCTAAGCCAAAAGATGAAGCAGAAGTAAGTAGCCACTTACTACTTGACGATGTTAAAGATGTGTTTTTAGAAATACCAAAACATGTCCGCAAAACATTTCGAATTTTCTATTAAAGCCTCTTAAAATCACAAGAATTATAATGTGTGGAAGAGGTATAAAAGTGCGCAGTCTCTTAGGCACGTCCGTGATATATTGCAGCGTTGCGTTATTCGGCGCTGCGGTGAACATGAAAATATTTTAAACTAGCATGGCATACGGAGAATTTTATTTCAACTGAAATCTACCAAGCCATATTTTACTGTTACGTTACAAGAATTCTGATCATATTGTGACTGTTCCTACAAGTGTTGTGTGTATGTTTATATTAGAAGGTGCCTTTTACATTTTAATTTATTAAGAAAACCAAAAATTTATCTCAGTTACAGTATACTTCAAAAGATGAAAATAAGGCGTCTATCACTTATTTTTTGCTCTCGCTTTCGTAATGATCGGGTCAAACTGTCGTTTTTAGTATTACCTAGAATGGCTTAAAAAAGTGCTGTAGATGTTGCATATGTTATACTTTTTATCTTTTTCTGTTGCCTACCATTTCAGCCGTAAGACGTCCACTGCTGGACTTAGGCCTCCCCCAATTTGGGGGGCCTTGCCATAATCGCCATGCTTGGCAGGCGGGTTGGCGATCGCAGTATGGTGGTAAAATGCATAGAGAACGCTGCTGCCCATTCTCTAGTAAGTCCCTTAGTCGCCTTTTACAACACCCACGGGAAGAAATGGGGTGGTGTTATTCTTTACGTCCGGCACCACACGGTACACGGTTGTCTATATGCAAAACAAAGAAACAATATATAACTTTTTACAAATGCAAAATAATAAATACTGCCGCAAAATAAGAACCTTACGTGGGGCCTAAATTAATATTTTCTCTCTTCTTGATTTTTTGGCACGATGACGCAATAATTATTCAAAAGTTGTCAATTACTATTACACCGCCTTTTTCCTTTTATAACTCGATAATATTGACGAGACCAGAGTTAATATAATATTATGATTAATCTAAAACGTGACCTTCTTATAATTTTCCAAAATATTTTGTTATTACCTACTGAAAACTTTGAAGTTAAATGTTACGGCTTCAGTTGTTTGTTGTTATTTGCCGAGATAGTCAGTATTTTAGACATTCTATTATGAGTTTATTTAAGCTGGGTGGCATTGACGCAGAAACTGAAACTATGAATCCAACACATTATTCTAGGCAATGAGTGACTAAACTAGTGAAGAAATGTTTGTAGGTTATCAATAATAAAACAGCTCTTTCTTATAAAAGTGTGATACCTACGCGGTGAAATGTATGGCAGAGTTTTTTTTTACCAGCTTACTGTCAACTGTTAAATATATCTCAATTACTAAATATCTGTATCCACCATTTAATTTCAAAGCGATACAAAAGAAGAAAATGCGATGATTTCTACAATTTTTAGTTTGCGATATAATTTAATTCATATTCTTCTTTTATAGTAAAGTTGCTCATGACAATGACATGTAAAGAGGCCATAGTTGATGGTGCGAGAAATTTCAACCCAAGGAGTTTCAGAATCATGTACTAAATCTATAGTAACGTATTGTGCGTCGAGTACTTGCTTGTTCTAATCTAGGTACATAAAGTCATTGTTTGTAAAGATGTATTTCTCAGAAGATATAAAACTCTGTTGATCATATCTAAAACAAGTGACAGGTCTAACTGACGAAAATATCATCCGCAGAAGAGTGTGGTAGATGTAAATACCGCGACATACCCGACGCGGGGTAACTGTAAGCGATCCCTTCAGCGTGGGACGTGAAACAGCGGTATTGACACGTCACCGACGCGCGACGCGACACACGTCGCTTACCATGTTTAGTAAAAAGGTGAACGGATGAGGCATATAACAATAAATACAATAAACGGAAATATTTGAAAATTTCCCTCTCGGTTTCTTTCTTGAATATAAATTCGAGATGAAGAGCAAGTGATACTACAAGTTTGCTTTGGCAATGACATCAACAACAGTTTACTCTTTGCGTTTTTCCGTCTTCGAAAACTTGAAATTATTTGTTACATACCGGTCGATGTGTTACATCTTTCAAATAATTCTTTCAGACAAAACAAAAGAGTTTAATAAAGTGTAACTCTGAATATGCCACGATTTCTTACCTGTAAGATCAATGAATGGTTGAAGTTCAATGGAGATATCTTCCAGAACAATCAAGTCAGAACGGTAGTTCTTTTTGTCAGTAGTTTAGCAGACACAATTCATTTTGTTTTGTTTAGTGTTTGTTTTGTTATTCCCAATAATGCCCATATTTTATAGACTGTAGAAACACTTAATGACATTTTTCGACAAAAGTTTCAATTTGGCGTCGCCTTTGGCTTTAAGCTATAATGAAGTTGAAATAATATTGTTTTCACTTTGAAATAGTTCATGGTGAAGATACTATTTGTACAATATTTATTTAGTGATTTTGTTGATCATCCATTACAGTTACTAACTATTCTAACTATTTCCAATATTTGGAGTCGAATATTGGAAATAGTTTTGAATCTGGTTTATTGGTCAATAGGTATTGAAATGACAGACTCGAAGGAGTGCATAACTGAAAAATTTAGAATTTTGAGTTAGTTCCCTTTAGATCTAGGGGTGCGAGATGTTGATGAATTTTTAGTAAGTAATAGTCTCACTGTTACTTACTAAAAATTGAGGATTCAACTACAAAAATCTAATGTTGTTATGTATGTGGCGAATGACGTCACTCGACGGAACCTCAATAACCATCCGTATGTAAGGTACTACTTGTGATTTTTTATATCTACATTACATTAAAAAAATGAACACATCGACTTCTTTTAAAAATATATGGATATTTCATAGCGTTTTATAGGGCTATGATTGAAAACAAGTAGAACCTAAACTCAAGAGTACGTAAGTCACGTATAAAACTTTATATATAGCAAAAATGACTCCAAATTAGTTTCATTTTTAAAGGAAATCTTCATACCTGCTAAATATTCAGTTCGTACCAAGAATACTCGTAAATATTTTTTACTGGCAGTTACGCTCACAAATCATCACAATTCATCTTCGCCAACATCTTATATATTAGGCAAAATATACACTTGTGCACTAAAAACAGTGATATTCATAATATTAATACTAGAAGTAGGGATAAACTACGTGCTCCCTTTCACCGGCTTCATAAGGTTCATAATTCTTTTGTTGGTCTTGGTATTACCTTTTATAACAAGCTTCCCTCTGCTTTGCTAGATTTGCAGTTTAATGAGTTTAAAGCTAAAGTAAAATCCAACCTTTGTTCAAAGGCATACTATTCTATCAACGACTACTTAAACGATAAGAATAGTTGGTCGCTGTGATCAACTCAAGACAATGTTTATGTTCTTTCAATCTAGAATTTAGTCTTCCTACTGACGGTTTATATGGGTAGTTCATATTATTTTTTTATTTTTTTTTATTTTTTTATTTAACTGCCTTTGTTAGTTTATTTTTATTTTCTTTTCATTTCATTTATTGTGTATTTATGTATCATTTGCATCGTATATGTAAGCGGGCACGCCCTTTATGCCTGTAGGCTTTATTAAGGTTTTAAGTTCTGTTTACGATTTTGTTTTATTATTTATTTCAGCTTGAGTTTAGTTTTCAATGTTTTGTTGGTATATTGGCGTGTGCTAGCTGACATATGGCGAATAATGTATGTTTTGTTTTATAATATTAATAACTTACATAATACTGTATAGAATCAAGGTATTCTAACTTAATAGACAGCTGTGCTGCTGGGGAGTTTGTTCCGCCACTTCTTCTTCCCAGCGAAAGCACTAGGAAGTGTCGAAGGGCGGGCGTTTTGGGGGGACTGTCTCATGTAACTTTGACGTTCAAAAAGTGCTGACTCTCAGCCTAGTTTGAATAAATGACTTTTGATTTTGATTTTGAATCGTCTATAGGCACTCCAAGCACCAATTCACGCATCAATACTTAATTCTCTTTATACCGACTTATACTACGCACTCTTTGCCTTATTCGGGCACTTGTTTTCTTCACAAAAAGTTCGTTTATTATATATCGCTAACAAAATGTGCGTACTAGCTAGCCCGTGGTAATGACACGATATGATTTAGGTGAGGATAATGATGGTGCGCCTCCGAGCTTTTTATAACATGGAAGGGTTGTTTTTTACATTCATTCTCGAAGTCATTTATTTCAAATAGTCACATAAAAAGCAACTTGATAGCGTCAAATGTACAAGGAAACAGAATTGATTCTAGTTACTCCTTCCAAAAGGTAGTTTCGTGTAGAGAACTTCACGCTTGCATTTCGTTGTCAATTGACATCCCGTACACATGACTCTTCCGATATAACATCTATAATTGCTTCAAAATTTAATTTTGAAACCTACAGTTCATCACTTCAACGTCAAGATCTAAATTAATACTATAACTAACTGCAATTGGTGTTGCATGTTAAGGTCTGCAGACAATTGCAAAATTTGCTGCACATGTCGCCGATTTATGCTTTGCGCGCAGTTTTGAGGTTTATTATAATATTGAATCAGACATTTACATGTATAGTTAGTGGTTTTGTAATAATAATATTTGTTTTCAGTGGTTTAACACTTCTACCAATACCATCGGAAACCACACGCGGATTAATACTGCTTTCCCTAATTAAACACGAAGCCAAAGAGATTCCAATATTCACGTTGTAATTACCAATTACATAGATCAGCGTGACTGAAAGATTAATTAATGAACCACTGTGATTGCTTTTAACGAAGAACTATATTATGTATTTGTCAATAGTTACGAATAATTAAGATAAGAAGTAGAATTGTCCTCCAGAAATTTATTTAACTGCGTAATCACTGATTGTAAACCTTTTTTGGGTGAGAAATCGTCAAGTGACGCTCTGGGTGGAGCGGAAGAGCGTGTCAGATTTTTACTGACTAAAACCCACCCTTGTTCCTCAGTTGCCTATATCAGGGCCACAGTAACTTTTTCGAACAATCTACGACCCTGGCAGGTATCGATCCGAGCGCACCCCTTCAATAATACTGACTTCTCTTTAAGGTGCACGTAGAACACATCGGGAAAGTTTAATACTAAGGCAATAAATCAAATTTTACTAACATCCAAAGGAAGTCTATCGACATAACTTAGTTTTTAATGATAATATATTCTGAACATCTCTGACCGTCCACTTGATCTTGGTGATCCTCGTGGATAACGGATATTGTGGAATTATTAACATTGTGGTGGGAGCTAAACTTGCGTGCTCAACCTCTTAGAGGCAATTCGGTTATCTCGACGAACAGCGAATATATAGTACAAGAGGACGTTGAGTAGTTTGGTTTAGTTATAAATTAGATATGTCAGTGTTATGAATGAGGTAGTCGCTCAGGTAAATGAGTGGAGCTAGTAAACGTGAGTAATAAAATTTCAGAGTGTAACCAGATTTAGTCTACATAAATTTACTCATAGGTACATAAAACTACGTATGTGCTAATATCAAACCCTTAGAAATTGGTTGTACAATTTGTTTCATGTCAAAATTAACCTATATTTTTTATGATCAACGCACATTATCAGCTACATAGAAGTAAATATTTCAAGCAAAATTATATCTCTATGTAATGAAATTCTTGGAAATCAACACTACTACTATTAAAAGCATGTAAATTTTATAAATCTACGAAAATGTAATGAATTGCAATAAGTGTACTAATGTGTTATGTAATATTATGTTAATATTATATTACTCGGTACTCGAATAAATAAATTCGGATAACACGCCTTTTTTTTGTATGGGAACTCTTCAAATGACGTCTCCCGCTCATGGGCGGAGCAGGAGGGCGTGTCAGACTTTTACTGACTAAAACCCAGCCATGTTCCTTCAGTTGCCCATGTGCCACGGTCACGGTATCTCTTTCCAACAATCTCGCGACCCTGGCAGGCATCGGTCCTAGCAGACCCCTTCAGTTCTGCTGACATCTTTTTGAGGCGCGCGTGGAACACTACGCGCCGTCGACCCGAGCCTGGTCCTTACCGGGCGGCGAGCCACCCATTGCTCGCCGACTGCCGCTATTGACTCCCAACGCCCGGGGCGTCTCCTCCTGCGGCGGCTAGGGACGTGAGGGCTCAAAGACTGCCACTCCCTCACCCGCCCCGCCTCCTTCTTTGCGAGCATTACTGCTTCGCAGAAGGAGGTGACGGCTTCCCATGCCCTCTCGCTCCGTAACATGGCTCGCACCAGGGCCGGATGCGAGAGGTCGCCGCCTATCGCCTCCACGAGGACACGGTGGTGCTCCGCCCAGGCAGGTCACACCTCCACCGTATGCTCCACCGTGTCCTCCAGACGATCCTCGCAATGGAAACACCCGGACGTTTCCTCCCGCTTTATCCTGAACAGGAACCCACCGAAGCACCCATGCCCGGTGAGAGCCTGCGTCGGGCAGAAGGCGAGGACGCCGTGGCGCCTCTCAATCCACTCCTCAAAGAGGGGACTTACCGCCGCAATTGTGGCGTGCCCATGCGTTTCTCCCTCACGTTGATATAATGGACGTCTTAAATACCGCGTAATATTTTCGTTGCACTCCGTATTATCTTTGTAGCCTTACAGGCAGAGTAGACAATTTGAATAGCTCTGAGTCGTCACTGAGTGGGAGGATGTGCGGTTCGGTCAACAGAATTCCGGAAAATTGAGGAAAATATATAAACGACATAGAAAAAGGATATAATTAGGTATGTATGAATACTTGGAGTAATGTACCTTAGCTTAATATTTATTACTTAGTAGATATAAAAGTGAAAAAAAGTCTAAAACCATTTGTATTGAATCCATGGTAAATAGTTTCATTATGTTTCTTTGTTTTCTCTTTACGTTCAGACAATGGATTTCAACAAAACGGAAAGTCACCTAAATCTAATTGTCTTAAGAGATTAAATCTCGTCGCTTTGTGTCCGCAGTCATAGTTTCTAAATGACTTCTCTTCCCGCCTTCAAAGCAGTATTTAAGTCATGGCTTATGACATCAGAGTTTTGCGTTTCCATTATTCCTGCACTCTTACTTTGTGTCGAGACCAGGTATTGCGGCTTTTAATATGTTAATTTTACTCGGTGGTGATATACCTTTATTAATGCTTAGTTTCAGCATAATCGTGACTTCAATTTTATAAACTGGTGATTTTAGTAATAATATTATGTAATATCTATACAGGGTGGTAGGGATATCGACACGCAAATTTAAACTATGAATTCAGCACATGATTAACTGGCGTAGAAAAAAAAAATAGTTTAAAAAAACTAAAAAACACGCTTCCATAGAAAATCAAACTAAAACGTAGAAAATAATGGAAAAAAAGCGTGGGGTGCTTTTTTATTGATATCAGGCACCCCACTTATTTATTTTCTATTTTTTAGGGTGTTTCGAATTTTGAGACGTATGTCAGCGTAGTTTGTGACGTATGTCAGCGTAGTTTTCGAAGATAGTTTTTTTGCTGTCCTGGTAACTTTGGCAAGGATAATGGCACACATTTATGAAATTATAGTATTGTCATCGGTCCTTGATAAGTCTACAGAGTTTGAATGAAATCTGTTCGTTTAAAGTGGGTCAAACTCGCGCTATAAGGAGTAGGTTACAAACAAACATACAAACATACTATCATACAAACATACAAGTGAAGCTAATATAAAGCGTTTAAAAGGTAGTATTCATAGAAAAATTTAAACCTACGCAGTCAACATTAATGGAACAGCGATTATTTTTAATAACTTACGAAAAATATCATAGCAGATTGATTCATTATCTTTATCATGAACTACGTCCATGGTAACAAGTTTCGCGTCGATATCCCTCCCGCCCTTTATGAACGTATGAAAAGCAAACTAATAGATTACCAAGTAATACGAGTATTAATAGGAATTACTATAATGTTAGAAATTTCTGTTATCATTTAGTTCGTACTCTCATCGTTTTGAATATTCAACTATGTGCGGTTAATTTTGTATCGGAGGCATACAATATTGTTTCGGTGTGTTTTACAAATTGTAGGGAAGATAAAATTACAGGCAAACCAATCTAGCCATGAATTTAACTCCTTAATAAAAATAAAAAAATATTTATCTTTAATTATTATCAAGCTCTTAAGATTTACCCAGGCTTCCGAGATTCGGTATGTAAGACAATAACATGAACGCGGCAGCTTAATAAACAATGAAGCTTTCGCGTAATTATGATAAAAAGGAGTATAAATAAGGATCGTGGCGTACTCTGTCCTTTCGGTCTACGCCTCTGGAAGAAAGCGTGGCATATATGTAATAACGATAATGACTGAGTGACTGACTGACTGACTTACTGACTGATATATCAACGCACAGCCTAAACCGCTGGTCCTAGAGACACGAAATTTTGAGGGTGTGTTCTTTGTAAAGACTAGGTATCCACTAAGAAAGGGTTTTTAGAAATTCCATTCCTAAGAGGGTGAAATGGGGGGTTGAAATGGTGAATTTTTCGACATCCATGCGGGCGAAGCCGTGGGCAGGAGCTAGTGATTTATATAGTATGTAGAAGGAACGCCGCCGCTCTTTTTTAATTGAAATAGTATAATAATGATTCAATAAAAATCTACTTAGCGGATTTCCAATTACTGTTTAAAATTCTTGTTGGTACTCGTTTCGTTGAGATTTCATGGATTAAGTAAACGAATTGAAATGTTGACTGGCCTGTTAGTCTAGTGGTTAGTGACCCTGACTGCAAAGACTGAGGTCGTAGGTTCGATTTCCACCCATGACAAATCTATGTGTGATGAGCACAATCATTTGTTCTGTGTCTGGGTGTAATTTATCTATAATATGTATGTATTTAGAAGTATATAAGTATATTTCTCAGTTGTCTGGTTACCATAGTACAGGCTCTGCCTAGTTTGAGATCACATAACGGTGTGTTGGTTGTCCTAAGATATTTATTTATTTAATTGAAATTCCAAATTATTTAATAATAAAAATAATGATGCATTACAATTCGTTTCCATCAATTTATTTCATAACATAAAAATCTATACGCCAGATTATTTTACGTGTTAACTCTAGCTGCTGCCTATGATTTAACCAACGAGTCTGCAAATCATTCGGCCCCCATGTTTCGGCTCTACGCTATATATATTTTAAGCTTTATTTATTCGCCTTTCAGCTTTCATTCCACCGAGATACTATTTAAAAAAGAATACCTTGTGAAATCATTGAATTTACGGTTGGGTTGAATCGGCTCATTATATTCGTACACACGGGATATCGAACTGCACAAGTTTTTGCTATGCAGTGCAAAGCAGAATAAAGTTTTTATTGTTAATCTTTTCATTATTCATGCACTGAATGATTAGGTTTTGAGTCGGAGCATCATCATAACTTTTAAATGATAAAAAAATGTTGAATCCAAAATTTAAACAACATCCTAGCAATAGTAATAATAAACAATGTGTAATGCTGTTTGATAACTAAGGAAAAATAAATTAAAACAAAATATTTATGTCATCTCGGTACATTTTCATAGCAAGTTTCCAAAAAATACTGGTCAGTATTTTTAGGAAATACAAATCTATATATATAAAAATGAATCCCTATTTCCCTTGGTCACGCCATCACGCGTGAACGGCTGGACCGATTTCACTTTTTTTGTTGTTGTTGTGTTTGTAATTGTCAGGAGAAGGTTCTTATGAAAGAAAAAAAAAATTGCGCGGAAAATTAGAAAATTTAAGAACACTTATTTAAGAATACTTAACAACCATAATAATTATAATAGGACAATGTAAACTTTTTTAATGTAACATTATGACATTTGACATAGAATTGATAGAATGCGTGCTCAAATATCATCAAAGAGACAGGACAACGTCTGTCGGGTCAGCTAGTATACAATAAAAAGGTTGAGTCATAATAGTATGCTGCTTTTTAATAGAAGGTTGTTGCTGTTGTTTCTATTGATAAATCGATGGATAATCTTGTGAAATAAATATTATGCCAATAGAAAATTATTCATGAACCAGTAGTTGCGATGAACCTTTTCAAGCAAAATTGAGGACGGTATGTGATTTGATTTTACTGTAACTAAATGTTTTTGATTTGGTACAGAATTTTTTATTTAATTATTTGAGATTTTCTGAAATCGACTTCCGCTGCAATAAATGCTATCTTGGTTAGTAAACTAAAGTCGATTGCAATAATTTATATTTTCTTTCTAGAAGTTCCTTCGTACACACCACCATTAGCAATTTTTAGATGTAAGAAGATACCCATCAAAAACATAAATGTGAAATGAGAGCCAAGTTCAATATTGTGATATATGCCTTGGTTTTTGACTTCAACGACAAATGAAGTGAGATCTAAATGGGTGCCAAGTTCAATCCAATTGATTTATCCTGAAATTTATTTATAACTACATAAAATATAATTTCTTTTTATAAATTAGGCTAATATATTGTAGCCTAAGGTCTGACTTGGCTAGTTCTCATAAACGAATTATTATGTTGGATGGCTAGTTTCTACCAGCAAGCCAAATTTTCGGAATAATAAAATAAGAACCGACCAGTAATAGGTTTAGAACTTGCGAAGGCCAGTCAGTGATAAAAATGACGATTTCTGGACATAAATATCTAAATAACCGTTTGAGATGTGTTTATGAAATTTGGAGCACATATGTATCTTGCAAGTTTCAATATATGAGCCAAAGAACAATGGCGAGATTGGACCCACATTATTTATAAATTAACGAAGTGTCGTTCACTTGCAAGTTATGATTAAATAAAAGTAAAAGTTTGTTAGAGAATTATATAAAAAATATTGAGTCCCTAGATGATGGGAATGAAAAGTTGAAAAATATAATTATTTACTAAAAAATAGTCATCATGCAGTTATGAAACGCACCGTGTTTCGTATTCATTCCAATCTAATCATTACATGACTTACGTTTTTACATTTGCAGACGTTTAGGCTTGTCAGTTTTTTCTTTTTAATAATCAAAACTTGTTAATTATAAGAAAAAAACACTTAAGTCAATATTAAAAATGCATTCACATTTTTAAATACAAAAAGTACAATATTATAATTATCACGATTATTTGTAATATCGTAAAACGGAACGTAATGCTGACAAATGCGGGTTGGCTGTCAGTGTCATTATCAATAAGTGTTATTCCATTGTTTGTTTTCAACGGCTAACGTGGGATTTAATTACTTTCTGTGCGATATTGTGGATTCTTTACGACTTGGCTTTACCTTTGGACTGACTATTCTGCATACCGACTTAGACAACCGCTTTTACCTTTGGATTCCGATTTGCTAGTGGTTTGGACTTAGTTATCCGTTAAAATGCGTTGTGTGAATTGTAAATTGCGCATTGCCCGATTACGGAGACATCGTTTGTCCGACGAAAGTGCTCAGGTAGTTGAGAGAGTTCAGAGATGGGTTTATCCGCGTGATGTAAGTATACCTGCACATAAATTGATACTGAAACTCATTTATTTCTGTATCATCCCGTGGCGTGGTTTTCTTTCCGTTTGATTGCAAGACTCGCCCCCTATTACATGGAACTTAAAAACATAATAACCGTCACCCACAGGATGTTAAGAAGTAGTCACATTCTTAATTTTTAACCACTCTGTTATGATTATAACATTGACTCGGTGTATTTAATAACTCTAAAATATTGGTTATCATTATTTTTAGATGACCGCAGATGACTGTATTTGTCATTCCTGTTGGGAGTTGATAAATCACAACCCAAATGAAGATCCTGAACAAAACACCCGACAGCAACTTGGCCATCGCAATGTGTGTGCTGGGTGTGGAAGATCTATTTTGAGAAGCAGGAGCAGACTGGTCCTTAGACCAGAGATGTCTGAAAGAGAAATACAAATAGGAAACATTGTGTCTGGATGGATAAGACCGCGTGAGGTTGGTAATAAAAAAACAATTCCTTAATAATAATCATGTACATTTTCTGTAGATCTGTATTCATTATTTTTGTGATTTTTTTGAAAACTTTTTTGTTATATTGTTTCAGTTAACCAACAGTGATGAAATCTGTGTGCCTTGCTATTTACGTGCACAGAGAGTGCTTGATAGCTCTCACAGAAGTTCTGCCCCTGTTGCACCTTCCACATCTATTTTAAGAGATAGTACACAGCCTGTATCTTCGCAACAGATGGAGCAAGTCGTAGAGGTTATTCCGTCGACATCTGGACATTCATTGAATGAAACCACTGCTGGACAAACATTGCCCACAACACAATCAGCTGTCACGTTAGAAATTGAAGAGGTTGATCCATCAATCACCAGACCTCCGTTGCAGGTAACATCTGCTCAACAAATTATGTTGCCTACATTAAGAAGAGCAGCTGATACAGCACGACGATGCTTGTTTTTAGAGTGTAATGACAGTGAAAAACGACATGTGCCTGATGGACTGAGGAAACAAATTATTAAAGATTTCAATTTTTATATACCCAGAAATGCCAGAATTTGCAATTTTCACTTAGGTGCCAACTTATTTTATGAATTGTATGCTGACGAAAATGCAATTTCAACATTTACTGCTGCACACATAGAAGAAATAGTGTATTTACTAGCAGATGATTCAAAATTGGATTTTCAGAATCCTGAAAGTATTGATGACCATCTTTTTAAGTATTGGTTTGGACGGACAAAAGATGAATATAATGAAATTCTAATAGAAGTACCGCAATTAAACAACCATAAAATGAAAATTGGTTTTAGTGCATTTCTGTGTAAAATGCGAACTGGAGATAGTGATGAAAGAATCTCAGCATTATTTCAAATACCCAGACGAACGCTTGAAGAATATATGAAGCAGGCACGAGAAATCCTTTGCCAGGACTATGTGCCTAAACATTTGGGATGGGCTCACAAGCCCAGGGAAGAATTTGTTGCCAGAAATTCTTTGCTTGCTGAGCATCTTTTTGGCAATCCTGGAGCACCTACCGAAGAAAAACGTTTAATTGCCATTGCTGATGGCACATATTTAAGCACTCAAAAGAGTAGTAACTATTTATTTCAAAAAGAAACATATTCCCTTCACAAATATTATAATTTGGTTAAACCATTTCTTATAGTTTGCTGCGATGGTTACATTATAGAGGCAGTGGGTCCGTATGCAGCCACCAAAAATGATGCTTCTATCATAAATGACCTAATGTCAGAGCGAGGTGCCTTTACGGATTTGTTTAGGGAAGATGATGTTTTTATTTTAGACCGTGGTTTTAGAGACTGTGCAGACAACATGGCAGCTAAAGGTTTCTTAGTGCATATGCCCGAAACAATTTCGACAGGAGAAAGGCAACTTTCGACTCTCCAAGCCAATATCTCCAGATGTGTGACAATGAATAGATGGGTGGTTGAAGCTGTCAATGGAAGGTTCAGTAGGGATTTTAAAATATTCCGTGAAGATTATTTAAATAAAAGGTGCCCTCATATTATGCAAGACTTTTCCATTGCTGCTGCCTTATTGAACCATTTTGCTGTTCAATTCAGGGAACGAACAAATGTCCATGAGGTCATTCAGACAATAGAAGCAAAAATATTTGAAAACAATGAACTTGCTCAAATTGTTCAACTTCATAACTTAAATATGAGACATACAATATTCGAAAATGTTACACATACAAACATAGAATTCCCTGAATTAACAACAGATGACCTGGAACTAATTGCTCTGGGCACATACCAAATAAAACAAGCAAAATCATATGTAGGAGAGCACCTTAGAGCCCACGGAATGTATGCTTTAGAAGTTTGCCAAGATAACACACCTCTAGAAGGGATATTTAATGACAGTCAACCATTTATTCTACGTGGCCGAATTAAATCTAGGCATATAGGAAGAAAGTCATATTTTACATACATCGCAGTTGATAGAAGGCTGGAGGGGCGAAGTGCCATTTTAGGATATTATTGTTATTGTCCAGTAGGGACACGGACAGTAGGCTGTTGCTCTCATATAATGAGCATATTGTGGTACATGGGTTATGCCAGACACCAAACCCATGTTTCTGCACCAGCTTCGTTCTTAGATAATCTTTTAATTAGATAAATAATGTTTAAAGGTTATCTAGGAATGAACACTAACAAGTTAAAATGAAGATACAATGATTGTGTCTGTATTTATTATAATCATCATCATCCTCCTACCCTTATCCAATGTTTTATCACAACCTCTGTTTTATGATCACAAACAAAATAAATGATTTTTATATAAAGATCGTTTAATTCAACAAACCTCTTGTTTAAAAGTCTAACCATACAATAGCCTATAAAATAGCGTCTTCATTAAACTGATTTTCATAGTGAGAGTTCCAGATCTATGTGTGTCATATAAGTAGGATGGCTAGATATTTATTCCTAATACGCCAGCCACAAATCAAGCTACACATTTCCAGTATAAGCTGACTTTTCATTGTACGAAAAAAGTACACAATGCGAGCTCAGCTAAAACTGGAAATGTATAGGTTGATATGTAGCCGTGTGTACCTACACTTCGTTTTCGACAACTTCGTTGGTCTAGTAATCGTAAGCACGACTGCTGAACGTAGGGTCCTGAGTTCGATTCCCAAGTCAGGCAAGGTGTTGAGTTTATTTTTAATGGAAATTCTCAGTATCAGCCCGAAGTCTGAATTTATTCTCAGTTAGTGACAGTTGCCTCACCCCCCTTTTATGAGAATTAAACGTATGTGGCTGGCAAAATGTGGGTGTTACGTGTAACAATGCTGCCGAATCCTTCCCACACGCAGATGAGACTTGCCTTTTGAAAGAAGGAATCTTGGTCGCGCCTATGGTAGCCATGCAAATACATATTTTGTAAGATAATTACGCTTCTTTCTGCTTAGAGTTTTTGCCAACAATGATTATAGTTCCGTCCTATATCAATCTAGTCAATGCTAACATATATTTAATATCTCGTTTTGACCAAGTCACTATAGTTCCTAGCTCCCAGACGTATTTTTTATTTTGAGGAGGTAGACCTATACCTGGCCAGAGAGGTGCAGAACCTCGATGGTAGTGTTGGTAATATTTGTATTCAGATTGAACACATTTTTGAAAGTACTTAATAGATGCGGTAGATAACAAATTCGTTTTAGGTTATAATCTTCAACCTTGCATATCTTTTTTCTCCCATCTTCTACGACTTACTGTCCATTTACTTTTTTGCTAGTTTTATATAGTTCTACAACTAGGTATAAGTATCCACACTGTACGCTACTCCTATCAGTGGGTCCCATTGTACATGCAATCTCGCCATCCTCCTTTGACACGTTTATGTGAAATAGTTTTTGAGTTATGAGGAGGTCAAAAGTGGTTCTAAATGGTTCGTGTAATATTACACACGGTGCTGCTCGCCAGTTTTATTACTTGAACTTGGCTTGAAACGCTACCGCGTGTCTAGATCCTGTCCAATACACAAGATTAAAATATCCGCTGAATATCGTCATCTCTCAGTTTCTCACAGTTATCGAGTCTATTAAAATGCAAATGTGAACCTGTGTCACTACGCCATGGGATCTGGAGGCAAAGGTCCTCGCCCACATGTGGGAGTGGCGCGAAGAGGTGAAACGCCGGGGCGAAACGCCGCGGCGAAACTCCACTGCCGCGACAAATCACGGCACGGCAGACAGAGCTCTGGCAGGATCTCATGGCAACATGGCGGGGACGATTGTCGCAACCCAGCGCTGGGCACGCCACAATTGCGGCGGTAAGTCCCCTCTTTGAAGAGTGGATAGAGAGGCGCCATGGCGTCCTCACCATGCGCCTGACACAGGTTCTCACCAGGCATGGATGCTTCGGTGGGTTCCTGTTCAGGATAAAGCGGGAGGAAACGCCCAGGTGTTTCCATTGCGAGGATCATCTGGAAGACACGGTGGAGCATACGGTGGAGGTGTGCCTGGGCGGAGCACCGCCGTGTCCTCGTGGAGGTGATCGGCGGCGGCAACCTCTCGCTTCTGGCCCTGGTGCGAGCCATGGTATGGAGCGAGAGGGCATGGGAAGCCGCCACCTCCTTCTGCGAAGCAGTAATGCTCGCAAAGGAGGAGGCGGGGCGTGTGAGAGAGTGGCAGTATCTGCGCCCTCACGTCCCTAGCCGCCGCAGGAGGAGACGCCCCGGGCGTCTGGAGTCGATAGCTGACTCCCGGCCACCGCAGGCGCGAGCGGCGACCAATGCCGCCCGGTAAGGACCAGGCTCGGGTCGACGGCGCGTAGTGTTCCATGCGCGCCTCAAAGAGATGTCAGCAGCACTGAAGGGGTCTGCTAGGACCGATGTTTGACGGGGTCGCGAGATTGTTCGAAAGAGATACCGTGACCCTGGCACATGGGCAACTGAATAAACAGGGGTGGGTTTTAGTCAGTAAAAGTCTGACACTCCACCCGGAGCGGGAAAAGTCATTTGATGATTTCCCATCCAAAAAAAAAAAACTTGTGCCACTAAGCGATCGACAACTTTATGAAGCGTGACTTTTATTTCTTAATTGAGTACACTTTCATTTTGTTTTAGGTTTAAAGAATCTTTTTTTCTCATAAGACCATGATACAGTTCACTTAAATGAGATTTAACATTTAAAATTAATAATCGTCGTCTATTGACGAAGCATGCAGGTGTAGAGTAAGTAGGTATAACTATAACAACGGACGAGATTAACATGAAACAATGCAAAAATGTAGGTACTTAAATATAAATAAAAACTTTTTAACAAAAAATTAAACCACTGAAAAAACTGAAAAGCAAAAAACAATAAACCTTAAAATTATGAGTCAGCGCTTTGAGTGATCTTTGTTCATTGATTTTCAGCGCCGACTCAAAATTTTAAGGTTTATTGTTTTTTGCTTTTCAGTTTTTTCGGCGGTTTAATTTTTTGTTAAAAAGTTTTTATTTTATATTTTTTTGTAGCTTTAATGTACTAATAATACTTGGCAAGATATACTCTACCTAATGAAAAAAGAATCATCAAAATCGGACTACTTTGTATAAAGTTATTCGTGGTTATACATTACAATCAGTGAGTGAACAATCAATCATCCCCTGTTTTCTAACCCTTAGAGTTTGATTTTGTTTTCCAAATTTATATTGGACCACCTTCGATGTATACCCTTTCCAATAAAAAAAGAATTATCACAATCGGACTACTATGTAAAAAGTTATGCGTGGTCATACATTAAAAAAAAAAAATACGCGTCGAATTGATAACCTCCTCCGTTTTTTTTCGTCGGTTAAAAAGTTAATACAGCTAGCCAATTTGACACCAAGGTACCCTCATACGTACGTTTTAAATCATTTAAACGATTGAAACTCGTTATGTAAGAAAGATTTACGGACACAGATAATGAATCGATAGAAATAATTTATTTATCTTTTCTGCAAACAAATTATTTTGTTACACATTATAAAACAGTAATATGATGGCTAACAAATCAACATTTGCAAATACAGCGCTGCAGGGTATTGCTATGTGACGTCACACGTCGTTAGGTTCTCTCGCATATTGCCCGGATTCGTATTATGAACTCACACAGCGTGTTAGTCTTGGGAAATAGAGAAATGTATATGAACGGGGAACTAACTTATGGTGATAATTTTGTATTCAATATTATTATGAAATCTAATCGTTAATGGTACGGTAACAAGGTAGATAATATAGACATCATCATGATCTGACTAACCTTTTCCCTATTATGTTGGAATCGGTTTCCAGTCTTACCCGTATGACATGGAGCGGATGCCTTATCTGATCTCTGCAACCCAGTTAATCGATATCATGATAAGGCTGGTTGACCCCTTGGTAAGGGTGGTTGTCAAACGTTCGGGCTTCTGACGACCCGTAACGAATGTCAAAGAACTACGACTGACAGCCGGGACAAACGGCTGAACGTGCTTTTCGAGGTATGGGTATGTAAAGATGGTCACACATCTATCGACCTACCGCAGCAAGCGTAGCTTAATCTGATCGATCGACCCGTGTGGTTGTTAGATAAATAACATAAAAATGAGATAGGAGATAGGGAAGGTTCAAAGTTAAATGCACAAATATACTTTGTTCGAGTACCTACCTCCTGCCTACGACGCAGCTACGTCTCTAATATTGGTGAATATTGCTTTCGTAATAAATATTCGTCGTGTAATGAAGACAACATTTCTGTACCGTATCAAATTCAAAGAGATGGTTTAAAACCACTAAACAATATCATGTTTGTGTGAGTGTAATATTTTGTTTTGTGCGTAAATGTCACGCAGTCGTTATTCAGGAAAGTGCTACGTAAGTCGAATAAAAATATGACTCAGTTAGTGCAAGTGCGAAATATTTAAAAGAATACGATCAATTTGGTTTTGCATATGAACTGAAGCCAGTGTCAACGGGATAGATTACGTACACAGACACATTTACTCACACAAACAATCGTTACAATTACACGCCAACAAAGAAAGAGACAGAATAATGCACAAAGGTGGCGTGCGACCAAGATGGAGCATCACCGCTCTTCGTATTACTTCGTTAGAAACGCACGTCACGCCGAGCGACGACGGCGACGCGGCGCCCTGTTCTAGCCGAACGTGTCGCACACTAACGCATTGTATGTTTCTATCCCGCTCTACAAAATGGCGATCAAAATCGAACGGGTACAAATTTATTTAATCAAATCTTTAAAAAATAATAAGAAAAATGTACTTACGAGTGAAATGTGATGCCGAGTGATTTATTTTTTCTTTTAGAATGGTTCATGCACCCAGTGAAGGCACACGAAGGCATTGTTTTTCTTTTTAGTGTTTTACTAGCGTATTGAAATATACACGCACGCACGTCTCAATCGAAAGCTACTCGTATTGCGACTGAGAACAAATTAGGCCACGGGGCCTAATTTATGTGGTCCATGCGCTATCGTCTAGTGACACATCTTCCGCTAGTTTTATTTTAATCAAAGTTGGCAACAAACCTAAAGGAAATCTTTACAAGTAAAAATCGTTGACTTGTCAAACTAATACCTACTAATACTAATTCCTTCACATCTTATCGACAGCCTTTTTATTTTTCGAGCCTGTCATTTTTGAACTTCAACGAGCGTGTTTGTTGTTTAATCCCCAGTTTAGCTAACTGCCAAGAGTGTCATTAAAAAATGTGCAGCAATACAAACACCATTACCGCATGTTTTTTTTTTCTCAAATTTCTTAATGAATGAAGATGCTGAATTATCTGTTTAAGATAATGTTTAGCATACGAGATCGAGGCGTATAATAGCAATCAATTAGGCATTCTAGAGGTTGTAGCCATGGCAACAAAAACAAATGAACGATGGTTTGAACATTTGAAAATCGAATACGTGCGGTTTCAAGCCAGTTTTTTTTTTCACTTAAAGCGTTTTATTTCGCCTCTTTTCTCGTTCAAGTAACTGTAGTTATAGGCTTGTAAAGTTTTTTTAAGTTATTTCCGGAAAATCGGACAAAGTTATTGATAACGGCAATCGTTGCAGGTCAGTCCTGTTTATAAGCACAACAGTCACGATCCGCACCCGAGCAGCAGTAATGAATTAAATCAACTAATAAATTTGACGCAGAACTTTCCTCGTCTGCTGAGCATTGAGAGCTTATCAATAAGAATGACACTTCATTCGTTAGTCTCCTTGACTTCAATAGTTTCCTATAGCTATACATTTAAATTGGATTCTCGTAACGGAGGAATGTAAAAAACTCACGTTGTGTTCCCTAGTTAATATTTAATGGTAATTAACATTGTTGGTGGAAATTCAGTCAGCGTGAAACTACATCTGTACAAAGAGGTTTTGTTTACAGGCTCGTTTGGTATTATTTTCCCAATGGCCTCATAGGTACACACTGGCTTTCCCCTGAGGTTAGAATTTGATAAATAATTTGCTAATCACTCAGTGCGTACAATATTCAGTCAGTTTTCTGGTGTGGGCAAACCTGTCTTTAATTATGAAGCTTTAAGTGTACGGACGGACGGCTGGAGTAATTGCCCAGGGGTAAACCCGTTTAATTATCATAAGAAAATACATTCCCAGCGTATAATTGAATACAGTCAAGTATGTCGTAGTTCAAAGAGACTTAGTATGTACAAATAGGCGATATAATGACAAACCTTTTTGGCCGTCGACTTCTGCAGATTAACTTTACCTTTATTAAAACGACAATATTGAGCGGGCCCAGTCAAAGCGCTAAACTTTTTCGATCCAGACTTTGATGCAGATGAAGCGGAATGCCTCATGTTCTAGTATATCTGAGGGTATATTGCGGCCCGGGGGCACACCGGCGCGGCTCGTCGCAACAAGTACCAACGTCGCGGTGACAGCACATGGTGTGACCCCGGGAATTTACGACCTGGATTTTGTGATATGGAATTCCTACTGCTCTATTTTTCAAGTTTTTCTTTGCAATTTGCAGTACTTATACGAATACGTTGGTACTTTTACCAGATTGTTTTTTTTTTATTCCCCAAGGGCTTTATAATTTTCAGCTGTGTTTTCTTTGTTACACACGAATTCAGGACAAAAGGTCGCCATAAAAGAAAGGTCAGAGATACTACGTACTAAGCTCACAGCTTTGAGTAAATTTTGCTTGTACTAAATACCTGGCCAGGTTTGTGAAGGTACCAACGGATTACCTATTGTAATCTCACCTTACTTTTTAAGCAGTAACTTTTAGAAAGATAATGAAATAACTGTAGGGAGAGTAATAAATAATGTTTTGTTTATTCTGCTGGTCTCAGATTATATCCTACTTGAAAGTATTTGCTCCCGGGAGAGGTCCAATAACGGACGCGGTGCGGCAGTCTATTAGCGTCGCGTCGTCGGTTTGAATATTTAATTATTTTTAAAAAGTTCGTCTTGCATGGTGAAACAAAGTGGGTGAATATTTGCACGTTCTCCATTCTTTACGGATAACATCATAACATTTGTATCGAAGTCAATAGTGACCACCATGGTCTAAATCGCTATATGAACATTTTTAAATCTTTCACGGCTCAAATATGTTGATGAGGTGAGATTGCTCGCTTTAAAGCGAGACAAAATATTTTGCGCGAATAGTAAGTCCCGCTTGCTTCTCGACTGCCAGTACAGATTATTTAAATTTTCTACAAAAATATCTAACGCTAGGTTTTCAACAGCAAAGGCATGCTATACCAGCCGGGATATATATGTGAATTTTATTAAAAAAAACTGCTTGTAGCACGTTCAAACACGTTCCTAGAATATACATTCCTACATGAGACAACCTGGTGAAGGCCGCAGGAATAAGTTGGATGCGAGAAGCACAGAATAGGTCGAAGTGGCGGTGCTTGGGGGAGGCCTATGACCAGCAGTGGACGTCTTTCGGCTGAAATGATGACATGAGACAAACCCGGCAAGCCTAAAACCGATAGGATTTTATCATCACAGTTTATTTTATTTTTTAAAATAAAAAATATTATAGGTTTTTCTTGTAGGACTAAATAACAGGTCGGTGAGGAAGCCTAAAAAAATTATTGGAATTTTTGTATACATTGTATAATAGACAGTGGGTATTTTGTTCTAAGTTTGGAAGATATTTTTAATTATCACACCAATGATATTTCTTAAACATAGCAAACACACGCACTTACACACACATAAACAGTATGACATAATATTACACGTAATATGTTTATTACAGGGAAATGCGGCGGCGAGCAATGGGTAGCTCGCCGCCCGGTAAGGACCAGGCTCGGGTCGACGGCGCGTAGTGTTCCACGCGCGCCTCAAAGAGTTGTCAGCAGCACTGAAGGGGTCTGCTAGGACCGAAGCCTGCCAGGGTCCCGAGATTGTTCGAAAGAGATACCGTGACCCTGGCACATGGGCAACTGAAGGAACACGGGTGGGTTTTAGTCAGTAAAAGTCTAACACGCCCTGTCGCTCCGCCCAGAGCGGGAGAAGTCATTTGATGATTTTCCATCCAAAAAAAAAAAGCCAATTGACGTGCAACGTCGGAGGTGTAATAGCCCTGCGAACAGCGAGGACCTAATGATCTTAGATGGGACAGACAATTGCCTAGCAACAGATTCAATTCCTTCAGTAGTCATTACAGATAAGCTGTGCATACGACATCATGAAGGCCATTTGGTGTAGATCTTGGTAGCGAAATTTGATATCAGATTATGTACACAAATATGTCACCAGGCAAAAACTACTTAAAATCCTAACTTATATTATAAACGCGAAAGTATGTTTATTTATTTGTAACGCTTTCACGCTAGAACTTTTTTACGAAATTGGATAAAGATTGGCACACAGATAGACCATGACCTGGTTAAGAAAAACTTTTTTACAAAAAATAAAAAAAAAACCGACTTCCTCAAAAACACTCTCGTCTTATGATCTGTATTTGAGTTTTTTGCCACCGACTTCCGAAATAAAAGTTATTTTTTACTTTCTAGTGTTTTTGAGGAAGTCGGTTTTTTTTTGTAAATTTTTTACTTTTTAGTTATGGTATCTAGCCCGCACTAATTCCTATACCACTAATCGCCAGGTGAAATTTAATACTTTACTACTGCTGTTAATCGTTGAGGAATTCCCTCGACTGTCTGTCTATGGTCTCCATCATCAGACCTGTAATGATACTTATAAGCCTTATGGGAGCTTTCTCATCAATAGAAGTGAATTAAGTTCAAACACCAGGTAATTGCTGTAAATCGTTGAGGAGTTCCCTCGATTGTCTTTCGGCTCGATCATCAGATTAACTCCGGACCTTAACCGTACGAGGAGGTGGTATTAAAAATGTAACGCATGTCTACTTAGTCGACGAGGCTTAACTAGGTTTAGATGAGCTATAAGAGGCTACAAACGGGAGCAGGTGCGGCACATGGTGAAAAATGCATGTTGTTCTTAGCGACGCGCGGACGTTGGATAAACTTTAGTGTCGGAAGTGTCATACAGCATGGACATTGCGATTGTTTTATTCAGAACTGTAGGGATTTGAGTGTTTGAATATCAAAACTTCTGATTTGACCAGTAATAGGTTAGTAGAAATAGGGTGTCGTCGTATACAATCTTGATAATAGATAACTACTCGGAGCTTATACCCGGGACTTCGTTCACATGAAAATTCTTGTAATTGTTGTCTCAATATGTTTGTAGATATTGAATAAATACTGTAGTATCTATTCATTAGCCTTGAACCACAGAGTTCGAGACTATGGGTGACATAGTTATAATATTCACTATTCACCTAGCAACCAACTATGAAAAATGAAATGTCCTTATTATATAGTCTTGTTTATGATCGCGGTACGAGAATTCCCTATTCACTATGTATTGGAATTTCCCTACGCCATCGAATCAGAAATGAAGAGATCCGTAGGAGAACCAAGATAACCGACATAGCCCGAAGAATTGCTAAACTTAAATGGCTGTGGGCAACATTGCTCGCAGAAGATATAGCTGATGGGGCCGAAAGATTGGCTGGAAGACGTAGAGTTGGAAGGCCTCCCACAAGGTGGACCTATGAACTTGTGAAGGCCGCAGTAATCCGCTGAATGCGGGAAGCACAAAACCGGTAGAACTATGTGGAGCTTGAGGGAGGCCTATGTCCAGCAGTGGACGTCTTTCGCTGAGATGATGATACTAGAATTAACAATCAGGCTAATGTAAGAACATAACCTAGAAAAAAAAATATCAACTGACAAACTACATATTACACATCACGCTCCTGCACATTATAATAATACTCTGACCTCATTATACTGCTCAACGTTTTTCTTATCGTTGTTAAAATTACCATGTACTAATACGAAATGCGGTTAAACGTTAGAATTTCGAAAAGTTTTCAGTAGCGATATTAAATAATTTCTAAGAATGATTGAATCTAGTTTTTAAAATAAGTTACTGAGGTTCTACGACACATTTTTTTTAAATCTTGTCGTGTGTTCCTCTAAGTATAGCTTAGGCCGCGGCTCAGGGACGCAAGTTGAATCGCTACGAGTTGCTTGAGGCGGCCGGAGATCACAAAGACGACACGCGCCCCGGAAAAGGCTTTTTTATCACAATCATATTTTTAACTTTGTACTACGTAAGTGGGGCTTGTATAAATGCTACTTTGTAGACACTTGAGGTCAGTGCAAGAGGTCAAAAACTATAGTGTTTGTAGGACGGAGTTGGTCGTCTTCTCGACATAGTTTAGGGCTAAATAGGTAAGACTCAGAGCGACTGTCATGGTCTTAACATTATATTTAATGTATCACTTAACAACATAATATTACTACAACGGTGGAACATTACATAGCATGAGGTTCTCTCAAGGGAGTACACACAGTACTATGTACATAGATAAAGGCCATTTGAACCATTACGTAACAAGCTAACGGGTTGAACTGACGACTTAATCCTCACAAGCTGCCTTAGTGCTAATGTAAATGTTGTTAATTATAGTTTAAACGGGTACTTTCATTTGTACTTTGCGCCTTCGCTACGGCGTAGGTTTGCACCGACGACGCTACGTGCTACGCAGCTACGTTGCTACGCTGTAGTAAAACAGACATCGTAAACAGCGACAACTCAATTATTTTTTTTCATCGGGTGTATTTGAATCGAAATTAAATGAAGAAATATAACAAATTAGTTCAACCAACTTTTTAAAAATCATAGCAGGATCCAGATAAGATCATGCATTATGTAACAACAAGTTTACTTGTAGCAAAACATTCTCAAACCTCGCGAATCTCTTACAGGTTCTTGGAATATAGCGCCTACTTTGTATAATGTTCTGGTTTAGCAAGGGTTTATTTGATAGACGGTTGGTTTTTGTTCTAACCTAAATGAATGTTTCATCATCTGTCTAGCCTTTTTACAACTATGCTGGGATGGGCTTTCGGTCTAACCGACTATCAGTATTTTACATAAAACTTATTTGATTTCCTCAACCCAGGTATTGGGTAATAGGATACCCCTTGGTAAGAATGGTGTCAGACTTTCGGGCTTCTGACGACCCGGAACGACCGTCAAAGATCCATGAATGAGAGCCGGGACCTACGGCTTAACGAGTTTCTCTAAGACAGAGGAGTCTTGGTGTGTAAAAGTCGCCCATCACCTCGGCAAACGTAGCTTAACAAACAAATATTAACAAGATCAATATTTTTCACTCCTCGATTGTCAGAACAAGCAGTTTCTTAAAGTTCTAATAAGAGTCACTGAAATTACACAATAGTAAAAACATTTCACCTTTTGGGTAGAACCGTTTTAAAAACCCATTCGCTACAGAACGTTTTATCGCGCGGAAATAATGTATTCCATTTGTAAACGATTTTTAACAAGAATATTAAAACTGCTTTCTTGAATAAATCATTCGACCGAGATTTTTTCTCAATTATACCGGGTAACATTTTATAACGTCTTGAAAAAAAATGGGTGTAATAGGTGAACGAAGTAGAAGCCTTTGGCATAGAAATTTTTATTATTTGTATTTTTGAATAACATGTAATGAAATTGATCTAGCAATAAATACTACACATTTAAAGTAACATTTTCATACTAGAACAACAAAAACAGAAATTTGGAAAAAAAGAAAAAAAAAACAATTAAAATCTATCGAAAATCAAATCATACGCACCCTACTCAATGCGCGGCATGTATCGATGACTTCGTAGCGCGATCCTACCTTTTAAAGCCGGCCGATAGGCGGCTTCATTGATCTTTCGCAGACGCACGAGCCGCACACGCATCCTCGTCGGCCCGCGTCCTGCACTCCTTTAGTCACCTGCAATGAATCTGAAGGCCTTCCTGACTTCTATTCTAGTTACACAACACACCATATGAAGGTCGATACGGTAAAAAATGTCATCCGGTATATCTTGTTTAAATCAAACAAAGCCAAATTAGAATAAGGGTTTTCTTAAATATCTGATTACAAGGCGTAGTAATTGTATAGTTGTCTGGGAGGTAGTTAGGAATTACAAAAGCAAATGGGGTGGTAAGCAATAGAAATAGAAAATATTTATTGTCCAGGTAATACAGTAAGAAATCATAGATTAACATCAAGTTGAGACGACATGAGTAGCATAAATATTAACTACAGCTAGCAACAGTAAATTATTTGCCAGTGTACCCGAAACTAGACACGTAGTCTGTATCTTGGGGCTCAGGATATGAATTCCAGAGTGGAGACTAGTGGAGGCACTTGATGGACAGCGACTTGGTATTATTGCTTGACATAACGCGCAATGTGTTGTGACTATCCGACATAGGTTCAAAATGCTTTAAATATTTATAGATATTTCTATTCTTGAGTAATCTAGTGGGTAAATTCTATATGAAAGCAAAGACTTTCAAGCAGCTACTGTAACAGTAAACTAAACCATCTAAGTGCTCATTTACACGAGTGACAGGCGTCAATGTCAGAGCCAACTGCAGCAATAGATAGGGGTCGACGGCTGCCGGCGACTTGTATGCACATTAACTACAACATCTACAATTTATTAACACAAACTTTTTAATCATTTAGGCGAAAAACTCCATAAAATGTACCCAAAAATAAATAAACTGAAAACAAAGTAATTTCTTGAGTAAGTGACTCTTACAGGCGAGGAACCAGTGAGTCTTGCAGGTAAGTTATTTCTTCCTAAAAACAAGTTATGTACCTGATGGGAGCGGAATTATGCAAATCAGGGTGTTACAGATGTGACGCAATGGCGCATCTATTGTGTGAAAAATGATATAGCTATAGAGGAAGAAATTATATGCCCATCGAGATGAAAACTATACGCAATAGTTTCGGAGTCCTGTCAGTTTACCAAAAATTAATTTACAAAGTTTTAATTGACAAGCAACGATTGGCAATAACACGATTTGCCAACATTTTACAACAACAAGTTTGTCAAATAATTCACTTAAAAAATAATTATTCGATAAACTTTTTTTATGATAACTTATTATTTGACAAACAATTTTTTTTTTCATTTTACACGTATCTCATAAAACAACTCCCGGCCACCGTAGGCGCGAGCTTGCGGGCGGTGAGCAATGGGTAGCTCGCCGCCCGGTAAGGACCAGGCTCGGGTCGACGGCGCGTAGTGTTCCACGCGCGCCTCAAAGAGATGTCAGCAGCAATGAAGGGGTCTGCTAGGACCGACGCCTGCCAGGGTCGCGAGATTGTTCGAAAGAGATACCGTGACCCTGGCACATGGGCAACTGAAGGAACACGGGTGGGTTTTAGTCAGTAAAAGTCTGACACGCCCTCCCGCTCCGCCCAGAGCGGGAGAAGTCATTTGATGATTTCCCATCCAAAAAAAAAAAAAAAAGGTTACAGACATCATTGTAGCCCTGGCTCTTGTACTAGGAATTCCTGTATCACATTCTTGCATCGTTGTTTACATAAATTAACTTACGCCTATTATTGTAACCGCACATTATTCGTACTGGGTTTGTGGCAACATTGCTGAATTTCATTATTGCATTTGTTTATCTCTTTACAATCAGTAATAACTTTACTTTATCCACATTTCACGTCATTTAGGTGTCCCATCGATTGCGATAAGTCGTATCTCAAACTGTGACAAAGGAAAGATGAACAAAAATATTCTTACTATTATTTCCTGCTAATATCACCGACAACTGCATATATATATTGTATAACAAATTCTCCAGTCATTGACAATAATAATAAAACACGTAACTCAACAGGAGTTTATTCAAATAAGTAAATGTTGTTTTAAGGAAAAGAAAAGCTATTATATTCATATATAGTCGGATTCAGAAAAACTAAAACTAGCCACTAACTAGCTATTTACGACCAGAACAAATACGTACCAGTTAGAAAAAAAAAGACTTTTCAAAGTTCGTCATAATAGTCACCAAAAATCTTTAAATCAGTATTGTTAATATACTAATGAATCACAGTCTGATATGAGCAACCAATTCATAAAAATTTTGACTTTCAGTATATTAACTTTAGAATTTAAAATCAAGCAAAAGCCAGATATAATACAATCGAATTCCGACTGACGCCTCAAAGCTAAAAGATTCCTCTAACGTTATTTGTTGAAGATGTTTCCTCCATTTATTGAAATTATTACGTGGCTGACGAATATTTCAAGTGAAATAGAAATGACAGGATCTGACAAAAGAATGAAAATAAATTCTTTAAAGAAGAATATCGTATAAATCTCTGAAACTCGTACATTGGAAAGTAAAATTGTATAAACATAGGTATTATACATATTTGGGAAAGACTTATCACTCGCGAGAGAATCATATGTGAGAATAAAGTATAGCCAAGGAAAACATTTAAGAAAACAAATCAAGCTGATAATTGCGTGAATAAATCCGTTTTGTTTAGATTCCCAGAGCTTTTTTTCCTCATCGTGTCTAAACACACGATTACTAAACGTTCAGTCACGAGGGATTGACGAACGTTTGAACTCAATGGTCGAGTTCACGAAGGTAAACGTTTGTTCACAAACACAAAACGTACTGATACTGGTTCGTGGTGAGGTTTACAATGCAGTGTGGAAGGTGTAATAAATATATGGATGGGAATATATTTAGCTATTGTAGTGTATGTATTGTTTTTATGAAACTAAACTTGAATGAGGTATTTTAGTAGTTTTAGTAGTGTGGTCATTTTCGTAAAATTTGCTGAAAATGAGTCATACTTCAATCAAAGGTCTCCCAGACGTCAGAAGTCGTATTCATTTATAGTGATTGCAAAATACGGTTTATCCTATAAAATAATTTCGGTTGCGTTGTTACCGTTGTACCTGTCAGGGTCGCGAGATTTGTTCAAAAGAGATACCGTGGCCCTGGCACATGGGCAATGGAACACGGGTGGGTTTTAGCCAGTAAAAGTCTGACACGACCTCCCACTCCGCCCAAGAGCGGTAGACGTCATTTGATGATTTCCCACCCACAAAAAAAAAAAACCATTGTATGATATGACAAATATCTCAATATCGTCTACTTCACAGACAAACAAAATTGATGGCCAAACCCACTTTTCCTTAACCAATACAAAAATATACGAGTCCCCTCGGAGTCCCTCTTGAACATAAATTAAGTTGGTGAGCAAATATAATCAATATCATTATACGAAAAACGACTATTGTCAAATTGATGTTATTTGACGCTTTGGTTCTACCTAGTAAGAGTGTCTTAACATTAAACAACATTGACATTAACAAATTAATTTCACTTCTCATTCTTCGTTTAAAATCGAAACAGGTTTAGCATATCGCATACCCAACAGAATCGTCTTTTCTAATATTTTGATCGATTCCAGAAACTTACTGTTCAGTGAACAAAAGATTATTTAAGATGTCTTTCAGTACAAGCAATCCAGAACGGCTTACTGTCAGTAGTTTAGCAGGCACAATACGTCGTATTGATTAAAGTTTGTTGTAGTATTGTATAGATGGTAGTTGGGCATGATGAAATTGTTTTAGTAACAGACTTAATATAAGGTCGCTTTTAGTTTTACATTTGATTTTTCAAAAGTCTCTACTTCTCATACAACACACATTATTTGAACACTAGAGTCCTTATCCATCGGTTTTCATTAGGTGTAATCGTGATCAAGAGCAGGCCAATTTAGCACAAAAAAAAAAAACACTATTTCGATTGTTCGAACCTACGTAAATATTATAGTTCGTTCCCGATCACTTCTTTGTCAGCATCTCTTGAGATATAAAAATGATCCATTCTACTTCCATCTCTAGAGAGTATTGCGCGACTTCAAAAGTATATATATACTGGGTGACTTTTTTTAGCGTCTTGAAAAAAAATGGGGGTAATAGGTGAACGGAGTAGAAGCTTTTGGCATAGAAATTTTGATTATTTTTATTTTTGAATAACATGTAATTAAATGGCAAAAGAAGCATGAAAGTAGAATAAATGCTGTGGAAATGCGTTCCTTGCGAAGCATGTGTGGTGTGACTATGAATGATAGGCTGAGGAATGATGTGATAAGAGAACGGTGTGGTGTAAAAGAAGATGTAGTGACAAAAATTGAAAAAAGTATGCTTAGATGGTTTGGTCATGTTGAGAGGATGAATGAAGGTCGGCTCACAAAAGGTATTTACAAGGCAGATGTGAGTGGAAACACCGGGAGGGGACGCCCTAGGAGGACATATAGGGACCTTATTGGTGATGTTCTTCAGAAAGGTCAGGTGCGTAGTACTCGCAACCGGCGTGTGTGTATGACCAATTGTATGAACCTAAACGAGGCAAAAGAAGTGTGTAGAGATCGTAGCAGGTGGCGTTCCGTGGTTTCTGCCTACCCCCATGGGAAAAAGGCGTGATTCTATGTATGTATGTATGTATGTAATTAAATTGATCTAGCAATAAATACTACACATTTAAAGTAACATTTTCATACTAGAACAACAAAAACAGAAATTTGGAAAAAAAAAACAAAAAAAAATTATTTAAATCTATCGAAACTCAGATCATACGCACCCTACTCAATGCGTGGCATGTATCATTGATTTCGGAGCGCGGTCCTACCCTTTGAAGCCGGCTGATAGGCGGCCTCATTGATCTTCCGCAGGCGCACGAGCCGCACACGCATCCCTGTCCACCCGCGTCCCGCGCTCCTTTAGTCACCTACGATGAATCTGAAGGCCTTCCTGCCTTCTATTCTAGTTACACAACACACCATATGAAGGTCGAGACGGTAAAAAATGTCATCCGGTATATAGAGAATAAATATGCAAAATGCACTCATATTTAAGAATCATCGCAAAGTGTTCTTTTTTGTTCGTGGGTAAAGTATAGCCAGCTGACTTCATTTTACTCTATGTAATAGACAAGTCAACTATAATAATTCTACATCGAGTTCTGCTCCATGCTCACAATGAGAGTTTGTATCAGATCGATGAAAAGCAATATCCATGACGAAAATAATTGCTTTGATTAATTTTACTCGTTGTGTTCTTAATTAGGTTTGACAAGCGGCTCGTGGTCATTATTAATAAGACATTCTACAAATCAATTCCAACCTTTGTCCCGTACAAATATGGTTCAAATTACAGTGTCCTGATATAATTATTATTCCATAATTTACGAGATGATTAAATAAGTGTCGAGTGTGACAAATTTGTCACATATCCGTGCCGAAACTTAGCTAATATCAGACATTATAGATGATATTGTTTAAGGTTATATTCAGCTCTCACAAACGATCTGAGTTATGAGGCCCAAATAAGTATGGAGCAGTACCTGCTTATATCCTCTGTGTTGAACTCTGCGAGATATTGAAGATTTTCCGAAAAGTAGTTTTAGTTAAGGCGGAGTATCGAAATGCGACCTTCGAGAATAGGCTACATTTTAAACAGCAGGATTTTCTCTTGACCCCATTACACTACATGTTTTGTTTGAAAAGTGAACTATGCGGATAGAAGCAAGTGCCATTCCATTGATAAACTTTTATTTATTGCTAATAAAGTCACTGAACAACCCTCAACATAATAGTAATGTTATAGACCCGTGCAGTTTATTTTACTAGCAACACTTATCGTCGATGACGTCACAAGCAAGTGTGAAAAGTTAACAAGAAAGAATCGCATTCATCATCATCATAATCATCATCTCAGCCAACAAACGTCCACTGCTGGACACAGGCTTCCCACAAGCTATGCCAGTTCAACCGGTTCTGTGCTTTCCGCATCCAGCGGATTCCTGCGGCCTTCACAAGTTCATGGGCCCACCTTATGGGAGGGCTTCCAACAGTTCTAACTCCAATTTAGAGTTAATCATTTATAGTAGCCACGTCACAGGGAGTTTATGTGTAATTATATGCATAAAGAGTATTAGTGATTCATTATATCAGTTTGGTAACAGCACCTTCATTGACATCCCAAGTATAGTTTACATTATGCCATCCAATAGTTTTATTCTTAGTATCTATGTTCTAAGTAGGTACTCAGTTAAAATACAGTACACAAATACAGCTCAATCATCATCATCATCATCATTTCAGCCGTAAGACGTCCACTGCTGGACTAAGGTCTCCCCCAATTTGGGGGGCTTTGCCATAATCGCCACGCTTGGCAGGCGGGTTGGCGATCGCATTATGGTAAAGCTCAATGCTCCTGGCTAATTATAAAAATATACCTACGTTCTTTGCAGAACCACATAAATGTAATGAAATATAATAATAGAGACATTACAAAACAAAGCACCCTATTACAGGTCACTCGTTCGTTCTGAACCACATCGTAGCAGATATTACGAAAGGATCACCTAAAAACTGGCCAAGTGCGAGTCGGACTCGCGCACCGAGGGTTCCGTACAAACCTGCAGGTATTCACGGTTTATGCATAAGGTTTATGTTTATGATATATTTTTACACGCTTTATATTAGCTTCACTTGTATGTTTGTATGTTTGTATATTTGTATGTTTGTATATTTGTATATTTGTATGTTTGTTTGTAACCGACTCCTTATAGTGCGATTTTGACCCACTTTAAACGACCAGATTTCATTCAAACTTTGCACACCTGTCAAGGACTGATGACAATGCAATAATTTCATAAATTTGTGCCATTATCCTTGCCAGGGTTACCAGGGCAGCAAAAAAACTGTCACAAACTACGCTGACATACGTCTTAAAATTCGAAATACCCTAAAAAATAGAAAATAAATAATAGTTTAAAAAAACTAAAAAACACGCTTCCATGGAAAACCAAACTAAAAAGTACAAAATAATGGAAAAAAAGCGTGGGGTGCCTGATATCAATAAAAAAATACCTTAAAAGCACCCCACGCTTTTTTTCCATTATTTTGTACTTTTTAGTTTGGTTTTCCATGGAAGCGTGTTTTTTAGTTTTTTTAAACTATTATTTATTTATATTTGAGTTGACTGAATGGAAGGTAAATTGTGGTTTACGATTTATGACGTATAAAAAAAAAACTACGGATTAGATCTCGTTCAAACCAATTTTCGGTGGAAGTTTACATGATAATGTACATCATATATTTTTTTTTAGTTTTATCATTCCCTTATTTTAGAAGTTACGGGGGGGGGGGACACACATTTTACCACTTTGGAAGTTTTCTATTTTTAACCCCCGACGGAAAAAGAGGGGTGTTATAAGTTTGACGTGTCTGTCTGTCTGTCGGTCTGTCTGTGTGTCTGTCTGTCTGTGGCATCATAGCTCCCGAACGGATGAAGCGATTTTTTTTTTTTTTTTTGTATTATAGGTGACTTATGTGCGAGTGTTCTTAGACATGTTTGATGAAAATCGGTCCAGCCGTTTAAAAGTTGTGGGGGGTGAAAGTGGGGAAGAATAACCGAATGTCTACAAATATACTCGAGTGGGGTCTCAAATGAAAGCGCACTGAAAGAGAATATTGATGACTTAATCGAGAATGTTCAAGCTTCGCTTGATGAGAAAATTGGGGGTGGGAAAATTGGGACATGGAAATCCGATTGTCACGTGAGAGTATCAATGACTACATCTCAGTCTTTGCAATTCTGCTAAAGATGATTTGTCATGTGGGTTATTAAATAGTTTTCTTTGGTCGAGCTCACAAACTGCTACACCATCCAAGAAAAAGGCCAAGCCTATGTAGCCTGAAACAGAGTAAAAATACTCTACTTAAGGCTACATAGGCTTGGCCTTTTGCGAAAGTACTTTTACCTAAGTAAACCACAGCTTTTTCAACTGTTGTGCCTTGCAACTTATATGCCGTAATCGCCCAACATAAAATGATAGGAAACATTGTTCTTTCAATATTTCCATATCCTCTAAGACCTTGAAAAGTTACATTATGTGGCCTTATCAGAATCCATCCATTCTCGTCAACACAACTCCGGCCGATAGTGGCATCATCAAATTGAATTGATATTGTTTTTGGAAGCTTCCCATCTTCCTGTTGGCCACGGCGAAGTTCTATGTATTTACAACTTAACAAAATCTACATTATAATAAGTATACCTATAAAAAGTATAAAATAAAAAATTAAATTCAAAATTTAAAAAACCCCCGACACAAAAACCTAAAATATAAAAAAAACTCAATCTTGAAGTACCTAAGTATGTATTAATAATTAAAAAAAAAATACGTCGCGTTGGGGGACCGCTCTGCGAGGGCAGACGTCGTTGACGGTCGTATCCTAAATGCAATATTTAGAAGTCATTTTATAAAAGTTTTCTTCAGTTAGGTAATAGACTATTTGTAAGTAAATTGTTAGGTTTGGAGCGGTCCCCCAACGCGACGTATTTTTTTTTGAATTATTAATACATACTTAGGTACTTCAAGATTGAGTTTTTTTATTATTTTTTACTTTTTAAAGGGATTTTAGGTTTTTGTGTCGGGGGTTTTTTAAATTTTAAATTTAATTTTTTATTATGTGAAAATCTTAATGCGGTTCACAGAATACATCTACTGACCAAGTTTCAACAGCATAGCTCTTATAGTTTCAGAATAAAGTGGCTGTGACATACTCGGACAGACAGACAGACAGACAGACAGACATGACGAATCTATAAGGGTTCCGTTTTTTGCCATTTGGCAACGGAACCCTAAAAATGAATGTGCTTCTATAACCAGTCTAGCAGAAACGTAGTAAAATGCTGAAAACGCCCAAAAGTTTTCATATATTTTACAAACGACGCCATTATAACAGAATCACTGTAATATTCTTCTTTCTGTATTATTATTATATTGAAAGCTACTAAAATCTATGAAATGTCTTTAATAAGTTTTCAACTTTATCGCTACAGCATTAAGTTCAAGATTGATTGGGAAAATTTGACAGTTTCAGCTAGCTTGATGTGCTGGCGTCTGTACAATCAGTCGCGGCAAGATTTTAAACAACGCTTTAGTGTAATAATAATGTAAGGCCATTTATAAACAAAAATATCAAGACCCATAACCGCTACATATCAAACGCACAAGACTTGCGTATTAAAATTTTGTGTCAATAAACCTGCGTTGGGTAAGATACTGCTTAATGTGAAGCAGCATATCAGCTTATATTGTACCCACTGCTGGGACATAGGTCTCCTCTATGTGAGATGGAATTGGCTTTTATCTACCACGCAGGCCCAGTGCGGATAGGTATGTTCGGAACTCATGACAAAGCAAGTCATGGGAAATCAAATTGAACACAAATACTGCGCCCTGTTTGGTAACGGAAACGGTTGACTCTCAGCGTGTTCATGTGTACCAGCGCTACTGATCAGTGACGTCATCTAGGAGACACGCTGTATTCGGTTGATGTGACAGTCCTTGATATAGCTGTAACTCTTCACATAGAGTTACATGATTTAAAAGTGTTTCGCTTGTGTGTTTAATTTCAGACATTTGAATTCGGGTTCTATGTTTCACAATGTTATCAAAGCTCTTTGTGGTACTACAAAGTTTGTTGACTTGCTGTGTTTTCTGACTAAAGCAGATGATTTAGTTATATGGCTCTCGTTTAAACATCCCGACGCATAAATTCGTATAGTATTCTATGATTGCGACTTTTATATCTTCAAATATCGAATGATTAATTTCCCTTTCTTTGTGTGGCTTCAATATTACTCGTGTAACGTTGCTAACATCAATTATGTTACAAGTTACCAATTTAATCTTTGACTTGTTTATCTCTGACTTGATTTGCACTTTGTAAATAAAAAAAATAAAGGTAAATAGGTAGAATGTATGCGAGTCCAATCCCACAAATAAGTTTTATTCAACTTTAAACTGACCTGTAATAACTGACTATAAAACAATTACTCAACTAAACTAAAGGGTTATTGGTATACTGAGCAACTAACAATTTTATTGTAAAGTCACACACGAATGCGAGGCGGCAAGCTTCCTTGCTGGAGTGCCGCCATGGGATTTGGAGGCAAACGTCCTCGCCCACATTTGGGAGTGGCGCGAGGAGGCGAAACTCCGCTGCCGCGACAAATCGCGGCACGGCGGACAGAGCTCCGGTGTGATCTCATGGCGACATGGCGGTTACGATTGTCGCAACCTAGTGCTGGGCACGCCACAATTGCGGCGGTAAGTCCCCTCTTTGAGGAGTGGATAGAGAGGCGTCACGGCGTCCTCACCTTCCGCCTGACGCAGGTTCTCATCGGGCATGGTTGCTTCGGTAGGTTCCTGTTCAGGATAAAGCGGAAGGATACGCCCGGGTGTTTCCATTGTGAGGATCGTCTAGAGGACACAGTGGAGCATATAGTGGAAGTGTGCCCTGCCTGGGCGGAGCACCGCCGTGTCCTCGTGGAGGCGGTCGACGGCGACGACCTCTCGCGTCCGGCCCTGGTGCGAGCCATGGTACGGAGTGAGAGGGCATGGGAAGCCGTCACCTCCTTCTGCGAAGCAGTAATGCTCGCGAAGGAGGAGGCGGGGCGCGTGAGGGAGTGGCAGTCTCTGCGCCCTCACGTCCCTAGCCGCCGCAGGAGGAGATGCCCCGGGCGTCGGGAGTCGATAGCGGACTCCCAGCCACCGTAGGCACGAACTTGCGGGTGGCGAGCAATGGGTAGCTCGCCGCCCGGTAAGGACCCGGCTCGGGTCAACGGCGCGTAGTGTTCCACGCGCGCCTCAAAGAGATGTCAGCAGCACTGAAGGGGTCTGCTAGGACCGATACCTGCCAGGGTCGCGAGATTGTTCGAAAGAGATACCGTGACCCTGGCAAATGGGCAACTGAAGGAACACGGGTGAGTTTTAGTGAGTAAAATTCTGACACGCCCTCCCGCTCCGCCCAGAGCGGGAGAAGTCATTTGATGATTTCCCATCCAAAAAAAAAAAAAGTTACACACGAAAGTTCATAGTCCAGCCATTAACTAACCATGGATCCGCATATAAACCAAATGTTGGTTTGTTTAGGATACCTTTAAAATTTTGTATAGTTAATTAAAGTTTACCACGAGTGTCAAAATTTTTAACCGAGTATCAATGAATCTCTAAGTATATGAGACCCGAACGAAAATTGCTTTTGGAAGCTAAATTATGATCTCTAGGAAACTGGGCTTTAACTAAATCATTACAATGGATTCAAAATCTTATAACTCCTTAAGCTAAACTTGGCCAAAGAATATGTAAAGGACTCAAAATTAAACCAGAGATAAAACAAAACAGTTTAGAGATTTTAATTGTATTCAAAATCAGTACTTTCGATTGTTTTTTATGGAAAGTTGACCTTATCAACAGTAACAAGAAAAGGGTCAATTTTAAAAGCATCACTGAAATAACGATATAGATCTAACATCAAATATTGTGAACAAACCTTTGTCCCGGAAGCAATTTAGGAGAATGAGCCACAACCATTGTGCAAAGATAAACATCAATATCCATTTCGCGGCTCTGATGTGAAATTCCATGTGAGCTTTGGGAGACATTTTGGAAAGACATCCCTTAAAATTTCGCTTATCCGATTACAGTTTATGATACGATAAACAACGAAGAGATATGATGTCATTTGTGTGAATTTTGGTGAACGTCTCATGAGTAGCTCTTCTTTTCTCAGTGAGACTAGAAATACAGGCATGATATTTTCTTCAAGGGGTTTGAAGTTTTAAGTTTGTTATCATTCACGCAACCATAATCACATCTTTATCTTGCGTTTACAATTACAGTTAACTTCCATATTTTACTTAAATTATTAATGTTAAAAAAGTCATGAATATTTTATTTACCGTGTCAATATTGTAAAATCGTATTTTACACCTTAACACAAACCCAAACTTTACGAAATTGTAACGTAGTCTTACATGTATAATAAATTTGCCATCAGAAAATTACTATTAGGTTACATTAATCAAATAACTAAGGTTACATAAACAGGCCTGTTGGTCTAGTGGTTAGCGACCCTGACTGCTATGCTGGAGGTCGTGGGTTCGATTCCCACCCAGGACAAATGTTTGTGTGATGAGCACGATCATTTGTTCTGTTTCTGGGTGTTATTTATCTATAATATGTATGTATTTAGAAATATATACGTATGTTTATCAGTTGTCTAGTACCTATAACACAAGCTCTGCTTAGCTTGGGACTAGATGGCGTTGTGTGATAGTTGTGGAATATTATATTATTATATATATTAAATACTCGGGCTATGAAAAATAATACTTACAGAACAAGCGTGTAGCTACATTTTTACGCAGAATTGCCATAATCTGACCAATTTACCGTTGTGACAACCCCAGGGGAGACCTTCGCAAACAAGGTTTTTTATGACCCATTTTCATAAAACCATCAAATTAATTGTTAAGAAAACACTTCAGGTTCTTTACTACCTGTTAAATTGATGAAATATTTTCGCCGTGAATATAAAACGCCTTGTGTTGACATCTGAATGAATGTAAATCTTTAAGGCGTTATGGCTTTTTGAGTCTCTGTATCTACTTTACCTACTATAAAGTTACAAAGAATACTACGAATACTACTTGTCAATGTCATAACATTGTTAATAATTCATTTTGCAAATCTGTGAGGTAATATATATTGAAGCTGACTCAATATCCATGTTTCATTTTAGGTTTGCTGAAACAAAGATACTTGAAAGTAATGACTTGGTGTAAAGAACTTCCACTCATTTCGGAGGTACAATCGCTTAGCCGGCCTTAGAGACTAGTAATACTACTAAATAACTATTACTTTGCTATTTTCATTATAATTTTTGTTAATCCTAAACTAAATATAAACAATATATTGCATTAAATCCCGAACGTACTGATTGGAAAAAGACACTGGCTCCTGTAACATAGATGTTTAAGCTTCACTTTGTTTGTACACACTTTTATGCCGATAAACAATTTATTTATTATTTAATTTTTCGTAAGTTGTGTGTAAGCCAATATGAGCCCTTAAAAATAGAAGATATAGAAGATTTTAATATGTTCCACAAGCAAGCAAACATAGAATATACGCCATATCTTCATCTCCTAACGGTAGCAGCCCTTACCATATGAGACGCTGCAAAAGTGCGTAAATCCCGGTTAATCTGCATAAATCTCGTAAAGTATTCGCGTTGCGTCGGTTGAAGCACCATATAACCACATTACGAGTTTTAACATCCATCGTGGAAATGTGTCGCACAATAACACTTCTTTTATTATTTTACCAAAATGTCCTGAGAAAATTAACTTTGATCATCCGAATACATTAGGGCAATACTGATAACACAAAAATCAAAGTTTAATTTGCTAATCTTGTTTCTTAAGAATCTATTCTGCACCAACAACAACAACCTTCCGGGTGAAATTCTCTAACTGATGGTGAAAACCGCATCAAAATCCGTTGCGGAGTTCAGAAGAACAATGTGGTTACACAGACAGACACGATAAATAGCTTTCATTTCTATGATGTTGTAACACACTTTCTACGAGTACTTATTAGTAAAAACCTTGATTATAAGGAGATCTAATCTTCTAAGTCTTAGTCAGTATTAAAACCTAAATAAATGTACTTTTGAAAGTAATTTCTTCATTCTCATTTAGTGATTCTCCTTCTCAATCACAATTAATTTAATTAATCTAAAATTTAATTGCTGTATTTTTCCACTATGTTTTGCCAGCAACTTCGCCCGCGTGGAGGTCGGAAACTATCCCACGGGAACGTAATACAGGGATAAAAAATATCTTATGTGTCATTCTAGGGTATAAACTATGTGTGCCAATATCCGTTTGGCCGTTTTTGTATAACTGAGTAACAAACATCTAAACATACAAATTTCACATAGTGACATTACTTTTTAGGGTTCCGTTGCCAAATGGCAAAAAAACGGAACCCTTATAGATTCGTCATGTCTGTCTGTCTGTCCGAGTATGTCACAGCCACTTTTTTCCGAAACTATAAGAGCTATGCTATTGAAACCTGGTAAGTAGATGTATTCTGTAAACCGCATTAAGATTTTCACACAAAAATATAAAAAAAACAATAACATTTGGGGTTCCCCATACATAGAACTGAAACTCATAAAAAAAATTTTCATCAAACCTATACGTGTGGGGTATCTATGAATAGGTCTTCAAAAATGATATTGAGGTTTCTAATATATTTTTTTTCTAAACTGAATAATTTGCGCGAAAGACACTTCCAAAGTGGTAAAATGTGTCCCCCCCCCCCCCGTAACTTCTAAAATAAGAGAACGATAAAACTAAAAAAAAAATATGATGTACATTACCATGTAAACTTCCACCGAAAATTGGTTTGAACGAGATCTACAATAGTAAGTAGTTTTTTTTAATACGTCATAAATCGTAAACCACAATTTCCCTTTCATTCAATCAACTCAAATATATAAATTAAAAAAAAAAAAAACATTTAATTTCATAAACATAAACCTTATGCATAGACCGTGAGTACCTGCAGGTTTGTACGGAACCCTCGGTGCGCGAGTCCGACTCACACTTGGCCAGTTTTTAGGGTTCCGTTGCCAAATGGCAAAAAACGGAACCCTTATAGATTCGCCATGTCTGTCTGTCTGTCTGTCTGTCTGTCTGTCCGAGTATGTCGCAGCCACTTTTCTCCGAAACTATAAGAGCTGTGCTATTGAAACTTGGTAAGTAGATGTATTCAGTGAACCGCATTAAGATTTTCACACAAAAATAGAAAAAAAACAATAATATTTGGGGTTCCCCATACATAGAACTGAAACTCAAAATTTTTTTTTTCATCAAACCCTTACGTGTGGGGTATCTATGGATAGGTCTTCAAAAATGATATTGAGGTTTCTAACATCATTTTTTTTTTAAACAATAATATTTGGGGTTCCCCATACATAGAACTGAAACACAAAAAAAAAAATTCATCAAACCCTTACGTGTGGGGTATCTATGGATAGGTCTTCAAAAATGAAATTGAGGTTTCTAATATCATTTTTTTCTAAACTGAATAGTTTGCGCGAGAGACACTTCCAAAATGGTAAAATGTGTGTCCCCCCCCCGTAACTTCTAAAATAAGGGAATGATAAAACTAAAAAAAATATATGATGTACATTACCATGAAAACTACCAACGAAAATTGGTTTGAACGAGATCTAGTTAGTAGTTTTTTTTTTAATACGTCATAAATCGTAATCCACAATTTACCTTTCATTCAGTCAACACAAATATAAAAATTAAAAAAAAAAACATTTCATTTCATAAACGATGATGACGAATGATGATGATGATGACCTGCAGGTTTGTACGGAACCCTCGGTGCGCGAGTCCGACTCGCACTTGGCCGGTTTTTAGGGTTCCGTTGCCAAATGGCAAAAAACGGAACCCTTATAGATTCGCCATGTCTGTCTGTCTGTCTGTCTGTCCGAGTATGTCACAGCCACTTTTCTCCGAAACTATAAGAGCTGTGCTATTGAAACTTGGTAAGTGGATGTATTCAGTGAACCGCATTAAGATTTTCACACAAAAATAGAAAAAAAGCAATAATATTTGGGGTTCCCCATACATAGAATTGAAACTCAAAAATTTTTTTTTCATCAAACCCATACGTGTGGGGTATCTATGGATAGGTCTTCAAAAATGATATTGAGGTTTCTAATATCATTTTTTTTTAAAACAATAATATTTGGGGTTCCCCATACATAGAACTGAAACACAAAAAAAAAATTTAATCAAACTCTTATGTGGGGTATCTATGGATAGGTCTTTAAAAATGAAATTGAGGTTTCTAATATCATTTTTTTCTAAACTGAATAGTTTGCGCGAGAGACACTTCCAAAGTGGTAAAATGTGTGTCCCCCCCCCGTAACTTCTAAAATAAGGGAATGATAAAACTAAAAAAAATATATGATGTACATTACCATGAAAACTACCAACGAAAATTGGTTTGAACGAGATCTAGTAAGTAGTTTTTTTTTAATACGTCATAAATCGTAAACCACAATTTACCTTTCATTCAGTCAACTCAAATATAAAAATTAAAAAAAAAACATTTAATTTCATAAACGATGATGACGAATGATGATGATGATGACCTGCAGGTTTGTACGGAACCCTCGGTGCGCGAGTCCGACTCGCACTTGGCCGGTTTTTTTTATTTTGTAAGGAGATTTTTAAAATGTAGCGCCTACTGTAGGGCTCGTGAAAGAAATTGTTACTCTATAAGTACAGGAAAAGTTTTTAACCAGTGCGCAAATTTTAACAAATTAAACTTAAGGCTCGTGCAAACTAGCGCGACGCGACGGTTGCTCGCGATTTGGCGATTTATATCCGTAGAACAATTTCTATGATCGTGTCGCGGCGCGACAGGTCACCCTCTGTGAGCAGTCGCGCGCGTTTTCACCTGTATTATTATCAGGTTCGAACTAGACCTTTTTAAGTCTAAGCCATGACCTGAAGTTATTTGAAGAGTAATTAAATTTTTCCTTCATACTTTCATGGGACTTCCTAGGACTATAAAATGCAGAAAATAAATCATTATGATCAATTAAATTACGGAACTTATTAAAAATATACTTAATAAAATTTAAATTAATACTTCTTCTCCATTCAGGCGTATTTAAAAAAAAAAGGAATGAACTAAGTAATTACAAAAATGTTAAATCAAAACTAACCCATTCGACATAATGGATCTCGCTCAAAGAAATCAAAATTGGTTTAATCGATTTTGACCGCCTGTCGAGGTCTTCCAGACTCTTGTGCATGATTCGGGATCTTGAATTGCCCATGATCAAGTAGCCTTTGAGTGGCTGCTAAAATGGTCCTTTCATTAGGGTCAGCGGGGTAGTGCGTTATGGCTCCCACAAGCTCGCGTACGAGGTATACTCTCCCTCGCATGCATTCTGCAAGCTGTTCGTACATTTGGTGTCACTCAATAAATACACTCGCACCTCATAAAACTCGCGATTGATGTACCGTGTGACTTGTTCGGCGCTACGCTTGCACGGGATAACGATTAGACACGACGGCGACGTCTCGACTGCGCGTGCGATTGCAGACTGTCGCGATCGGCCACAGTAGAGATGAGCGTCGAATCAATGAAAGGCTTAAATCGACAGTCAACGTAGAATCAACGCGTAGACGGTCTATCATTGAAGCGTGAACTAGTCGATTCATAGACGGCTGAAATCAAAAGTCCACAATGTTCTTACATACGGCCAACTCAACGACGATACCTAAGCGTAGTCGGTTATGATAAGTTCGGGCGTTGATACCAGCGAAATTGATCGTTAGGTCAATAGTAATAGAGTAGATTTTAGTTGACATGTTAGAGTGAAATGGTAGAATTATGCGAGGGATTAGTCGGACGATACATCTACACAATGGCAAACGGACATATTCTCATAATAGGCTTATAATATATGTATGTATGTGTATAATTAGTTTATAACCTATTTTAGTACTAGTGTTTTTCTCTTATTTATTATTCATTATTATACATTTTTCACTATTGTTCCTCTCAAACAAAGCACCTGCCATGTAATCTCTTCACCACCCTTGGTTGACTGGTAGAGAATGCCTAAGGCATTAAGTCCGCCTTTGTACCTTTTTTTTGTGTGCGAAAAGTTTAAATAAATAAATAAATAATAAGGCTGATTCATTTATTCAACATTTTCATAATATTTAATTTAACGTTCAGCAACTCTGTCCGTCCAGGGGTCTACCGTCAACTTATACACACAGTCGTACCGAAAACATCGTCATGAACGCATCGTAATCAAGTGAACTAGTCGAAGAATTCAACTAGCTGATCGACTCGTCGATGAACGATGATGAACGGTCTAGTTTCGTGAACGAAAATTACGTCGACGACCCATCTCTAAGCCACAGGTGCGCCGCACGCCATCTTTGATTATTATTACGAATAGTGTCGCCATATTAGCTAATTTAAGGTCAAATAAAATTTAAAAAAAACGGTATTAAAAAAACAATGGAAATGTGTTCTGTTATTGATACTGACCCGCCAAAAAAAAATTGCGCACTGGTTAAAGTAAAAACCTGTAGAATTTTACTAAAAAGTAAAAATACAAGTCATTCGTAAGTGCTGTTATCAGCACAATTAATTTAATTTCAAAGAATATACTAACAAAGAATATACTAACTTGAATATACGCGACGTAATGTACCCGTACTGTCTTTACATAAACACTTCGCTACGCAACATCTCCTTTTTATGAACACGTAAAGTATCCCCTCTACGTAAGAACTGACACATTTGATACATGTACGTGACAGTTTATTACACGCAGCATATACAACAGCTGAACATTATTTATGAACAACTGTTATTGAACAAGAGGAAGAGATCGGTTTGATGACGCTCGAGACCTTTTTGTTGTTCTGCCAGTGACAGAGAAATATTGGCTTTAGAAGGTGCTATCGTACTGCCGCTGCCATGTCTTAGAATGGGTGTGAAATAACACAAATTACGTGGACAAAGTTGGCCCTGCATATTCATATTAGCAAATTCAGTTAGTCAGAGTCTAATCATTAGGCAATTATGCAGTCGTTCGCTTAATGAATCGAGCCCGAACGTGGCGTGCATCGGTATTACCATTTAGACGATTTTCATGGATGAAAAGCAAGCGTATCCCATATCACTACAGGTTTTAGATCAGTTGACTGTGAGCACACACACCCTAGAGTGGCCTGATCTGATCGTCACTTTAACAAAAACTCCATCTATTATACAGCATCCTGATAGATTATTAACAAGAATGTTAGTGGAAACTCATTTCCAAAACTATGACAATGATGCCAACCTAGAGGTTAGTAACTATCTACTAAATATATAGTGCGATGCTACTTACTTGTCGTAAACACAGAAATAGCCATTCTGTCTACAGGGTGTCATGGACATTGACGCGCAATCTGTAACCATAATTTCAGCACATAATTCTAGACCCCCTAGCATATACTCATAATAAGAGGTTCTCATTTCAATCATTTTGAAATTAAACTAATATGGAAGGCTATCAAAACAGAATTTTCTGAAATCGACACCTATACCCCACTGACACTGGTCACATTATTGCTCCCACGACTTTGGAGACTTGCCAAAGACGGAAACCGGTCTGTAATGGTGTAATTACAGTTTTTACTACGTGTCCTATAAAACTAATCGCCTGAAAGGTTCTTTGAACGATAATCTTAAGCATCTTAAAAGAAATGAGCACTTTGAGAGCGGTGACTGATCGAGTATAAGAATATTGAAAAAAAAAAAAAATGAGACTCGATAGAAGCTAATTTGTTTGCAAAAATAATGAATCTTTTCAGATCTTTATTTACGGTCTCATATATAAACAAAATCTTGTTTAGATCAACCGATCAACATAATAAGGAACACAGGACTCACTCGAACCCTTACAAAAATGCAAAAGCAAATCTGTTAAAGATTGTGTACAAAAATATCAACTGTATTATTTTTTGTTGTTTATGTGGGTCAGAAGGACCCCTCACAGAACACATAAAGTTTACGATTCTTGGAGCGTGTCCAGGAGACTCCCGTCGGTTGCTAAAGCCTACATGTTCCGCTCTTCATTAAACTGTCGGAGCGATGAAAAACTATGAGTGTGAAAGTAATATACAGTACAGAGTATTTGTTATGTAGTGTTTGTTGTCTGCGATGCAGTAATGCTCGCAAAGGAAGAGGCGGGGTGCGTGAGGGAAAGGCAGTCTCTGCACCCTCACGTCCCTTGCTGCCGCAGGTGGGGACGCCCTGGGCGTTAGGAGTCCATTGCAGACTCTAGACTAACGTAGGCACGAGCTGGCAGGTGGCGAGAAATGGGTAGCTCACCGCCCAGTAAGCACCAGGCTCGGGTTAACGACGCGTTGTGTTCCACGCGCGCCTCAGAGTGATGTCAGCAGTACTGAAGGGGTCTGCTAGGACCGATGCCTGCCAGGGTCGTGAGATTTGTTCGAAAGCGTTACCATGGTGCTGGCTCAGGCAACTGAAGGAACACGGGTGAGTTTCAGTCAGTTAAAGTCTGACACGCTCTTCCGCTCCACCCAGAGCGGGCGACGTCATTCGAAGATTTCTCACCCAAATAATAAAAGCACTTAGAATAATACAGTATCAACTAGTATGGGGTGTTGTGACTAATACTTGCGGTCTTATACATTGTAAACAATGACAACAGTTTACATATGGTAATAAATATCGCACAAATAAATAAATAACCCTTCCCTTTCCCTCACGCGTTACGTTTCCTCCTTCGCACGTTTTCTCCTTCTTTTTTGGTTTGCCTTGCTAGAAACGAATGACGATTTGTACCCGTCGTTTGCAGTAGGCGACTTTTTGTCCAACTATTCGGCGTGTTGCCCTCGATGCTCCAAAAGTGTCGCGTTTAAGTTGTGCATAAATTGCCGCAGAATTTAACGGAACTAAAGTTTTTGTCTTCATATATGAAGAACAAACTATTGTAATTTAGTCAATTATAATATTTTACGATGAAGAAGTTTACAAACATAAATTTTTATTTAGTGACCAAAACAGTGTTGTCGCGGTCGTTGACGTAACAATATTCGCTTTTCACTTGTGTAACCGAGTTAAAGACGAAGCTGTATCGATGCGTGAATGTACAAGTAATGTAGAGACTATGCTTCTTTTTAAACGAACATTTTGTGGCTGTTTACTTTATTTTATGGAAATCAATCTTGACTTAATTATAATATCATAGACCTACTTTTGTACGTTACGCTTGCCGTGGCTGCTCTGTAGATACGTGAACATCTTTTCATACTAAGACTCCTCTGTGACTCGGAAAGCACGTTAGGTCATTGGTTCCGGATGTCATGACAACGTATGGATCTTTGAAAGTCGTTATAGGTGGCCAAAAGTGAAACAATCAGGCTTACCAAGGGGTATCATATTACGCAGTCACTGGGTTGTGGAGGTCAGGTAGGCAGTCGCCCCACGTAAAATACTGATATTCAGCTGCATTCGGTAAAACTGGAAGTTGACCCCAACATAGTGGGGGAAAGTGTAAGCAGATCATGATGATGAAACCTATTTTCATACATGTTAAACACGATAAAATTGAATGCGATGGACCAAGACTTCCTGAACGTTTAGATTACTCTGCAAAAGCTGTACTTGAGTTAGTGATAAGCATGTTACAAGCGGCTCCGCAAGTCTTTGAGAAATCTAATGTCTAGTTTCTAGTCCTAGCTGGTGCCTACTGAATTCAATTCAGATTTAGAAAACTATGCGAACTTGAAATAAAAAGAACAAAAGAATCTGATGTAGGTCACAAATAGTGAATACTGGAATAGTAAACTGAACTAGTTTTTCACCTGAAGGGGTCGCTAGGACCGGTGCCTGCCAGGGACACGAGATTCGTTCGAAAGAGTTACCGTATTTTTTTTATTGGAAAGGGTATACCCCAAAAGTGGTCTCATAGAAATTTGGAAAACAAAATGGAACCCTAAGGGTTGGAAAACATGTTGATTGTTCACTCACTGATTGTAATGTATGACCATGCATAACTTTATACACAGTTGTCCGATTTTGATAATTCTTTTTGTATTGGATTAGGGGATACCTTGTCAAGTATTATTAGTACATTAAAGCCACAAAAAATATAAAATTAAAAAAAAAATAACAAAAAAATTTGGGTCGGCGCTGAAAAATCAATGAACAAAAATCACTCAAAGCGCCGACTCAAAGTTTAAGGTTTGTTTTGCTTATTTTTTCTTTTCAGATTATTCCGCAGTTTATTTTTTTTTGTTAAAAAGTGTTTGTAGGAAGCTTTCGATAAAAATCACCAGTAGCGTAGTCCCAAACTGATGCAGAAACTCCAAGAACGAAATGAAATGTCAACTGTAATCATAAGTACAAAGAAAGCAAATGAAAGGTCCCCATTAGTTGTCTTCTGGATCCCAAGCTCCACCACACCGCTAAATTGAAGGAAATGGATGGAAATTGGAAGCCTGCGGCCTAGAGCTTTAATTTTCACTGTAGGAACATTGAATGTGGACGTTTTCAGAGTTCTCGTATTGAAATTTTATGCTTTTATTTGACATGCTGGTAGGAGAATATTTTTATTATATATTACAATTGCACAATGCTAGGGTATTATTAAAAAGGTTTTCTATGGAAGATATTAAAGCCTACCCTGACTACCTTTAATTTTAATTTCAAAATATTTCATACATTCAAGCAATCTGAATTTTTACTTTAAAATAAACTATTTTATTTCTATAACGCGTTCAGGAATAGAACTCCACGAAATAGAGATGAAAATCATTAATTCAACAGCTTCATTAAAAATATCTAACACAAACTGCTGAGCAACTTCAATAGCATTGTATTACGTCATACACTACGTTTGCCCGACCTCACTCGTCTCGCTCCACATTCTTACTTACGCCAGTATTTCAATTAGTGAAGCATTTCTTCACTGCGGCCTCCCCCGTGGTTCCGCATATTGTACGGATATCATAAATGAGCTGAATGATACGTGGGAGCGATGTTATAAGAGTTTTTTTTTTTAGTTAGTTATTGTTAGTTTCTATTGTTTTTTTTTTAATTTATATAATATAAAAGTTTTCGCGGACATAAATAGGAATGTAGGCGGACTTATGCCTTAGCCCTATCTAGAGTTAACTTGATTTTGCCCCGACTTACAGTTAATGTTTGCCACCAGTTTGTAACTCTGTATGTATTAATCTGTGGAAAATGTAGTGGGTAGTATATTTGTTAACTTTATATGTTAAGTTGTTTCTGTTTATTTTTAGTATACTACTGTTTGTTTTCCCTTATGAAATAAAATAAAATAAAAGATTGTATGCAACTGTTTTATATTAAAACTTTGAATAGTTTGTCTTTGCACATGCATATAACTACCGATCGCGGTATTCGAAGCTAAATATATGTGTTGTTGAACTTGGCAGCTATTCACGTTGCTTACTACACATGTGAGGCTGTAATTAGAACTTAGTTATTTGGGTAATTTAGTCACAACTGTAATATGATCATCATAAAATTGTACATATGTAAAATTGTTACAGGTTGATACGATACATTATTTGGATACCGCAGCCACTGTCCGTGGTCATGGTCGCGTAGTACATGAGTACAAATTTTCTTTATACGAAAAAGGTGTTCAGCTTCATTGTATGTATAGGTAAATGAAAGTTCTGGGCGACTTTTGCGTATTTGTTGCTTTTTGTTTGAGGATTTTGGTCTTCAAAACAAAACGTTCCGTTTTAAAGCATTTACATGCTTTGTGGATTGAAGTGCTCTAACTTTCTTGGTTTCATGCAAGGGTTTGCTACAATTTATGGGTTGAAGTTTGAGAGAGCTCTATAATGCAGTTGACATCGTCGTGGATGATTTCCTGGAGGAGAGGTTTAGTAGAAATTAGATGGTGTCCATGCGAATCTTTCCCACACATAATGTTCATCCTATTGTGTGTGTATTGTGCTTTACACACACAATAGGATTTAGTAATGTGAAATGTGCAGTAGTGTGAAAGTAATGTTTACGGCATGCTAATTTAGAATTATCCTAACAACTATGCCGCAGTGCGGAATAACCGAAAGACTATTTTGTGTAAAGAATAATGTTGAAGGTATAATAAACTAGGTAGTTATTTTTTCACCTTGTATGCTGATAATGATTTACGATCGTTCGCTTAGAGAAATTCTTTAGACAAATTCTAGTACTTTCCCTGAAGCGCTTTGTTTATTTTATCTCAAACAAGGACCATTTCCAGCGGATTTCTATAGTCTCTTACAAATTAAATGGACCCTGAATGAAACACAAGAACGATTTTTCCTCCATATTCTCGTTTCCCAACGAAACGACTTTTTATTACATAGTTATACGTTTCAGTTTTTTCTATTGTAGCGTGTGACTAGGGTCGGGCGGCCGTGACTTTTATCAGTTGATCGAGCAAGGAGCCGCCTGGCGACCGTTAAGTAGGACATTCACGATCGACGCAAAACCATTAGTTTGTTTTTGTAATATGGGACATAGAAAACATGCGGTTTTTTATCTTGTGTTATTTTCCGGACCATGAAAATCGTGGCACTTCTCGATAAAGCATTGCAACAATCTATGTTTTTCTATTTGAGTCTTTCCGATTTCCTAACGTTTGAAATCAAACCACGCACTCTGATAACAAAAAATATACACAGGTTATTTTACACGTTCCAAGTTCATTTATTGTTCTTTGAAGCGGGAAGAGAAGTCGCTTACTACGATTGGGGACACAACGCGTAGAGATTTGAATCTCATAACACAATAGTATTCAAGAGATTCACGTTTCTTTGCTTACATTTCATTGCGTGATTTGAACTTTGTTAGATAGAAAAGGACAAAGATACCTTTTTAAAGTCTCTTCATCAACTGCATTCAAAACAAGCATTTTGAAACTTTACTGTAGAATCTAAAAGCTCTCAGTTAATTCCACGCCAAGTTAATCACTTACTTTTCAACCTATTTTTAACCGACTTCAAAAAGGAGGAGGTTATCAATTCGGATGTTTATGTTTTTTTTTTTTTTTTATGTATGTTCGGCCATAACTCCGTCATATATAAACGGATTTGCAAAATTCTTTTTTTGTTCGAAAGGGGTTTATTCCGAAATGGTCCCATATAATTTTCATATAGATCTGATGATGAGTTCGGGAGACAGACACCGGAACTCTTTAAAAAATGACAGGAAATCAACCGCGATTTCTGCTATCGCATAAATATGCATTGTTTGTTTGGAATTAGTGCAGGGTGAATACCACAACTAAAAATTTTAAAATAAAAACTTTTTTGCAAAAAAAACAACCGACTTCCTTAAAAACACTACAAAGTGAAAAATAACTTTAATTTCGGAAGTCGGTGGCAAAAAAACCATAAATACAGATCCTAAGACACCGACTACCGAAATTAAAGTTATTTTTCACTTTGTAGTGTTTTTAAGGAAGTCGGTTGTTTTTTTTGCAAAAAAGTTTTTATATACACCCGAATGTTAATTGAAATCCTAGTCCTAATTTACAAACGAAAGGCTCATGAGTCTGCTTACAATATTTTGTATTCATCTTCGAAACAACACGAGGTCACATGTATGAATACAGAAAATACAAATATATACGCCACCACTATAAACCTACTTCTCGAAACGGATCTTGGAATATGGCTCTGTACAATAGGACATTGCCTACCGCGTTGGATAATGTTTATTTGTGCTGTGTTTGTCATTCGTAATAGATTTATCTAACAAACAACAAAAAAACTTTTTTAATCAGAGAAAAAGTATTAGAAACAAAAGTTACTAGCAACAATAAATAAACAATTTACGCCTACGAGTGCTAATTCCGAAATTAGCAGCTCTTTAGCGTTTTGTCGCAAAGATTTAAAAGATTAGTTCCTTATCTGAACAGTCTCCTCTTAAAACTTTTAAAGCTTTCAGAAGATCCGGGGCCAACCAAGCGCAATCAAAATTCGTATTATTTCCGGTACGAGAAACTGACCGTGGGGCTTTATAACCTATTTTTTCTTATTTTTGCTTGATCTAATTAATGCTCATGTTTATTGTGTTTTTAATATATTAAGAATTTTATTCTTTGAATAATAATTTCAGAATTTTAAAAAGGCAATTTAAAAATGTTGTACGAATTATTTAATGGAGAGGTGAAATAAATAACGTGAATAAGTGTGCAACACTCAGGCATTTTAATAACTGCATTAAATTAAAGATAAAATTAGTTAAAAAACTAATTAATGTAAACGAGCTCTGAGTTCTGAAAGCATTCATTAACTGTTTGGTAAAATAATATAAATACAAGTGGGCATTAGCATTTTAGCAACTTTTTTAGTACCGTGACTGCCACACTTTTATTCTTTCTAAAGAAAACAAGCCTAGTGAGGTAAAAAAGTCTGATAAATTGTGGCAATATAAATCAGCTGTTAGTCAGCTATTATTCATGTAAAGTTCATAATGAGTTTTCTCTGAACAACGTTTTCAGATACTGAAGAGTCTTTAATGCCTCTGGGAATCTAGATCAGGGTTATTATTTGAAATTGTATTCGCCTCCCTTTTTTCGGTCAATCGACGGAAACTGAGGTCCTCGTTCGGACGATTGTTTGCAATATAGCACGACAGTAATATCAAAATCTTTCATATAAATCGCATTTTAATACTTCATTGTTCACATTTTAATCGCCGTTTCTTAATTTTTCTAAATTCGTATTTTATCTTATTACATGTAATACAGTTCACTACCAGTTTTATTTACATTCACCACGAGCTATCCTCGCGATCAATAATATATAGGTACATATAGCAACGCAATATTTTCAGCGCTTTATACAGTAAATAATTAACGGCTTCAAACATTCTAAACGAGGCTTAGTTATTCATCGCCTGCTTCAGTTTACAAGCTCAGCAGAAATCAATGTATTTTTTCGGAATACAAGCCATGCTTTTCTGAGGATGTTTTATGATAAACATGAAGTACCCTGCAAACTCCACTCATCGTCGCCTTCAATTTACAGTATTAAAACAAATACAGCAGTTAAAACAAGATTGGCTTTATACTTTAAAATCTTAAAATGAAAGAAGCGGGATGGATAGTTATAATGTTAGGTTTTTATGAATTTTTCGATATAACATAAGACAATCGTAATTTATAAGTTGTATGTAAACATTTTCAAGCTAATTTCCACCTGTCTAAAATTGACTTCTGAAAAGTATTTTATTACCAAAAGAACTGTCCTGTTTCCCGCAAGCTTATTAGCTTGCCGGGCTTGCTTGCTTGCTATCAACATATTACAGACCACCATGTTTGCGAATTAATTCCATAGATTTGCATAATGTTCGTTCGATTCAATTGTCGAATGTTTGCAATCACTACATAAGATTTGTTTACCAAAACTGTAAATAGAGATAGGAGTAGGAGCTGTGAAATAAACATGAACATCGCTAAATGGTAGCTTACTACCCACTTAGCGACATTCGTGATCATATTACCGCATTATTCAGTTTGGTTAGCTTACCATTCCTTCATAGCGTTTAAAATTTTCGTAAGACTCTAATTAAAGTGGCGGAAAACATTATTTTAAACTTATATGTTTTCTCTACAAGTGAATGTTTGTATATTCTTTTGAAAAATAAATAAACAAAGTTAAATAGAATAAAATTAGAGATGAAATTGCGATGATTTGCTAGAAATGCTACCTTATATATACTATGATTAGATATCTATGCTATTCTTATACATTCTATACTATTTCATGCAGAATGGTGAAACTTTCTCTCTTCATAAGTTTACTAGGTATCGCGCCTTGCAAAGTTACGGTAATTAAACAAAACTTTAAATCTGCCGCAAATTGCGTCCGTAACATGCACATTATTTTGTAACATTGCTCTTTTTGGAACCAAAGAGACCCGATTGAATGTTTCACCCTATAACAATATGATGATGCGATAAAATTCCATATATTTTTTATAGCCAGCTTTTCGTTTTTTCCACACAATGTCGTTTTTCTTTTGTGAAAACCCAGTGCAGATAGAAACCGTACAGACGGATGCTCATTGTGCTACATCCTCTTGTGTGACTTTTCCACTACGTATACATATCTATTCATGGGTAGCAACCTAAATAAAAATATATTATTGTACTTTTGGATATCGGAACTACTAACCAAATATTGTTCCAGGCTTTTAGCAGCAGAACAGAAATTGAGGAAATGTATTTAACCTGAAATAGAAAAACAGAAATTGTGTAGCGCTTACAAAATATATTCCAAGGATATTCCTATACGTCCAGGTAAGTGCACAAAGGTGACTTTTGGACGAGTTAAATCAAGCAGACAGCAGACGCAATCCGAATTCTTATATTGAATCTTGGTAGATTCAGATAATCACTCACTTCAGCCGTAAGACGTCCACTGCTGAACTTAGGCCTCCCCCAATTTGGGGGGCTTTGCCATAATCGCCACGCTTGGCAGGCGGGTTGGCGATCGCAGTATGGTGGTAAAATGCATAGAGAACGCTGCTGCCCATTCTCTAGTAATTCCCTCGCCTTTTACGACACCCACAGGAAGAAATGGGGTGGTGTTATTCTTTACGTCCGGCACCACACGGTACTCACACGGATTCAGATAATAGAGGATATATAATCATAAAGTTAGGAGCAAAACGTTATATCATTTCCCATAACAAGATTAAGCAAAGAAAACTGAGTTACATTCTTTGTCTCATGTCATAAACCATACAAGAGTCACTACGCTGAAAAAGGCGTGATACCTAAATAAAAGTCCTTCATTCCACATGGACGGTTGAGTTAAACTGTACTCCATATGTATAATATCAGCTTCTGCCCGCGACTTCGACCGCGTCAATTTTTTGCTCCCGTGACCCTTCCCGTCGCATCGAATTGCCTGCCAGTTTTTGTCCATTTTTCGTTGCTGCTCCACTCCTTTTGATTGTAGCGTGATGTTATATAACTTATAGCCTTCTTCAGTAAATAGGCTACCCAACACAAAATGTTTTTTTTTTTATTTGAATCAGGAGTTCCTGAGATTAGCACGTTCAACCAAACAAACAAACTATTCAGTTTTATAATATTACTAGCTTCTGCCCGCGACTTCGTCCGCGTTAAATTTCTTGTTCCCCCGACCCTTCCCGTCGCGTCGAATCTCCTACCCGTGCGATTTTCCCCGTTTTTGCAACATTTTTCATTACTGCTCCGCTCCTCTTGGTTGTGGCGTGATGTTATATAGCCTATAGCCTTTCTCAATAAATAAGCTACCCAACACAAAAATATTTTTTCGATTCGGACCAGTAGTTCCTGAGATTAGCGCGTTCAATCAAACTAACAAACAAACTCTTCAGCTTTATAATATTAGTATAGATATTATACATATATAATTTATACTAGCTTCTGCCCGCGACTTCGTCCGCGTCAAATTTGTTGCTCCCGCGATCTACCCCGTTGCATCGAATCACCGGCCCGTACGTAGTGTTGAGCAATCAGGTTGTTATAAATCTCGTAAGATATTCATTAATATCAAATAATGTAAGGGCAACTTTGTTCAAAAACAAATACTTGTGATGGATAAGGATTTTATCCATGTTTATGAAAACACCTTAAAAAAAAATGCATTTTTTATAACGAATTTGAAAAAAAACATAGTGCGCCAACCTAAAAAGATGGACATATGCTGTCGCGGGCTTTTTTTTTAGAACTTTTTAAGAGGAACAATCCGGCCTCTCCCCGTTTTTGCAAATTTTTCATTGATGCTCCGCTCCTTTTAATTGTAGCGTGATGGTATAATATAGCTTATAGCCTTCCTCGATAAATGGGCTACTCAAGACAAAAATATTTTTTTAATTCGAATTAGTAGTTCCTGAGATTAGCGAGTTTAATCAAACAAACAAACTCTTCAGCTTTACAATATTATTAGTAAGTATATATAATATTAGTATAGATATAGATTCCACGAAATAAAACGCAGAAAAAAGACAAATTCTAGTACTTTTCCTGAAGCGCTTTGTTTATTTTATCTCAAACAAGGACCATTTCCAGCGGATTTCTACAGTCTCTTACAAATTAAATGGACCCTGAATGAAACACAAGAACGATTTTTCCTCCATATTCTCGTTTCCCAACGAAACGACTTTTTATTACATAGTTATCCGTTTCAGTTTTTTCTATTGTAGCGTGTGACTAGGGTCGGGCGGCCGTGACTTTTATCAGTTGATCGAGCAAGGAGCCGCCTGGCGACCGTTAAGTAGGACATTCACGATCGACGCAAAACCATTAGTTTGTTTTTGTAATATGGGACATAGAAAAAATGCGGTTTTTTATCTTGTGTTATTTTCCGGACCATGAAAATCGTGGCACTTCTCGATAAAGCATTGCAACAATCTATGTTTTTCTATTTGAGTCTTTCCGATTTCCTAACGTTTGAAATCAAACCACGCACTCTGATAACAAAAAATATACACAGGTTATTTTACACGTTCCAAGTTCATTTATTGTTAAGTTTATAATCATTGTTTGTATATTTTATTAATTCGTTCCATTTAGTTGTGCCGAGCGTTAGAGGACGAAATACATGATTTGTGAACACATAAAATTTGATGGTTACTCTTAATTTGCGCTGAATGGAAACTACATTCAGCAAAATAGTCGCTAAAACATTCACTGGTGAGGGAAAAATTGAAAATGTAATATTAAAAACATAGAAACTGTCATAGTTCAGGATTTTGAAGGGTATTCAATACAGCCACAGCCAAGGTATTAAAACAGATTAAATGTCATATTTGCGCAATCAAAACAATATCCGTTAAGAAAAAAATTTACATTAACATTTCAGAGCAAGCTGTCCTACCAATCCATTTGATTCACATTTAAATATATTCCATAACAACTCGTCTATCAGACACGTTATCACTCGACCGACGTCAATATTCAATTGTTTCATGGAAAAACAAACAAAGCATTGATTTGTTAAATAAAATACTGGATAAATTATATTGCTCGCAGATTTTCCATGAAAATTTTAATCCTGCTGTCGTTCGGTGAAACTGACTACTGAATACCCAATGAAACGTTAAGCAGGTTCATAGCTACGCTTCAGCAACGTTGCGTAGTGTATTCAAATTTATTATAACAGTTAATTTATTTTAGTGAATGTGTGTGTGTTTGTGTGTGTGTGTGTGTGTTTAATTTATTTATGTTATTGACTAGTACCTAAATAACCACTACATTTGTCAGCTCATCGCCGAGGGAGGCGAATGACGAGGGTATCGCGATATAAATATTTTTCTTATTGTTTGACACTGATAACGATAAGACATGAAACACATGTCGATATGGAGATATAAACAGACTATGCTGTCCGCGTCTGAATTTCGTATCTCGTTTAAATCTGACGGGATAATAATGATTATTTACGATGATATCTATTCCTTTACAAATTATGTGTTTATCATGAACACAGAAACCACACTCGAAGACATATTTTTGAACAAATTTCTACGACGACGTAAAACCTACAGCACGCGTAGCATGACCACCGTAGAAATAGGTTTTTTCGACGGAAGAATAGACAACATTACAGATTGTAGAAATATTAAAGACAGAATTAAAGAATGTACAAAAATTTGTAGCGTATGCTGGCGTAGCATGACATTTCTATCTCTATTCTACCAAGAATAGACAAAGTTCTTTCTTTGGTGGTCATGCTACGCGTGCAGCTCGAAGTCTTGTCAAAGTATTAACATTATCAGAGCGAAGTTTGTGCCGATACGTTAGTAATTCTGTAGGGAAGTACATTCAACACATTCCATATAGCACGTATACTGACTTAAACTCATTCAAGTTTAGTTCTCAAAATGTTGTCCGATATCACATTCAGACCTTCAAACTCTGAACTACTATCATGTGAAAACTTGGGCATTGAGACACTCTCTAAGCCAGATTGCTAATCCACTACATCTGTCAGTGTACTATATACATACTAACTATAACACTTCGTTACCTTTTTTCCAGTTATCTTCAAGTCCCATGTAACTAAGCACACAGAAAAGATAGCGGATAGGGACAAAATATTCTGAAGTTGCGACCACATACCGGATGAAAAATGGTGAACTGACGACCTAGTGAACAGCGTAGGAATCCGCTAAATGCGAGATCACACGTATGAAATGAAACGAAATGTTTGTTTCTGTAAGTAGATCTTATAAGACACTTTCACGTCAACATTTTTTGGTGAATGTTTTTTTCTTAAAGACTAGATGGCGCCGGCATTTCCTTGCTGACTGTTCCCTGAGAAGAAACGCCGAAACAAGCTCAGAGGTCACGGTCTCTTTTAAAGTCCAAACATTGTATAGAATTTTATGCGAGTCTAACAATGCGGGGCAATGTCTGGAAGAGCCTTTTGAAGAAAGAGCCATTGCAGCTTTGAGCTGACCTGTCCCAACAGACAGTATGTAGGTATGTATCAGTCATCGTGTAGCTCAACACTATTTTAAGGAGCTCAACGATCCGTCACAAGACGCTTCCAGATCTGCAGGACATTTGCGTAGGTCAAATACAAAATACACAAAGCCGCCAGACAGTTATATTATAGAGTCATGAATTCAATCTAGCCTGCATGGTACTCACATTCACAGTCAGTCCTCTTTTTGAACGTCATAAAAAAAAACATTAAATATTAAGTTAATATAACATAATTAACATAACCAATCGAATGGTGATACTTACATCGTTTTCACATAACGTTCGTGCCGTTTTTCACTACAGCTACGCGGCGAGCAACTCGTGTATTTGTTTATACCTTAAATATAACTTCCATGCCACACAATCTCCATGTGGTTGCATCTCCTCACAGGACAGTATGTCACGTTATCGCTGCGCATTGTAATCACACTATTGAACGAAGTTATACCATAGTGTTTCAGTTGTATGTAGCAGCAGATAGACGGCTATAATGGGTCTATCCTCCCTACGTTGGATGGTGGGAAAAGCGTTTTAAGGCTGCGTCTTTCTCTTAGTTTGTAGTGCCAAAGATGAGGGATTATAATTACTTCCTCTACATTCAAAACCTACAAAACTTTACTATATATATCCATGTACTCAAAACGTACTGCTTGCCACAAACGAATCGGACAAAGGTTAAACAGTTAATAGGATAGAGTTGTGGTTGAATTATTGCCAAGTTTGCTTATTATCAATTCTGAAAAGGCTAAAGTTTTGTTTGTTAAGGATCCTCTCTAAATCCTGTTTGCATCTCCAAAAATGGTTGATGTGATACTCTTAGTTCTAATTGTGTTAAGAAATATTCACCCAACTAGAGCTGCCAGTTTTGTCAGAGTGCAATTTATTTACATCGTATTAGATACTACCTCATAAAGTGAAGTACATCGTGTACATTTAGATTCAAACCCAGTCTTGGAACAAATTTTAATCCAATACACCATTGATACCTGAAGATGAGCTATTTGATCTACACACACAACGTATTAATTACTTGTCTAATCAAAGCTTCGTACTGCTTTGCACTAAATATGTGGTTTCTGTTGATTTTAGTATTTTGATATTCCAAATCGCTAATCCTAGGGCTCAGCCACACAATAACTTAAACTCTAAAAGGCTCTTCTGAGATAAAGGAAGATCCAGAATTGAAAACTTTCTTCATTCATAAATACTTTTTTGGCGAAGCTTGGAAAGAGTTTAAGCTTATGGTCTTTCCAAGCTTCGCCTCTCTGGGCACAATATACCCCATAAAATATGACTGCAAATGAAATTTTACTTTCAGCTGTTGGCCTTGTAAGGAAGTTATTTTCATACAATAATGCATCAAATCAATTAACTCATTTATCTGAATGAGACACAATAGAAGTTTTACTATCGATGGGCGAAATAAACTCGTGACATTTTACGAACCTTCGACTGTGTAGATGGTTTGGTGGCTAGCTACTAGATACTGCTGAATATTAGGTCCAGTGTTGGATGCCCGGGTCGGGCATACTGTTATTGGGTTTTTCCATCTGGAATTTCTCAGTTGCAGCAAGAGGAGTCTGGATTTTTGCCTGGTTGATGACGTGTCTTCTATTACATGAGACATAAACATATCTGTATCATATTATAATTTTTAGATTATATTTGGTGTTTAAATATACGTGACACTTACAATTTAATCGGATTTAACAATATGTACATGATTAAATCATTACATATCAGTACATTATTTAATCAATTTAATGCTGTCACGGAGTGTATCGATTTTATGTGAAAACCTATATCGGACACGATTAGTATTCAGCACATGTTCAACTAATGGATCAGTCACATTTGTGAGACGCTATTACTTGCGCAAATTATATTAAACTGGCTCAGAGACTCATAAAATGTTTAGTTATGGCTAATTATTAATATCAATTAAGTAATTCACTCATGATTCTCGCTACGTAATTGCTGAGAAGTTAATTTGGGGGTTTAAAGCTTGGAAGCGTGTTAATAAACTCAAGAGAGGGTAGAGTTTTTACTAATTAATGTTTATACTTAAACTCACGCTGTTTTGCCATGGAGGTAAGTAGAAATTGGAGTACGCTTTTTTATTTCGGGGGGAAACCTTCAAAAGGCAGGGCGGTCTTCGGGGATAGGACAGGGGAGTGTGGGATTTTTACCTCACTAAAACCACCCGGTGGTCACCATCTACCTCTCAAAAGACTAATCCGGAACCTCTTCTGTCCAACGCCTGTTAGGGGACATCTCTAGGGAGGCTGTAAAGGGGCCTCCCCGAAACCTAACTCAGCAATTTTGGTAAGGTAGGTAAAGGTAAAACATAACCACTGTGCGCCCTCTGAGTACGCCACCTGTTACAATTCTTACATACTCTGTTTGCATCCTTTACGTTCATGCATGAGGCCATACACGACCACTGGCTGTGAGTACTATGAGCCTGACCTTTGTTAATGTATAAATGTAATCTAGGTTTCTGTGACAAACATCAGTTTGTGAAATAATTATATAACGACGATGTATTTCCGGAAGACGAATCGTGACAAAACGAGTAAGAAAGAAAATAAAATACAAACCACAAGTAAAATAAATAAATAAATATCTTAGGACAACCAACACACTGTTATCTGATCCCAAACTAGGCAGAGCCTGTACTATGGTAACCAGACAACTGATAAATATACTTATATATTTCTAAATACATACATATTATAGATAAATTACACCCAGACACAGAACAAATAATTGTGCTCATCACACAAAGATTTGTCCTGGGTGGGAATCGAACCCACGACCTCAGTCTTTGCAGTCAGGGTCACTAACCACTAGACTAACAGGCCAGTCCTAAGTATACCCAGGTTACATCAAAGCTATTGCGTTTTATGCTAAAGTATTAAAATATTATTACCTTGGTCCGTTCAGGTTATGGTTCAAATTTATTTAGGCGTACTGGTTAATTTTCAGCCACTCTATGGCCAGAGGACAAAACGTTACGAGGGTTTTATGATACCAAGTCTGCGTTTAATACCAAGGGACGCTTTATTATCATAAAAAAGAGATAAAATGAAATTAGTTGTTGAGGTTTCCCAGACTTTTAACCTAAAATGGTTAACTGCAGTTCAAGCAGAAGTGCTGAATTTAGCTCTTAAAAAAAGTAATTTACTAAGAACCGGTCAGGGGCCACACCGGTATCTTCCATGTCTACTAAAAACAACGAGTGTGGAAAAACAATGCAATATTTTGAAGAATCGTCTCAGATAAGTGAGTTAGCTGAAATACAAAAGGTAAGCGCTTTATCTTGAAAGAATTAAACATTTTCCTCAAATTTGACAAATATCTTTTCTTGTCTTTCTAACAATGCAGGTTGGCTACCTCATTATAAATGCCATGTCTGGTGAAGAAATTATACTGTTTATATTTACAGAGTTAGTTAAGGATCCTAAGCTTCTATATACTTTAGTCGTCTGTATGTGCCTGTGCGATACACTTAACTAATTATACACAATCAACTATTTCTGTAGTGGAGGCTCTTTCTGCACGCGTAGCATGACCACCATAGAAAGAACTTTGTCTATTCTTGGTAGAATAAAGATAGAACTGTCATGCTACGCCAGCATAAAACGGTACAAATCTTTCTACAATCTTTAATTCTGTCTTTAATCTTTCTACAATCTGTAATTTTGTATATTCTTCCTTCGACAAAACCCCTTTCTACGGTGGTCATAAGATAAAAGATAGATATAATGTTAAGTGCATTCGTCGCAATTAAAATGGAGCCTTTTCCTCGGGTTATGCTAATTCTGTAAACAAAAATTTCAATTGTAAGTCTAACACTTCTCTGTTTCTAAACTTCCATCTCCTATGTAAGGTAGGATTAACATGTCATCACTTGTCCATTATAGGCATCACAAAAATTACTGAAAAAGCAAGTTACACTTGCATTGCCCTTTTGATTCTGAAGTATCGGCATCAAGAAGGAGCCACTGATGCAACTAAGTTAAGCAATGTACTGCACAAATACTGGAACCTTGCGATCCCAGTTTTTATGTACTTGTTATAAACTATACGAGCTTCGCTAGCGATTCCGTCCACATAGTATTAGACCACGTTTGCACGGACGTAAATAAATTGCGGCGAGATTTTATCGCGCACTGAATTATCAACTCTCGGTATTGAACCGAACATTTATAAACCAACAGAGTGCATCCCAACGTGTAGAACAACACACTGTTTGAAAAAACATTGGTGCTAAGCAGTGTGAGGAAGATACAGTACATGAAAACATCGCGTGACGATATTTTTACATCCGTGGGTACGCGGACTTAGGAAAATTGCATTTTCACTAGAACATACAGAAACCTCGGCATTAAAACCCAGACAGGCAATGTACTTCGTGTAAATTATAAATTTACTACGGCTTTCAAAACGGTTAAAAAAACATGATGTGAAAACGTGCAAGTCCTAGAACCAAAAATTCTAAGACATGTGACATCTACCAACCCGCACTGGGCCCGCGTGGTGGATTTTGGAAAAATCTTTCTCACAGTGAAGAGGCCTTTGTCCCAAGCGGGAGCAATAAACGCTTATAATTAAGCTAATCTGTAACCTTAAATAACATTTCTGCATGCGACTTGTAGATGTCACGACGATTAGCTCGTCCAAGTCTCGTATCAGACGATAGGCTTGTTACTAGAAAGAAAATTCTCGCAAGTGACAAATTGTCGAGCGACGAGAGCGAGAAGCTTTTGATAAATTATATGATCAATCACAACTTTTTACGCGCGTTTGGCAATTTGCCCTTTAATGTTGCGATAATTTTGTTTGAGAAACTGGCCCACAGTCTATATAGTCTAGCCCGTAGTCTAGTCACGTAATTTTAGAATACGACGAACTACAAATAACACAAGGTATGGAGAACATTTTACTACCAATCAACCTTCTTAATGGATTTGGCTAACAGATGCAAAACGATTTTTTCAAATAATTCCAGTATTAGCGCGTTCAAACAAACAATTTTACCTCATTATTTCTATTAAATATAAAAATCACATAGAAGATACCTCCTCACACATACTCCATATGAAGATAATAACATTTATAATCAGAATGCTAATATTGTTACTTCACGTTAAGTCCGCTCATTCCCTCGTATTTCCACGAAATTTTATTGTGTTTATGTAAAATTTACTTCGGTTAATTATATTTCCCCATTTCTTCCCGTGGGCGTCGTAAAAGGCGACTAAGGGACTTACTAGAGAATGGGCAGCAGCGTTCTCTATGCATTTTACCACCATACTGCGATCGCCAACCCGCCTGCCAAGCGTGGCGATTATGGCAAAGCCCCCCAAATTGGGGGAGGCCTAAGTCCAGCAGTGGACGTCTTACGGCTGAAATGATGAATGATGATGATGAATTATATTTACGCTTCACGCCATTTTCTAAATAAACACAAATAAACGATTATCTCATTACAATTAACGAAATATTATAAATGTCCACTTAAAAAGATAAGGTGACTTTTAATTCGATAATTAGGTAACTACATTTTTTTGGTAAGTACTTTGTAATTGTTCCACGTTTGAGCACCATTAACGGTGCCTCCGTTAATCTTGCTCAAAAGTGGAACACAATAAAAAAAACCGAATACCCGTATTATGAAAACGTTCGTATTTACTTGATTACGCTATGATGAAAATTGGAGGCTTATAAATATTTCAGTAATATAAATACACCAAACAAACCCAACTGGCCAACTTTTTATCCTGTGTACAGCTATCAAGCTGATACACAAAGCTGACCCCAAAACATTAACCACATAATAGACTTTCAGCACAAAATATAAAACGCAAAAAAATTATTTGCTATAAACCAACAAATTACAAAACAACACCACCACCGTAGTGTCAGCGACTGAGTTATGACATCGTAAATTAGTCGGATGTCAGCGTTGTCTGGGTATACCGTCAGCATGATTCTACTATTGTTGGCAATTATGTTTTACACAATTAGATAGAGAGAGGAGATTAGAAGTGAGAGCTTGATGAATTGCTTGCACTTGATGGAGCTATTGTTATAGATGACTATAGTCACAATTTACTTAATTGTAAAGATGAAAGGGAAAAATGATGATCTTTAAAAAGTGGACACTTTGGCTGAAACGATTAAATAAACATAAAAATATGAGTAGACAAGCGTACACAAAATGTTTGTATAACTTCATGTATGTCATTTCTATTTACCATTACTCTAATCTCAAGCAGCATCTACTCTACAAACTCTGTAAGCTCGTAACACAATGTAACACCTGAGTGAGTTTGTTTGTTTTTTACGCTTTCATGTGTACGATTTTACGCTTTCACAAAAATGCACAACGGATTTAAATGAAATTTGGCCAAAAATAGATCATAACCAGGGTAAGGAAATTAGATAGTTTTCACCCTGGATCAAAGACAAAGTCGCGTAGTTAGAAGTTTATCTTTGTAGACATGACTCAAAGTAAAATACGAAATCTATTATCGTCGAAGTTGTCCAAAATGTTTGCTCGTGATACGTCTATTTTTGCCCCCTTTTAGATAAATACAGCCCTTTCCTCTGTCACACGGGTTGAGACGAAAATGTTGTCATTTAAGCCTTATCTGAAATGTGGAAATGTATACAGTGACATGTTACTGCCAGAATAAATAGAAAGAAAAAGAATTAGTAATAAACGAAAAGCGCACAATTTTCTTAAAATGCAAGCGTTTGACTTAAAGGTAACAATTTTTGAAACATAACGTTTTTAAAACGTGTTACTGTTTTTTTTTTTTAACTGACGAAAAAAAAACGGAGGAGGTTATCAATTCGACGCGTATATTTTTTTTTTGTTTTTTTTTTTATGTATGACCACGCATAACTTTTTACATAGTAGTCCGATTGTGATAATTCTTTTTTATTGGAAAGGGTATATACTTCGAAAATGGTTCCATATAAATTTGGAAAACAAAATCAAACCTTAAGGGTCAGAACACAGGGGATGATTGATTGTTCACTCACTGATTGTAATGTTTAACCACGCATAACTTTAGACAGAGTAGTCCGATTTTGATTTAAAAAAAATTATAAACTGCTGACACAACCGAGGAAAATAAAAATGTAGTGAGGAAACCATATTTATTTCCGTGATCATTAAATTATTCGTGATCGCTAAGCCCGTCAGTTCCACTCGTTCCTTTCATTTCTTTGTTTTCTTATTATGATTTATAGAAAATTGTGTTTTAACGCTGCAATTCATTTAAATTGTTTTTTTCTATTGTTCTTTTGCGTATTCTTTGTTCAAATGGCCATTCGTTATGACAAAAACATCTGCTGCATACTAAAATGTATAGTCATAGCCCACTTCTATGTTAACTAGATCATCTGAGTGTATCAAACACATGCAAATATAATAACTTCCACGTCTAAGCATTTGACTAACTGCTGACCGTCGTCAGTAATAACGGAATACCGGAGCTTATTCACCTGATAGTCTTAATACAGAGGCTGATACATCATAATGGGTGACAACAGTACTCCACGATAATCAGGCATCCATTTCTTCCTATCTATCATCTTCACACATTTTCACCTGTTCCTTCTGCCATTTAAGAGTTACACAAGAATACGTCAAATTGAGATACATGAAGAAAATGATAAGATATTTTTTTTTTGCATGTAAAAAAATCGTCACGCAAGACTAAGGTCTTCAGTCAGTGCGTCCTGTCGGAAATGCCGAAATGAATATGTGTGAGTGCAAATGGAATCTGTAGGTAACAGTAATGGAGCATTTATTTCAGTCGTTATCTAGTGTGTGAAGCATCGCCAACCTTCTCACTTAGTTAAACACCTCGGTGCGCCGGAGTAAGTGTGTGAACACAGATTTACAATTAATACTTTCGCTAATCTAGATATGAAAGGAAATGTGGCAAGAACTGTACCCTAATTGCGAAACGCACAATTTATCAGAATCTAAATGGGATTGAAGATTATTTCAAAACTATTGCGTCATTTGTTCGAATAAATTGTCGGCTCAGCAACGTAAATAACGCAATGAATGTTGTTTAACTATGAATATTAAACCAATTCCTACCGATACAAAGTTCCGCAATTACCCCTCTGATTATGTAAACTCAAGTTTATTAAAATGTTTTCAAACATAGGAAGACATGCAAAATATTGTGGAAAGGAAACTAGAGAAATAAATAGCTACTATAAAATAATTAAGTTCACATTTCGCACGTTTCAATTCCAGTTGGAACATTTTTAATCACAAAGTGACTCTGTTTTTTTATTGTGTGTACATAAATAATAAAATAAATAAATAAATAAATAAAGTGCATAAAACCGTGAACGTTCCGTAAACTGACAGATGTCACGGGCAACAGTTGAAGCCTTTGACACTAGCGCGCTTTTAATCATTCTCGTCGAACTGAATGTCCAGCGTACAGCCCGGTCCGGGATGTGAGTGAAAAATTGGCATTATGAACGATCCAACCAGTATGGGATAGGATTTATTGAGATCGATGTTGAAATGGATAAAATGGTAAATGGTTTTCATTTAAAACAATCCTGCGAGTCGAAACGGATATGTGAAGTGGATACTAAGTTAGAAGCGTTAATGGTCAAGTTTCTAGAAGCACTACTTACTCTTATATCGTTGTTTTTTATTATTAGTGCCTTTTAATAGTCGCAAAATAAGACAAAGTTTAGTTTATGTCAAACTTTATGGCGGCTCTGAAGTGCGTTACTCACTGCACAGAACCGTATCCCTCACCCTTGCTGACAAGTGAATTTGATACTGCGCAGCGACTCGCCCCACGATCCGAGCCGCCATAATGTATGAATGGGGCTGTAGAGATATTTTATGCGAACAGCATTGTATCTGGGTAAAGACTTCCTCGTATATAGAAAGTTTCTAGATCAAACCCTAAAAGTAATATTTTGAAATAAACTGCTATACAACAAACGGTTATTTGTAGAATTTCCTCACTTTATATGTGCAAAGTTAGGCACAGGTACTTACGCGACGTTTTTTTCACTTGCTATTAAAACACAAGAACACCTATTGAAGTACGTAATAGTGATAAGAATAAAGAAAAGATAATCGTTTAGTTAAAAAGTTCAATAGTTTCCATTAACATCCCTTACAGTAAAGAATACCGTTATCGAACGAAATGTTTAAGATCTGTGTACTATGACATAACATGTAATAATTATGTTATCAATATTAATGTACTTATGGTTTCCATGCAAAAAAGTAGTTAAGTTGTTACTACTTTTTTTTCTCACCTGTACTTTAAAATAAACAAGTACACATGGGGGTTAGACAAACAAAAATGTCAGGGAAATAGAAATCACGAAAAAAAATCAGGAAACCACAAATATAAATTCAACAGACAGTTGGCCAAATATTTTTTTTCTGTTATTCTCTTCTACGTCTTTGTTCCATTTCATTACAAAGGAATTTGTAGAATTAAAATTAAAAAAAAAAAAAATGTATTTGCCAATTTTTATTTTAAAAGCCTCTTTGTTGTTCTGCATTAAAATAACATTTGCCAGAATGACGATAACCAGGAAAAAGGCAAAGAAAATTACTGATTAATTTTCCAATTTTCCTGTACAGTGGAATATCAATTCGGTTATTTGATCAAATGAAAAGCTTTTCTCTTAAAAAAAATAATTATAAAAGCGGTTCCTTTAAGATATTGGTAGGAAAGGGTAATTTGAGAGTAATGTAAGAATTTGGTGACTGATTTATTTAATTCAAATCTCACAGTAGAATTAGAATTGATATTGTAGCTCTATCTACCCCCACTTTCCACCAATCCGCACTGAGCCCGCGTGGTGGATAATGGCTCACTCTCTCTTACAAATAGGAGACCTTTATCCCAGCAGTAGTAACGAAATAAGCTGATTCTCTACCTACGTCGTATTCTAGCCTACCATCTCATAGAATTTCCCTTATCTTGCCTGACGTAACAACCAACATGCTATGAGCATGAGCATAAGCAACAATTATGGACTTTGTCTGAATAAGTAAATAAATAATAATAATAACATGACACATGACGGGAACCTCGTGAAAGCTGAGAAAGATAAAAAGATTAAGTATCTTGACTTGGCTTGCGAGGTTGTCGACATGTGGGATGTGGATTCAACGATCATTGTGCCGATAGTCGTCACTGCCAATGGCTTGATAGCCAAGAGCCTCGACCAACACCTAAGGAGGCTCTCGTTAGGCAGCTGGATCAAGGGCTTGATTCAAAAAGTGGTACTTCTGGACACAGCTCGCATCGTCAGGCGGTTTCTTTCTCTGGAGCCCTGTAGCTTGGATCCTGTTCCCGATACCGGTGGGCTACTATTTTTTATATTTTTAAATGTTTCGATAAATTTGTATCCTAATATTTAAAAATGTAAATAATATGTTAAAATAAGTAAAATAAAAGAAATAGTAATAAAATACAACAGGCGATTATTCCGGAATGTCTCAGATTTACGTTACGGATAAGAAATTGTGTTGCACCGTCATTGGTTTCCGTATCGTAATAAATAAATTCTGCAGATTCTGGCCACTTTAAGTACAAAAAATATATGATGCCATATAATTTTACCTTTTATTTGTTTGTCAAGAAAAAGGCATTCTTGTATTTCTTTATTTTTCAAAAGCTTGTTCATTACGTTTCATTTGTATTCAAGACGTAAAACATTTTGTGATAAATTGCCATTGTTAAATTAAAGAATTTAACGTGGCTGCTTTGGAAAGGTTAACTTAAGGGCTCTATGCCAACTGACAATAAACCTTGTAAGTACAAGGTCCCTAGATAAGATTTATCGGAGAGTTCAGTTGAAAGAAAGAAAGAAAGAAACCGTTTAATACTGACCAGTGTAACGAAGAACTCGGTCGTTCTCCATTTCACATAGTGCGAAAGGTCTTGTTAGAATGTTATTGGAGGTTATCCATTCGTTAAACTGTCGAAATCAGGGGCCATTCGGTTGACTTCATCTTAATTGGATCACAAAATTTTGGTTAATTTGTTTTATCCCACAGAACCGCCGTTTTAATCTCTTTCAAGTTTCAGTATGTTTGAAGTTTGACTCACTGATGAAATGCGCCGTAGTACTAGTGTTGTGTGAACACCTGTATAAAATCCGCGTTACAAGCTTTTTCTTATATCACAACTGCAATGCTAATTGCAAACATAATACTTGTCGCAACTATTCGTGTTTTATAAGCTTTTATACGCTGAACTTGATCAGCTTATTCAAAAGCTTTCTGGAATTGAAAAATAAAATGTTCTAATTTTGATATTACGTATTAAATCAATCAAATCTGTATTCAGCTATTAATTTTAAAATGGATAAAACCCATTTTCTATTTACTCACATAAACCGATTACTCATGAACTTACTGTATTTCCTTTCACATATATCTGCTGTAATATGACTAACGGTGCACGGGGCACTTTATGTGCAGTAGGTACTCGATCCCGGCGCACGTTGGGAGTTCACCCACACATCTTACAGTTGATTCCACTACAGAACCGAGTTCATGAATTTGCGGCACGGGATATAATTTCTGATATTGGCATTATTTAGCTTTCTACTAAGCCCTACTCACTTCCTACAACTGTTTCAGGAAAACAGACACTAGTCGAATAATGAAAAGTTCATTGATCTACTTACGTAGCTTTTTCCTGCATCAAATATTCAAATAGCTAAAAGAAATCTAATTAATTAAGCTAACCTTCCTATTGAGTCCACCAGTTTCAAGAATTTTTAAGATTTAAGTATGTAATAGGTACGAGGAAAAAGTTTATTTATGTGCTAGCTCGTCCATAAAACCTTCCGTTTTTAGGGTTCCGTTGCCAAATGGCAAAAACCGAAACCCTTATGGATTCGTCATGTCTGTCTGTCTCTCTATCCGTATGTCACAGCCACTTTTTTCCGAAACTATAAGAGCTAGGCTGTAGAAACTTGGTAAGTAGATGTATTCTGTGAACCGCATTAAGATTTTCACACAAAAATAGAAAAAAAAAAAACAATACATTTTGGGGTATAATTAACCCTATACTTAGAACTGAAACTCATTTTTTTTTCATCTAACCTATACGTGTGGGGTATCTATTAAGCTCCTCAAAAATGATATTGAGGTTTTTATTATATTTTTTTTCTAAACTGAATGGTTTGCGCGAGACATTTGGAAAGTGGTAAAATGTGTCCCCCCCTGTAACTTCTAAAATAAGAGAATGATAAAACTAAAACAAATATATGATGTACATTACCATGCAAACTTCCGCTGAATATTGGTTTGAACGAGATCTAGTAAGTAATATTTTAGTTAATACGTCATAAATCGTAAACCGCAATTTACCTTTCATTCAATCAACTCAAATGTAAAAATTAAAAAAAGAAAACATTTAATTTCATAGACATAAACCTTATGCATAAACCGTGAATACCTACAGGTTTGTACGGAACCCTCGGTCCCCGAGTCCGACTCGCACTTGGCTGGTTTTTACATTTTCTCGATAATGTTATTTCTTTCTACATGCAATCTGCGGTAGCGAATGCGTTGTTTCATGTCTTGTATTTTATTTCTTTGCCTTCCATTGTAAATTGAGATCTATCTGAAGCAGAATTTTGCTACCTGAGAAGATTGAATCAATTCAATAATTTGTGACTTCTTTTTAATTTACCAGACAACTGTTCGTTCTATCAATTCATTTGTTTTTTAACAGGTCCTACGCGAGAAAAGTTTAAATGAAATAATTTCTTAATCATTTGCCACCTCGACGTCTGTGAATGTATTATTCATGTTTTTGCTTTTCTTTTCTTCGTCAGAGTTATGTCAGCTTTCGAGTTTAGTCTTATATGACTTGATACAAAATTTTAGATCAGAAAACCTATTACCAGCTTTGTTAAAATTTGGTTTTGGAGTAATTTCAAACGTTTATTCGACACAGTCTAATGAAAATAGGTAACTGTTATGCGAATTCTTTGATATAAAAATATTACATATAGCACAAATACTATGCTTTAACTTAAAAATCAATTGTTTGAGTGACAGTATTATACACCAGTGAATTTTTAGAGCCTATAAGCGTATGGTCATATCATCATCATCATAATCATCTTTTCAGTCGAAAGACGTCCACTGCTGGACATAGGCTTGGGGAGCCCACGCACCGCCACTTCGACCTGTTCTGTACTTTTCGCATCCAATGTATTCCTGCGGCCTTCACCAGATCATCGGTCCATCTTGTGGGAGGCGTTCCAACGCTCCGTTTTTCAGCATGCGGTCGCCACTCCAGAACCTTCCGACCCCAATGGTCATATATGCACGATGTTTTCATTAACGATGTTTCTAGAAAATTGTCCTTGTCGGTACAGGAAAAACGAACAAGAATGTTCTTAACTTATCACTCTACCGGATAATAAATAACGCTCAGAACCGTTTAGTTATGGTAGAATAAAAGGCACTACTATTTTCCTTAACCTACCCTGACATATTTGTGATAAAGGAGCCCTAAAACACTTTCACAACATAATAAAGGTAATGTCAAAAGGAATTGGCATAACTTCAAAACTCCCGTGCTAGTGAACCTTCCAAGATGCAAATCAGGCTACTTTTATTAATTTTCAGCAGCTATTCTCAAAACAATCTATGAATACTAAATTGAACGAAACATCGTTAAGCCAAAACTCGATTAGAAATTTTATAGCGTAACTAGCTTCTGCCCACGACTTCGTCCGCGTTAAATTTCTTGTTCCCCCGACCCTTCCCGTCGCGTCGAATCACCTAACCGTGCGATTTTTCCAGTTTTTGCAACATTTTTCATTACTGCTCCACTCCTCTTAGTTGTAGCGTGATGTTGTATAGCCTATAGCCTTCCTCGATAAATAGGCTACCCAATACAAAAATATTTTTTCAATTCGGACCAGTAGTTCCTGAGATTAATGCGTTCAATCAGTCAAACAAACGAACAAACAAACTCTTCAGCTTTATAATATTATAGTATAGATTGACACTGACAGCTCTTGAATGCAGTTTACATTAGTGAAATCCGTCTTTAGTGATGTAACATAAACTAAGTCAAGCGAGGGAAATGTCGTAACTTGAGACATCACTGTGATTCCATAGTGGCCAACTTAAGCATAAAAAGGTAAAGGTTTTTGTCAATTCGGACCAGTAGTTCCTGAGATTAGCGCGTTCAATCAAACAAACAAACAAACTCTTCAGCTTTATAATATTACAGTATAGATGTTAATTTAGCCTACATGCGGAGATTTAAAAACGTAGAGTACGTTTGTATAGCATGTTTTCGCTTGCTACAGACCCTACCTATTCCTTTCTTTAAAATACAGGTGTTGAATATACGGAAATCCCGACCATTGGATGTTGAAATTTTATATCGTTTAACCCATCTCAGACTGACACGATGCGGGGAACGTCTGGGAAATAGCTTATTTGGATACGGTTCAGCCCAATAACCCGTCATCTAAGAGACAGTGGGATAGGCGATGTGCTGGTTGATACTAAATTATCTACCACTACTATGAGTACCGGTCTAGACGTGCTGAATATGTTTAATTACATTGATGAAATTCGTCTAATTATAGTACAGTTGTGGAAAATTGTTTGCATTTCTGAAAATAGAACGCATCTCAACGCTACGTTTCGCTCTTGAAAAGAAATAGAACTCTTGCCTTTGGTCTGCTCTATCGCATCTTTAATACAGTCCGTATTAAAGCATCGAGAAAACACAGTACTTTCATAGAAAACTGGTCCTTAAACTTTAGATTGTCGCATTAACGCGAGGCAAGCTAAGATAAATGATATTGACCTAAAGCTACGCTCTACGATATACTCTGTGAGAATCTATAAATAACACAAGTTCAAGAAGAACTGCTCTTTGTGTTCATACAAAGTTCAAAATAATTTAAGTTTGGTATTATAAATTCGGGGTTAAAGTAGAACATGCTTTATGAACCATAAAGTAAAGACGATGTATACTGTACACATTTCACGGTGTAAATTGAGGTGAAGTGAGCAGTCAATAGTGTCAATAACTAGCATCCATGTCGATTCTGTAAAAATCTCACCATGAAATGGTGCGTGGAGTGAGCTGTCAGTGTCATCCCAGTGATGCTAGGGATTGACCAAACATAACGTTTACAATCATAATCGAGATTTTGATAATATTTTTTATGCTTATTCTATTGATCATTTTATGAGGATTTCAACGCTAGTAAACTATCTTAACATTAGGTAATACTGTTTCGGGAAGTTTTTCAAATGAAATAGCAAAATAGAATTTCAGACAGAAACTCAAGGTTCTTTTTTTTCATTTTTTTTCTCGACTTGTCATGTATTGCCAGACGCACGTGCGCGAAACGCACAGACAATTTAATTAATATATTAAGACATACACGTTTAAGATAGCTACTAAAGATAATGCGAATCGACATTGCCAGTTATTATGAATCCAATGTAAACTGATTTCAATTAAATAAACGAAACCCCATGGCCTAATCGCGATGTATCTTGGAGAAGCGATTGAAGATCGACTCGAGTAAAGAATGTGCAACGTTCTTCAACGTTGTTACTAACCCAAATCTATTCAAAAAAGACGAGTGAACCTGGCAGTGACTGGCTGACGGAGCATAGAATTCAATCGCACACAAACTATGTGGGAACCTACATCTAGGCACTGTCATTTTCACATTGATATTTGTTTTTGTTTACTAGGTAAGTATTTATTTAACTTATAACGCGTCACGTATGCGCACTAAGAACATTAGGAAAATGCAATACCTAGCAACGTCCAAAATGTACCGACTAACATTTTATTGTAGAAAAAAATTTACCTACTTACCTAACTCACTTATGTCGTTGTCATATATAATAAAATAAAAAGCAATATTCATCAAATGGTCACCATCTTGAAAATATGTCAAAATTCAACAGTTCAAAACGGTCAGCCACAAGCTCGCGAGGTGAAGTGATGTTGCCATGACAACGGCATTGCGAGCATCGCGTGATCAAGCCACGTGTTCACTTCACCAAGAATACATGCGATGATGCGACGAGAATCGCGTGAAGTGCTCACGCCGCGCAAGCGCACTAGGCGACTAGGTCATCATTGTCATACTTTTTTTTTTTTGTTTTGATGACCATGTGCCCAAGCCTGTTCGTATTTAGAGTTCAGACAAAATTATTAGGTATAGTTCTTACCAAACTTCTTGGCCGCCCTGAAGTTGGATACAATGGCTGCGCAGTAGTAAATCTAATGAAAAACAGCACCGATCCGTGCCTTTCGCTTCGAAAAGCCAACTTCAGGGCGGCCCAGAAGTTTGGCGAGAGCTATACTTATTTATTTCAATGCTTGTAACCTATTTGGATGTCTAAATCCAACCGTTTTTTGTGCATTTAGTCATTTTGTTGTTTTATTTTTATTATCTAGGTACTCATTTAACCTGTAACGTGTCACGCATACGCACTAAGAACATGCAATACCTACCAATGTCCAATAAGTACAGCTAGGTACCTACTGCTAAACATCTTGTCGTACTGTGACCATAAGTAGGTAGGTATGTGTTGACACTGTTATTTGAAACCATTGTAAAAACTAATTATTATTAAAAGAGTAACCATGTAGTTACTTGCCGCCTCTTCTTCATAGGAGCTAGAAACCGCGCACCTACCTTCTGACGTTTCATGTAGGCTGTGTGAAGCAATAATCTTTTGATTTTGACGATGATGAGATGCGTTACTTACGTATGAGAGAGTATACGATTTGTGTATTTATCAAATTTATTCGAAACATACATATAAATGCATGTATACCTACTTAATAGTCGTATTATTAATAAAAGACTATTCATCATCATCATCTTGATACCTAGGTGACAAAAATCAACCTTTCAAATGAAACTCGCGTATCGCACCCGCGTGAGATCACTTCACCTTGACTAAATGTGACGAGAATCGCGTGACGTGTTCACGTCAAGCAAGCGTGTCTCAAACGGTGAAGTTGGCGTTACTCATTTAGCTCTGCGTTAGCTCACTTCGCCTACATTAAGAAGAGAATCTTGTAAAGCGTGTCTCATACCGTGAGCACCGATTGAGTAACGAATGAAGCACGGAGACAAACGCGCTTGCGCGAGAGCTGTCATTGTTTTTTTTTTTTTTAATTTTTGAGCCTTTCAAGTCATTATTAAACGCAATGACGTATTCGCAGCTAGAGCCAATGAAGTATATTTTAATGTCAAGTCCAACCATTGTTGAACATTTCAAAATTATGTTTTCAACAAATGAATATTAGGTACTTACTTGAGAGGTGTGAGATCGAGCAATCGGTGAATCGAGAGGCTTGTAGCTAAATAAAAACAGCCGCACAGTCCGACCGATCCGACTAAGCTACGCTTGCCTCGGTCGGTCCGTCTATGGGTACATACCAAGATCTCGAAGGTCGAAACTCTGACAACCAGTCTTACCGAGAGGGAAACATTACCAAATAACTGGGTTGTCGAAGTCGGATGGACAGTCGTTGCATGTAAAATACCAGTGCATTCAGCTGCAGCCAGTTAAGACTGGAAGCCGATCCCAACACAGTTGGACAAAGGCAGGCAGATGATAAGGTGAGATCGAGAAACTTCATTAAATTGTGCATAGCAAGTATTCGTGTGCGTAGTCCCAGCGAATTTCTTCAATTCAGTTTAGCAGATATTTAGTGTATGACGTCGTGTAATTGTGTAGGTATGGTAAATAAAAATGTGTGCATCCAACCATTGCGGAGATATTCAACAAAAACTGTTTCCGCTGGGACTACGTATTCCTAGCGGCACTTTTTTTTTCCTATGGACGTACAAGAAAAAAAATACAATAATTAGTGTGTAACGAGAGGTAAATGTGTATGTTAAAATGAAATTTGTGTGTCTTTTATTTGTCAAGATATTCAAGTTGCCGCTGCGCTGACGTTTGGCTATTTGATGAAAATCATATAAAACTGTTTAGCACAGAGTTGTAATTTTTTATGCAGGTTGCTTTAAATTTGTGTGTAATGTGTGTGAAAACAGAATTTGAAAAAAACCTACCGTTCAGAAGATATACACGTAAAAGTAAAATAAGGTTATTAGGTCCAAGTACTTAAAATAGGAACTCTAGAGCCTAACTCATCTCGTTTATTTATATCTTGTAAGGGTCTACAATGTCCTGCCAAGTTTCATTCATGTGCTCTTAGTAATTAATGAGCAGTGGCATAATTTACTACGACTGGAACACTATATTTTATGACATCCGATTGTAGGACTTTTTAAAGGAAAAGTAAAATGAAACTTATTCCAATATTTAGTGTATTAATGCAACTATGCACATGTAAAATTTCAGCTCATTACACTGAATGATTAAAGAGATATAATAAAAATAACAGAACAAGAGCAAAACATCGATAAACCGACCAAGTTTGAATGGCTACATAAAAGCGGCCGTGCAGTATAAATAGCAAACGTTCTAAAATTTCCAGTGTTTTACAGTTATTGGATTGGTACAGGTATACACACAATTCTTGAAGAAGTAACTACTTAATAACTTCCGTGATAAAAATAGTAGGTAACTTGTTTTTTTTAGAATTACGAAATTATTACAATAATAATTGCATATGTATTAACAAATGCATTTATTTGTCAGAAATTTACGAAAAAATTGTTACAGTAGGTAATTATTGTCCTTAATATTCTGCTGCTTCCAGCGTACAAATATTTTGATTACAATTTGATTAAATAGAAATACTAATAATAATAAGAAAAAAAAAAACATTAACACCAGTAGTCATTTTACCACGAGTAGTTTTTTGTTTTTGTTGCTGTAAAAGCTCGAACGAGAAGACCAACTCCCGAAAACTTACTAGTAAACCTAAGATTTTCCTTTATGGGGTTTTACAGCAGGCAATATATTTGTTATTCATATTTAATTTTTTTTAAACAGATTTTTTTATATCAATGTTATTATTACGTTACTAATAATTGTTTTTTTTAATTTTAATTAGTCATTAACTAATAAATACTATTAAGATTACAAAGCAGTTGTTTTATTTTCTGCTAAACTATTGTGTACGCAACTGTACGAAACTATTAAACACGATGACGATACTATACTGGAAATTTTAGAACGTTAGCTATTTATACTGCACGGCCGCTTTTATGTAGCCATTCAAACTTGGTCGGTTTATCGATGTTTTGCTCTTGTTCTGTTATTTTTATTATATCTCTTTAATCATTCAGTGTAATGAGCTGAAATTTTACATGTGAATAGTTGCATTAATACACTAAATATTGGAATAAGTTTCATTTTACTTTTCCTTTAAAAAGTCCTACAATCGGATGTCATAAAATATAGTGTTCCAGTCGTAGTAAATTATGCCACTGCTCATTAATTACTAAGAGCACATGAATGAAACTTGGCAGGACATTGTAGACCCTTACAAGATATAAATAAACGAGATGAGTTAGGCTCTAGAGTTCCTATTATAAGTACTTGGACCTATTAACCTTATTTTACTTTTACGTGTTTATCTTCTGAACGGTAGGTTTTTTTCAAATTCTGTTTTCACACACATTACACACAAATTCAAAGCAACCTGCGTAAAAAATTACAACTCTGTGCTAAACCGTTTTATATGATTTTCATCAAATAGCCAAACGTCAGCGCAGCGGCAACTTGAATATCTTGACAAATATAAGACACACAAATTTCATTTTAACATACACATTTACTTCTCGTTATACACAAATTATTGTATGTATTTTTTTTCTTGTACGTCCACAGGAAAAAAAAGTGCCGCTAGGAATACGTAGTCCCAGCGGAAACAGTTTTTTTTGAATATCTCCGCAATGGTTGGATGCACAAATTTTTATTTACCATACACAATTACACGACGTCACGACTAAATATCTGCTAAACTGAAATTAAGAAATTCGACACTTTTCCGCTGGGACTACGCACACTCTACTTCAGTGATTGGTGATATGTTCGTTTACATTATGTACATAATACATGTAAATAGCATATAGTTTTTTTAAACAGCCTATCATCTAGATTCTAGATAAACCAAAGTTCCAAGTTACAAACCTTATAACAACAATACACAAAATATTTAGACATATCAATCATCTAGTTATGATAGCTGTTGAGACACAAATTGCTTATCTCCCTTGCTAACAAGATTTCAACATTATTCATGTATTTATTTTCGTTCATTTTTGTACTGTAAGTTACACCTCTGCCCAACCCTTCGGGGAAACAAGGTGTAATGTTATGTTTCTTTTTATTTTCATAATATGTATAAATCAACATTGTATGTAAGTACAATTATGATTTTAAGCCGATAAAACTATGTAGGTATGTTTAGGTTGCTATAGCCTAATTAAATCTGTTTTCATGTATACCGTTTTACACAATGTGTCTATGTTTCTCATCCCACTCCCCAATTGCAGGTGTGCTGCAAGAAATTTCTTATATTTTATGCAGATCCTTTGTGCTTTCCTATCTTTGTGTATTTTATTTTATTAAGTGTAAAGTGTGTTCATAAATAAATAAGATTTGTAACACATCATAACAAATTTGCTAATACATTTTTTCTACTGAACTCTCTGCTTCCTGAGCTTCAACTTCTTGATACTATGAACGGACGGTCGTTGGATGAGTGTGGACTGCACGTCGCCATCGCGACTAGCTGAAAATAATGGTAAGCGTTTATTACTAAGCAATTGCATTCCTACACTCACCCAAATCTCTTTTTATTTTTGTTTATTTTAATTACATTTTATGTGGTTCAATATTGCGAAAATGTAATTATCATCTGAATCCTGCAGCTAATTTAATACTTTCAAAAACTGTAGCACTATGACATATTTACAACACAATTTATCAATCAGTGTCCAATACAAAAAATCAAATCGGTCAACATTATTCCTATATTTTGATTAGAAATAGATGCAACATTTCTTAACTCCATGCTTGTCCTTGTACCAATTTTTTGGCTCTATTATGTTTATCAATAATAGTCTGACATTATCAACAATTATTAACCTGTAACTGCCACGATCGACATACAGCTATGATTAATGTAATGAAGTACATGCGGTGTACTTTTATTGTCTTCACTTCCTTTATCCTCAGCAACTGCATGGTCGAATAGACTAATGTGCCGAGATGTAACGTATTCAGATTATTATAATTAAGATGCCATTTTTTTTTTATCCATACCATCTCCCACAGCTGGGCAAAGGTCTCCCCATTACTTTTCCAGTTTTTCTTATGTTGTGCCGTCTTTGAACAGTAAGTTTATCCCATGATGTTAGTATAGCTTCCTGCTAAAACCGTTGCTATGGTGAACCTGATATTCGGAGGGTAGTACCAATAGTAAGAAAAAATATACTGTTACTGTTGCACCAGTATTTTTGTCCAGAGTAAGCCATCTTCCTTCCCACCAGTATGTTGAGCTGGAACAAATGACAGTTGAAGAATTAAACTTGGTACAAAAAGGTAAGATAGTTGAAAAACAAATGATTTGACTAACAGCCTAAGTTGGAATTTCAGAAAATATATAGCAGAATTATTGAAATCACAATGATGACATTAATAATATCAGGTTTTCATAAATCAATCAATCGATCAACTCAGCGTATCGCAGTCCACTGCTGGACATAGGCCTCTCCCATGTTGCGCCACAACACCCTGTCCTCCGCCTTCCGCATCCAGTCTGTCCCAGCCACTTTCCTAAGGTTGTAGGTCCATCTAGCTGGGGGGCGTCCCACACTACGCTTAAATAAATAAAAGCAAATTTTGCTGGATTTATTATTATGACAGTTTAATGCTAGTAAATTTGACAACATTGTCATTTATATTTTATGTGAACAGTAAATTGCACACATAAAAATAAAAGTATTACTAATATCACAAATACTTAGGTAATACAGGCTGATGTCTGCAACTTCACATCAACGCATATATTTTGCATGTGGATCACAAAAACTTACATAACTGAAACATACAAATCAAAAGTGGCCGCAACCTATTTCTTTTTACTGTCAACTCAGGCCCAATTTTCTAATTCAAAGGCACTGCATTCAGGTATCTAAAACACAAGTTTTTATTTTAATATTCACATAAATATTTTAAGCTTCAAGATAGTTAACTGAAATATCAGACTTACCAGACAGGCAGGCATATAAGTATGGTTTTTGTGTATCATTTTCCATCAATACAATCACATTTCTGAGAGTAATCTGAAAAGATCAATGTATACATTAGTAACTATTATTTAAACTATGTTGACAGGCTCGTTTTACAGTATAAAGATGTGAAAAAGTGATCAATAATGTTGGGAACGTTTCAGTCGGCCTAAATAAATTTGCCACTCTTATATAGCGAAGTTGGTCGGCCTGCTCAAGTAAACACAAAGCTGGCAAGGAAAACTTGAGTGTCTTGGATTGAAATTTACTAGTTTTACACGATTAGTTAATGATGATAACGTACAAACCTTCGTAAACTTTTCGTGATTATTCCGGTGGTAACTTCGTCGGCCTATACGTATATCTTTTACAAAGTGTTTCTCCCACACAGTTTGTACTACCATTGTTGATCTTGTTATATATATTGCACTACCTATGTAAATTAATACACTATAAATACACCGAGAACTTTATTCGGTCAGCAAACAAACTCGAAACTACAAAACAAAACTGGAACTATGAAAGAAAAGTAGAATAAATAACTTATAAAACCGCCAAAATTTGACAGTAACATTCTAACTAAATTATCTATGGTTTCAAGAAAGTCAAGAAACAGACTGATCACAGGGTTGAATTTTTTGTGATACTATTTCCAGACAAAGTAACGTATTACGTACGTAATTTTTTTATACTTTTAACTAAATGGACAGACTACAGAATATTTTTTTGATCAAACTCAATGGTGCCGATTCTGTTGTACAAAATTCTCTAAAATAAACTAAACATCACTAAAATTTGTTTTATTCCTGTCAAACGACGATTTCCTTTTCTGAAATAGACTAAAGTGACACAACGTAACTATATTTTAGTTTGACATTACTAAGATTGCACTGAGTTATTAGTTTAGTGAAAATGACAATTTTGCTATTCTGAGTTTGCCGGTTTTCACCAAAAATGTTGACTATAATAATTTATTTTGACTAAATCTGACTATTTTTAATCGCGATTAAAAAGATGTGGAATAAAACTAGTGGTCATGAACAAAAATTCACACCCACGCCTCGCCTTCACGTGCAAAAACAGTGCTGTATTTTTTTTTTTTTGCTTATATCTCGAAAATGACGTGTCCTATCGCAAAGATAATGAAATTTTCGACCCCCTTTAATAAATCCCACACACATAAATCTAAACACGTGAGTAACATTTTTTTTTAAAACAAGAAGTGAAAAATTCCATATAAAACACGTCCAGTCTGCCACCTTGCGCGCGCCTTCGTCTCCAAAAAAATTCATTGCGTAGCGCACATAAGTACCACGTTGCGAAACCAAAAGAAAAAAAAAACACGTTGAGCCGCGATTGTCAAATTCGATTTTAGTCGAATCAAAATAATTTTTAAATTTAGTGATTTTTTCTTGCAGAATAGCGTTAAAAATGTCATAGCCAAAAGTAAGGAATTTTAGAGATAGTTTAGTTAGTTTTTGGTGCCGATTTTGTTGTACACCGAACTAAATTAACTAAACTTTTGTTAGGTTTTAAAATAATATACTGAAATTATAATATTGTCTTAGTCGATTATTGAGACTTTTAATTTATAATACTGGCAACACCAATTTTGAAATGGCGCGGTTTTGAGAAAACGGTTGGGAACACGGGATGGCACTCGGCCTATTCGCTCTAGTGGTGGGTCGTTGTCGAATTTTTGAACGGACGACACGCAACCGTTTTTCCGACGATGAAAGCGGTTGCAGAAAACGGTCGTCGTCGCAACTGGTTTGAAGGACCGTCTTCGTCTTCTTTTGAAGAAACGTATCGAATATGGAACAGAATTGCGTTTTCGTTGCGTGAAATAGTTGCAGTTTCTTCCAAAGTTACGACTACTTATAAATGCCCAACTACACAACTGACCAAAAAAATGTAAACAAACATATGACACGCTCACCGGCTCGAATTCCATGATATTTATTTAACTATCATCCCAATTCAATATGCCGGGCGATTTTGCACTTAACGGCTATAAGCTTACACAGGTTTGACCGTCGCATCACGAACGACAGTAAAGAAAACTAGTAATAAAATATAGACTCTATACCATTGACAAAAAGTTCCCTTTTTACTGTAAGAACTGTTTTGTGAAGGAACGCGGTACGCTAAAGACGACGTCGCGACGAGTGTGTTAGTTGAATCAATGCCTTCTCGACCGTATTTTCTTAGCAGTAAAATAAAAAATCGCATAAAGTAATTTGAAGACTGGTTTGTGTAACGAAAACTGTTTCGATCCAAGACTTAAAAACAGTTTCGTCGTCGTAGTCGTCGCAGAACATAAAACGGTCTTTGGAACGGAGGGACTAAGGACGACGACGCGACGCGACGAGTGTGATAGTTGAATCAATGGGTTCTCGACCGTATTTTCTTAGCTGTAAAATAAATAATCGCATCTAGTAATTCGAAGACTGGTTTGTGCAACGAAAACTGTTTGGACCCAGGACGTAAAACGGTTTCATAGTTGCAAAACATAAAACGGTCTTCGGAAACGGTTCGTTGTCGCAACGCCCACAACTAATTCGCTCGGGGCCAGCATCGAAGACGGACGTAAGTTTTGTAACTACAATATTCTTAAATATTAAGTGCTTATAACATTGTAAAACATTTAATAAAGAGTAGCGATGGAGTTTCTTGTCCTTCTTCTCCAACCGTGTGATTACTCTTTGGAACGGACAACTAGAGTCAATTCTATTTAAAGGTGTGCCTATTTGAAATAAATGAGGTGTGTGGTGTACCTTTAAATGATACAATGTGTTACGTGTTATTTTCCCTACCCAATAGTACAACACTATCTCTAAAATTCCTTACTTTTGGCTATGAGAATTTATTCTTCAAGAAAAAATCTCTAAATTTAAAAATTATTTTGTCACGACTAAAAACGAATTTGACAATCAATGTAGTTTTTTTTTTCTTTTTTTTTCGCAACGTGGTACTTGTGTGCGCTACGCAATTAATTTTTTAGAGACGGAGGCGCGCGCAATGGGGCAGCCTGGACGTGTTTTATATAGAATTTTTCACTTTTTGTTTGAAAAATATAAAAAATAGTACCCACATGTTGAGATTTATATGTTCCGGGTTTAACAAAGGGGGTCGAAAATTTCATTATTTTTGCGATAGGACACGCCATTTTCGAGATATAAGCAAAATAAAAAATACAGCACTGTTTTTGCACGTGAAGGCGAGGCGTGGCGTGGGTGTGAATTTTTGTTCATGACCACTAGTTTTATTCCACATCTTTTTAATCGCGATTAAAAATAGTCAGATTTAGTCAAAATAAATTATTATAGTCAACATTTTTGGTGAAAACCGGCAAACTCAGAATAGCAAAATTGTCATTTTCACTAAACTAATAACTCAGTGCAATCTTAGTAATGTCAAACTAAAATATAGTTACGTTGTGTCACTTTAGTCTATTTCAGAATAGGAAATCGTCGTTTGACAGGAATAAAACAAATTTTAGTGATGTTTAGTTTATTTTAGAGAATTTTGTGCAACAGAATCGGCACCATTGAGTTTGATCAAAAAAATATTCTGTAGTCTGTCCATTTAGTTAAAAGTATAAAAAAATTACGTACGTAATACGTTACTTTGTCTGGAAATAGTATCACAAAAAATTCAACCCTGTGATCAGTCTGTTTCTTGACTTTCTTGAAACCATAGATAATTTAGTTAGAATGTTACTGTCAAATTTTGGCGGTTTTATAAGTTATTTATTCTACTTTTCTTTCATAGTTCCAGTTTTGTTTTGTAGTTTCGAGTTTGTTTGCTGACCGAATAAAGTTCTCGGTGTATTTATAGTGTATTAATTTACATAGGTAGTGCAATATATATAACAAGATCAACAATGGTAGTACAAACTGTGTGGGAGAAACACTTTGTAAAAGATATACGTATAGGCCGACGAAGTTACCACCGGAATAATCACGAAAAGTTTACGAAGGTTTGTACGTTATCATCATTAACTAATCGTGTAAAACTAGTAAATTTCAATCCAAGACACTCAAGTTTTCCTTGCCAGCTTTGTGTTTACTTGAGCAGGCCGACCAACTTCGCTATGTATGAGTGGCAAATTTATTTAGGCCGACTGAAACGTTCCCAACATTATTGATCACTTTTTCACATCTTTATACTGTAAAACGAGCCTGTCAACATAGTTTAAATAATAGTTACTAATGTATATATTGATCTTTTCAGATTACTCTCAGAAATGTGATTGTATTGATGGAAAATGATACACAAAAACCATACTTATATGCCTGCCTATCTGGTAAGTCTGATATTTCAGTTAACTATCTTGAAGCTTAAAATATTTATGTGAATATTAAAATAAAAACTTGTGTTTTAGATACCTGAATGCAGTGCCTTTGAATTAGAAAATTGGGCCTGAGTTGACAGTAAAAAGAAATAGGTTGCGGCCACTTTTGATTTGTATGTTTCAGTTATGTAAGTTTTTGTGATCCACATGCAAAATATATGCGTTGATGTGAAGTTGCAGACATCAGCCTGTATTACCTAAGTATTTGTGATATTAGTAATACTTTTATTTTTATGTGTGCAATTTACTGTTCACATAAAATATAAATAACAATGTTGTCAAATTTACTAGCATTAAACTGTCATAATAATAAATCCAGCAAAATTTGCTTTTATTTATTTAAGCGTAGTGTGGGACGCCCCCCAGCTAGATGGACCTACGACCTTAGGAAAGTGGCTGGGACAGACTGGATGCGGAAGGCGGAGGACAGAGTGTTGTGGCGCAACATGGGACAGGCCTATGTCCAGCAGTGGACTGCGATACGCTGAGTTGATCGATTGATTGATTTATGAAAACCTGATATTATTAATGTCATCATTGTGATTTCAATAATTCTGCTATATATTTTCTGAAATTCCAACTTAGGCTGTTAGTCAAATCATTTGTTTTTCAACTATCTTACCTTTTTGTACCAAGTTTTTTCAACTGTCATTTGTTCCAGCTCAACATGCTGGTGGGAAGGAAGTAGGCTTACTCTGGACAAAAATACTGGTGCAACAGTAACAGTATATTTTTCTTACTATTGGTACTACCCTCCGAATATCAGGTTCACCATAGCAACGGTTTTAGCAGGAAGCTATACTAACATCATGAGATAAACTTACTGTTCAAAGACACAACATAAGAAAAACTGGAAAAGTATTGGGGAGACCTTTGCCCAGCTGTGAGAAAAAAGGCATCTTTATTATAATAATCTGAATACTTTACATCTTGGCACATGAGTCTATTCCACCATGCAGTTGCTGAGGATAAAGGAACTGAAGACAATAAAAGTACATACACCGCATGTACTTGATTACATTAATCCTAGCTGTATGTCGATCGTGCAGTGAGAGGTTAATAATTGTTGATAATGTCAGACTATTATTGATAAACATAAAAGAGCCAAAAAATTAGTACAAGGACAAGCATGGAGTTAAGAAATGTTGCATCTCATTGTACTTACTCAAAATATAGGAATAATGTTGACCGATTTGATTTTTTGTATTGGACACTGATTGTTAAAACAAAAAAAAAAGAGATTTGGATGAGTTAAAACAATTACTTAGTAATAAACGCTTACCATTATTTTCAGCTAGTCGCGATGGCGACGTGCAGTCCACACTCATCCAACGACCGTCCGTTCATAGTATCAAGAAGTTGAAGCTCAGGAAGCAGAAAGTTCAGTAGAAAAAATGTATTAGCAAATTTGTTATCATGTGTTACAAATCTTATTTATTTATGAACACACTTTACACTTAATAAAATAAAATACACAAAGATAGGAAAGCACAAAGGATCTGCATAAAATATAAGAAATTTCTTGCAGCACACCTGCAATTGGGGAGTGGGATTGTGTAAAACGGTATACATGAAAACAGATTTAATTAGGCTATAGTAACCTAAACATACATAGTTTTATCGGTTTAAAATAGTAATCGTACTTACATACAATGTTGATTTACACATATTATGAAAATAAAAAGAAACAACATTACACCTTGTTTCCCCGAAGGGTTGGGCAGAGGTGTAACTTACAGTACAAAAATGAACGAAAATAAATACATGAATAATGTTGAAATCTTGTTAGCAAGGGAGATAAGCAATTTGTGTCTCAACAGCTACCATAACTAGATGATTGATATGTCTAAATATTTTGTGTATTGTTGTTATAAGGTTTGTAACTTGGAACTGTGGTTTATCTAGAATCTAGATGATAGGCTGTTTAAAAAACTAAATGCTATTTACATGTATTATGTACATAATGTAAACGAACATATCACCAATCACTGAATACTTGCTATGCATAATTTATTGAAGTTTCTCGATCTCACCTTATCATCTGCCTGCCTTTGTCCAACTGTGTTGGGATCGGCTTCCAGTCTTAACTGGCTGCAGCTGAATGCACTGGTATTTTACATGCAACAACTCCGACAACCCAGTTATTTGGTAATATGTTTCCCCCTCGGTAAGACTGGTTGTCAGAGTTTCGACCTTCGAGATCTTGGTATGTAAAGATGGTCACCCATAGACGGACCGACCGAGGCAAGCGTAGCTTAGCCGGATCGGTCGGACTGTGCGGCTGTTTTTATTTAGCTACAAGCCTCTCGATTCACCGATTGCTCGATCTCACACCTCTCAAGTAAGTACCTAATATTCATTTGTTGAAAACATAATTTTGAAATGTTCAACAATGGTTGGACTTGACATTAAAATATACTTCATTGGCTCTAGCTGCGAATACGTCATTGCGTTTAATAATGACTTGAAAGGCTCAAAAATTAAAAAAAAAACAATGACAGCTCTCGCGCAAGCGCGTTTGTCTCCGTGTTTCACCCGTTACTCAATCGGTGCTCACGGTATGAGACACGCTTCACGCGATTCTCTTCATAATGTAGGCGAAGTGAGCTAACGCGGAGCTAAATGAGTAACGCCAACTTCACCGTTTGAGACACACTTGCGTGAACACTTCACGCGATTCTCGTCACATGAAGCGTAGGTGAAGTGACCCAACGCGGGCGCGCTACGCGTTTGTCATTTGAACCGTTGATTTTTGATATAGTAGGTAGGTATCGAGATGAGGATGATTTGATAAATCGATACCTTTAGGCTCAAAGGGCGTAACCGCCATTTTGGCCAAAATGGGCTTTTAATGCAGTCATACTCAGTTTTTCGTCCTCTTTCGATTGGTATATTAAAAATTTTGATATTCACAAAAAAGTGGTGAATACAGCCATAATATTTGGAATGCTAAACATTGTTTTTCTTTAAATTTAGGCCGTAAATGATAAATATTTCATTTTTCATTTCCGCAAACGTCGTAACAGGTAAACAAAATTATAAACTTGGAAGTATATCCTGTGATCTGACTCTTTTGACGTTTACGCCTCTAGATGTTTTAGAATTTTGTTCATACTTGTCTTATACAATCCGAGATCTTATCAAGTTTGGTAGTTACGCCCCAAAATTTACTAAAATATTTACTATTAATTGGCTTATACGCCCTATTAAAATACTTTTGACGAAACAATCATCCCAAGGTTTTGTAGAGGTCGGTGGTTACGCTTCCAGATATTTTTTAACTATTAACAATTTGACTTATACGTCCGATTATTATATTTTTTACGAAAACGTCTTGTACTATAAACTTAAAGTTTTATGCTATTGTTCGGCCCTAAATCACCTACGTAATAAAGTAAAATATCGTTTATCTTACCGTCTTCCAAGGCAAAAGCGTGTGACGCGATTGTTCTGAGAGAGATAGCTACCAATATCTGGGAATGGGCAGGGTGGGGTAGGGGAATTGTTCACGAAAACCACGTGGCGCGTGCCGGCCGGCCTTTCGGCTGTCATGTCATGCTGTCAATGTCATTGTAAGCAAGCGACCGAGCGTAATACACGTTTTTGAAGTGTTTTGTGGTTAATATCGTTGTTACTCAATACTTCATTGCATTCCACAATGTATATGCTTAGGTGGTAAACATTTTATTTAGAAACAATCGTGGACCCTGTCGGGTACAGCAAAAGAAAATACAGTAGGTGGAGATGAGGACCTATTGATTATCTTATAATGTAACTTATTCTAAAATAGTTATTAAAAATAAATTAAATACATGGTTTGGAGTTTTCTAACCTAGTTTCAGGGATTTATGATTTAAATATTCGTGGACACTATGTATAGTAGCATTTACTTAATAAAAGCTTTTTTAATTTACTAGTGAATAGATGGCTTTTTTTCTCTGTTCTTATGGATTCTGGTAACTTATTGTATATTTTTATCGACATAACCAGAGGGCTTGATGAGTGTATTTTTAGGCGGGATGTTGGTATGTTTAGTCGTGTTTTGTATCTAAGTGTGTATCGTGTTTGTATGTCTTCTCGTTTAGTGTAAAAGTCTTGGTGTTTATGAGCAAATTTGCAAATTTCGAGTATATATATGCATGGCAGAGTTAAAATATTAAGCCTTACAAAATGGGGTTTGCAGCTATCTATTTGTTGTATGTTTACTGCGATACGAACAAATTTCTTTTGTATCGTAAACAGTGATGGTGTATCTGTACTGGTAGCCCCACATTATTATTCCGTAACTAAGCCATGATAGGCGTAGTATGTTATAAGGGCAGTCTGTAAATTTGTGGTTTTTTTAACTTCGCGAAAAGCATATATAAATTTGGAAAGTTTCGTTTTTTATTTTTTGTACGTGTGACTTCTAATTTATATTTTTGTCTATGGTTATGCAATGCAATGTCTAGTAATGTGAATTCGTTGACTGTTTCTACTAAACTACATTTAAGGGATTTTTTGGTGGGGGTGGAATGTTATGAGATTAGTCTTTGTAAAGTTAATTTCTGGGTGTGTTCGTTCATCCAGGTTATTTTTTTGCTAAATATGTCGTTAAGGGTACTGTTTAGGTTTAGGTTGTCATGGCATGAGGTGAGAATGGAGATGTCGTCCGCAAATAAAACGCATGGTCCAGATTCTGCTATGAATTTTTGGAGATCATTAATGTAGACGAGAAATAGAAGACATCGAACAATACTTCCTTGTGGTATTGATGCGTTTATTGACTTTCTGTCAGAGCGGAACTTCTGAAGTTGGTTCATTTTGCTATTAAAGTATGCTATTTATACTAACTGTGCTCTATTTTGTAGATAAGATTTGAACCATTCATGTGCTTTATGGTTTGTTTAGTAAAATGTTATATTGTAATTTATCGTATGCTTTGGTCACGTCAAGCATTATACCTACGGTGTATTTTTTGTTATTTAGTATGTTTAAAGCCTCCTGGATAAATTTATAGACTGCTAATGCTGTTGATCGATTTTTCCGAAAACCATTTTGGCATCCATCGAATATTTTATATTTTTCGCAGAAATTGTATACGCGGTTACACATAGCTTTCTCGAAAATCTTCGAAGCTGTAGGCAGTAGAGCTATGGGGCGGTAATTACTTGGCTCTGTTTTGTTATTTTTCTTATGTATAGGTTTCACTAATGCTAGTTTCCGCTGATCAGGGAATATGCCTTCTTCAAAAGACTGGTTTAGTAATTTAAAAAATGGTAGTGTAAGTTCATCAGCACATCGTCTTAGTAAACAGGGTGGAACGACTAATATTATTGCACAATTATTGTTTTTACGATGACATATTCTATTACAATTATTGCCGTGATTAAACATTTTGATACAATATTAATTCATTTATTTGTAATGCTATTTTTGGACTGCTCTGTTATTATGAGTAGGTGTAGCACTAAACTATAAAGCAAACCACCTGATCGGCAAAATTCAACTTATTTACCTGAGATTATAATGAGAAATCATTGATAAGAAATGCCATCACCGTCACTTACACCACATATTGGACAAAATGTTTGCAGCTTACATCATTTGTTAGATAGTAGAATACAAAGAGATTGTAACTTACATCATAAATGGTTAGTTAATGTCGTATGAGTTGCTATTACATCCTTAGCTGTTTGTACAGGGGCTTATTTTTTTGGCGTAACCGACAGCTTTATTTATTTTTTAGGGTGTATTCGAAGTCTATTTTTTTACTTGTTAGATTTACTTTAAATATTATTCTACGATGTTCTTTATCTCCAAATTCTAACAACTTTTGTCTTTTGCTTTTTTTTATAGCTATTAGCACAAAAAAGTTATATCGGAAAACTGTTTTATATTTCTGTTTAATGGCTCTCCTGAAAAGTCGTGTTTTGGTAGATACGCCCTTTGAGCCTAAAGGTATCGAAATATTCTTTTATTATTAACACGACTAATAAATAGGTATACATGAATATATAAGTATGGTTTTGTATTTAGATAAATACACAAATCGTATACCTACACAGTAGGTAGTGCATCTCATCATCGACAAAATCAAAAAAAAATCATTTCACATAATCCTGCATGAAACTTCAGAAGGTAGGTGCACGGTTCCAATAATTTGTGGCGGCAAGTAACTACATGGTCACTCTTGTAATAATAATTGGTTTTTTACAATGGTTTCAAATAACAGTGTCTACACGTACCTACCTACGTATGGTCAGACTACGAGATGTTTAGTAGTACCTAGGCATGGTAGGTACCTAGCTGTACCTACTTATTGCACATTGGTATTCGCCGTCGCTGACTCGACACCGGTCGAGGTAGTGACTCGAGGTACGTAAACGTGCCCACGCTATCGTCGCCACGCACAAACCTGTGTCGCAGACCAGGAAGGGGGATGTGTAGAGCTGTAGTGAACCTGCTACTAGGGGATCAAAACAGCTAGGTCCGGCTTCAGGCTCGAGTGAAAAGGATGGCTTCGTGAAGGTGAAGAGGAGGAAGCCTCTTAGTCGGAATCTGTGCGGGACCGCGTTAGCAGGATCCAATATGCTGCTGCGTCCAGCTACACCAACGCAGCTCTATGTGTCCCGTTTACATTACACCACGAAGGTTGAGGAGATCGTGGAGTATGTACGTTTGAAGACCAACTGGACCTTGAGGGTCGAGAAGTTGGAACCACGCCACAACACGAACTTCAAGTCATTCGTGGTGCGAGTTCCAACTCATCAAACCGAGACCTTCCTCAAGGCAGTTTTGGCCGAAGGGTGTCGTGTATCGGCGTTTCCGCGGAAGGCTACGCAACACCCACCGTAGGCGCGAGCTTGCGGGTGGCGAGCAATGGGTAGCTCGCCGCCCGGTAAGGACCAAGCTCGGGTCGACGGCGCGTAGTGTTCCACGCGCGCCTCAAAGAGATGTCAGCCACACTGAAGGGGTCTGCTAGGACCGATGCCTGCCGGGGTCGCGTGATTGTTCGAAAGAGATACCGTGACCCTGGCACATGGGCAACTGAAGGGACACGGGTGGGTTTTAGTCAGTAAAAGTCTGACACGCCCTCCCGCTCCGCCCAGAGCGGGAGAAGTCATTTGATGATTTCCCATCCAAAAAAAAAAAAAAGGCTACGCAACACCACGCAGCGCAACACGACGCTGTCACTTCGTGTACAATAGTTACGTTTACGTGGTTTTTATTTGTATGTATGTTAGTCTGTAAGGTATTTATGATATGGGTCTTTGTAGCCTAAAATAATTTGATTTGATTGCATGTTCTTATGTGCGTGATACGTTACAGATTAAATTAGTAGTAAATAAGTACCAGCTAATTTTGTCTGAACTTTAAATGCGATCAGGCTTGAACACATGGTCATAAAAAAAAGTATTTTTTTTTTCACATTGATGTCCGCCGCGCAAGCAGGCCACTAGGCATAGTGCGCTTGCGTGGCGTGAGCACTTCACGCGATTCTCGTCGCATCATCGCATGTAGTCAGGTGAAGTGAGCACTTAGTATAAAAAAGCGGATTAATTGTTGACACCAAACTGTAGGTACTAAACTGACATAAATGTTTTTAAAAACTGTTGTATTTAGATAGGTACATAGGTATCTACAAGAATTGAAATAAATACCTGCGTACTAATTATTCTCTGAACCGAATATGAAATGGCTTCTGCACAAGGAAAACAAAAAAAAAAAAAAAGTTGAAACCTATTGATGACAGCGTCTGGCGTGGATGCGCGGCTTGATCACGCGATGCTCGCAATGCCGTTGTCATGGTAACATCACTTCACCTCGCGAGCACGCGGGTGACCGTTTTGAACTATTAAATTTTGACATTATAAAGATGATGACGATTCGATAAATATTCTTTTTTATTGTTTGCAACGACTAATTAAGTAAGTAGGTAAGTATATTTTTATCTACAATAAAATGTTAGTCGGCACATTTTGGACGTTGGTATTGCATTTTCCTAATGTGCTTAGTGCGCATACGTGACGTGTTATACGTTAAATAAATACCTACCTAGTAAACAAAAACAAATATCAATGTGTATATGAGAGTGCCTAGATGTGGGTTCTCACATTGTTTGTCTGAGATTGAATTCTATGCTCCGTCAGACAGGCACGGCCAGAGGGGTAATTACGTAACTTGCTATCAGTAGGAATTGGTGTCATATTGATAGTTAAATAACATTCATTGCGTTATTTACGTTGCTGAGCCGACAATTTATTCGAACAAATGACGCCATGGTTTAGAAATAATCTTCAATCCCATTCAGATTCTGATAAATGGTGCGTTTCGCAATTAGGTTGCAAGTTCTTTCGTCTTTGTTTTATAGATTTGGGTTAGTAACAACGCTGAAGAACGTTGCACAATCTGCTCGAGTCGATCTACAGTCGTTTCTCCAAGACACATCGCGATTAGGCCATGTGATTGCATTTAAGTATTTAATTTTAATCAGTTTACAGTGGGTTCATAATAACTGACAATAATACTAATTGTTCATGCGTGTCGCATTTGTGCGTCAGGCAATAGGGCTAGTCAAGGAAAAAATAGAAAAAATACAATGCGTTTCTGTCTGAATATCTGTTTCGCTATTTCATTTGAAAAACTTCCCGAAACAGTAGTATTGTTTAGACACTATGCTAGCTTTGAAATCCTTATAAAAATAATCAATAGAATTAGCATAAGAATATTAGGTATTTAAATCTCGATTATGATTGTAAATATGATACTTGAACATCCCTAGCATCAGGTGGATTGACATTGATAGCTCACTACACGCTCACTTCACCCGGTGAGATGGTTACAGAATGACAACTCACTTCACATGCGATATCACGGTGAGATTTTAACATAATAGGCCAGTTGAGGCCCTCCTCCTGCCGGAGGCTCTACACGGGGGCGTGCGGTCCATGCCCTTTACGGGGCACTGGTGTGGGCGCCCTCATTGAGGCTGCGCCCAGCACGCCGGTTGAGTCCGGCCCAGAGGGTCATGGCCATCCGGTTAATCCGGGGATACCACATGGTCTCCTGCGAGGCGCTGAGCCTCCTTGCCGGAGTGCCGCCATGGGATCTGGAGGCAAAGGTGTTCGCCCACATGTGAGAGTGGCGCGAGGAGGCGAAACGCCGGGGCGAAACTCCGCTGCCGCGACAAATCGCGGCACGGTGGACAGAGCTCCGGCAGTATCTCAGGGCGACATGGTGGGTACGATTGTCGCAACCCAGCGCAGGGCACGCCACAATTACGGCGGTAAGTCTCCTCTTTGAGGAGTGGATAGAGAGGCTTCACGGCGTCCTCACCTTCCGCCTGACGCAAATTCTCACCGGGCATGGTTGCTTCGGTGGGTTCCTGTTCAGGATAAAGCGGGAGGATACGCCCGGGTGTTTTCATTGTGAGGATCGTCTAGAAGACACGGTGGAGCATACGATGAAAGTGTGTTCTGCCTGGGCGGAGCACCGCCGTGTCCTCGTGGAAGCGATCGGCGGCAGCGACCTCTCGCGTCCGGCCCTGGTGCGAGCCATGGTACGGAGCGAGAGGGTATGGGAAGCCGTCACGACGACGTCAGTAATGCTCGCGAAGGAGGAGGCGAGGCGCGTGAGGGAGTGGCAGTCTCTGCGCCCTCACGTCCCGCAGCCGCCGCAGGAGGAGACGCCTCGGGCATCGGGATTCGATAGCTGACTCCCGGCCACCGTAGGCGCGAGCTTGCGAGCGATGAGCAATGGGTGGCTCGCCGCCCGGTAAGGACTAAGCTCGGATCGACGGCGCGTAGTGTTCCACGCGCGCCTCAAAGAGATGTCAGCAAAACTGAAGGGGTCTGCTAGGACCGATGCCTGCCAGGGTCGCGAGATTGTTCGAAAGAGATACAGTGACCCTGGCACATGGGCAACTGAAAGAACACGAGTGGGTTTTAGTCAGTAAATGTCTGACATGCCTTCCCGCTCCACCCAGAGCGGGAGAAGTCATTTGATGATTGCCTTCCAAAAAAAAAAAAAGCCCGGTTGAGGGGCTTATGGCTAAGCAAACACAGCCGCACGAATCGATATCAGTCACTTTAAGCTACGCTTGCTGCTGCCGTTGATGTGTGACCACTGGGTTGTGCAGTTCAGATAAACAGTCACTCCATGTAAAATACTTGTACTCAGCTGCATCCGGTAGGACTGGAAGCAGACCCCAACATAGTTGGGAAAAGGCAACGGAAATGAGACCGGTCGAGGTTGTGGATTGAATGATGATTAACAATGACATTCCTGTTTCAGGTTATGGCAACCATTTAACACTGTTCAGGTATAATGCAACCTAATATGATGCTCCGAGTAACTTGGTTTATATTGGCAGTACAACTTACAATCGTTAGGAAAAGTCAACATGATACATACATAGTGGCACAGACATCGACGGGCAAAGTATAACCAAGAATTCAGCACACCATTCTAGACTCCTAATATAGACAATTTTCGTCAGTTATCACAAAAAATCAACGATTTCATAGAAAAGTTTAATACATACACATCAAAAAAAGTTTACGATCACTTTGAAAAATAGAAATCTTTTTTGTTACGGTAAATTACATTATGATTTCTTGTCCTTTTTACATTCTTTATTTAAATTTATAGATTTACAATATAAAAACAATAAAACAGTCCAATAGATTTTCCATATAAAAAGGCTTTCAATCCTAGCTTACGCTCATTCAGAAATCAGATTTAGTAAATTTTACCGGATTTAAAATGCTTTTACGCGGAAAGTTGCGATTGAAAAAATGCCAAGAGGATTATCAGAAGTTTTACGAGCAATAATAGTAACTTTGAAGGAAGAAGGATAAACCACGAGAGAAATAGTAGGCAGAGTTACTATATCCCAATCCTGTGTCGTGACCACGATGCAGAGGTATCACGCGATGGGTAATTTTGCTGACCGACCCCGGTTTAGGTCGCCCAACTGTTTTGACTGCTGCCCAAAAGCGCTATATTAGATTGCTGGTAGCCCGTGAACCAACAATCAACGCTACAAAAATAAAAGCAGAATTCTGAATTGCTTGCATCAGGCTGGATTACGAGCACGGAGGTCTTGGCTAGCTCCTCTGAATTCCCGGCAACGATAATGACGGAGATTGCAGTGGGCTAGGCTTTGGCAAAATGAACAAGAAAACATTTGGCAAAACTGTCTCTTCGTTGATGAATCGCGAATCAGTACTTATCCAGATAACCGACGTGTCCGTGTATGGAGAAGACCAGGAGACCGTGAAAGGCAAAGAACTGCCACTAGAACAGTTCAGCAAGGCGAGAAATCGGTGTCTTTTTGGGGTAGTATTATGATTGGAAGAACGCCTTTGATCCCGTATCGAGGCTTCATGACAACAGACATGTATAGAGCATGATAGATGTAATTATCAGACCATTCAGAGTAAACCATGGGCACCAATTTGTACTGGTTGATGATAATGCGCCCGCCCATCGAGCTCAACGAGTCAATGCTGCTCTCCGAGAATACGACATCACAAGGTTAGACTGGCCTGCCATCTCGCCTGACTTAAACCCAATAGAGCACGCATGGGATGCTCTTAGGCGAGCTGTTTGAAACAGTCAGCCACGTCCTCAGACAGTGCCAGAGTTCAGGGAAGTCACTATTAAAAAATGGGATAGGTTACCCCAAGAAATGCTAGATAACTTGATTCTCAGCATGCCCAGGAGGATCACCGCATGTGTTCGAGCCAGGGGAGAAGTTATATAATATTGAATATAAAACTTTTATTAATAAATTGTTGTTTAAGTTTGGTTAAACAGTCTTTTTTTTTATAAAATTTCTGTTATAATTACATTATGATTAATTACTAAATTTTGTTTTAATAAAAATAGTTTTATTTTTATTTTCAAATAGGATATTTCTATTTGAAAAAAATACACAACAAGGATTTTTTCTTGATAAAGTTCAATTAAAAAAAATATATCAGCTTATGTTACTGATCACAAACTTTTTTTGATGTGTGTACATATACGTGGTCAAAATGTATGGAGCAGCAATTTCATTTAAATATTCGACGAAAATTTTCAACGCAAAGGATAAAACAAATTTCAACCAAGTTATAATTTTGGTTCACAGAGGCTCTCCATAATATGCTCTAATAAAAACGTGGCCCATTCGTCCTACTTATCATAAAACAAACATAAAAGCCATCATTTCGTCACATCTTTAACACCTCGCTTTGAATAATTCTGCTTCCTTTAGGTACATAAATTGTTTTCAGGAAGACATAACTTACCGGGACGACTCACCGCTTCCTGGCTTGTAAAATTCACTTCTTCGCGAAGTTGCTTAGTTTTTTAGCTCATTTTTTTTAAATTATTTTGGCAGCTTTAGATCAAAAACGCAGTATTGTAAATTGAGGAGGTGTGGAACAAAAGATGTCATTTACGTATCTTGCTCAATTAGGTTTTTTTTTTTAATCGGCTCTAAATGTTAAATTCTATCTGTAACTCCAAAGATTTTGTTTAAAAAAATGACTAGTTTCATAGAAAAATCGATCTGAATTGCTGCTTCCGGAAAAAAAGTTACATTTTTATTCAATCACAGTGACTTGAATTCAAAAAGTGACATATTCTTAAGAAATACGTTTGAAGAGTCTTTATAGTCGGTTCAAACCGGGTACAGTACCGGACAGTGATGTGTGATTTTGTATAAGAGGGTAGAGGAAAATCGCAACCTTCAAAAAATTTAACAGCATTTATGTCCAGTAATGTACTGAGAAAGAGTTGGGACACTTTACCAAAGGTGCTAAAAAGGAGGATGTTGAAAGTTTATTTAAAAAGCAATTTGGAGAAGACTGGAAAATGAGCCTTCATTAAAATGGTATTGTGATATTTTGTATGAAAGTAATGTCGGTAAAAACGACAATGAAGATAATGAAAATCGTTGTGATTGGAACCTGATTGTGGAGAATTACATTTATATTCATATTGTCTTCTTTATAATTAATGTGTTATGCTGCTTTGAAAAAATTGTCCGTACTAGGTGGTGCAGATTTTTAAATGGCTTTATGTATAATCTTTTCATATTCCAGTTTTTATTTCAGACAGGAAAGCAGTTTAATATTCTTGTAAAAAATCGCTTCAACATGAATTCGTTTTAACATAATACTTGTCTCGAGATTCGAGTTTTATCCGGATTTTCAAACAATCTATGCTCTGGGAATTATCCAACAACTCAACACTCGACCAGGCGACGCGACGACTAAAAGAAAATGTTCGCAAGCATTTAAAAAACTGTTGTTTTAAAATGTTTTTTGACTGTTTTTAATATCGATTAAAATACAACATTTAACCAGTTCAATAAAGTAACAGTTACAGTTTTGTGTAAATCAATATATAGATAAAAGCTGTTAGTGTAATCGTAGCGTTGCGTAGCTCATGTAGGGGCCGCGTAGCTGTACTACGCCGTAGCAACTAACGTTTCAGAACATAAATGTGGGTTCTCATTTACTACATAATTATATTATGTCAACATTAACATAAACCCTCGGTCTACGAGCTACCTTAGCAGTTCATGGGCCTATTAACTCGTCAGTCCAACTCGGTGGCTCGTTACTTAGTTTCAAATGCATACCCTTTAATTATGTATCTAATAGTGTGTGTGCCTCCTCTCTTGTGAATACCTCTGTTATTAAATATTTTCTTTATTTTGAATAGTACCTATGTTATTATTTCATACTGAATTCAAGATATTAAGAGCATTAGCTGCTCTGAAACTTACCTATCGGGACCTGACTATGTCGAGGAGAATACTACCAAGGTCACTACTTGGAAATGAAAGCCGACTCACAAAAACTCTATTTATCTTCCCTGTGCAATGACTTCAAGCGCTTATAAACTAGCATTTGTTTTGAGCATACTAAAGTTGTTCAAAGTAGAACGTGTATGTAGTTATAAAAGCTATTCCGTGGCGAGTGTCGTTTTTTTTATCTCCGGCCACCTCGAGCAACTCAGAACCGCTCATGCTCGTGACTGAGACGAACCATAAAACGAGATGTGAACACAAAGTCAAAGTCAAAAAAGTTTATTGCGTAATAGTGTAAACTGTTGGTGTTATGCTATGTTAGTACTCATGACTTAGCAGCCTTTCACAAGCATTGGAATTATAATTCTAAATTAGCATGCATTAAACATTACTAAACACACAATACACACATACTAGTATGAACATTATGTACGGGAAAGATTCGCATGGACACCAGTAGACTACTTAAAACTAATTTCTACTAAAGGTCTCTCCCAGGAAATCATCCACGAGGGCATTACAGAGCTATTCTCAAACTTCACCCAACAACTTGTAGCATACCCTTGCTCGAAACCGAGAAAGTTGGCGCACTTCAATCCACAAAGTATCTAAATGCTTTAAAACGGACCGGCTTGTTTGAAGACCAAAATCTTCAAACAAAAAGCATCAAATACGCAAAAGTCGCCCAAAAGTTTAATTTACCTATACATACAATGAAGCTGATCACTTCTTTCGGATAAAGAAAATTTGTACTCACGTACTACGCGACCACGACCACGGACAGTGGCTGCGGCATTCTAGTAGTGTATCGTATCAACCTGCAACAATTTTACATATGTACGATTTTTTTATGAACAAATTACAGTGTTACTAAATTACCCCAATAACTAGGTTTTAATAATAATGATTATTATTATTAATTAATATAATTATAATTATTATATTTTTTTTTAATTTTCATACATTTTTACATACTTAACTTAAATGTGAGTAAATTTAATTTCACACAATCTATTTACAATAAAAGAAAAAACATCGTTGGTTTTGCTTTTGACACTTACATTAAAATGTCTCAATAGAACTCAAAATATATCAGGGCCAATTTAATGTAAGGGATCACTTGAAAAAATTACATTAAAGTAAGGTACAGTATGTTTGAAAGTATCGTGTTTAGGAAAATGATCATCATCAATAACTATGAGCCTTCTTAAACTAAATAATTCTGTGACACTCGATCATAAATAGCCTTAGAATTAAAAAAAGTTATGTTTAAATTACCTGGAATAAAATCTTTGTCGGCTCCTACTGAAAAATTGAATTTTTATTATTTATTTATTAAAACTTTGTGCACAAGTAAAAATACTGTACAAAGGCGGATTTAATGCCTGAGGCATTTTCTACCAGTCCACCTTAGGGTGATGCAGAGAAAAACATGGCAGGTGCAACAAAAGGGATAGATAACTCGAAAAACAATGAATAATAAATACATACATAGATACATACATACATCCATATAACGAAAATGAACTTTGTCTAGAGAACAGACGATATAAACATTCTTCTTGAATTACACGTCTATTGATTAAAACTGTATTAAAATCCGTTGCGTAGTTTAAAAGATCTAAATGTTCAGACGCGGGAAGTGTCTTGTTTTATATACTATGTAAATAATAGTTAAATATTCATGTCAAACTTATTGCACTATCGTCGAATATTAAGACACAATAACTTTGATTCCGTTAAACTGTGGCAATTTATGCACAATTGAAACACGACACTTTTGGAGAAACAGCGAGGGCAACGCCGAAAAGTCGGACAAAAAGTCGGCTACTGCCAACGACGGGTACAAATCGTTTTTCTTATGTAGCTAGGCAATCCTAAAAGGCATTTACAATGGTTTTTTTTTTGTCATTTTACTATCCATAACGACTCTGCTCCATTAATAACAGACGAGAGACAGTTCTCGAATGCTCGACAGATGACAGTGAACACTTGATTAATTCAAGCTATTCCAATGCTTTGTCCACAAGGGTATTTTTTTCGTCCGTTACTGGTATTATAAATGGTAAGAATTATTGAAAGCAGTGGTGGCCCAGTGGTAACGGCCGCGACTTACGAGTAGTAAGTCGTAAGTTCGAACCCAACTAGGCGCTATACTTTGTGTAAATTATTTCATCACTACTACATCACATCCACTGCTCTCATAACGGCGAAGGAAAACATCGTGAGGAAACCGGCATGTCTTAGAACTAAACATTCGAAGACATGTGACATCTACCAACCCGCACTGGGCCCGCGTGGTGGATTATGATCCACCCCCTCTCACCGAGAGGAGGCCTGTGTCCCAGCAGTGGGAACATTTATAGGCTGCTGATAATGATGGTGATTGATTACCAATTTTTTTCATACTATACATAAAATACATCTATCAAACCTACACACACAATCATAGATAAACCAAAATAGTGTTTAATATACGAATTATATTGCTAAATGTAAGCTTTACATTTTCTTTTCTTACAGAGCCTCTTACCTTCAGTTCCCACTCGTTTGCTGTTCTTTAAATCACAGCAATGAGAAATGATACCCCATTGTACAGTACAGTACACAGTATCATCTAGTACGCAAATAAATATAAATACATTTACGTTTGTACTGCTGTCGAAATGCTGACTCCAGATATTATTTTATGAGATCATAATTTGTTATAAAATAACGATGTTGTAAAAAATATTTAGGTTTAAAGAATCTTTATTTCTCATAAGAACATGATACAGTTCACTTAAATGAGATTAAAATGAATAATCGAATCGAATTTTGCATCTTCATCAGATGTTATCCAAGTTTCAGTTAGAATTACGACATGAACTGTTGAAGGAATTGCTTTTAAGACGCACTGTAGTTCTTCAAGTTTTCCTGGAGTACGGATACTTCTTACATTAGCATAGAAGGTTTTGAGGAATGATGACTTTGAGAGCAGATCTTTATACTTGTGAATTTTTTGGTATGTAATATTTCCTGGGTAAGCATTATCGGAACATTTGATTTCAAAATGCAACTATTCGTTAGATAACGGTGTGATTTAACATAACACCGGTTGTTTCAAACAAACAGCCAATTTTATGATTCAACCTGCCCCTTGGTTATGATATAAAAATTTGTGAGATAATTAAACAGTAAGACATCATCTAAATTAATATTTATTCTAGCAAAGAATCTCAGATATTCAGAGTGAGGCAAATTTGCGCAATAACTCTTATAATAATATTAAGCTTAGTGTAACAGTTATTGGCCTTAGGTACCTAGGTATATAATTGCAGAATATTGAAAATAATTGGCAGAATTGGGTTACTCTTTATTGTAAGACAACATTTTCGTATTTTCATAATGTAGAATGTGTTCGTTTCATCCTTGACGAGACTTTTATAACACGTCATTTGTGAAAGCGGTTGAAATGATAAAATAAAATAATAAATTATTAAATCAAATAATTATTGTATCAAGAATTCTGCCATATATAAAACTAACACCGGATTACATTTTTTTTTTAAATCACAAATTATCGAACAATCAATATTACATTACATGCAAAGCTATACACATGCATTATTTTACCTTGAATATTAATTGTCATGTACGAAGAAATAATTTACCTCGTATATAGCCCTAAATATTCCATACAGAATTTAAGTTAGTTTTTATTTGTTGCTCTGACATTAAGGCCAAACTGTGTAATAACATCACTAAATATTTTACGTAAGTTTGTGAAAACGCTTGCATACCTCAGTTGGAACTAAACAGCTGAAACAGCTTGTTACTTCATGGTCGTTGGCACGATCACTTCAATAACATTAAAAAGTACGGACGTTGTTCTAGTTTAGAAAAATCCATCAGAAGTGGTTGGATTTGTGTCTGATTTATGGCAATAGACTCGCTATTACCTGAAACATAAACATAACTGGCTAAATGTGAGGGTAGTACACCTCTGCCTATCCCTTCGAAAATTATAGGCATTAACACAAGGAAAATGAAAATACGCAACCACTTTTAACTGAATACCTCAAAACTGTTTGCCAATGATGTGTTACAAACGATGTACTTTTTCTCTTCAAAGATTTATCGTAGATTTTCTGACAGAGTTGGATGAAATAAACCCTGTTTAAATCACTCACGTAACGGGAGCTATAGAAAGTCGTGAACTATGACAGTTTAACTTTTTGTTCTTAGTTTAGAAGGTATTCTTAGATAAATTGATACTATTTTCCGACACCTTGGTAGGAAAGTAAATTCGTCTTTATATTATTATATATCTAGACGCCGTTGTAGTTAGGAAATTACAAAAGAAGATACAATAGTATTGAGACGTATGACAGGACTACACGGTTGCTACGCCGTAGCCGATATGATGACGTCACCCCTACATTACAGTATATTTTTAGTGTAGCTAAATCAATTAATATATGTTCTATGTTATGGGGATTTGGTTTCCGCACTTAGTCCTTTGAGTGGACTATTGTGCCTGGGCCATGGCGGCCGTCGGTATTTACTCCAACCAGCCCACCTCCCTCCAGAAGTTGGTTATGCCTCCTGGTCTGCTAAAAACGTCCGTGTAAGATTTGGGTGTTCCGAGGGTATCTGTCCTAATCTGGGTGACGCCTGCCTGTACATTCGAAGAGTATCAATTAATATAATATATAATACTCAATCAATTACGGTAAAATTATTAATCAGAAACGTTAAATTTTAAGTTGTGTACAAATAGAACAGTGCGCTTGTTGGATGTGTTGTCTTAATGGTTGCCCTGCTGTTAAAATCGAACCATAACTCATTTAAAACTTAATGTATTTCTAATGCACTATTATATAAAAATCTTTGCTGTCTGCACTTTTTCTCCATATAAACTTTAACTATGCCAGATTTCTCGTAATTTTTGTGAAGAGGGGTACAAACTTTTGCTTCACGTATGAATTAATACATAGATATTGCTTGACTTTCGTGTCGATATTCGATAGTGGGCGTAATATCTACATATTAAAATCCCTCCCACTTACTTTTATAGAATAACATTTAGACACAGTCATAATTATCCTAAATACGTTCAACAACTTTACTTTTATATGTTTTATTTTTTGTCTGCTCATTGCACTATGCTTTACTGACTCATAATTATGCATTACCTCGTAATGTATATGGCATGTCCGACCAAATTAAAAATCTAACATTGATAGGCTCACATTTTTTTTTTGGTTATATATTTATTACAAGAGATACTACATAATCTTACTTATCATTTTGTGTTCTTATTGAATCAGGTAAGAGACAGCACACAACATACATTATTTATTTAAACGATGCAACCGTGGCAAGATCGCAATAAAACAGTACCGTCTATAAAACAAGGAAATTGCCATTCGCATGCCAATTCATGAAAGAAAAGTTAGGACCCTCACAATGAACAGTCATAAAAAGCGTTTTGATGTTTTTTCCAACCACTGGTAGTACTTAAAACATTCGGTATCATAGCAATTGGAATACTCAATTAACTTGATACTCTAATCGCGCCGCGCATAAACAGCGTTCAGATAACAATTATGCTGTACTGTATATTACTCTCACACTCACAGTTTTTCATCGCTCCGACAGTTTAACGAAGAGCGAAACATGTAGGCTTTAGCAATAGACGGGAGTCTCCTGGATACGCTCCAAGAATCGTAAACTTTATGTGTTCTGCGAGGGGTCCTTCTGACCTACATAAACAACATAAAATAAAACAGTTGATATTTTTGTACACAATCTTTAACAGATTTGCTATTGCATTTTTGTAAGGATGAGTCCTGTGTTCCTTATTATTTTGATCAGTGGCTCTAAACATGATTTTGTTTTTATATGAGACTGTCGTTCAAAGAACATTTCAGGCGATTAGTTTTATAGGACACGTAGCAAAAACTGTAATGACACCATTACAGACCCGTTTCTGTCTTTGGCAAGTCTCCAAAGCCGTGGGAGCAATAATACGACCAGTGACAGTGGGATGGAGGTGTCGATATCAGAAGCTTCTGTTTTGACTTCAATATTAGTTTAATTTCAAAATAGAAATGACTTTTAAAACTACTATATGCTAGGGGGTCTAGAAACATGTGCTGAAATCATAATTATAAATTGCGCATCAATGTCTATGACACCCGTAGACAGAATGACTATTTCTGTGTTTACGATAAGTAGGTAGCGTCGCAATATATATTTAGTAGATAGTTACTAACGTCTGGGTTAGAAACACCATTGTCATAGTTTTGAAAATGGGTTTCCACTAACATTCTTGTTAATATAATCTACCAGAATGCTGTATAATAGGTGGAGTGTTTGTTAGAGTGACGATCAGATCAGGTGCGGTAGGCTACGGTGTGTGTGCTCACAGTCAACTGATCTAAAACCTGTAGTCACATGGGATACGCTTGCTTTTCGTCGGTAGTCATCCACGAAAATCGTCTAAATGGTAATACCGATGCACGCCACGTTCCGGCTCGATTCATTAAGCTAACGACTGCATAATTGCCTAATGATTAGACTCTATTCTTCTATTATCTACTAACTGAATTTGCTAATATGAATATGCAGGGCCGACTTTTTCCACGTAATTTGTTTTATTTCCCATTCTAAAACATGGCAGCGTCAGTACGATAGCACCGGCTAAAGCCAATAATTCTCTGTTACTGGCAGAACATCAAAAAGGTCTCGTCACCGATCTCTTCCTCTTGTTCAATAACAGTTATTCATAAATAATTTTCAGCGGTTGTATATGGCTGCGTGTGATAAACTGTCACGTTCATGTATGAAGTGTGCCAGTTCTTACGTTGAGGGGATACTTTACGTGTTCATAAAAAGGTGATGAGAGAAAAAGAGATGTTGCGTAGCGAGGTGTTTATGTAAAGATAGTACGGGTACATTACGTTGCACATGTTTAAGTTTATATTCTATATAGCCTTGAAAATACGTGAAAATTTTGCTGTTAACAGTTTTTTGCTCTTAACTTGAGTTTTTTTTTACTGTTTAGTAAAATTCAACAGGTTTTTTTTTTTAACCAGTATGAATTTTTTTTTGATAGTTCATTATCAGTATAAGAACACATTTTCATAATTTTTTCAATACTTAAAAAAAAAAACTGACTTTAAATCAGCAAATACCCTAGAATAACACATAAGATATTTTTTATTCTAGTATTACGTTTCCGTGGGATAATTTCCAACCCCCATGCGGGCGAAGTTGCTGGCAAAAGCTCGTGGAATAATAAAGCAACTAAATTTTAGATGAAATAAATTAATTGTGATTGAAAAGGAGAATCACTAAATGAGATTGAAGAACCTGCTTTGAAAGGCACATTTATTTACGTTTCAATGCTGACTAAGACTAAGAAGATTAGATCTTCTTATAATCAAGGTTTTAATTAAGAAGTACTCGTAGAAAATATTCATTTGAAATCATTGTATAACACACTTTAGAAATGAAAGCTGCTTATCGTATCTGTCTGTGTTCAGAAGTTCAGAAGAACAATGTGGTCACATTGTTCTTCTGAACTTCGCATCGGATTTTGATGCGGTTTTCACCATCAGTCGAAAATTTCATCCGGAAGGTTGTTGTTGTTGGTGCAGAATAGATTCTTAAGAAACAATATTAGCAAATTAAACTGTGGTTTTTGTGTTATCAGGATTGCCCTAATGTATTCAGATGATCAAAGTTAATTTTCTCAGGACATTTTGGTAAAATAATAAAATAAGTGTTATTGTGCGACATATTTCCATGATGGATGTTAAAAACTCGTAATACGGTAATATGGCACTTCAGTCGACGCAACGCGAACACTTTACGACATATTATGCAGATTAATCGGGATTTACGCACTTTTTGCCAATCATACGATGGAGGCTGCTACCATTAGGAGAAGAAGGTATGGCTTACATTTAATGTATGCTTGTGGAATAAAAGAAAATCACTACCGTCATCTATTTTTAAGGGCTCATATGGCCTTAAATACAATGTAAAGAAAAATGTGGTACTGGGTCTTTAAGGCAGGCACTAAGCGATTGTACCTTCGAAGTTTGCGAAGTTCCTTAAACCAGCCTGGATATTGAGCCCGCTTCAATATTTTGGCTCACAAATTTGCAAAACGATTTGTTTTATAAAGTCATAACATTGATAACTAGTATTCTAAGGTAAACTAGCAACATCATTAGAGAATAGATTAAGAGAATCAAAGAGTAACGCCTAAAAGATTCAAATTCCTTCAGATCCCAACACAAGGCATTTTATTTTCACGGTAAAACATTTTATTCACTTAACAGATAGTAAGGACCCTTTAAGTGTTTGTTTAACAATTAATTTTATTGTTTAATGCTAATAGGCCTTCAAAAAGCTATCTTTGTGAAGGTCTCCCCTGGGCCTGTCAACACGGTTAATTACTCAAATTATGTTAAAAATGTAGCTACACGCTTTTTCTGTAAATATTCTTTTTCATGGCCCGAGTGTTCATGTAACCATACGTTAGTAATTTGATTAATGTTACCTAGTTGTATATTTCTAAGGGTAAATGAATTATTTTATGTAAAACAACGTTACTGTTTCGCTAATTTCATTGATCAGCAAACACAAGTTTAGGTGCAAAATACGATTTTACAATATGGACAGGGTATGTTAAAGTTTCAAGACTTAACTATGGTTTTAATGGCGAGATAAAGATAAGGATATCAACAAATAGGAAAATAATGTTTAAAGCACAGAAAAAGTGTATTAGGACAATGTTTGGATTACAGGACATAGATACATGTAAACCATTGTTTATTAAATTTAGAATATTGACTCTTCCCTCCTTATATATTTTTGAGGTTGCTGTATTTGTTAAGACCAACCCGAAATTGTTTAAAAAAATGACAGACATTAATAAACGAAGTCGACGGGATATCCATAGTTTATGCGTAAGAAGCTTCAATGTATAAAAGTGTATTCTGCATGGCGCCAGTCATATTTAACCAATTACCACGGTCACTCAAATCATTAAATATAAGATTATTTAAGAAACGGCTTAAATACTTATAAACAAAGCATATTACAGTATTTAGGATTTTTTAACGGACAAAAATGTAATAACAGAATTTTGACATGTCAACAAAATAAATGTACTCTTTGATATAAGTTTTTTGTATACTGACATTAGTATTTCATATTGACATAGGTATTTTATATTGACATTAGTATTGTATTTGGACTTATTCTGTGTGTTGACATGCAATGTATTGACTTTAATTTCAATTGCTATTTATTATTTTGTATTGTGTATAATGAAATTCTTTATAATTGTTTATTGTTCAGTCTTATCGTATTTATTTTATCATTGAGAATTGGCTGGCTTTATACTTCATCACAAACATTTGTAGGCCCAATGGCATGGCATAGCGCACTTTTTATTTTCTTTAAATATCATCATTATTATATCTATGTTAAACAAATGATTAAATGACTTATGATTACGGTCGCGTGACTAAACAAACTTATAAACTTCAGTCGCCTTGAAGAAACATCATGCCTGTGTTTTTGCGGATGGATATTAAATATGTAAATACATACATAAACTCACGTTTTTTTTTCCCCACGGGAGTAGGCAGAAACCACGGAACACCACCTGCTATCTCTACACACTCCTTTTGCCTCGCATGGATATTACATATATTTCTAGAACAAAATACGCCATCCCACTCTCACCGAGAAAAGAAGGGCTTTTCACGAAACATTTACTAAAATTCATAAGACATGATATCGTATCTCTTCGTTGTTCATCGTATCAAAAAACTGTACTCGGATAAGCGAAATTTTTAGGGTTTCCTTCCCAAAATGTCTCCCAACGGTAACATGAAATGTTCACATCAGAGCCACGAAGTGTCGTTATTCATATTCACTAAATCGTCGGTGCAGTAGCTAGTTATTTTTATTCTTTTTTATTTTAATCTGTTTTTCAACAATACAATATACAAACTAACACTGGCCTATTAGTCTTCTGGTTAACGACCCTGACTGCTAAGACTGAGGTCGTGGGTTCGATTCCCACTCAGGACAAATCTTATGTGATGAGCACAATCATTTTTTCTGTGTCTGGGTGTATATTATCTATAATATGTATGTATTTAGAAATATTTAAGTATGTTTATCAGTTCTCTGGTTGTCATAGTACAGGCTTTGCCTAGTTTGGGATTAGATAACGTTGTGTTGGTTGTCCTAAGATATTATTATTATTTATTAACACTAAAATAAATATATTATGTACAGTTAAATAAAGTTATTAAAAAAAAAAGGAAACTTCTCACCGGACATCAAAGAATTCGTCCGCATCGCTGTCGGTGGGAAAAGTGCCCAGAAGGCTGGCAGCGTTGCCACGTTGGATGGCAATGCTGATTCTTTGACCTAAAAATAGGCCAGCCCTCTGGTCACGTGAAGATTCGGCCAACCGCTTTTTCATTTTATAAAAACGGTATCTACTGCTATGTGAAGCGTGTTCCGTTCCGGAACTCGTTTTGCGTCGTTTGATATCGATCATAATATGCAAAAAAATTAATTAAATTACTTTTTTTTGTATCTTAGAATGTTATACCTAATTAACGCTAGGCGGGGTGCAGTCTCTGTTTTAGCGAGTATTTCAGGCAGTTGCTTTACGATGGTAACTAAATCTTTGTAATTTGATAAACACTTAATGACTACACGAAAAACGTGTCTTCATTCCTTGCAGCAGTTGCAGCGTTAACTTATTTGTATAGTAAGTTCTATTTCTTTCCGGCTCACAAGAGAGTGACCCACTTTTCTCAAAATATAAAGTGAAAGTTGCTAATGCACTATATAACATTAAAAGTAACAATAATACCACATGTGACACATAATACGAGGCGTGAACACATAATACGCATACACACTAGCTTGCGCTTGATAAAGCAATCTCACTTCTCAGCTTACTCATATAAAGAAGAGATCCGAGGCGCCGCGCTGTACAGGAAGCGAGTCACATCTGCAAAGATATTCTCCACCTACTTTTCCGTCAATTTGTGAGAGATACGTGCAAAATCTGTTGAAAGCGTGATACATTGAACGTTTTTATGCTGAGCAAGGCAATGCCCAGTTTTATAGATGTAAAGACACTACGACAGTGTGTATACTGATATAAAGTTAAAAAGTGAGAAGATTTAGTCATCTGTCCTGGTCCTACCTCAGGATTAAAGCCAGGGACAGGAATCGGTGTAAGGCCTACGCCATAGACGTGACTACGACTTAGAGGTGTGAGCCAATCTTATAATTATATAATATCATATCATTTATGTTAATACTGTAAAAGTAGTACAATACAGGTTTTTTTAATGAGAGTGTGGTTGTCATTGAGCCGTTGGTGCCGGCTATAATTTGTAAATCTTCGACAAACAGCAGTCGTTACGGATATTCAAAAGCTCGAAAATCTAACCACCAGTCTTACCAGAGGGTACCGTATTACCCAGTAACTTGATTCTGGAGGTCAGAAAGGCGGTTAGACAGAAAGCCAACCACAATAAATGGAAAAAAACCAATATTGTAAAAACAGCTTCATGCTTTCGTGTAGCTTTGATGGATATATTAGCTTTTCTCGGAGAGCAAAAGCGAATTAATAACAATTCCGGTTACTTTCGCTCTTCATTTGAGGAAATATTTCACCAACAAGGTTTTTATTTCAAAACTTCTTATCTTTCTAGTCATTACGGATTTCAATGGTGTTATTATTGTACCAAATTGTTGCTTGTCACCTTCGATAACCTCTAGATTTAGTTTACCAGCAGCTTTCAAGACCTCACTAATAGAAGGGCACTCGCATTACTCGCAAATAACTGAATAACACTTATAGTTGGGAATTTGGACCTTTACAATTCGAGCACAACCCTGCGGCCTGTCCCAACGAGCTATTATGACTGTTTTATACATATGGGTCAGCTAGGAATTGGCTTTATGATAGTCACCAATTTAAACTTTGATAAATAGGAATTAGACTATTTAGTGGGCAGTCCTGCGTTTTAGATTTGTTATAACGTTCGTATTTCAGTTTACGTCTGACAGAAGTAAATTTACATCCTCACACTATTTTCGCTTTTATCTATGGCTTACTTATTACTTTGCTGTTCCTGATAAAGTCATCATCATTCATCATCATTTCAGCCGTAAGACGTCCACTGTTGGACTTAGGCCTCTCCCAATTTGGGGGGCTTTGCCATAATCGTCACGCTTGGCAGGCGGGTTGGCGATCGCAGTATGGTGGTAAAGTGCATAGAGAACGCTGCTGCCTATTCTCTAGTAAGTCCCTTAGTCGCTTTTTACGATACCCACGGGAAGAAATGGGGTGGTGTTATTCTTTACGTCCGGCACCACACGGTACAAAAATAAAGTAATCTGATAAAGTATACTAAACAAACTCATGAAGGGACATTGGAGTTTATCTTTGCACTATGGTCTAGGCTCATTCTCCTAAATTGCTTCCGGGATAAAGGTTTGTACACAATATTTGATATACACAATATTTTTGCTTATCGTTACTTGAACTATGCTTTTAAAATTGACCATTTCCTTCTTGTTAATGTTGATAAGGTCAACTTTCTATACAATACAGTCGAAAACACTGAGCTGGAATACAATTAAAATTTCTGAACAGTTTGGTTTTATGACTGGTTTATTTTCGGATCCTTTACATATTCTTTGGTTAAGTTTAGCTTAAGGGATAATCAGATAACGAATTCATTGTAAGGATTTATTTAAAGCCCAATTTTGTTGAGGGTTTCATTTATTGAAATACTCATTTATAATCCGTTTAAAAGTTTGATACTTGTGGTACATTTTAATTAATTATGTAACATTTTGTAGGTATCCTAAACAAAACAAAATTTGGGTTAAATGCATGCTCTTGGGTAGTTAATGAGTCTGAAACTTTCGTGCGAACTACACAGTAAAATTGTTTGTGGGTCAGTATACCAGTAACGCTTTAGTTTAGTTAAGTAAGTGTTTAATAATCAGTTATAAAAGATCAGTCTAAAGTTAAATAAAACTTATTTGTGGGATTGAATTTCCACTCATGTTCTACCTATTTTTCTTCAAAGTATAAATGAAGTCATGGAAAAACCAAATAAAGGATTAAATTAATAACATGATACATCGACCGTTTACAGCGTGTCTCCTAGATGACGTCACTGATCAGTAGCGCTGGTACACATGAACACGCTGAGAGTGACCCGTTTCAAACAGGACGCGGTATTTGTGTTCAGTTTGAATTTCCATGAGTTGCTTTGTCATGAGTTCAGAATCTATCAACCCGGACTCTGCCTGCGTTTTGGATTATAGCGCACTCCCTCTCACAGAGAGTAGGTCTGTGTCGAAGCCGTGGGAACATTATAGGTTAATATGCTGCTCAACATAAACATATCATACTCAACGAAGGTTTATTGACATAACACTTTAATATGCCAGACTTGCACGTTTGATATTTCGCAATTAACTTCTTCGTCTAAGTATTATTGTTATAAATCGCTTTACATTATAATTACACTGAAGCATTTTTTGAGGTTTTGCCATGACTGACTGCAAATACAACCAAATTTAGCAAAAAGGTGATCCATTAACTGGTAGGTAACAATCAGTAAGAAGACATGTATCGAATAAAACAATAACTCTGCTATAATGGCCTCGTTTGCAAGATATATGAAAACTTTTGGGCTTTACAGCATTTTACTTCGTTTCTGCTAGACTGCTTGTAAAAGCCCATACATTGTTAGGTGATCCTTTCGTAATATCTGCTACGACGTGGTTCAGAACGAATAAGTGAGCAGTAATGGGGTGCTTTGTTATGACAAAACCTAAAGGCTGTATTATTTATTACATTTATGTGGTTTTGCATATAACGTAGGTATATTTATATAATTGGGCAGTATACTTTATCTCAAATGATCACTAAGAACATAGTCACATAGCTTTAGGTTGGTATAATGTAAATTATATTTGAGATGTCGATGAAGGTGTAGTAACAAAACTGGTAAAACGCTAAATGGAAGAAGCAAAAAAGGGTCAAACTGGCGAAATTTGGGGGAGGCCTATGTCCAGCAGTGGGCGTAATTCGGCTGAAACGATGATGACGATGATAAATTGGATTCTTTCTCGTTAGCTTTTTACACTTGGTTGTGATATCCTTGACAATTAATGCTGCTAGTAAAATAAACTGCAAGGCTTAAACTTTGGCAATCTGACATGTTGTGGTTAGAAACCTTTAGTCATAAATTTCAGCTCAGCGCCTGTCAACTAGAATGAGCCCACAAACTAGCTGTACCTACAAACTGTAGATTCCTAAACAAAAACATCGCTTGCTTGAATTTCGAGAATATTCTGTAAAACAGTGAGGGGTCGTCACACGGAACTTTTCCTCTCAAGTGACACGAGGCTTGGTAAACATTCCTTCACTTAAAATTAAACTCCCACGTTCTTTTCCCCTGCCGCAATTTACAAAAACGCGTCCGCAATTTGTTCAAATGTCGTAATTCCTGAATTTTTCACAATTATGTTTCAAAAAATGGTTTACGAATTTACAATCACCGAAGGTATTTTGAACGTTCAACCGCAAGGAGTGAAATATAGTGGGGAAATTATTATTTTCGCTAGATATTGACACATCCCGAAAACAAGAGATTGCCTGGAAGTGTTGTCACAGTTTACTTACTCGTACGGTGTGCACATTTAGTTGAGTTATTGACAATTTAACTTTCGTTGATACATTTTATAGTTTTTCGATAATGCTGTATAAACAGCATCTGGTGTTTATTGTGTTTATCTTTTGGAACCTGTTCTGGCGGTGAGCATGAAATAGCGGCGTGCCAGTTTATATAACTAGCAACTTTCCTACAATAGGTACATACGACGTATCAAGTGATACAGCATTTCCAGTATAAGCTGACTTCTCATTGCACGAAAAGCACATACAATAAGAGGTAAACTAAAACTACATCAGCTTGATTATATTATGTCGTCGTGTTTACCTAATCGTTTTTAAAGTTTATCTAAACGCCACTTGCTGCTATTTTCATGTTTTATATAATTGGAGCTCGTTTATTCGATCAACGAAGTCCAATAATATTTTGTATTCACTTGATGTAAATTATACGCCTGTTTGTTTAACTTTCATGTTTATCCGTAGAGTGTTCAGCTTGTACGTTCTATCTTAACTTTCATTCCAAACTTTAGCAATATGCTAGCAAGCTGCAACTCCCAATTGTCAATTTTCTTGATAAGTCAAAAGAGTATAGCTACCACACGCATTAATGTTTTGAGCTTAATCAATCCAACCCATACAATTGTTTTTTATATATTTTCTATACCGCACGGGAGAGTACAAAAACCGAAAAGTCTATAGGCATTACTTTTTACAGAGTAGTCAAATTTGGATGACTATTTTAATTAGGTCCGCCAATTACGTTTTTATTATTGGGTATTTTACGATACTTTGTTTGAATGCCAATGTGCTGATGAGTTCGAATTTCAATTTTTTATCTTGATATAAATATTCGCCAAAAAGATATAAACGTTCACGCAGATACAAAGATAGAGTACCATATAAAATTGTATCTTTTATCACTCAATAGCCTAACGATTTCCAAACTATGTTTGGGGTTGGCCTCTCGTCTAACCGGATACAGTTTAATACCAGCATTTTACATGGAGCATCCACCTATTTGCCCTCCACAACACAGTACTGGGTAACACGATACTCATAAAAAGACTGGTTGTCAGAGTTTTGGGTTTCTGGCTACCAATGACGATTGTGGAAGCTCTATGAATGACGGCCGGGACCAACAGCTAAACGTGTTTCCGTGGCATGGACGATCCAATACGCAATGATTATCGACCACGGCAAGGGTTGCTTATTCTTTGATCGACACGTGCAGTTGTTATTATTTAGTCACGAAGCCTCCGTTTCTACTGTACCTGATCAAATATCGAAAGTTTGTGAATAATTAAAATTTTAAGTTTCAGTTACTTTTGCACTTTCCATAAATCATCATCATCATTTCAGCTGAAAGACGTCCACCGCTGGACATAGGCCTTCCCCAAGGGAGGGTGGGTTGCCATAATCGCCACGCTTGGCAGGCGGGTTGGCGATCGCAGTATGATAGTCTGCAATGCATAGAGAATGCTTCTGCCCATTCTCTAGTATATCCTTTAGTCGCCTTTTACGACACCCACAGAAAGAAATGGGCCACCCCAGTTCTTGCTATTCTTTTAGTCCGACGCCATACGGTACTGTATATTTTATCGTTTTTTTTTCCATAAATTGTAGAGTACATTTTATCAAAATCCGTTTACAATCATTGAAACTAAACTAACTACTCTATTATGCCTATATAGGCATTATTTATGTATATTTTTGTATTTCCTTTTATGAATATACATCGTTACAGATTATCTTAGTTTATAGTAATTGTATTATAACATACCTCCATGACATGATCATAAAACACAGTAATGTTGTTTTTAAGTTGATACAAAAATTAAAAATAATTGAATGGCATACGACACACATATAAACTCACGCATTTCTTATCTTGCTCATATTAATGAGCAAGATAAGAAATGCGTAAAAAATTGCCATGTAAAATGTTTGTGCCTATGCACAAAAATTTGGCACAGCTATTTCGTATCCTTCCTGCCTCTTGTAGCTTTAATATAAAGAACCTTCCAACATTTCATTCAAGTTTCACTGAACAGGGGATCTTTACAAACGACACACTACGCCATTCTTCAAATACGCCTGCCGCGTTTCTATTTAATTCGCAAAGAGGTATTTTAAATATAAATGGACCGTAGCGATCCTTGGGATCTAATTAGACAACGCGTAAGAAAGTTTAAGTCCGATTTCCTTCAAGTTGTGTCTGATTTATTTTTGAAAGAGCACAACTTGGTCGCTCTGGGCTTCTTGTAAATGAATTGTGTCAATTCAGCAAAAGTTGCAGTAAATACATTTAACTAATAAAGCAATGCTCACGATTCTTAAATTAATTTAACTTAAAGCGACATCAAAGACGGTGATATCATATTGCATACAAAAGGTAGTATACATTCTACTTACTAGACGAGATAGTTTTTTTCACCATAGCATAAAAATCACTACTCATTTTCTGCATCAGAAAACCAATTTTCCTCGGAAACAAATACTTGAAATTAGATTTTCCTTACACTACACTGAACACATTCTTAAACTAACCAAACAGTGATGTCGTTAAGAGAACTATCTTGTACGTCACATATCGATTATTATCGACATTTTCTGTAGCCGCCACTGTTCTTTGCACTAATTACATGAAAAACAATAAAGCATGCAAGTTGATAACGATAATTTGCTGTCTTATGATCTTTTTTCTTTTTCAATTGAAAATCAATGACCAGGACGAATTTAAACTACCTTATTCTGGATGGATAATCTGGATTACCACAAGCATTGCAGTGCTGTCGAAGGAAACACTTTCAACATCAACAGCGCGCGGTCCAAGTGCGCTTTCCAAATGTCAGTTTCAATAAGCCAGTCAATGAATTACTTGGTGGAATTGAATTGAAATTGGCAATTTGGGAAGTGTAACTATACGAGAAAATATGCAGAACTTTACTTTAGTACTCATGCAACTCCCAAAATCTGATTTTATAAATTCATTTGAAAATATTTTAAGAAAACTTTTACGTTGGCCTACGTTTTCGCGTTAAATAAATAGTCAGACACACGCGGCTGTAATGCCGACGATTATTGGAAAGGGATGCGTACGAGGACGGAATATTTACGAATATGCTTAAAGCCCTGGTGGTTGCGACCGAATCATGGTACTAAAGTTAGAAAGGGGAGAAAGGTCTATAGGGTTTTCTTTGGGAACTTAATTTTACATAATTGGTATCTTGATTTTGATCCTTTTCAGAGCATTTAATTTTAGCATACACAATTATTTATATTTGTGATTGCTCGGGAGATAAACGTCTGGGAACAATTCAATACTTAACTAACTCCAAATAATCTAGAACGACAGGTTCCAACACTATCACTGAGATTTACTTAGTGTTATACAGCAAGTTAACAACTGCTACAAGCTTATCTCCACGCAACAGTCCGCTGGCGTCCGAAGCGAGGCTGTACACTGTAAGTAATTTCCTTATCTAAAGTTCCACTCGGTTAGCTTATAGTCCCTTGCTTTAGAGTAGGAGTCGCCAACTCATCTGACCGACTTCCATAACATACCAGATACGTATGAAAACTTGACCCAAGTCGAAGTTATTACGAAATATTTCATACATATTTGATACGTTGAGTTTTGAAGGAACGTCTGTATATAACGTGATATTTTAAGGTAGAACAAGATAAGGTAGTTTGTAAGATTGTGGCTATCTACAGGATTATGATAACCAAGAGATATGTAGCTTCTTGGCTAGCTGGACCCAATTAAAACCAAAAAACAAAAAAAAAATACAAAAACGGGGTACTTTTGTAAATATTGTGGTAGAGCGTCACTAAATGTAAAGAAATAATGAAATTAAACGAATATTATTACGATACTGCCATGGGAAAATATTTGAATAAAATTCAATTTGAATGTTTTGTTTTACATTTTCAATAAACGTCAATTTCTATATTAACGTGTTATTCAGAAGATTTTGTGAATTGTTTTCCTCAGAATATTTTTTTGTCAACCAAGTGGAATCATATTTTTGCTACTCTGCGTCAAAGCTTACAAGATTATAAGTTTTTAGGTTTGAATTAAATACTATTTTGATTAATCGTTTATGTTTATCAGAACGTTTTCAATATAATAATATAATCAAATCGGAATTTAACAATAGAATTGTAACGGATAATGAAAATAGAGTTCAATAAAGACTTAAATTAAATTATTATTCCGGAACTAATTATGTTAAAAATAAACAATTAAATATCAGTGTTAAATGCTGTTCCTTTGAAAGTTTTGTAACGAGAATTTTATCAACTGCGACCCGGCGCTGCTTCTGTTACATTGACTTTGTGTTTGAGTTTCTACTGAGGGGTAATTAATTACGGAGCACAACAAACACATTTCATGGTTTACAAATTCATTTTGAAATTATTTTAATGAGAAGTTTTAGATATTTTGGGTTGAAATAGAAAAATGAGAACTGGGTCTCTTGTTTTCCATATTTTCGAACACTAAATGATAAGATTGATGAAAATCATTTAAAAAGCTTGATACCGATATTATCTACTTACAGTAGTAAACATACTTGAAGCTTAGATAATTTCCTCGCTACTGGTAATGCAAAATGTGAGAGGACTTAAGACATTTTTTTTTTTGCAGTTAAATCTTTTAATCGATTTTTTTGAGTTCCTGTTATCTGTGGAGCGAAAAAATATAGCGATTAAAACTAAGAAAGAACTCAAACTCTGATCTGACCCACTTTACATCGCGTAATCCTTGTAATGTTCTTTAGGAACTGTATTTGCAAATTGTCAACACAATTAGGTTTGTTTTAGTTCCAGTTTTAGTAGAAACAAGAGAGCGAACGTTATCTGAAATGTGAAGTAATTCTATTTCAAATCTACGAAGTTAGCTGAAAGTAACAATTTAGATAAATGCTCTTTGTAAAACATACAGCTCTGTTTTAATGTATTGTTACGGGTATTATGTAGACTTCAGCGCATCATACAGAATATTACTGAATGTTTTATTAATTTTCTTCTTCTAGACTTCAATTTTTTTGCCAGAACACCATAAATTTCCACTTTTCTGACCTACAGAAAAGTGGAAAAAAACTCGCCAAAAGAATTTCAAAATGAGCAACTAGTAACACCAACTCGGCTTTGATAATTCTAGAAAATTAAGTAGGTATATAAGTAAAAAAAAAACATACGTAAACGAACTAATAAGGGAAGTAGGGACATCTTGGAAGTGCTCATAATATTTTGAAATCGCATATGGATCACTATACTGACGCCTGAAAATATCCCTGTCCGTGTGCAAATAAGGGAAGTCTCTGTACATCCGACATCATGGTATCAACATGCCACAAGTTATGCACGAGCTCAGGACGAGCTTCTGCCATTATTTTATTTTCTTTGTTCCACATGGAAAATGTTTTATGGCTTGTTCATTTTCACAAAGCCAGCAATTATTCTTTGTAAAATATAGGCAGTATGTAGCTTGCAATCGATTATACGCCTCTGTGCTATATAATGAAAAATACTTGAATAAAACTTCCTTTAATCCCAGAAGTGGGTAGAGTTCATGGGTCAACATATTTTTATGACTGGCTTGCGCGGGCGTAGCTTTGTGCATAGCAAAACAGGCGAAAGCTTTCGATGGATTGACTCCTCAAATATTCAATGCCTTGTATAAATAACCAAGTAGCAACTAGAGGTGAATGATTTTTGAAAATTTAAGGAAATAAAACGCAGGATCGTTGCATAACAACTTATGAAGCATCTTCATATCAAAGATACTCCAGAATTGGCAAGATTTGTTGTTAATTTCCCACAATTGGGCACTAACTAAATTAGCCAGGAACGAGACTACAGCACTAGTCCTAGCTTCGACCCGTAATGAAGATGTAATTATATTATTCATGTCATTCAAAGGTGACATTGCAAGGTTTTCTACAAATATTCACGTTTGCTATGAAAACGTATTGATATTTAATGTAATGATATTGATTTTTTTAACTACGATGACAATACAATTATTCTTAAAAGCAGCTCTAATTTAACTGGCTTGTATTAAGAAAATTTCGTAGAAGTTTTGTTTGATTGAAGAGTACAATAAATTAATTATATAATGTAAAAGTCGAACTCCGCGAATTTTAGTTATTTCGTTTAATGATGAATAAAATAGTAGCATTTTATAAATGCAGCTATTTTGTTTATCATTAAATGATATAACTAAAATGATACATGTACAATAAATGATATCAGTTACAGTACAATAAATGATATATATAAATAAAAATAAAAAAACATAAATTGGTTACGGATTTGGAGAGTGGACTCAATCTCCCTCTGTCTCTCCACAGCCTTCTTCTGCGAGATGACAGTTTCCCATATGGAGATCACCATATCCCACGAATCGGCGCTCCCGATCATTGCTCGAACGATGGCCGGCAGCAATACTTTGTCTCCGACTTCTGATACGAGGACACGGCGGTTTTCGATACTCCGCCACTTAATCTACTTACCGAAAAATCTTCAATATCCCGCAGCGTTCTACAGAGCGGATATAAGCTGGAACTGCTCTATAGTTATTTGGGTCTCATAACTCAGATAATTTGTGTGGTCTGAATATCATATTACCTTATCCAATATCATCCTATGCCTGATATTAGCTAAGTTTCTCGCGCTCGCGAGGCACGGGAACTATGTGACACAACTGTCACACCCGACACTTATTAAATCTTCATATGATTTATGGAATTATAATCATAACTTGATACTGTTGTTTGAACCATATTCGTACGGACTAAGGTTGGAATTGATATTGAAGTTCTTATTAATTATGACCTAGGGCCGCTTGTCAGACTTAATTTGTGACTTATCGAGTTGATTAAACCAAAACAATTATATATTAGCATCGTGGATATTGCTTTTCATCTACCTCTTACAAACACATTTTTTTTGCATGTAGCCAGAAATCGATGCAGAATGATTATACATAGCTGACTTATTTACTGTACACGGTAAGGTAAAATACCAATACCAAACAACCCCAACCTACCTACCTACCTACCTACCTATAACATTTTTTTTTTTTAACAACATAGTTTCATGATTTAACCGCACAAAAGCGTCCGTGTATGTAATGTAATTTTTAAAAGCATATTTATTAATAAAGTTGTCCAACAAAGTGAAAATTAACTTTAGCGATGGTTTTTGTAATAACGAAATTTCTTTCCACGCACGTTTTGCAGGAACGCAAAGTGATTTTCGTGAAAACTTGTATTCTCTGTTCAACTTGCTTTTAATACCTAATCTCAGTAGTTCCCTAAGGATTTAATTATGTCCATAATTATTTGCCAGAAATATTTACGTCTATCTAACACCTTCAAAATGTATAAAACTTATGAAACTTCATATGAATCTTAACTTTCCACAGCAGCTTGCGCAAATGAAAGGAAAATTTTTATTCTCACTTTGCGTAAACCGTTCAGTTATAATTAATAAAAGTTTATTTTTGGTATAAAGTTACGAGGCAAGTGCCCAAAAGTTCTGATTGAGAATTGCGGTTAAATTTTTTAGTAAGACAACAAATTCTTCATGTTCAATTTCTTAGTATTTCATTATGGTTATTGACGTTTATAGCTAAAGTGTTATGGATAGTGACTTTCGGATGATGAAATTTAGGAGAAGAAAGGGACTACCATGATGGAATTTAAGCGTATACCATTACCACTGAAACATTTACGTAGAAGTATGGATTCTGGAATGTGGGTGCAATTTGCATATTTATTGTATGTTAAGCTCAATACTCAACACAATGCTTGCACAGTGCTCTCTAGAGATGCCCATAAATTGTAGTAGAATGGATTTCTTTATATCTTAAGGGATGCTGTGTATTGTGAACGCAGAGATGTGATCGAGTTTACTGTAATATATCATATAGGTAAAAACAATATAATTATGCCTACCTGCCTGCCCTTGATCACGATCACGCCTGATGGAAAGGGATGGATGAGGCCTTTAGTGTTCGAATAATGTGTGCTGTGTAGTAGAGATTTTCGTGTTATATTTTTGTCGCAATCAGAGTTAAAACTAAAAGCGACCATATACTGAGACTGTTACTGAACAGTTTAATCATGCCCAACTACTATCTATAAAATAATACGACAAACTTTAATTGATTTTAATCGAAGAATGTAAATGAAATTAAGTTGTTAATGTCAATTTTGTGTATCGTAAAGGCACAACCAAAGCGTATAACATCAATTTGACAACAGTAGTTTTTCGGAACATGTTATTGATTTTATTTGCTCATCATCTCAATTTACGTTCAAGAAGGAACCCGAGGAGAATCGTATATTTTTATTAGTTAAGGAAAAGTGGTTTCCGCAATCAATTTTGGTTTTCTATGAAATAGACGATACTGAGCTATTTATCATGCTAGTATAACAACGCAAGCAAAATTGGTTTATAGGATAAATCATATTGTTCACAATCACTTTAAATGAACACGAATTTTAACGTCTCAAAGACTGAAGTGACTCTTTTTCAGCAAATTTTACGAAAATTACTACGCTACTAAAAGTACCTATTCAAATTTAGTTTCAGAAAAACAATACAAACACTACAGTAGCCAAATAAATTACTATTAATATATTCCTTTCACCTTCCACACTGAACTGAAGACCTCACCACGGACCACTATAGTACGATTTGTGTTTGTGATCAAACTACCTTCGTGAACTCGATCATTGAGTTAACCAACGTGCGTCAGTCCTTCGAGACTGAACTGTTAGCAGTCGTGTGAGGTGAGACACGATGAAGAAACAAAGCTCTGGTAATCTAACAAAATCGGATTTATTCACGCAATAATCAGCTTGATTTGGTTTCTTAAATGTCTACCTTGTCTTTACTTTATTCGCCTTTGTCATTTTCTCGCGAATGGGAAACCTTTCCTAGTCCCAAATACGTACTTATGTACTATACAATGATACCTTGCAATGTACGAGTTTCAGAGTTCTACAGGATATTTTTCTTTAAAGAATTTATTCTCATTCTATTGTTAGATCCTGTCATTTCTATTTCACTAGTAAAATTCACATTCTTCAGTCTTTGACAATCGTAACGGGTAATTAGAAGAAGTCTAAAAGTTTGCAAACCAGTATTACCTACTAAATGGATCCTGGAGGTCAGACAGGCAGATGCTCCATGTATATATTGATAGTCAATTGCATCCGGTTAGACTGGAAACCGACCTCTCATAGTTGGGAAATGGCTAGACAGGTGATGATGATGAATCACTAGAAAACATCTAGAAACACTAGTAGTTAAGTACTAACATGCCCAAAATCTACTGTAGAAATAACAAGCTCTAAAGTTAAAAATTATAACTAGTTTCTAAACAAAACTAATCGACAACTTAACAATAAAAAATAAACTTTCCCATAGAAATACTTTCTACCCTCCAAACAGATTTTCAGTTCCATTTACTTGAATGGTCTAATTTTATTCGGGTATTGTCACTGAGACGAATGTGCTCAAGATTCAGAATCAAACTGTAAGTACATGCGTCTGTACATCTGTAGATCCTAGGGGCTGTTTCTGAATGTTGATAAAATACTTGAAACCCTAATAACGAAAGGGTCTGCATAAACTTGTCCTTAGATATTTAAGGTGTTCTTTCGTGTTGTTTTCCCAAACTTTTTAGCTATTTCTTTAGTCTTATTTCTCTTTTCCTTGTTGGTAGGTGTAGGCACTCGATTTGGACTTATCTTTATAGAGTATTTTATTTACGTAAAACGTTTGTAAGGTCCTCTTTACTTGTTTTGTTAATTTGTCGCGGGAAAAGATAAGATAAACAACATGCTTGTTTTTGATGTGAATGATGCTAATCTAGAAACTAGATGAAGAAAGTCGAGATATTTTTTTTTATTTAACTAGTAAGACTATTATTAGTCGACTTAGTTATGGTAGTACCGAACGTAAGGTAAGTAACTAACTTTGAAAGAAAATGTCGACAAACCATGAGAACATTTTGATTCAATTCGGCAAGTCTTGAAAAACAACACAAGGCGCAATCTCTCAAAAGGGAACCACTTTAGAACGAATCCCTAACACAATATTGTCCAAGGAATAATAAAGTTATGAAGGTAGGGAAAAACTCTAATAAAACTTGTTCTGTTACTGTTGAGTCACTTCTCTCAACATCGCCGCGCGCCAGCGGGAGTGAATGAGAGGTGCGGGGACAACGGGTCATCGACCGGCCGCCGGCCGAGCGCGGGCCCCCCCGCCACACCAGTCAGCTGTTGCTCGCCTCTACGCACGGCTGCGCTTGCGCATTTTAATACCTCATACTTCTTTGTTCACATTTTAACCGACCGTTTTTTAATCCTTGTAAATTCGTATTTTATCTTATATTACATGTAATACAGTCCACTACAAGTTTTATTTACATCCACTACGAGCTATCGTCGCGATCATTGGTCCTTCTACCGTTAACGTTTGAGCCAAACAAAGAAAACAACGCGATTTTTCAAAATGTCAAAATTCAACGGTTCGTCGGTTGGAGAACAAAGAACTTCGTCTTCGGGGTCAAGTTTCACAAGAGGTCTTCATTTCTTCGTGTGTCATCGTCTGCATTTGGTCATCGTGAACGTCGATACGGCAACAGCCGTCTTCATCGAGTTCAAACCAACGGGCGTCGCAAGAAAGGATCGACGAGACTTCGGGACGGGAAAACTTTTCAAGATCCCAGGATTTACTCATTTGGAGCCACAGTCGTCAGCTCATCATCAGAGGTTGACAGCATAAAACCGTGAGAACGTTCCAATTTCCTTTGTTCCAACATTTTACCTAATCATTTTGCCTAATTTAAACTTATTTTATAGTTACCTTTCAATTAAATTCCATCCATCCATAATCTTCAGTCTATCAACTTGTTTAAGTAGTTTCAATTACTTTATAAAACACCAAGTTATAAATAAGTTATTACAAAAGTGATTTTAGTATTTCATTGTAGGTACCGTGCACAATTCCGATATTTATTGTGTTTTTATTCGAAATCATATTTATCATAGCCTTTAATCGATATATTTTGCATTAATCCATTGAATTGAATTGAATTTGTTTCGTTTTTTTTGTGTGTAAAGAAAATATTTCGTGATTCACTTAGCATTACTCAGCAGATTTGGTCGGAAACGACTAACGCTTATATAATAGCCATCTTATTTCTTACTACTTATAGTTCTCGTGCCTACTTCACAACTGATTGCTAATTGTTAAGTACCAGTAACTTTTACTTAACTTTGCATAGTATCTTTTTTTCATCTTCTTTTCTCTTCTTTACTGCACCTGCTAAATTTACACCGCCATGGCTGACGTGAAAGGCTTTATTAAGAAGCGAGCTTCAATAAAGGCTAAGCTTACGCAGTTTACTTCGTATTTAAATATTTCTAGGTCTTGCGAAAAGTTGAGTGGGGTGCTAGTCATTGAAGTCGGATATAGACTTAACATATTCGAAAGCTTATATGAGAAATATGATGCATTACAGGATAAATTGGAGGCGTTGGTGGATGACCCCAGCGAGCAATATGCGGAACGCGAAGAATTTGAAAAGCTGTACTACGGCTTGGTGGTTTCTGCACGCCAGCTGATCAGCAGCTCAAGAAAGCTTCTTGAGGGGAACTCCGCAACCGAGGTGGATTCTGGTATTACTAGTACACACAAACACAATTCAATTCGTTTACCTAAAATTGATTTACCCAAGTTTTCAGGTAGCTATCATGATTGGCTGGAATTTAGAGATACCTTTATTTCTATAGTACATAACAACACAAACTTAGATAATATTAATAAATTAAACTATCTGCGTGCTTCCTTAAAAGGGAGTGCGTCTCTTGTTATTGATAACCTTGACTTCAAATCAGAAAACTACGACGCTGCCTGGAAGTTACTCTGTGAGAGGTATGATAACAAAAGATTGCGTGTCAACAATCATGTGCAAGCACTTTTTAACCAAGTCAAGAAGAGTCAAGTAAGTCACTACGTCACATAATTGACATTACAAATAAAAATCTTAGAGCGTTGGCAACCCTTGGCCAACCAGTTCAAAACGCATTTGTTGATGTACTTATCATTTACATAATGACCAGTAAGCTCGACCACGTAACGAATCGTCAGTGGGAAGAGCACAGAAACACTTTTCTCGAACCACCTACATTATCTGCATTCACTCATTTCATCAGTAGCAGGGCTGACTTACTGGAGACAATTGAAGAATCTAAGCCTATAGCAACAGCTAAAAGCGAATGTACCACACCTGCAACCAAACCCAAGAGCAGTGCTGTGCTACCTGAGAAGGTATTGAAACCTCTGTCATGTCCTATGTGTCGTCAGGATCATTTTATCTTTGCTTGCGAACAGTTCAAAAGTCTCTCAGTTCAGGCTCGTATTAAAAAGGCTCAAGGTTCAAATGTATGCATGAATTGTCTTCGTCTAGGTCATGATATTTCCAAATGTAAATTAGTTCATTGTAAGTATTGTCGTAAAAAACACAACACTCTCTTACACATCGATGATGATAATGTTCTTCCTAGTGCACACAACACTGCATTATCAGCTAGTCAATCGTTTACATCTCGAGTAATTTTACTTTCCACAGCGCTCGTGAGGGTGACCGACGCTGACGGTAACCACCATACAGCACGAGTCTTGCTGGACAGTGGCAGTACAACAAACTTCATTTCGGAGGATTTTGTTCGTAAGCTACATATCCCTACCTACATTACCAAGTCCAAGGTAACAGGTATTAATTTTCAAACTTCTAGTTGTACTCAGGGATGCTCAGTCTCATTAAAATCAATTGATGATAGTGGGTACGTACTGAACATTGACTGCCTCGTGTTGCCGAAATTATCAGCATTAGTTCCTCATGCTTATGTTGATACTAGTAACATACGTATACCTACGAACGTCCATCTTGCTGACCCCACTTATTACGTTCCGTCTTCGATCGACGTCCTTGTTGGAGCGGAAGTCTTTTGGGGTATCATAGGCACTGGCCGTATCGCATTAGGTCCCACTTTACTTGAGTCAAAATTAGGATGGCTCATCTCGGGTGCATATCAACAATCGGATTCCTCTTCACACGTATGTATGTATGCATACTAATAACCAACAAGTAGATTTAGATCGGTTTTGGAAATTAGATTCTGTGTCGTCTATACATAAACACTCTGGTGAAGAGAGATCCTGTGAACAACATTTTAAAGATACCACATATCGTAGTTCTGATGGGCGATTTGTGGTAAGTATTCCTCTTAAAGAGTCACTGGACGTATTGGGTGATTCATACATAATGGCTAAGCAGCGATTTCTATCTCTTGAACGTCGTTTGGGTAGAGATCTTCGCCTTAAATGCCTATACGTTGACTTTATTAACGAGTACATAGAGCTGGGACACATGTCTGAATCTACTCGACGCCCACTCGACTCCACATATTCAAATTATTTACCGCATCATGGTGTTCTGAAGGAGTCAAGAACTACCACCAAGCTAAGGGTAGTTTTTGACGCTTCCGCCAGAACTGCATCAGGTAAGTCCTTAAACGAAATACGGATGGTTGGTCCCCCGATACAAGATGATTTACTGTCAATATTGCTTCGATTCCGTCAACATAGAATAGTAATAAGTGCGGACATTGAAAAAATGTACCGACAAACTCTGGTTCATGACAGTCATCGTCCTTTACAAAAGATCCTGTGGAGGGCAGAACCAACTCATCCACTAAAGGAATACACACTTAATACAGTAACGTATGGCACAGCCTCAGCACCATATTTAGCTACCAGGTGTTTACTTCAACTGGCTGAAGAGTGCTCAGATTCTTCAACTAAATTTTCGATAGCACGTGACTTCTACGTGGATGATTACTTGTCCGGTGGATCATCTGTTTCAGAAACTTTAGAAAAAAGCCGCAGTGTTGACAATGTCCTTCGGTCAGCAAAATACAATCTTCGGAAATGGCGGTCCAACTCCAGTCAGGTGCTGCAGGCGCTTAGCGGTGAACACGACGTTTCTGATGTTGTGGACCTGAGTGACAACGAGCAGTCGAAGACCCTGGGGCTTCTATGGAGGAGCTTAAGTGACACATTTTCCTTTTCCATTAACTTAAATTCCACTGAAAAGGCTACCAAACGTCATATCCTATCTACCATAGCACAGATCTTTGATCCCGTTGGCTTGGTCGTTCCATGCATAGTGGAAGCCAAAATTATCATGCAGCATCTGTGGCTGGCCAAATGTTCTTGGGATGAGCTTGTTCCCACGCATATTCAGTATGCATGGAATGACTTTCAAAATAGCTTGCACCTTTTAAACGAGTTTAAGATACCTCGGTGGGTGTTGTGCGAATCTGCGTCCTGTCTACAATTGCATATATTCACTGACGCATCCGAAAAGGCTTATGGGGCGTGTGTTTATGTTCGCAGTGTATCAAGAGACGGCGAGGTTACTGTGCATCTCCTTACCGCTAAAAGCAAGGTAGCTCCAATCAAACCCACAACCATACCGCGGCTTGAGCTGTGTGGTGCGTTGTTGGGTTCACGGTTGTACTCAAAGGTTCGTCAGTCCCTTACCTTACATTTTGATGAAGTACATTGCTGGTGTGATTCCACCATCGTCTTGGGATGGTTAGCTACTTCACCAAATCAATTAAAGACATTCGTACGTCACCGAGTGTCTGAAATTCATGAAACTGTAGGAGAGGCTTGGCACTACGTTCCGTCAGCTGAAAACCCCGCAGACCTCGCTTCGCGTGGACTTAGAACTGACAGGCTGTTATCATCTTCATTGTGGTGGTCAGGACCACAATTCCTTAGTAAAGACAGGTCTTCATGGCCTCAGTTCCCTGAATCAAATCATAACCATTCTGTTTTACCAGAAACAGTCGCTTATTGTCATGTTGCTCATCAGATTATTGAAAATCCTATCACAGCGTTATTTTCAAAATATTCAAACTTTAACACATTACAGCGTGTGACGACATATGTCATGCGATTCATTAATAAATGCAGTAAAAAATCAGTTGAGTGTGGTTCACTAACTTCCACTGAGCTTAACAATTCTTTAAACATATTACTAAGACTCAGTCAAATAGAATCATTCCCGGAAGAGTATCACTTACTCAAATCAGGTAAACAACTACCAGCAAAGAATAAACTTTTATCTTTGTCTCCTTTTTTTGATACTCTTAATAATCTTATTCGTGTTGGAGGAAGATTAAATAACTCATTTTACGATTACAACATTAAGCATCCAATTCTATTAGCTAGTTCTCAAACAATTTGCATTCTCTTGTTCAACATGTTTCATTTACGCCTCTTGCATGCTGGTCCACATCTTTTATTAGCCACTGTTCGTCATCACTACTATCCTATGGGAGGTAGGAACCTGGCTAAAAAGATCACACATCAATGTGTAAAGTGTTGCAGGGTCAAGGCCAACACTATTCAACCTATTATGGGTAATCTCCCAGAGCAGCGTCTTCATTTAGAATTCCCATTTCTAGACACAGGGGTAGATTACGCCGGTCCCATCATGATAGCTGACCGGAAAGGTAGAGGATGCCGACTCATCAAATGTTTTATTTGTGTGTTTGTGTGTTTAGCTACGAGAGCCATTCACCTCGAGCTTGTGTCAGATCTTACAAAGGAAGCTTTCTTAGCTGCGCTAAACCGTTTTATTGCTCGAAGAGGAAAACCCCGTAACATATTCTCTGACAACGGCACAACCTTTGTTGGTGCTTTCAATGAATTGGCCAAGCTTCTTTCGCAAAACTTAAACCTAAACAGTATCGACCCTGGCATAAACTTTTCTTTCATACCTGCGTACACTCCACATTTCGGTGGCTTATGGGAGTCTGCAGTTAAATCCACCAAACATCATTTACGACGCATTTTGGGTTAAACAAACCTATACTTCGAGGAAATGGCTACCTGCTTAATTCAAGTTGAAGCTACCTTAAATTCAAGGCCCTTAACTCCACTGTCCAACGACCCTTCCGACCTCGCTCCTTTAACCCCAGCTCACTTCCTTATTGGTCGTTCTCTAAGCATGCTGCCTCATCCACAGATCCAGAACGTCAACGTCAACAGCCTTAAACGATTTCGCCGCATCGAATATTTGAAGCAACATTTCTGGGCTCGTTTCTCACACGAATACGTTGTGTGGCTACAGGAGAAAACAAAATGGTGCCGGTCCTCTGGCGACCTCAAGGAAGGAACCATGGTCGTCATAAAGGACAAAAACTTACCTCCCCTTCTATGGCTTCTAGGACGCATCAAGCATGTTCTCCCAGGCAGAGATGGCGTCGCGAGGGTCGCCGACATTCTTACGAGAAAGGGTGTCATCCGGCGCGCCTTCAACACCATCTGCCCGCTGCCGATCACGACTGTTGAAAACTCTTCAACGTGGGGAGTATGTTGAGTCACTTCTCTCAACATCGCCGCGCGCCAGCGGGAGTGAACGAGAGGTGCGGGGACAACGGGTCATCGACCGGCCGCCGGCCGAGCGCGGGCCCCCCCGCCACACCAGTCAGCTGTTGCTCGCCTCTACGCACGGCTGCGCTTGCGCATTTTAATACCTCATACTTCTTTGTTCACATTTTAACCGACCGTTTTTTAATCCTTGTAAATTCGTATTTTATCTTATATTACATGTAATACAGTCCACTACAAGTTTTATTTACATCCACTACGAGCTATCGTCGCGATCAGTTACGTTTTCAGACAATGTAATATCGCTATACAGAAGTCTGAACCACGTCACGTCGCTAAATTAATTTGAACTCTTTGTAATCTTGTACCTTAGAGCTCACTTAAAGTTTATACTATAAAAAAACGAACCAAAATCATTCGAAAAAAACATCTTAGGGCGATAACGAGTGTCAATAAATTGTATTAAAGCTTTAAAAAGACAAATGTGGCGAACATTTCTAAAGAAATAGACAGTTAAAGTAACGCAAGGGATCAAATAAATGACTACGACAAGTTAGACTCTGTCTTTTTCCATTTTTTTTCCTACGAAAGTAATGTTTGCTTTTGTTGAAACCCTTGATTAACTTACTATCTTAAACACACTTAGAAATGATTTAAATAGATTTCAATAGAAGATTGGTTGTGTGTTACAAATAGTTCAGCAATGTTTAGTTTTTATTTTACCCGAATAATATTTTCTGATCAAGGAAATAATATTAATATCAGTTAATCTTGGTGCAGGCTCGTAATGCAGTGCTTGCATAGCATCACTCTCCTCAGCTTCGCGGCAGAGCGCCTGCACGCGTAGCAACGCACCAGCTACCACAAACCTGCGGCGGACACTTGGGCACGATAACGACACCAAACTTCCCCAACCCTTTCCCCGTCCCGATAAAGTGTAAAAAGATAATCGAAACCGACATAGTGAATAGGACTAAATCGATATACTTCACTCAACGGTATACTACTAGTGGGTTGACATTCATTGAGTGCATTTACGACTCTTACAAGTTGAGTGAGAGGAGATCACTCACTATCACCGACGAGAATATTATAACTAGGGTCTAGTGGCTTCAGGTATGTTTCCTTCAATCAAGTAGATGTTTATATAAAACTATCTGGGTACTTTTTCGTTTGTGGGTCATCATTAACCTATATCCTATAGGGTATAAATAGTATTGCGTTGCGGGTCAGTCCCAGTCTAGGTTCTCGCAATTCATATTTAGAAACGCAAACTTCTAATCAAAATCACTTGCATCATGTTTACCAAGCTCTATCAGTTATGTTAAGGGAAAAAAAATAAGCAAGTGCTTTGAACATATAATATATTGTAAATACTATTTCTGTGGCACTTTACAGCGTATAGTATATTTATGTATGAGACCAGCTGATAATTTATAGAAAATTGTGCTCGTGTGTGTGGAAGAGAAGGAGCCACTCAACTTCAGACTGAGCAGCTCTGTGTCAGTGCCACATTATTCAAATTCCACCTATGATGGGGTTGGCTTCCAGTCCAGTCCAAACAATCAATAGCTGAGTACCAGTATTTTACATGGAGCGACTGCCTATCTGACCAGTGTAAATTGACGATAAAATAATAATTTAACGTAACGGGGTTGTTGTCGACTGAGGAAAAATAATATTATTGACATTCTTTACGTGTGGACCGAACTTCAGTCAATTTGTCGGTTTGTTGTTCCACCATAATCTTGCAAGCAGCAAATAAATTAAAGTGAAATATAGCGGAAGATATATTATCCAGAGTTCCGTTCAAGATATTAGGAAAAAATTGCGTATACTAATATTATTATAGATGGATGTACAGCGCAAACATAATTTCCTGTTAAACAAGACTGGACTAAGGAAAACGAAAGAGGAAGAAATGTCAGATGTGAGCCTGTGGCGACAGAGGGCGATTTTAATTCGTTTTTCTATCCGTAGGGTGTTTAGGTGAGGCAACACAATCCATAATAATAAGAGTTTACAATAAAAAATTAAAAAATAGGAAAATAGGTATGATAAACGTATTTTTATATTTTTAAATTAGTATTTAAAACTATAGTCACTCGATGAAAATCAAACGAACTAACTTGAATAAGAAGACTGAATTGAAATAGAAACGTATTAATTGTATTCAAGTTTACATAAACTAGTCAAATTATTGTATTTATTAAATAATTGTTTAATGAATAAGGTAATATAATGCCAACTTAGAAATATTTAATAACAAAAAATGTGCTTTTGGCCCTCATTTTAATGGGCGCAACAATTTTATACTGCACTCAAATAAAAATTGTACTATCATTTTACGGTAATTTGTGCCAACACAAAATGTACAGACATTTTAAGCTTAACCACGAAACAACTAACAGTGTAATTCTAAATAGTACAAAAAAAATACAATTTTCACAATCGTTTGACATTTGCACACACAAAATAGAAATCCACACCGTAAAAACTGCAACTGAAATAGGCTGGGAGCTCACCAATCCGTACGTAATGCTATTGAAAACATGAAACATTGAAAACATGAGACGTCTGGGATGAACCTCAATCAAATATTGACCGTGGGAATGAATCACACGCTTGCTGAACGACAAAGGTAGGTAGGTAATATATAATGACAATATATAAAAAAGTGGTGTGGCGTGTAAATAGCCTGAACCTTTTTCTAGGTTGTTTTTAGGAACTAGGTGAGTTCCTAAAAACAACCTAGAAAAATGTTCAGGCTATTTACATAATAATAAATCTTAATTTGAATTAAGAATATAAGTAATGGCGGGCCTCAAATTTTCACATTGATGAATTCTCGTGAAACCAATATGAAAGAATTAAAAGCAGCAGAACTTGCCCACGCTACCTTGACAATCCAGAAATCCAATCAGACCCAGGCAGATGACTCGTTCATGGGCGCGTGATGGCGTGTGGGTATGTGCTGCCGGCCGGCGAGCTAAATCTTGTTGAATCCACCGGTAGAATGGTTCAAACTCTAAAAATCAACACTGCACTATAAGTTCTCAATGAAGCACAGATGCAGGTCCATTTATTCTACGAATATCTTCAAGGTTTCACCAAAACAGAATTTTTAAAAGGCGGAGCGGTGCGCACACACACTGCAAGCGAACGGCGGTGAGACGCACACCTCTTTTTCTCCCGCTAATGCCATCTATCGGCAATGTTGCGAGAATACTCAAGAAAGTTTCAATACATGGGCGCTGCAGCAGCAAATATTGGTGTAGGGATTCATCAATTGAGAAACTAAAAAGAATCCTAAAATATTGTTATTTAATTTTTTCATATTGGTAAAAGCATTGACGCTTCACCAAAAAGATTTATAGAAACTTTTCCATTTTGTAGTGTCCTTGTGAAGCAATCTGAGTAAATTGATCGGTTTATTGCCACTTGTGACGTCAATAGAAGAAGTTATGCCATAATTCTCACTGCAACTAAACGACAATTATTATTATAAATTATGATTGCATCATGTTAGAAAAATCCTCCTTTAACGTGTAACACTTTCCGTTAGCTCAGTTTTGTTATTTTTACCAAGCATGAGCTTCGGGTCTCAGATATGTGACGGGAATAGTAATCACTTCTTAGAACTCACTAATACGAAGACTCGTGTAATGTTTGTGATTATTTGCTCACACTTGACCAGAAACATTGATTGTATATTACTGCTGCATCGTTAAACTTTAACTTGGAATCCTGAAGATTGCTGGTAGCGCCAATTAACATCAGAAATTGTAATACGTTTCGATGTGTGAAACAGTTCATTTGAAAGAATAAGTTGGGTGTAGAATTATAGGGCCAAACGTTTACGTATTGAATAAGAAAATTTGAACAGTTGACAGTGTTATAAATCGTTACTTTCTTTTTACAAGATTTTTATTACCTTGCTTCGTTCGACCCTGGGTATTTTCGGTTGCTCTGAATAGTGTGGATGTTTGACATACAAGTTTTTATGAGTTATTGCGAGGCAGTTTTTCTTCTGCTTTACCTAACTTAAATTCGCTTTTGTGCATAACTAAAGGGTATTTCAAACAGTTTCTTTCATTTTGGTCAGTTATGTTAGAAGAAATGCTCTCGTAAGTTTAATTGGGTAATATTTTCCAAATAGTGCATACACCATGTAATGCTAAGAAAGAGTTTGATTAGAGTTCTTCAAAATCTTATTTTATTCTTATTTTTTAATCATTTTTAAAGTTAAAGATACGACTGGCGCTATAGCACATCAATTAGTTAGCATAAATAATCCTACATAATTATGAATGTTTCTTAATATGCAAAAAGTAGGTATTTATGTGCGGCTTGTAGTTAAATAATCGAGTCGATCGATCAGGCTTAGCAACGCGTCCTACAGTCGGTCCAAGTATGGGTGAACAATTTTAACCAGCTTCAAAAAAAAGGAGGAGGTTTCTTTCGAGGATCCGTCAGTATTAGGTACCTAGAATCAGACATAGTACAAACGTCGTTAATATACTGGATCGTAAAAACGGGTCATTTGATCCAACACACAGGCAATCTTTTTCTATATAAATGGGCCTTGGCAATTGGTTGCACCGTGTGATGCCGGACTTAAAGAATAACACCACCCTATTTCTTCCTGTGGGTGTCGTAACAGGCGACTAAGGGACATACTAGAGAATGGGCAGCAGCGTTCTCTATGCATTTTACCACCATACTGCGATCGCCAACCCGCCTGCCAAGCGTGGCGATTATGGCAAAGCCCCCCAAATTGGGGGAGGCCTAAGTCCAGCAGTGGTGGTCTTATGGCTGAAATGATGATGATGATGATAATGAATTAGTTGGTACAAAACTTCCAGTAAGAGAAATCAGTTAATTTGTTGTATAGCACATTTTATCAAAAGACATATCACGGAATAATTTTACTCGGTATATAACCTAATCAATAATAAACTTAAGTAAGTACTGGGGTGCACGAGAAGAGCTTCCCCGAGCGGCGGCTAGATCATAATAAAACGCCCGTAATCTGGTAACAGCTGGAACTTGGTAGAGCAGGGTCCAGCTAGCCTATCTTCTCACCGCGACGTTTCCCTTGGTCCACACCAAGGCCATCACCAAAGGCACTTTTCAAGCAAGAAAAAAGGTTGGCCGTTGCCATTGCGACTGCTAAGCTACATCGCAAACTATGCCTCACCTTTTGTCATGCTCTCTGCGCACTAACACCTGCACCATGAAAGATCTCCGCGAGGTCAACGCTGTCAAATTCGCTGAATTTCGAAGCTTATTTAAAACCGACAAATGGAATCGTCGTTACGTCTAGAAGAAGAAGATTCGTTATTTCTTTCAAAATGAGGGGTGGCGATGTAACTAACATACAAAGCACACTATCCATTTATGTATGTTTCATAAACTAGCTCAAAGTAGCGTCGAACAAAAAAATCGACTGGATCTTCTTAAATCCAGTTTGTAGATTGTAGATAATCAACTCTTGTTGCACAATGCGGCTACACAGCAAGAACTAGACGACCGACAGGGACAATAGCGAGATTGGCACTGGCGTCCAATTTACTGGCTAATTTGTGTGATCGGCTTTGTAGCATAGAGGTACTGTTTGTGATCTGAATGTTTGCATTGTTAGTTATATAGGTACATATTGTAAATAGCTACATACTAAGGTAAAGGTAGTTGCTGAAAATCAGTGCTGTTGACGATAGATTGGTCTGAAGTCACATCATTTTGCTGAGCAACGACCTGTTCTTGCACAGATACGACGCACGGTGCAAGTGTTCTTACTTTTGTTCGTATGTTTGTCACAAAAGTAACCAGAAATGCACTCTGCATCCGGCAATTTTGTATCTTTTTTTTACATAATTGTCAGTCTCGTAATAGATAATATTGTACATTTTTTTTAACTTGAATACGGGGCTTTTAGTTACCTTGTACGTGTGCATTTTTCTTTTTTATAATTTTTTTATATTTCATATTGTGCGTTTTGATTATGCAGAATAAACTATTTTTCTTGTTTTCTTTCTAGTAATTTCACACGTGACGTCAAATGTAGACAGTTCGCGAGTGCAGGAACTCATAACTTTCACTGCGCAAGTAAAGTTTCGGTTGGCGGTATTAGCTTTGTTTGTGAAGAACTCAAGAAACTGAACCCTATATAGGTACGTATTCATTCAATTGTTCTAATTGTGTGTTCGTTATCTGAAAAATCTGGTTACACATCAAGAACTTTTTAGTTGTCGCCTAAGAATGACAAGATAAATTTGTCCCAGACTAGAGTTGCTGACCAAAATTCTGAAATTATTTACAAAGTTATATTACTAAAATTATTTAGCACACAACAGTGTTTTTGTTCTCACGTCGGAATACTATTGCTAGTATTTGACCGTAACACCGAGGGATGAAATCGTAAACCCTACAAATACACGCGGGCGCAAGTTATACAGCCTCTTTGCTTTACTGAGACCAATAGTGTTTGCAAACAATACCTGGAAACAGAGCCTGGTGACAATAGAGTTAAGTAGAGCACGGCAAAACACACTTGATCAGGTTTAGCTGCTTTTTGTTCTGTTAGTTCACGGCTTTAAATAGCGCTTTCTATTTACTCCTACTGATCTTACCACTATTGTTTGGTAGGTAGCAGCTGAATATTTTGTTTTATCGCGGAGTTTTTCCAGATTTGGTGGTATCTGTAGTAAAACAAAGAATAAGATCGAGGTTATGAATTATGTTTTAGGTTGAAAGAGACAAAGGGATTGAAAATCTCAATACAACTTATGCGCTTGATATATATATACATGTAATTATTTTGTGTCTAATATTTAATGGTTGAATTTATTAAATGATTTTTTATAACATACTTATTTTTCTTAAATCAAACACTGATTTGACTCAACTGTCAGTTTTGAATCATAGTTGTTTGTTAACGGGTATAAAAGGCCAGAGCCACAGTGAAACAGGCATTTGCTTGACAGATGTTCAGTTGGTTAGTTCTAGTGTTGTTGTTGTGTGGAACGGATCGACCAGAGGTCACGTAAGTTAAGTAATTGATATTATATCCTAATTATTGCCTATTATGACAATGTTTTTGTACTGTTTATAGTGTTGCCAATATTGCTAATGTTTCAAATCATATAAATGGAATATTCGTATTCTTTTCCTAGATATTGTTATTATTGTGATTGTGTTGATATTATTCTGAGTTCTCTTGGACAATGGTCCAAGAGATAGTTTTAATGTATTTAAAATAAGGATAATGTATGGCAATGTAAGAAATGTGTTGATATAATACTTCAGTACTGTTTCAACGGAGATTCTTGTTCTTCTTCTCCATGAAGACCTAGTTTTGGAACAGACGACTAGCTTTCTGATTAATACTGACAAGTCTAATTGAAATATATGTGTAGTCTTGTCTTTCTGTGTGTAACTTATTGAAACCCTTTCCAATACACAGTAAATAAGCCGTTACCATTCTGACATTCAAAGTTTGATATTTGATAAATATATATACACTTATAGTTATATACTGCTTAATATAACACGCTCATACATATATATTTTTTTAATTTAAGACAATTCGTACGCGACGAAATGAAACACAGAATATAGCTAAGTAGCTCAAACCCAATTATTCTTTCCCTGAAGCATTTTTCTTCTTTTGTCTTTAGAACAGACGGCTACAATCTCTTATGAATTAAATTGAACCTAAAATACAAGGGCGATGTTACCTCCATATTCTTATTTCCAAACGAAATGTTTTTTTTAAATTTTATTATTTAGTTATGCATTTTAGTCTTTGTCTATTGAAGCGTGGGTGTGACAGGGGCTGAGAGGCTGAGACCGTCGTCATTTGAGGACAAAAGTGGGATCAATCTTAAAATAGTTCAAGTTTACATGATTATGTTTCATTTAGGTATATAATGCGAAACTACCAGCGAAATTAGTAGTAAAACTGCCAGTAACAAACAAAGCAAAAAAAAAATTCGTTACAAAAATATGATTATTAAATCATAAGTTTATTTACGTTTGACCCATTCTAGAGTTATTTAAACAAACAATGCGCAGTTGTCCAGTGAAGTGAATGCATAATAGATTGGTATCTAATTAAATGCGATCGGAATCTCAGGTTTGCTCTATTTTCAGGTCAATAGAGTGATTCTGAAGGAATGATAAGTATTGTAGCATCTGGGCTTTATCACTGTATTGCACACGGTGTCAAAGACTGTCCTCGACGTTGTTCTGTATAATGTTTTTAACTTAACCACCCTATCTTCCAACTTCGTGGGTTACATTTAGCCAAGTAAAATATTGTTGTAACGTTGTTCTCTAACACATGTTATGACCCTTTTTAATAAAAGTTTCTGGTTAAAAGATTACTTGGTTGATGGAGAAGCGATATGTGACCGCTCAAGCGTAGCGTTTTTCGCAAGCTTTTCTAACCTTTATTTTAAACACAATGTTTGCTAAAATGAAACAGTTTCGAAGTACCTACGTATAGTACGGTAGCAACGTTTTTCTCTCGGGCTGTTACTTTTTAGGGTTCCGTTGCCAAATGGAAAAAAAACGGAACCCTTATAGATCCGTCATGTCTGTCTGTCTGTCTGTCTGTTCGAGTATGTCACAGCCATTTTTTTCCGAAACTATAAGAGCTATGCTGTTGGAACTTGGTAAGTAGATGTATTCTGGAAACCGCATTAAGATTTTCACACAAACATAGAAAAAAAACAATAATATTTGGGGTTCCCCATACATAGAACTGAAACGCAAAAATTTTTTTTTCATCAATCCCATACGTGTGGGGTATCTATGGATAGGTCTTCAAAAATGATATTGAGGTTTGTAATATAATTTTTTTTAAAACAATAATATTTGGGGTTCCCCATACATAGAACTGAAACTCAAAATTTTTTTTTTCATCAAACTCATACGTGTAGGGTATCAATGGATAGGTTTTTAAAAATGATATTGAGGTTTCTAATATCATTTTTTTTCTAAACTGAATAGTTTGCGCGAGAGACACTTCCAAAGTGGTAAAATGTGTGTCCTCCCCCCCGTAACTTCTAAAATAAGGGAATGATAAAACTAAAAAAAATATATGATATACATTACCATGTAAACTTCCACCGAAAATTAGTTTGAACGAGATCTAGTAAGGAGTTTTTTTTAATACGTCATAAATCATAAACCACAATTTACCTTTCATTCAGTCAACTAAAATATAACAATTTAAAAAAAAACATTTAATTTCATAAACATAAACCTTATGCATAAACCGTGAATTCCTGCAGGTTTGTACGGAACCCTCGGTGCGCGAGTCCGACTCGCACTTGGCCAGTTTTTTTATGTTACTTTCCGATTTCCTCCCCATACAAAACACATACTGATACATTTTCCATGACAATTTTTTCCTGCTATATGTCGGTAGAACTGACAACTGAATACCCAATGAAGAGTATTGCAGATTTACAGCTACGCCTCAGCTACGTTGTGTACTGTTTTAAATTAATTATGACACATCAATTATTTAATTTATTTCATCAAAAGAGATTGCAAATATTCAATTCAATCCAATAAAATTATACGTAGGTTTACGTATAATGTTCAGAATGCTCGTGACCTCACATAATAACCCTTCAACCGCACACATTATTCTCGGCGTACGTTATATAGCAGTATGTATGAAATGCTTTTGCGATTGCTTTAATGAACGCATAAAATATGTGATACCTAATACGGGATAATATTTGGTTGAAAAAGAATATTTAATAAAAAAATAAAAGACTCGTTATATTGTGTAGTTGCTAGGATATAAAAGGTCCTATATGAATATCTACTGATATTTTACCTTGTTTACGGTCTACCCGTGGAGTCCAAAAGGTTGTCTAGGGTCTCGCAGCTAAATCGTTCAGCTCCTCGTTCCGCAGTTTCTGGGTACGTGACCATCTTACATTCCGAAACCCCTGCGTGCCTCGGAAAGCACATTAAGCTGTTGGCCTTGGCTCTCATACATGGTCTTTGACAATCGTTACGGTTATTCAGGAGCTCGAAAGTCTGGCAAATGTCTTACCAAGAAGTATCGTATTACCCAATAACTGGGTTGTGAAGGTCAGATAAGCAGTTGCTCCAAATAAAATAGTGGTATTTAGCTGCATCCGGTAAGACTGGAGGCCGATATATTTCGAAAAAAGGCTAGGCAAATTGATTTTGATTTCCCAGGTAGCCACATTATAATCCTTATGATGACACATAAGGATTATAATGTGGCTACCTCGGAAATCAAAATCAATCTGCCTAGACATTTTTCAAAATATATTGCTAACCATACATAGGAACACAATACATACCCATTTATAAAACGACCTGTCTTTTATTATTTCAGTGTTGATTATACATAACGTTTGTCTAATTAAGAACGATGTTATTTCAGGCACTCTGTAACAATATTTCGAAAATTCCTTTCTACATTTTCATTCTTGATGATATAGCCTTTCTCAGAATTTATAAAGAAGCTATTAAATGCTGAGAGAGACACCATCATCGAGTTTATTTCGTCATAATATTTTCATGTAGCTGTTACTTATGTTGTTGATGATTAAAATAAAAGGATAGGATATAAAATTTTTGTCAAGTGAATTAATGTAGCCTAAATTCAGCTGCACACGGTTAGATGAAAAGCCGACCCCAAAATGGTTTGTCAAAGGACAGGCATCACCATGCCTATTCTTTATCGACTAAGTATATGAATGTACCGTAAACAAATTAGGGCTGGCGCAGTTAAGAGTAAAATCAACTTAATATTGAACTTAAAAGCTAACGAAACGAACGAAAGCAAACAGAAAAAATACATATTCATCTGTAATTCCTAACTGGGCCACCAGCGGTTCCCCTACTTAAAACATAAAGAAGTTAGACAATAATGCAAATTTTGACAAAAGTCGTGCTATCTACGTATAGTGCTCACAGTAGGAGTGAAAATGCAGAAACGTATTCTACGTTCTTCCAAATCTAAGGGTTCCGAACCCAAAGTGCGCCAACAGGGCCCTACTACTAAGTTTCAACTGTCCGTCCGTCACTACGTCCGTCCGTTCTTCTGTCAGCGGGCTATGTCACGTTAACCGTTATAGATACAGTTGAAATTTTCACAGATTACGTATTTTTTGCCGCTATAATAAACAAATATATAAAACAAAGTTAAAAATTTAATGCCGAAAACTTTCACTGTCAACTGTTTTTCAGCGTTTGGAGCTGCCATAAAGTTTAACGAGAACTCTTAGGTGACGAGCGTATGAAGTCAACTAAACTATTATTCCAATAATCACGGTGAAAGGTTTATAATGAGAAAACTTACCTTTATATAATGGCACGGAAATCTATATTTACTTTGGAAATAAATTCTCAAACATTTATAGTCGCTAACACAATGGTTTCTTATGGTTTAACACTATCATATTAAATTATATAGACGTGTTGGTATCTACTACCTGAACATGTTTTTTGGAAACTCCAGAATATGCTACCTATGCTTAAGTTGGCCACTATGGAATCACAGTGATGTCTCAAGTTACGACATTTCCCTCGCTTGACTTAGTTTATGTTACATCACTAAAGACGGATTTCACTAATGTAAACTGCATTCAAGAGCTGTCAGTGTCAATCTATACTATAATATTATAAAGCTGAAGAGTTTGTTTGTTCGTTTGTTTGACTGATTGAACGCATTAATCTCAGGAACTACTGGTCCGAATTGAAAAAATATTTTTGTGTTGGGTAGCCTGTTTATCGAGGAAGGCTATAAGCTATATAACATCACGCTAAAACTAAGAGGAGCGGAGCAGTAATGAAAAATGTTGCGAAAACGAGGAAAATTGCACGAGTAGTCGATTCGACGCGACGGGAAAGGTCGGGGCAACAAGAAATTTAACGCGGACGAAGTCGCGGGCAGAAGCTAGTTTTGAATATAATTAATATGTATGTTAACCGTTCACTATTATGTACATCTGGAAGTGGTATTTTAATAATTAAAGTACTTACTCAGGTTATAAGGAGATCTCTAATCTATTTTATCAAAATTTAAAATGCATCTATTACTTCACCAGCAAAACCAAATAGGATTCCTCACACTGTCCTCCCGATTGAACCGTAATATATCAGCGTTGGGTTGTACCTATGTACCTACGATCTTATTTTGTATCAATCTTATTTGATTATCAATTTAAATCTTATTTTGTAATCATTTCATATGGCTCGTTGCAAAAATGTAAAGTTTCTAGAGTTCTGTTTACTGGAAAAATAGTCAGCAAAAATCGTTCACAATCACGAAACTTTATTTGTTGGATCCTCTGAAAATTTGTTATAATTGTATGTTGTTTAATATTTAATAAACGTTCCCATTTTACCAAATTATTAAACTTGCAACAAATTATGAAATTTCGCTAAAAGCAACAAGTTAATAACTGTTGGATTAAAAACAAAACAAAACCAATAAAATAATAAAAAACCTGTTTGAACAGAACGTGACTCCACAGTTCGTTCCATAAAATCAATATTAATTTACAGCCTTACACTTGGCAAACAGATTTCAACAAAATTTTGAATATTTTAAATATAACTTTCAAAACACGAACATCACCAACGGAGACGGATATTTATACGTAGGATTATGCTTGAGAAAAGCTATATAAATAGTCATTTCTCAGTTGTATATGGCGGCACACAGACGCGGCTGACATGGGTCTATCCTAACTTTGTTTTGTTACCTACTACGGAGAATGATTGTGTTAATTAAACACCGACTTTGGATTTTCTTCGTTTATTCCATAAAGATGGATTATGAATATTTCTCCTTCATACGTCTCAAAATTCGATACACTCTACAAAATAGAAAATAAATACTAGTTTTAAAGTCACTCTTTAAAGTATAATCATTTAATTTTCTTTTACAACGAATGTGGCTGTACAAAATACACTGGACATTACAATTACAATTTTAACAAACAAAAAGACATCGCGACTGAGAGTCGCGGAGGATCGCTGTACGTCCGTTATCCTTGGCGATCGGGGCTCTCTCATCCTACCGTCTCCCGCATCACTTCGCCTGCGCTAGCGGCGGGTTGGCAGAGGAGGGGGCGCGCGGTATGGCACTGCGTAGCAACAACATCGTACTTACCATGACCATAGAAAACCCGTGCTATATCCTCCCCCTCTAGCCTAACTAAGTGCCCTCGCAGTTGGGCTAGTCTAAATACCTACGCGGTCTACCACGTCTACGTTTTTCTCGCATGGGTGGTTCTACCTGACCGGCGCTAGTGAGTAGTCGAGTTGCGTACTCAATTGGCCTCTCATCGTGTCCCTCCCCCTGCATAAGAGCAGCCCCAAGGCAATAAGCGCTGCTGTCAGTGCAAAGAACGTACGGTTTGGACTCATCCGCCTGACAGAGAATAGGAGCGGACACGAGGAGAGACTTGATGCGTTCAAACGCCTCCTGTTGCTCGGCGTCCCATCGCCAAGCACTCGACTTCTTCAGGAGGTTAGTAAGGGGCCTCGCGACTTTCGCGTAATTATTAATAAAGCGTCGGTACCAACTCGACGTCTGTAAAAAGCACTTTAAGTGTTTTACGTTCTGAGGGGCGGCCATTTTGTCAATGGCTGATGTCTTGTCTGGATCCACCTGGATTCCGCCTGGCACGATAACATGACCTAGGAATTTTACAGACTCCCTCGCAAAGAAACTCTTGTCCCTATTGATCCTTAACTTAAACATGGCCAGTCGTTCGAAGACTGCCTCCAGGTCAGCCAGGTGCTTCTCGAAGGGCCCTGGTGACAACAATATGAGATCGTCAAGATATGCGAGAAGATCCACTTCCTTCAGGTTGGACCGGAACCGATCCATCATCCTCTGAAAAGTGGCTCCCGAATTCCTCAGTCCCATCGGCATCCGCTTAAATCTAAAGGTACCAAGAGGCGTTGTGAACGCAGTCTTGTCTTGGTCCTCTGGGCAGACACTCACCTGATGGTTACCTGATCGAAGGTCGAGAGTAGTCATGTACTCGCTGGTCTTGGCCGCGTGCAGTATGTCTTCAATGCGTGGGAGGGGGTACCGGTCTGGCTCGGTCACCGCATTCAGCTTCCGGTAATCTACGCAGAGCCTTAAGCTACCGTCTTTCTTACCCACTAGCACGACATTAGAGGCCCAAGGTGACTCGCACTCTTCGATGACGTCATCTCGCAGCAGCTTATCAAGCTCCTTCTGCAAGGCCTCTTTCTTACTTTGTGACATCCTGTACGGTGGACAAGCAATAGGTTCTTGGTGTGAACTCACCTTTATTCGATGTGTAGCGAACTCCGTCGCTGGTCCGTCGCGCGCGAACTGCGGCGCGCGGTGTTCAATAAATGCGTTAAGAGTATGCCGCTGCTCGGGGTTTAACTTCGAACCTTCGTCTAAGCGCAACGATAACTCGGTAGATGTGGCGCACAACAGGTCCGCATCCGCAGTGTCAAGCATATAGGTATAAACAAAATCATAACAATGCCCCGGATTGTCCGAGAATGACCAAGTACGTCGGGCGACGTCTATTACCATGCCGGCCCGCGCCAAGAAATCTACTCCTAAAAGCGTCCTAATGTTGCTTCCGGGTAGTACTAACAACTGACACATTACCCTACGGCCTCCAACTATTATATCTACCTCAGCTGACAATAGGTCTCTCCACCCTTGCGTGCCATCAGCCAGGCGTACAAAACGTTTAGTTTTGCTAAACTGAACTCCTAAATCAGCTAAAAGCCGATGTTTTAAAAGGGGTCGCAATACTATGCGTAGCACCGGTATCTACAATTGCCACGCCGTTACGACCCATAACACTAATATTTACCATTGGGTACTGTTCGCGCGCAGTCACATTCGTTATCTGAACGCACGAAGCAGTCTCACTCGCACCAATGTTATTATCATCACGACTAGAAAAATCTACATCAACAGTGTTGAAAGATGTTTTCTCGCCTGGTTTCGACAACTGTTTCACGCAAACATCACATTTAGATCTCACGACGCCTTGCTTACCGCAACCATAACAACGTAACTCCTTAGGCGTAGTGTCGCTATTAGTTTTACTAGTCGTCGCAATACCGCGGTTACGACACTCATCGCTAACATGCCCAAATATCTTACAATAACTACAACGGGTTCTAGTTTTGTTGTTGCTACGCGGTGCAGTCGCACTCGTGGTACTCGAATTCGAGTTCGATGTCGTGAGATTGCGGTCGGTGGTAGTCACCGACGATGTTTTGCTTTGCGGTGTCGTATTCTTAACATAAACAGACTTCGTTACCTTGAGCGCTTTATAAGTATCCTCCGCGATCCTCACCTTATACAACAAATCATCTAAACTACGTATACAATCACGCGGCACTCGTTTGATAACGCGTCGGTGCAGTAATCCGTAGCAAAAGTCTACCTGCACTACATCGTCGAGCTTATACGGTAATTTAGTCATTAGGGCTCGCACTTTATGTAAAAACACTTCCGCACGTTCTTCCTCTTGTTGTTCCGTGGCGAAGATCTGCCGTAAAACTTGATACGCTGGCTGCGCCACGCCGTAGGTCGCGCGGAGGCGCGCAATCGCGTCCGTCCACGATGATGCCGACGCCTTCACGCCGCGCCACCATACTGCCGCTTCACCTTGCAGCAGCATCGGCAATCCTCGGAGGGCATGCTCGTCGCTTACGGCAGCACACTCCTTGTAGACTTCGACAGCGTCTAGGAATGCTTCCAGGACCTCGGCGTCCTGGGAGGACCCGTCGAATCTCGCCGTGCATCGTGTGAAATTGGCGTCGGTACGCGACGCGGCTGCAGCAGCGGCACTTCCGCTGCTTGCGTTGGTGGTTGGAGAGGCCCCAACTGGGGTAGATGCCCTGAATTCGCCGTTTGATGTCATCAGCGAGTTGATGAGGCTTTTATTGGCTTCCACTTGCGCACGCGTGATCGTCTCGATCAGCGTGGATAAGAAGTCTGTGGGGAACTGGGGAGCTGGTTGCTGTGTCGAACTCGAGCCGACGCCTGCAGTATCGTCCGCATGGCCGTGCTCGACGACGCTCTCCTCCTCTTCAGTGAGCGTGACGTTATCCTCTTCCTCTCCTCGTTGTTGACGGAGCGCTTCTCCTCTCCTCGTTGTCGGCATCTTCACGCTAGTGATGACAACGGTAAGGTAGAACGTCCGTGCTTATCCCTAACAAGGTGAGTGGGTACACGTTTAGTCACGTAGGCACTGGATCACATTTCACAACGGTTCGAGCCACTAGTTTGGGCGCCAGTTTAAAGTCACTCTTTAAAGTATAATCATTTAATTTTCTTTTACAACGAATGTGGCTGTACAAAATACACTGGACATTACAATTACAATTTTAACAAACAAAAAGACATCGCGACTGAGAGTCGCGGAGGATCGCTGTACGTCCGTTATCCTTGGCGATCGGGGCTCTCTCATCCTACCGTCTCCCGCATCACTTCGCCTGCGCTAGCGGCGGGTTGGCAGAGGAGGGGGCGCGCGGTATGGCACTGCGTAGCAACAACATCGTACTTACCATGACCATAGAAAACCCGTGCTATATAGTTTAAAAAAAACTAAAAACACGCTTCCATAGAAAGCCAAACTAAAAAGTGGAAAATAATGGAAAAAAAGATCTTAATTAATGCTAACAATTTTTTAATCACGCCTAGAGGTATATTATGTCATCGATACATTGAGTGGACAACCTTTGTAAGATGACTAAAATGTCACGGTGTATAACGGGGCTATCCTGTGGACAATAATTTCAAAGTAGTTTGTTTGAGTGCCTCATTTATTGCTACATTTATTGGATACTTCGTATGCGTGACCTGTGTAAGAGGGAAGCTTATAAATTCTGGATAAAAAATTCAAATGGAATGAGTTTTTTTCATTTCACAAATATCTTTTATTACGCGCTTTATATTAGCTTCACTTGTATGTTTGTATATTTGTTTGTAACCGACTCCTTATAGCGCGACTTTGACCCACTTTAAACGACCAGATTTCATTCAAACTTTGCACACCTGTCAAGGACCGATGACAATGTAATAATTTCATAATTTTGTGCCATTATCCGTGCCAGGGTTACCAGGACAGCAAAAAAAACTGTCTTCGAAAACTACACTGACATACGTCACAAAAAACGCTGACATACGACATAAACTACGCTGACATACGTCACAAACTACGCTGACATACGTCTCAAAATTCGAAACACCCGAAAAATAGAAAATAAATAATGCCTGATATCAATAAAAAAATACATTAAAAAGCATCCCACGCTTTTTTTCCATTTGTACTTTTTAGTTTAGTTTTCAATGGAAGCGTGTTTTTTTAAACTATTATTTATTTTATTTGTAGAGTCTGTTAAAAAGCTTGTTTTTATCAGGACTTGACAATGCAAAATAACGATAGATAATGATAACGTCGGCAATCCATCCGATTAAAGCAATACGTTTACTATGCATAGGAAGCTCATTGTTCTCGATTTGTATGCAGTACGCGGTATGACGTGCTACGAACCGCTACGCCACCGTGCTTGGCTACGACATGCTACGAAAGACTACGTCGACAATTGCAGTACGATACTAATTTCACGCACTCTGCTTGCTGGCTTTCTTTGATGGAATGAGGGATCCATAAAGAACATAATTTTGTAACGTTCAAATCCTCATGCAAAATTGGATTCAAAGTAGATGCACCAATTTTGAGTATCACCGGTATTTGTCTATTTGTTGTACGTCAGTAACTAGTACCTAATTAAATTTTTAACTGCGCCAATGTTTTCTTGAGTCCTACTCGTCACTGGGTGACCTGATCTTTCATCATCATCTAAATTAAAAATTCCCCGTTTAAATTATTTGTACCAACGGCATACAGTAAAGAGAGAAGGGCACTCAGCGCCGAAAGTATTAGACATCTCGTCGTAGCACTCTACGTACGATAATCTACGTTTGAAGTTGTAGAAGAATATCACTCGGTAATCACGGTGACAGATACAAGCCATTTTAAACAATTTAAACGGTTTTTCACGAATCTTACAATAAACAGACTGAGCACAGCAAAGGTTGGGTTAACGTTGGTAAACTTGTTAGTCTTTATACTTATTTAAACAATCAATCAAACAAGTAAAAACTTACTAGGTCGCTCATATTGCAGGAGTTATAGAACGTATAAGGTTTTGTTATTTCATTAGCTTTCAGTTCTTATTTAATACTCTTAACATTGTTGTTCCTTCAGATACATTTAAATGGGTGTTGTATTTATTGAATTTAGCAGTACAAACCAAGAGAAGTATTACACTCATACACATACAATGAGGAGACAAAAATACGACAGCAAACGGGCCAACGGGCCTGTTAGTCTAGTGGTTAGTGACCCTGACTGCTAAGACTGAGGTCGTGGGTTCGATTCTCACCCAGGACAAATCTTTGTGTGATGAGCACAATCATTTGTTCTGTGTCTGGGTGTAATTTATCTATAATATGTATGTATTTAGAAATATATAAGTATGTTTATCAGTTGTCTGGTTACCATAGTACAGGCTCTGCCTAGTTTGGGATCAGATAACGTTGTGTTGGTTGTCCTAAGATATTTATTTATTATTTTATTTAAAGCACTGACTTAAGCGTATTTTGGAACTATCAAATAAATTCGAACACGGGAAATTAAAGAAGTGATTTTTTTTATAACTAACTGAATAGTAGTAATGGGCCAACTATAGGTTTTCATCATAATCAGCATATATTGTTCCCACTGCTGGGACACAGACCTCCTCCCGGTGAGAAGGAGTAGGCCGTTTTCTACCACGCGGGCCTAGTGTGGGTTGGTAGATGTCACATGCTTTCAAATTATTGGTTCTAGAACATAGTACCGGTTTTCTCGCGATGTTTTCGTTCACCTTTTTGAGAGCAGTGGTGGTGAAATTATTCGCACACAGTAAATCGCCTATAAAAGTTTGAACCCACGATCTACAACTCGTAAGTCGGGGCTGATATCACTGGGTCACCGCTGCGTGCTACTCTCTACTATGGGTGTTACCAATCTTGAACTAGCTATAGTGACTAAATTATACCATATGTTTGATTGAATCTTCGAAAACTTCGAACGGCATCACATCACCTTTACTAACGGTCTTAATTATAATAACCTTATTGAAAGTTTTAGACGTAATTTATTTAAAGAACTCGACAAGCCTACAAAACGTTAGATAACATTTTGTATTCATAAACATAATGTTACTAACATATTATTTAAAATCAACATTTTGCCATTTTGATTAAGTTATCTAACAAATTGACCAACACAACGAATCGTCTAGTCGCAAATTAAACAGTGATTGTCTCAAGTATTGAGATGTCAGACATACAGATTGCGGCTCGCGATCGCTTATTTGAATGTCAAAACAGTACCATCGAGTACACCAGACTAGATGAAAACAGGGTTTGAGTAACAAGCGATCATCTACTGAATACGAAAGTGGATTTTTAATTCGAGACCAGAAGAAAAGAGCTCAGTAATTGGACTATTAATTCAGTGAGGGGCGGTATTATGCGGTAGTGTTGGGAAGAGGAGGAGATAATGATCTATGAAGGCTTTGTTGTGTAAGAGAGCTTTTCGATTACCCTTGGCCATAACTAAAATATATATAACGTCGAAAAACCATTTTCAAAAAATGTTCCGACCGCTAAAGATCTTTTAATGTTGGGTTTCTCATTTAAAACTCATGAAGTGGCTAGGAAAACTCAGATTCTACTTTGTAATATAATATGTATAAAAGATCTTTAGGTAATTAGTTTTGTGAAATAATTATGCCAAGGATAGCAAACTAAGGTTTTCGTATCCCATTAGAAAACGATTTTAAAATTTTAAAAAAGCCGGTTGCTTTTTGTAAGACATTATTAATTAACCAAGATACACTTGAAAAATATAACTTTACCTTCACTGTTGGGTAATTAGAATTCTATTTTTACTAAATAAGCGAACCCAGTATCCCAGATCCCAGATCAGAAACGTTAAGGGTTTGATTATTCCTCCGTAGATCGCAGATGGTTTCCAAGCCACTGAAGATTGTGTGGATGGATCAAAGACCGAGTACGTTCTTAGAATGTTGGTTCTTTTTTGTGTAAATTGGTATGTGTATATCGATGTACGCGCGACGCGCTGGCGACCGCTCCTGCGACGCAGCGTGCGCGACCTCTACGTGTCCTTGTAATGGGCATACTCCGCTAGTTCTACGCCGTGCGTGGAGGACGATAGACGCACGTTCTTCACCTTCATAATTATTCGCAAAATCAATCTAATTGCGCGCCCGCACCCTATAAGAGTAGGGTGAATATACCTCTGGACCACGGAAAGTTGTGACCCGCCATCCCGAAGTCGCACCAGTTTGTGGGAGTCCCGCTGAAGACGTCACGTTGGTATGGACAACCAATTTACATGAAACTGAATTATTTCTCCTGGCCTCCTACTTGTGAACCTCCCTTCGCTCTCCGCGGAAATTTTGAGAATATATCAGATCCAGCACCCGCGTGGTGAAAAATAGTTTATTTGAATCTTTTAATTTAAAGGAATTATTTCCACCAAATGTTGTTATCCAAGTAATAATAACGGCATAAACCCCTTCTGATTTTCAATACAGTCATTTCCACTCATTATTTAATATTGCGCTCCATAGTTTCTGCCTACCCCCCGGGGAAGAAGGTATTATGGAAGGATATTATGTTTTTATTTGTAATAAATACTGTTATGGATAACTAACATATAAATGCAAATTAATTTCATATGAGAGGGAAGAAGAATTATTCTTATCTTATCCTCGTAATAAACTATGTATTATGCCAAACAACCAAATCCGTTATGGCGCTCGGGAACATACATATGTCTAAGTGAATGTTCTGGTTACTGAGATACCACATTTGGTTCGCCGCGTACCAGCGAACTTTAACCTTATTTGTATGATAAAATAAGGCTCTGAATCGTTCGAAACGATGCGAGCATAACGTAGGTAATTAGGGATAAAGAAGTTAACGATTTTTATTGTTTAAAAAAACAACAAACAGACGGCTGACTATACATAAATTATGTCAACCACATTCTGTGGAGCCTGCAGCACAAAATTACATCTATAACCATTATTGGACTCGACTAAAACTGGGTGCTGATGTTGCAGCAATATGGAAATCCAATCTCTTCCACGGCTTGGTTCGTTACTTCGTTCGATGAAATAAGATTTTTATTTTATAGGGCTAGGGGACAAGATACTTTATGCAAGTATACAAATATTTATCTTCGTTAGAATATTTATTCTTTTGAAACTTGAGGCTTATTATTCAGTCATCACATAAAAGGTATATACACTGGCTTAGACACTAAATAATCAATTCTCCTAATATTTTCCGAATTATATTAGGGTCGGCTGCCAGTCCAAATGGATGCAGCTGAATACCAGTTTTTTACCTGAAGCAACTGCCTATCTTACCTTTTGTTGAGAATGGTTGTCAGGCTTTTGGGCTTCAAAGTAATGACTGACAAAGATCTACGAATGACAGCCGGGACCAACCGGACCAAAACGTGCGTTCCAAACCGCGCAGGGATCATCCATCAACGAACTTAGCTTAATCTTCGATCGACCAGTGCGGCTGTTAGTATTTAGCCACAAGACCCGTGTTAGTTTTTAAAATTAGGATTAGATAGTAAACATAGAAAAATATGGGCACTAATTATAAAAGTTGGTAAAGCTTTTCTCTACAACGTGATATTATATGATAGGGCAATTTAACCTTTTCTTAAATCTTCAATTACTCGCATTAGTCTGCTGTCTTAAAATTAAACAAAGCTTGTTCCTGCTGATGGTTTTGCTTAGAAATTCAAAAATTGTCTACTAAACTTTAATGTAAACGGCTAGTCGAAGAGAAAACGAGAAAAAAAATGTAATGTGTCGTTTAAAAGTTAAAGTGGGTGTTACGCAGGAGCTTAGACCCTTTTCATTTTTGGGTTCGTTTTTTTCTATCAGTAAATCGATTTAACTGTTAAACATTTTATGCCATTTAATCTGTTTGGTTTTTTTAGTTTGGAACTCTATAATGAAATTCGCTGCTGTACAAATTAGACTGAAGTCCGGGATATTTTCAGTATGGTGATTATAACATCATTACTGATACCTTGTTCCTGATTCTATAAAACATTTTCAATTAGCGAGATAGTCATCATTGTTCTACCCTTGCATATAATATATATAAACGTTATATATTTGTTGTTGTCCTAAGATATTATTATATGTATATTACTATTGAGGTCAGGGCAACCGTTTTTCCATTCTCCCCTGTCAATCGTCACACTATAATCTTTTTAGCCGTTTTCATCCGTCTTCTTCAGCATACAATCAACGACATGGTGAAACAGTGACTCATAACTAGTGAACGTCAGGATCTAATATTGGGTCGAATCATATCATGTTAAAGTCTCTATTTACATCTAGCAGTTCTAAAACCTGAATAATAGTTTGATATTATTGATAAGGCAAATTGAGTCTGATATTGCATGAACAAAGTCTCGTATGTTGTATAAGGTGATGTTTACTGAACGCTGCCAAATTGCGTTTTATTCAAACGTTGACTGCGGTGAAAACTTGTGCTTTATCCCCTAAATATTTATCCGCTACTCGAAATCGTTGATTGGTTTCGAGAGACTTTAAAGCTGCCGAAAAAAATCAGCAAGTTTTCGATTGAAGCTATTAGTTAAAGTGATAAACAAAAAAACAGTTTAATTCGTAGTTTTTATTTGAAAAACACTTTCCCAAGCGAAAAAAGTCTTTTTAACTTTAGGTTATGATTTTTTATATAGTTATTGAGATAGTTTTCAAGGTTCGCTTCTACAACAAATCGAGTTTATACATATATCTTACACATTAACCTTTCCAAAGCAAACTACATTACACACATTATACGTACATTTTCTTCTTACATTCATACAATATCTATGTCAGTCCCATGACCTACAAACAAAAAATGTAACTCGCACTGCTGGGAAACATTCATTTTGAGGATTTGGGACCAGAACCACAAATGCGTAACTTTTGATACTTGTAGAAAGTTTTCAACTAAGCAGGCTTTTCTCCTCTGAGACGTCTCCATTAATCGTTTTGTTCGTCTCTTTTGTTTTATCACTTATATCTACCTATGCAGAGAAACCTCAACTAGGTATTTAGTTATATAAAGTCTCATACATCACTAAATGAAGATAGATAGTGAGCGTGAAAAATATTCCGCGTTCAGTGATATAATACCTCGAAAAGGATAAGCCATAGAGAATCACTGAGGATCACATGAGATCTACGCATAAGATTTGGTCTGAATGTTGTTAATTATGTTATTTATGATGGTGTTAAAAAGTCAGACAATATTATAAAGATGTCAACCATAGAAATACGAGGATTATTAAACGAAACAGTATGAAATAACTACTCGGACACACCCCGAAAATACAAAACTTTACAGTTTTGTTTCCCATAAAACATCGAATGCGCACTAGAATACAAACAGTCTCTCTGTAAAAAATGGTGATACACACAAACCATGCACGCGGGTTGAATGAAAATGATCGCTTTACCAGTTCCCGGCGAGGAATGGAAACAAATGGAGAACGGTGTAAAATTAAAGAAAATAAAAGTTTGTTCGTTTACCGTAAATTATAGCGTCCGTAATTTTCACGATTTGTTTTTACAGACAACAGTCAAGCATTTTTAGTTGCGGTTTAATTGTTTATTAATTTGAGAAAAGGTTATCATTTTAAATCAAATAAAAACGTTTTTATTTACTTCCTTTTTAATTATATCTGTAATTTTTTAGACGTAGTGGCCAATTTGAAAATTGTCTCAGAGAATAGTAAAACCAGATTAGGGTCACATTAGAGTAGTAGAAAGAAAATTAAATACACCTACACAAATCTTCTTCAAACATTAGTAATTTGAAGAAAAACATACCACTGTTATTCCGCCGCATATGAATGACACGATAAAAAAAAACAAATTTAGAATTTGATGATTTTAAAGTAACGTAAATCAGACCTACTGTGTGTTGCATTTTCGAAACCATTATTTTAGATTTAGTTTATTTATGTGTGGCTACTGATCTCATTCGCATCTATGTGTGTTGAATAAAACGCGAGCATAAGAGTACCCACATCGTTACAAAGAAACAATCCCTAAACAAACATAAATTGTTTGAAATAAATTAAATTGCGTACCTTCGTCTGAATTCTATCAGTAAGATAGTGTAAGGTAGGTATCTATAGGGAAAAGTTACTGGCGATATACTCATTGGACTGCTGTACTTATTTGAACATTAAATGGTAGCATATAGATTTTGCTCCACCACTTCTCTCAAAACGGTAAAAGAAAACATCGACTGGAAACCGGCATGTCCTAGAACCAAATATTCGAAGATATGACATCTACGAATCCGCACTAGGCCCGCGTGGTGGATTACGGTCCTCTATCTCTCAGAGAGAGGAGGCCTATGCGCCAGAAATGGGAACATTTTAGGCTCATTATTGAAAATTACAATGAGAAGACATTCTCACGAACTAAGGCGCATTTTTCTAACTATGTATTTTTATTGTTACAGGTATGTCACGTTACAAAATCTTACGGATACAAAGGAGCAATATGCTGGCCCGTAGGTTCGCTCGATGTACCACTGAAGTGAAGTTGACACTTTTTAGGGCATATTGCCAATCTTTTTACTCGAGCGGCTGTGGGTTCAGTTTACGCAACGAGCCTACAACGTCCTGCGTATTCAGTATAATAATGCCTTCAGAATGCTGTTGGGGCTGCCGCGGTATTGTAGTGCATCGCAAATGTTCGCAAATGCGCGCGTTGACAGTTTCCACGTTATAGTGCGCAAGAAAGTGGCGTCATTATTTCAAAGACTGCGCGGTACCACCAACGACGTTTTGCAAATGATTGCATCCCGTCATGACTGTCCCATACAGGCACACTGGGTGGGAATAGTTACGGCGAAATGGTAATTTAACTTTATTCTAGTTTTATTAAATTATGTACGTACTAACATAGATTTTAAGAAAATTGTTTCTAACACTTACATGGATTCTGTCCGAAATAAATGAATAATAATAATCTATACATACAAATAAATAAAATTGGAGTGTCTGTTTTTAATATTAATATAACCACTTTTTACTAAGTGTATATGGATGTATACACGATACATATACCAAAACAACATTTTTTACAATTTTTGTCTGTCTGTCTGTCTGTCTGTCTGTCTGTTTGTTCCCGCTAATCTCGGAAATGGCTGGACCGATTTTGACGGGACTTTCACTGGCAGATAGCTGATGTAACAAGGAGTAACTTAGGCTATTTTTATTTTAGAAAGATTCTTTTATTTTAGAAAAAAATAACTATCTTCGAAAACTACGCTGACATACGTCTCAAAATTCGTAAAACCCTGGCTGAATCCTACGAAATAGATCAAAATAATGTACTACAGTATTGTACACCTTAAAAAGGCCTACAAAAATGTCCTCAATGGTATATGTCTATCTCTTAGGGATAACCCACAATAACCATTTTTTATCTTTTACTTTTTACGAGAAATAAGGGCTTATTTACGAAGCGATTTTAAGCAATACAGCATTAATCCTTATCCAATTAAGTACCTTAAATACATTGTGCATTTAATATAGATCAATATGGCCCTTTACAGCATGTAATTTAAATGAATATCTTAGAAGATATTAGAGATTTAAAAAGTGGGCGCAGAGCGCGTTGGCAGGGGCCGGGTAGTACAGGATAAGTAGGATTGTAATTCATATTACTTTGGCTTCAAAGTAATTGCGAATATCATGTGTGTTCATTATATACTCAAAATAAACCTAATAGTATTATTTCAAGTAAGAGACCGCGAAATTGCTTAGATGTTTAGATTTTTGGATGTTTGTTTCTCAATGATGCAAAGACGGCCAAACGGATTTAGATCGAATTTGGCACAAAGATATATTATATCATGGATACGTAACAGATAGGATACCTACTTTATCCCGGTAGTAGGTTCCCGGGTGTTATTTTCCGACAGCTATACGGGCCAAGCCACTGGCAAAAGTACTATTCCTATAATTAAGTTCGGTGTCTGGTAAATGATTGAGTGTCTATATAGGTAAAATAGGAGCGTTAAGAAAAACCAGGAAGACTTATATTCAACTAAACCAAGCCCTATGTCACAGTCTTCTTACTCTGAATACTATTACTTTTATTTTAAAAACACCAACACACATGATGTTCTCATAAACTATGAATCCTAAGTAATATGAGTTATAATCCTACTACTAATAATATTATATATGTGAAAATATGTATGATTGGGTGTTTGTTTCTCAATCACGCAAAAATGGCTGAATGGATCTGGATCGAAAATAGCACACAGAGTCTATATTACCTATATAACCTGGAATAACACATTCTTATCGCGGTTATACGTCCTCTTGCATTAATTTCCGACATCCACGCGGGCGAAGCCGCGGGCAAAAGCTAGTAAATAAATAAAAAGGAAGTAACAAGCATCTGACAATAAGTACATGTACTTTATAATTGCTTATAACCTACTTACTACCTGTCATTGAAACAAAACTACGCTGCGGAAGATTATTCGTCTCGCATAACTTGTGATAAAATAGAAAGACACATTTATAGCTCTTTTGTAAACTGCTTTAAATGGGCAGTAGTAGTCTGTTGTCTGTGCTCTGTAGTGGAACAATGATAATGTGATCTCGACTTCGAGTGGTACGCCATGAGTATGCGCTTTAGTTTGTGTAAATAATTTCATCACCACTACTCTCATAACAGTTAAGATAAACAAAACATGCAGCCGGAACGGGCATGTCATAGAACCAAATATTCGAATATATGTGACGTCTACTAATCCGCACTGGGCCCGAATGGTAGATTACAGCCCACGCCCTCTCGAAGATAGGTTGTGTTCTAGCAGTCGAAGCAAAAATGCTGATTTTGGTCTGTGGTTTGTGGTCTGTTAGTGTATACAGATAATCCAAAGCGTAATATGCTTGATTATTTGCACACATTATCGCAATGAAATACGTGGGTCGATGGTAGGTTTCAAAGGATAGTATCACAACTCCGCAATACCTTCAGCTTTGACCAACAGGCTTTGACTACGCTTTTTTCCATTATTTTCTACTTTTTAGTTTGGTTTTCTATGGAAGCGTGTTTTTTACTTTTTTTAAACTATTATTTATTATTAAACGCTTTGTATTAGCTTTACTTGTATGTTTGTTTGTAACCGACTCATTATAGCGCGATTTTGACCCACTTTAAACGACCCGATTTCATTTAAACTTTGCACACCTGTCAAGGACCGATGACAATGTAATAATTTCATAATTTTGTGCCATTATCCGTGCCAGGGTTACCAGGACAGCAAAAAAACTGTCTTCGAAAACTACGCTGACATAAGGCACAAACTACGCTGACAAACGTCTCAAAATTCGAAACACCCTAAAAAAATAGAAAATAAATAATAGTTAAAAAAAAATTAAACAACACGTTTCCATAGAAAATCAAACTAAAAAGTCGAAAATAATGGAAAAAAAGCGTGGGTTTAAGGTATTTTTTTATTGATATAAGGCACCCCACGCTTTTTTTAGTTTGGTTTTCTAAGGAAGCGTGTTTTTTAGTTTTTTTATACTATTATATTCCTCTAATTAGTTGATATTATTTCAGCAATATTTAGGCACAGAACTCCATAATTTCTGAACAATACCGCTCATTTAATAACGTTGGGTTATCCAACGATATTTGTTAATTTTTAACTAAATTACTAGCAAAGCTAAAAAGCATAGCAATAACTAACTGGCAATCAATTAAGTAATTATCACGCCTACATTAATCAAACTCAGAGACTTTCAAATTCAAACTTAAAGAACTAGTCATTAAGTTTGAATTTGAAAGTCTCTCAGCGCGTCCAAAGTTCAAGCCTATTTAGGTGTTGATCGAGGCTCTTCGCTATTATGCCATTGGCCGTAACGACTATCGGCACAATGACTGCTGTATCCATCCCACATGTCGACAACCTCGCGAGCCAGGTCAAGATACTTCATTTGCTTATCTTTTTCAGCTTTCACGAGGTTCTCGTTATGCGGGACTGCTATATCAACAATCATTATGCGACGCTCTAATCGATCTATCACCACTATATCCGGCTTATAGGCAAAAATAGTTAATATAAATATAATATAATATAATATCTTAGGACAACCAACAGAACGTTATCTGATCCCAAACGTTATTGGCAGAGCCTGTACTATGGCAACCAGACAACTGATAAAGTTACTTATATATTTCTAAATACATACATATTATAGATAAATTACACCCAGACACAGAACAAATGATTGTGCTCATCACACAACATTTGTCCTGGGTGGGAATCGAACCCACGACCTCAGTCTTAGCAGTCAGGGTCACTAACCACTAGACTAACAGGCCAGTCAAAGTAGTAGACAAAGTAGTAGTAGTAGTTCTGTCAGTGATGATAGATCGATCCCAATACTACGTGATATTGCCATTTTCGAGAACTGGGTCGGGCACATACCTATAGTACGGTATCTTTGATTCCACAAGACTGTATTTCAGAGCAATTTGCTGGTGGATAATCCTGGCTACAAGGTTGTGTCCGTTAGCCAGACGAGAACAGCCAGAAATAATGTGTCGGATTGATTCACCCGGACGATTGGCATACCCGACAGATGTCAACCGTGCCATCTTTCACAATATATTTCCGGTAGTTGTTTTTCATCATAACTTCGTCCATAACTGCAAAGACAAAACCTTCGGTTTCTCCAAATAGATTTCCGAAACCAGGATACGGAAGCTAAGAGGTCTACATCGGGTCCATGTAGGACTCGGTAAAAGTGTCCGTGAAGCTCCTTGCTTTACCATACTTCCCTGCGGTCATTAGTATCTAATACTTTAGGTTTGCGCCAGTTCTCGTTTGCTAAGGAGAGCGGGGTGACGCTCTTGTCCACTGAGACCACATATCGGTGTATCCCCACGTCGACTTCTAGGAAGTAATCCCTGAGACTGCATATCGATACCAGAAGTATCAATTAACGTAAGGGACATTTTGGCGGAAATGAGTTATATATGTCATTGGATTCAGAATTTTCAGCTCTGTCGATTGGTATTATTAAAAAAAATCTATCGTTAAAAAAAATTCCCTTACAGTAACAATTTTTGGCCTGCGTAAAACGATTTATGACAAAAAAAAAATGATGTAACAGACGTTTACATTTTTTTTTCTCTGAAAAATAAAGTAAGTCATAGTGTTAAATAATTTACACCCTTACCTTAAACCTCAAATCAGTCGATTTAAATAACATTTCACCATTAAAATAGTTTAATTTACTAATGGTTATCATCATAATCTGTCTGCCCATTCCTAATTATTTATTCTTGTAATAATATAAATTACTTATTAATATTCATATCATTTATATTATTTTATTCATAAATCTTTCAGGAAATTCATATTTTTTCATCTGTCTTTCGTTTCCAGTACATTCATTCAATTACTTAATAAATATGACTTGATTAAGTCTGAGAAAACATTTTTTTTTAAATTCATTTAGTGATTATAAATAAAGCTAATTAAACGTAATTATTAAAAATACAGACTTTGTAGGACTGTTAATTAAAAGAGATCATGGAGTCAATTATACATAATTATTTTTACATTGATAACTAGGTGTGTATGACTGTTAATTAGAACACTGTTACTTTTTAGAACATTTATTTAAACTTAACAAAAAGTTTTATAGACTGATGAGTGTGTTGAATTTATAATAATTACGCAGACATAAAAGTCGAAAAAAATATATATTAACAATGAATCGTCCTATTTTTGTATCCCTAAATTTCATTTACATCTAAGATAGCTGAGCTGAAACTAACATTAATCAAGCAAAGAACCTACTACCATGGTGTTAAAATACCATAATTTTAGTAGATAATATATAGTTACATCAAATTGCAACATTGTAAAAGTCCTTTACAATAGAATTACAAATAATTTTCTATTGCTCTTGCTGCTTACACTATGCTAGACGGTTTACACATAAAATATTAGTAACGTAAGGCACAACTAATCATATTTTTTTAATGTAAGGGACATGCTATATTATAAACCGCTGGGTATTCCTAAATCTTGCGTTTATAGCATGAATGAAGAGCAAATTCTAAGAAACTTTCCTCTAGACACAATTAAAATTGGAGCAGACAGTAAAAAGTTATAGACAGATTTCAAAAAATAAAATCGTGTTTTGGCTCTCCTGAAAAACCGTGTTTTGTCCCTTACATTAATTGATACTTCTGGTATCGATATCTCATGGTTGTCCAGGGTCTTAGCATTCAAGAAACCTCGACCTCCGCACTTCCGCGAGATATACAGTCTCATCACCAATGATCGTGGGTGATGCATTCGATTTGCGGTCAGCAGTGTGCGGACCCGTCTATCTAGGGCGTCAAGTTCCATCTGAGTCCATATGAGAATGCCGAAAGAGTACATCAAAACTGGCACTACCCAACTGTTGGAGGCGTGCATCTTGTTTTCGACTGATAAAATACTTTTTAATAATTTATTCAGGCCGCCAACTTAGCGCTCCCTCAACGATTGTTTCATGTCAACACTGCGATGCCTATCGCTTCCGACATACCCAAATACTTGTATGTTTCGATTGAGGAGAGGGATCTTAGGTGTATGGAATCCAAGAGTTGGGTTTCCACGGATTCCACAATCTATCCTCGCTATACATGCATAACCTCACATTTGTCCACACCAGATCCCATCCTGATGGCACTACTGAAGGTTTCAGTTACTTTCAGTACCTCCATCATTTGCAAATTGTTGGGGGCAAAGAGTTTTAGGTCATCCATGTAGAGGAGATGAGATATAACCTGACCACCTCTCTTCAATCGATAGGCTATACCTGATTCCTCTAGCAATGTGCTAAGAGGATTTATGGCTAGGCAGAACCAAAGTGGATTCAAACTATCGCCCTGGCATATATCTCATTTGATCCTTATCGGTTCGCTGTTCCTCTGGATATGTCGGCATCCTAATAGCGAAGGACTGTCCTCCACTGCTCCATACATGAGATCAGAAAGGTGGTAAGAACTTTATAGACCGTTGGTAGACAAGTGATCGGTGTATAATTTTTGGGTTCCGCGGTGTTACTTGAATTATAGAGCAGCTAGGTTATCCCTGTTGTTAGAAACTGGGGCAACGACCCTGACTCTAAGACTGACTGGAACTGAGATGCCAAGCGAGTGAGCGTCTTGACTTGCGGAACTAATTGATCCAAAAGTTGTTCAGGCCGTCCGGCCCTGGAGGTTTCCAATTAGGCAACGGACGGACTGCACAAGTGACATCTTGGGGGCTGATGGTAACTGCCCCCATTTCTGGGAATTGACCCAGTGCTGGGTACGCCACAGTTGCGGCGGTAAGTCCCCTCTTTAAGGAGTGGATAGCCACTGCATCCTCCCCTTCCGCCTTACGCAGGTCTTCACCGGGCTTTGGTGCTTTGGGAGGTTCCTGTTCAGGATTCATCATCATCATTTCAGCCGAAAGACGTCCACTGCTGGATATAAGCCTCCCCCAAGCTCCTCCACTTCGACCGGTTTTGTGCTTCCCGCATCCAGCGGATTCCTGCGGCCTTCACAAGGTCATCGGTCCACCTTTTTGGAGGCCTTCCAACTCTACGTCTTCCGGTACGCAGTCGCCACTCCAGAACCTTTCGGCCCCATCGGCTATCTGTTCTGCGAGCAATATGCCATGCCCACTGCCACTTTAGTTTAGCATTTCTTTGGGCTCTGTCGGTTACCTTGGTTCTCCTACGGATCTCTTCATTTCTGATTCAATCGCGTAGGGAAACTCCAAGCATAGCCCGCTTTATCGCCCTTTGGGTGACTTTCAGCCTTCTAATAAGGCCCATTGTGAGCGACCACGTTTCGGTTCCATATGTCATCACTGGCAACACACACTGGTCAAAGACTTTCGTCTTGAGACACTGCGGTATGTGGGACGAGAAGATATTGCGTAGCTTCCCAAACGCTACCCAGCCGAGTCCTATTCGACGATTGACCTCTTTCTCGAAGTTGGACCTACATAACTGGACAGTCTGTCCCAGGTACACATATTCGTCCACAACTTCGAGTGTAGCGCCTCCGATCTTCACTGGAGTGGTTATCACACGAGCATCGGACATGACCTTTGTCTTGTCCATGTTCATCCTGAGACCCACTCTTTCGGAAGCTCTACTGAGGTCATCGAGCATTGTACTGAGGCCCTCCATAGTCTCAGCTGTGACAACTATATCATCGGCAAACCAAAGGTGAGTGATGTACTCGCCATTGATGTTGATGCCAGCCCCTTTCCAGTCCAGAACCTTGAAGACATCCTCCAGTGCAGCGGTGAACAGTTTCGGAGAAATAACGTCTCCTTGTCTCACCCCTCGCTGCAGAAGAATAAATAGGTTTCGAGGTCTGGTCCTGAAGCCGGACTGACATAGTGGCGTTTTCGTACAGACACTTCAGCACCTCGATGTACCGATAGTCGATCTGGCACCGTAGAAGAGATTGCAGTACAGCCCAGATTTCCAAGGCTTTTTCGTAGTCCACAAACGCCAAACAAAGAGGCTGTTTAGGATTAGGCGGGAGGAAACGCCCGGGTATTACCACCGTGTGGATCGCCTGGAAGACACGGTGGAAGTATGCCCTGCCTAGGCGGAGTACCGCTGTGTTCTCGTGCAGGCGACCGGCGGCGGTGACCTCTCGCATCCGGCCCTGGTGCAGGCCATGGTACGGAGCGAGAGGGCATGGGAAGCTGTCATCTCATTCTGCGAAGCAGTGATGCTCGCAAAGGAGGAGGCGGTGTGCGTGAGGGAGAGGCAGGTTCTTTGCCCTCACGCCTCTAGCCGCCGCAGGAGGAGATGCCTCCAGCGTCGGGAGTCAACCGAGGACTCCCGGCCACCGTAGGCGCGGGCTTGCGGGTGGCGAGCAATAGGTAGTTCGCCGCCCGGTAAGGACCAAGCCCGTGTCGACGGTGCGTAGTGTTCCACGTGCGCCTCAAAGAGAAGTCAGTAAAACTGAAGGGTTCCACTGGGACCGATGCCTGCCAGGGTCGTGAGATTTGTTCGAAAGAGTTACCGTGCCCTGGCATAGACAACTGAAGGAATACGGGTGGATTTTAGTCAGTAAAAGTCTGATACGCCGTTCCGCTCCACCCAGAGGGAAATAAGTCATTTCATAATTTCCCACCCAAAAAAAAAGGCGGTCAAAACAATGTAGGATTGTTTTATACAATAATAAACTATTCAATATTTTTCTATTAGCCATCATATCAGCATGTCGATTCTGTAAAAATCTCACCGTGAAATGGTGCGTGGAGTGAGCTGTCAGTGTCATCCCAGTGATGCTAGGGATTGACCAAACATAACGTTTACAATCATAATCGAGATTTTGATAATATTTTTTATGCTTATTCTATTGATCATTTTATGAGGATTTCAACGCTAGTAAACTATCTTAACATTAGGTAATACTGTTTCGAGAAGTTTTTCAAATGAAATAGCAAAATAGAATTTCAGACAGAAACTCAAGGTTCTTTTTTTTTCTCGACTTGTCATTTATTGCCAGACGCACGTGCGCGAAACGCACAGACAATTTAATTAATATATTAAGACATACACGTTTAAGATAGCTACTAAAAAAAATGCGAATCGACATTGCCAGTTATTATGAATCCAATGTAAACTGATTTCAATTAAATAAACGAAACCCCATGGCCTAATCGCGATGTATCTTGGAGAAGCGATTGAAGATCGACTCGAGTAAAGAATGTGCAACGTTCTTCAACTTTGTTACTAACCCAAATCTATTCAAAAAAGACGAGTGAACCTGGCAGTGGCTGGCTGACGGAGCATAGAATTCAATCGCACACAAACTATGTGGGAACCTACATCTAGGCACTGTCATATTCACATTGATATTTGTTTTTGTTTACTAGGTAGGTATTTATTTAACTTATAACGCGTCACGTATGCGCACTAAGAACATTAGGAAAATGCAATACCTAGCAACGTCCAAAATGTACCGACTAACATTTTATTGTAGAAAAAAAATTACCTACTTACCTAACTCACTTATGTCGTTGTCATATATAATAAAATAAAAAGCAATATTCATCAAATGGTCACCGTCTTGAAAATATGTCAAAATTCAACAGTTCAAAACGGTCAGCCACAAGCTCGCGAGGTGAAGTGATGTTGCCATGACAACGGCATTGCGAGCATCGCGTGATCAAGCCACGTGTTCACTTCACCAAGAATACATGCGATGATGCGACGAGAATCGCGTGAAGTGCTCACGCCGCGCAAGCGCACTAGGCGACTAGGTCATCATTGTCATACTTTTTTTTTTTGTTTTGATGACCATGTGCCCAAGCCTGTTCGTATTTAGAGTTCAGACAAAATTATTAGGTATAGTTCTTACCAAACTTCTTGGCCGCCCTGAAGTTGGATACAATGGCTGCGCAGTAGTAAATCTAATGAAAAACAGCACCGATCCGTGCCTTTCGCTTCGAAAAGCCAACTTCAGGGCGGCCCAGAAGTTTGGCGAGAGCTATACTTATATATTTCAATGCTTGTAACCTATTTGGATGTCTAAATCCAACCGTTTTTTGTGCATTTAGTCATTTTGTTGTTTTATTTTTATTATCTAGGTACTCATTTAACCTGTAACGTGTCACGCATACGCACTAAGAACATGCAATACCTACCAATGTCCAATAAGTACAGCTAGGTACCTACTGCTAAACATCTTGTCGTACTGTGACCATAAGTAGGTAGGTATGTGTTGACACTGTTATTTGAAACCATTGTAAAAACTAATTATTATTAAAAGAGTAACCATGTAGTTACTTGCCGCCTCTTCTTCATAGGAGCTAGAAACCGCGCACCTACCTTCTGACGTTTCATGTAGGCTGTGTGAAGCAATAATCTTTTGATTTTGACGATGATGAGATGCGTTACTTACGTATGAGAGTATACGATTTGTGTATTTATCAAATTTATTCGAAACATACATATAAATGCATGTATACCTACTTAATAGTCGTATTATTAATAAAAGACTATTCATCATCATCATCTTGATACCTAGGTGACAAAAATCAACCTTTCAAATGAAACTCGCGTATCGCACCCGCGTGAGATCACTTCACCTTGACTAAATGTGACGAGAATCGCGTGACGTGTTCACGTCAAGCAAGCGTGTCTCAAACGGTGAAGTTGGCGTTACTCATTTAGCTCTGCGTTAGCTCACTTCGCCTACATTATGAAGAGAATCTTGTAAAGCGTGTCTCATACCGTGAGCACCGATTGAGTAACGGGTGAAGCACGGAGACAAACGCGCTTGCGCGAGAGCTGTCATTGTTTTTTTTTTTTTTTTTTTAATTTTTGAGCCTTTCAAGTCATTATTAAACGCAATGACGTATTCGCAGCTAGAGCCAATGAAGTATATTTTAATGTCAAGTCCAACCATTGTTGAACATTTCAAAATTATGTTTTCAACAAATGAATATTAGGTACTTACTTGAGAGGTGTGAGATCGAGCAATCGGTGAATCGAGAGGCTTGTAGCTAAATAAAAACAGCCGCACAGTCCGACCGATCCGACTAAGCTACGCTTGCCTCGGTCGGTCCGTCTATGGGTACATACCAAGATCTCGAAGGTCGAAACTCTGACAACCAGTCTTACCGAGAGGGAAACATTACCAAATAACTGGGTTGTCGAAGTCGGATGGACAGTCGTTGCATGTAAAATACCAGTGCATTCAGCTGCAGCCAGTTAAGACTGGAAGCCGATCCCAACACAGTTGGACAAAGGCAGGCAGATGATAAGGTGAGATCGAGAAACTTCATTTAAATTGTGCATAGCAAGTATTCGTGTGCGTAGTCCCAGCGGAAAAGTGTCGAATTTCTTCAATTCAGTTTAGCAGATATTTAGTGTATGACGTCGTGTAATTGTGTAGGTATGGTAAATAAAAATGTGTGCAATAATATATAACAATAATATATTTAAAATATATAATAATTTTATATATATATATTTAAAATAAATATTTAATATAATATTTAATTTAATTTAATATAATATCTTTTATTATATATTTAATATATATATATTTAAAATATTATTTATATTTAAAATAAACTTACCCTACAAAATGGAAAATTGAACTAGACAAATCCAAAAATAAAATTATTTATCTACTGCTAGAAAAAAGTTTACGAAGATAACTTGTTCTACCTATCGATTACTGCACATTACTTTTTATTTTAATGTATAGTAAAAACGAATATATAATTTTAATAGCTTTCACCATTTATAATTTAGTCATTTGACAAGTAAAAAATCTAGAGGTAAAAGCAACTATCCGGGCGTAGTTGCTATTGGTAAGTGGTTTTTAAGTCTCGTATGTGTGTTAGTTGCATTGCGCTCGCGCTTTTAGCAGCACGTGGTTTTGATTTCTCGGGTTTCTTTTAAATTATTTGTGCGTCCAGTGATTATTTCTTCATTGAAATGAATTTTTCTACTAAAGAACCACCTCCCGTATCAAACAACAATGCTATAAACCCTACAAGTAAGTATATGACTGATTTCGTTGCTTTTTAACCGACTTCAAAAAAGGAGGAGGTTATCAATTCGTCTGTATTTTTTTTTATGTTTGTTAGCTCATAAATTTTGACTACGTCAACCGACTTCGATGATTTTTTATTTTATTTTAAAGCTGGTGCTTCTCTATTGGTCCCATTTTAATTTGGTTCCATTCAGACAATGGGGTCTATGTGAAAACCATGTAAGTCTCAAATTTGCATTAAGTATTTGCGGGACAAATGAACTAATAACGCGATAAGATTAGTGCGGGGTATCTACCATAACTAAAAAGTTAAAAATAAAAACTTTTTACAAAAAAAAAACAACCGACTTCCTTAAAAAAACACTACAAAGTCAAAAATAACTTTAATTTCGGAAGTCGGCTTTGTAATGTTTTTTTTTTAAGGAAGTCGGTTGTTTTTTTTTTATAGGTTAAGTTGGTGTTAAGAAAATATTTGTACGTACATTCCAATTGTTTGGTCGAAGGCAATAGCTAGTAACGGATAAATTAAAGATTTTAGGTACTTTTTCTGTAATCTTGTGTTTTCTATGTCATTATTTTTTATTCATTTTCGTGCTTTCGATTATAACTAAGAAAATTGAAACAACTGGGTACCTAATTTACTTACTGACAGTACTTATACTTACTACCTACTCAACATTCAACATTCCTCTCTTAACTTGGCAAATGAATTATGCTCATCCATTCTGAACATTACATTTATTTTGTACTTGAGTACTTACCTATAGTTAATTATTTTACCACAAAAGTAGTTAAGTATACTAATCATCATCATATTTTCAGCCTGTTTGTACTAAATTTATATTACATATTCTTGTAATTTTTTCAGGTCAGGAACAAGGTTTTGATGAAAGTGATGATGAATATTTGTCTCAAGCTTACGATATTTTCGAGAATGAAAGTTGTGCAACTGCCTTGGAACAAATAGATATGAGCATGTTTAATAAAATATGTAGAAAGGTATTATACATGACAACTACTGGGATATTATTTCAGTACATAAATTGTGTAGAGAGATTACAATGTGTTTTTTTTGTTTACAGATAAGTCAACAAATGAAATTGATGATAATAAGACAGAACATAATATTAGTCAGAATTTGCAAGGAAAAGGTTAGTACCTATCATATTGTATAATTATCTCTGGTTATGCATGATACATTATTTTAACGATTTACCCGAATACCTAAAAGTAGGGTAATGTGTTGATAGGTATTTTTCGCATGCTTTGTACCCTGTACCATGGTTTTATAGGTTTTAAAATAAAATACAAAGTTTTCCTTCAATTTACCAGGCAGACTTGGACCAGGAATAGATGTTGGAGGTGGTGGTGGTCATTTCCATAATTAGTATTGTATCTGTGGTCGACGCCTCATTTCGCTTTATTTTATACTTTTTGTTACTTGTACCTAGTTGATAAATTATATTTTAATCTCAAAGGCTTGTTTTCTATTTTCAGAAAATGACGGAGTTGCGGATGAAGTTCTTGCAGAGGGAAATCATGAAATTTCTTCAGACATAATTAAAAATTCGAGTTTGAGAGTAAATTATTTAGAAGATTTAATAACTCTGGATCATTTGATCGGACCCATAGCTGATTTTACTAACAATGAAAATATACCGCCAATTCCGGACTTGGATCAGGATTTAAACGAGGCGTCGACTACAGCTACAATACTACTCATGGATATTTTTGGCCGTGTTTTCGAAAATCAGTCAAACAAAATTGTCAAAAACCTAGTTGATGAAATTTTTACTAGGACCTGGAAATTAATAAAACCCAAAAAATCAAAATAAAATAAAAAATATATAATTTTACGATTTTTACGATTTAAAAGAGCTAGCAGCAAACTTAAAAATAAACAAAAGAAAAAATACTCAAGGGAACGTGGTTTCTTGGCTAAAAGTAAAAAGGATGAAATATATAAAAGGGGAAAAGATTTTTTTTTATAATTACGACATGACGTCTAATTTTTTCGTCATAGATCTCACTGAAGAACCTGTTCACGTGCAGGTGGTAAGTAGCTTGCCATCAGCGGAACATCGCTATGAAACCAGACGAAAAAAAAATTATGGTACATCAATGCAGCCACCACCACCTCCAACATGTATTCCTGGTCCAAGTCTGCCTGGTAAATTGACGCAATTATACAAAACAACATTGCCAATCACGGTGGCTAAAAAAAAAGATCTTCTTAAACTCTTGTGAAAAAAAAATCATCCCTGAAGAATATCATGGCTGGTTTGTTGGTTTAAAGACAGATAGTTCACAAATCGATCGCATACCAGAGCCTTCAATTTCTGACTCTTCGGATGAAGATTAGGATGAAATATTTAGAGACTTTATTGCTTTTTTCATAGTTTTTTTTTAAATGTGTACACTGTCTAATAAAAACATTAATGGCATGCTCTCCTACCGTAATTGTTGTTTCATTATCGTAACATTGATCGTAACCTATCTAACCGTTATTTTCCTCTAAAATAGCTGTAATTATGTGTTTTTAATTGATTTTAAACTACTAAATGTTACTTTTGTATTATTTTTCATATCACTTGAGAGGTAAAAGCAACTAGTTTTATGGTTTTTCCCTTTTTTCTCAAAAACAGAAAGGCCTATAAATACCAATGACTGAATGACACCAATTCACAATTAAATAAATAATTTTGAGCTCACCCGTACCTACTGTTATTCTTTATTTCATGAGTTATGGTAATTCTGTCAATACACAGCTAAAACCAACTAAATGAGGGGGTCTGTAAGAAAAACTTGCCTTTTTTGTAAATTATAATTGGTTTTTATGCCTGAAATATACATTATTATAAACCTAATTAAACAGGTAATCAACACATGTTTAATGACTAGAACAAATCTTCTGTTAAATACATAATTAGGAAACACTAACTTTCAAAACGCATTAACTCAAAACTACAATTCCCTGGGTTAGTTGGTATTTGCACTAACCCGGCGATATAGCAGAATTATTGAAATCACAATGATGACATTAATAATATCAGGTTTTCATAAATCAATCAATCGATCAACTCAGCGTATCGCAGTCCACTGCTGGACATAGGCCTCTCCCATGTTGCGCCACAACACCCTGTCATCCGCCTTCCGCATCCAGTCTGTCCCAGTCACTTTCCTAAGGTCGTAGGTCCATCTAGCTGGGGGGCGTCCCACACTACGCTTAAATAAATAAAAGCAAATTTTGCTGGATTTATTATTATGACAGTTTAATGCTAGTAAATTTGACAACATTGTCATTTATATTTTATGTGAACAGTAAATTGCAGACATAAAAATAAAAGTATTACTAATATCACAAATACTTAGGTAATACAGGCTGATGTCTGCAACTTCACATCAACGCATATATTTTGCATGTGGATCACAAAAACTTACATAACTGAAACATACAAATCAAAAGTGGCCGCAACCTATTTCTTTTTACTGTCAACTCAGGCCCAATTTTCTAATTCAAAGGCACTGCATTCAGGTATCTAAAACACAAGTTTGTATTTTAATATTCACATAAATATTTTAAGCTTCAAGATAGTTAACTGAAATATCAGACTTACCAGACAGGCAGGCATATAAATATGGTTTTTGTGTATCATTTTCCATCAATACAATCACATTTCTGAGAGTAATCTGAAAAGATCAATGTATACATTAGTAACTATTATTTAAACTATGTTGACAGGCTCGTTTTACAGTATAAAGATGTGAAAAAGTGATCAATAATGTTGGGAACGTTTCAGTCGGCCTAAATAAATTTGCCACTCATACATAGCGAAGTTGGTCGGCCTGCTCAAGAAAACACAAAGCTGGCAAGGAAAACTTGAGTGTCTTGGATTGAAATTTACTAGTTTTACACGATTAGTTAATGATGATAACGTACAAACCTTCGTAAACTTTTCGTGATTATTCCGGTGGTAACTTCGTCGGCCTATACGTATATCTTTTACAAAGTGTTTCTCCCACACAGTTTGTACTACCATTGTTGATCTTGTTATATATATTGCACTACCTATGTAAATTAATACACTATAAATACACCGAGAACTTTATTCGGTCAGCAAACAAACTCGAAACTACAAAACAAAACTGGAACTATGAAAGAAAAGTAGAATAAATAACTTATAAAACCGCCAAAATTTGACAGTAACATTCTAACTAAATTATCTATGGTTTCAAGAAAGTCAAGAAACAGACTGATCACAGGGTTGAATTTTTTGTGATACTATTTCCAGACAAAGTAACGTATTACGTACGTAATTTTTTTATACTTTTAACTAAATGGACATTAATACAGACTACAGAATATTTTTTTGATCAAACTCAATGGTGCCGATTCTGTTGTACAAAATTCTCTAAAATAAACTAAACATCACTAAAATTTGTTTTATTCCTGTCAAACCACGATTTCCTATTTTGAAATAGACTAAAGTGACACAACGTAACTATATTTTAGTTTGACATTACTAAGATTGCACTGAGTTATTAGTTTAGTGAAAATGACAATTTTGCTATTCTAAGTTTGCCGGTTTTCACCAAAAATGTTGACTATAATAATTTATTTTGACTTAATCTGACTATTTTTAATCGCGATTAAAAAGGTGTGGAATAAAACTAGTGGTCATGAACAAAAATTCACACCCACGCCTCGCCTTCACGTGCAAAAACAGTGCTGTATTTTTTTTTATTTTGCTTATATCTCGAAAATGGCGTGTCCTATCGCAAAAATAATGAAATTTTCGACCCCCTTTGTTAAACCCGGAACATATAAATCTCAACATGTGGGTACTATTTTTTATATTTTTCAAACAAAAAGTGAAAAATTCCATATAAAACACGTCCAGGCTGCCCCATTGCGCGCGCCTCCGTCTCTAAAAAATTAATTGCGTAGCGCACACAAGTACCACGTTGCGAAAAAAAAAGAAAAATAAAACTACATTGATTGTCAAATTCGTTTTTAGTCGTGACAAAATAATTTTTAAATTTAGAGATTTTTTCTTGAAGAATAAATTCTCATAGCCAAAAGTAAGGAATTTTAGAGATAGTGTTGTACTATTGGGTAGGGAAAATAACACGTAACACATTGTATCATTCAAAGGTACACCACACACCTCATTTATTTCAAATAGGCACACCTTTAAATAGAATTGACTCTAGTTGTCCGTTCCAAAGAGTAATCACACGGTTGGAGAAGAAGGACAAGAAACTCCATCGCTACTCTTTATTAAATGTTTTACAATGTTATAAGCACTTAATATTTAAGAATATTGTAGTTACAAAACTTACGTCCGTCTTCGATGCTGGCCCCGAGCGAATTAGTTGTGGGCGTTGCGACAACGAACCGTTTCCGAAGACCGTTTTATGTTTTGCAACTATGAAACCGTTTTACGTCCTGGGTCCAAACAGTTTTCGTTGCACAAACCAGTCTTCGAATTACTAGATGCGATTATTTATTTTACAGCTAAGAAAATACGGTCGAGAACCCATTGATTCAACTATCACACTCGTCGCGTCGCGTCGTCGTCCTTAGTCCCTCCGTTCCAAAGACCGTTTTATGTTCTGCGACGACTACGACGACGAAACTGTTTTTAAGTCTTGGATCGAAACAGTTTTCGTTACACAAACCAGTCTTCGAATTACTTTATGCGATTTTTTATTTTAGTGCTAAGAAAATACGGTCGAGAAGGCATTGATTCAACTAACACACTCGTCGCGACGTCGTCTTTAGCGTACCGCGTTCGTTCACAAAACAGTTCTTACAGTAAAAAGGGAACTTTTTGTCAATGGTATAGAGTCTATATTTTATTACTAGTTTTCTTTACTGTCGTTCGTGATGCGACGGTCAAACCTGTGTAAGCTTATAGCCGTTAAGTGCAAAATCGCCCGGCATATTGAATTGGGATGATAGTTAAATAAATATCATGGAATTCGAGCCGGTGAGCGTGTCATATGTTTGTTTACATTTTTTTGGTCAGTTGTGTAGTTGGGCATTTATAAGTAGTCGTAACTTTGGAAGAAACTGCAACTATTTCACGCAACGAAAACGCAATTCTGTTCCATATTCGATACGTTTCGTCTTTTACAAAACGGTCGTCGTCGCAACAACTGGTTTGAAGACGGTCCTTCAAACCAGTTGCGACGACGACCGTTTTCTGCAACCGTTTTCATCGTCGGAAAAACGGTTGCGTGTCGTCCGTCAAAAATTCGACAACGACCCACCACTAGAGCGAATAGGCCGAGTGCCATCCCGTGTTCCCAACCGTTTTCTCAAAACCGCGCCATTTCAAAACTGGTGTTGCCAGTATTATAAATTAAAAGTCTCAATAATCGACTAAGACAATATTATAATTTAGTATATTATTTTAAAACCTAACAAAAGTTTAGTTAATTTAGTTCGGTGTACAACAGAATCGGCACCAAAAACTAACTAAACTATCTCTAAAATTCCTTACTTTTGGCAATGACATTTTTAACGCTATTCTGCAAGAAAAAATCACTAAATTTAAAAATTATTTTGATTCGACTAAAATCGAATTTGACAATCGCGACTCAACGTGTTTTTTTTTCTTTTGGTTTCGCAACGTGGTACTTATGTGCGCTACGCAATGAATTTTTTTGGAGACGAAGGCGCGCGCAAGGTGGCAGACTGGACGTGTTTTATATGGAATTTTTCACTTCTTGTTTTAAAAAAAAATGTTACTCACGTGTTTAGATTTATGTGTGTGGGATTTATTAAAGGGGGTCGAAAATTTCATTATTTTTGCGATAGGACACGTCATTTTCGAGATATAAGCAAAATAAAAAAAAATACAGCACTGTTTTTGCACGTGAAGGCGAGGCGTGGGTGTGAATTTTTGTTCATGACCACTAGTTTTATTCCACACCTTTTTAATCGCGATTAAAAATAGTCAGATTTAGTCAAAATAAATTATTATAGTCAACATTTTTGGTGAAAACCGGCAAACTCAGAATAGCAAAATTGTCATTTTTAACCCCCGACGGAAAAAGAGGGGTGTTATAAGTTTGACGTGTCTGTCTGTCTGTCGGTCTGTCTGTGTGTCGGTCTGTCTGTGTGTCTGTCTGTCTGTGGCATCATAGCTCCTGAACGGATGAAGCGATTTCAATTATTATTTTTTTGTATTAAAGGTGACTTATGTGCGAGTGTTCTTACACATGTTTGATGAAAATCGGTTGAGCCGTTTAAAAGTTGTGGGGGGTGAAAGTGGGGAAGAATAACCGAATGTCTACAAATATACTCGAGTGGGGTCTCAAATGAAAGCGCACTGAAAGAGAATATTGATGACTTAATCGAGAATGTTCAAGCTTCGCTTAATGAGAAAATTGGTGGTGGGAAAATTGGGCCATGGGAATCCGATTGTCACGTGAGAGTATCAATGACTACATCTCAGTCTTTGCAATTCTGCTAAAGATGATTTGTCATGTGGGTTATTAAATAGTTTTCTTTGGTCGAGCTCACAAACTGCTACACCATCCAAGGAAAAGGCCAAGCCTGAAACAGAGTAAAAATACTCTACTTAAGGCTACATAGGCTTGGCCTTTTGCGAAAGTACTTTTACCTAAGTAAACCACAGCTTTTTCAACTGTCGTGCCTTGCAACTTATATGCCGTAATCGCCCAACATAAAATGATAGGAAACATTGTTCTTTCAATATTTCCATATCCTCTAAGACCTTGAAAAGTTACATTATGTGGCCTTATCAGAATCCATCCATTCTCGTCAACACAACTCCGGCCGATAGTGGCATCATCAAATTGAATTGATATTGTTTTTGGAAGCTTCCCATCTTCCTGTTGGCCACGGCGATGTTCTATGTATTTACAACTTAACAAAAAATTTACATTATAATAAGTATACCTATAAAAAGTATAAAATAAAAAATTAAATTAAAAATTTAAAAAACCCCCGACACCAAAACCTAAAATCCCTTTAAAAAGTAAAAAATAATAAAAATACTCAATCTTGAAGTACCTAAGTACGTATTAATAATTCAAAAAAAAAAAATACGTCGCGTTGGGGGACCGCTCTGCGAGGGCAGACGTCGTTGACGGTCGTATCCTAAATGCAATATTTAGAAGTCATTTTATAAAAGTTTTCTTCAGTTAGGTAATAGACTATTTGTAAGTAAATTGTTAGGTTTGGACATTGAGTTAGGTTTGGAGCGGTCCCCCAACGCGACGTATTTTTTTTTTGAATTATTAATACATACTTAGGTACTTCAAGATTCAGTTTTTTTATTATTTTTTACTTTTTAAAGGGATTTTAGGTTATCGTGTCGGGGGTTTTTTAAATTTTTAATTTTCACTAAACTAATAACTCAGTGCAATCTTAGTAATGTCAAACTAAAATATAGTTACGTTGTGTCACTTTAGTCTATTTCAGAATAGGAAATCGTCGTTTGACAGGAATAAAACAAATTTTAGTAATGTTTAGTTTATTTTAGAGAATTTTGTACAACAGAATCGGCACCATTGAGTTTGATCAAAAAAATATTCTGTAGTCTGTATTAATGTCCATTTAGTTAAAAGTATAAAAAAATTACGTACGTAATACGTTACTTTGTCTGGAAATAGTATCACAAAAAATTCAACCCTGTGATCAGTCTGTTTCTTGACTTTCTTGAAACCATAGATAATTTAGTTAGAATGTTACTGTCAAATTTTGGCGGTTTTATAAGTTATTTATTCTACTTTTCTTTCATAGTTCCAGTTTTGTTTTGTAGTTTCGAGTTTGTTTGCTGACCGAATAAAGTTCTCGGTGTATTTATAGTGTATTAATTTACATAGGTAGTGCAATATATATAACAAGATCAACAATGGTAGTACAAACTGTGTGGGAGAAACACTTTGTAAAAGATATACGTATAGGCCGACGAAGTTACCACCGGAATAATCACGAAAAGTTTACGAAGGTTTGTACGTTATCATCATTAACTAATCGTGTAAAACTAGTAAATTTCAATCCAAGACACTCAAGTTTTCCTTGCCAGCTTTGTGTTTTCTTGAGCAGGCCGACCAACTTCGCTATGTATGAGTGGCAAATTTATTTAGGCCGACTGAAACGTTCCCAACATTATTGATCACTTTTTCACATCTTTATACTGTAAAACGAGCCTGTCAACATAGTTTAAATAATAGTTACTAATGTATACATTGATCTTTTCAGATTACTCTCAGAAATGTGATTGTATTGATGGAAAATGATACACAAAAACCATACTTATATGCCTGCCTGTCTGGTAAGTCTGATATTTCAGTTAACTATCTTGAAGCTTAAAATATTTATGTGAATATTAAAATACAAACTTGTGTTTTAGATACCTGAATGCAGTGCCTTTGAATTAGAAAATTGGGCCTGAGTTGACAGTAAAAAGAAATAGGTTGCGGCCACTTTTGATTTGTATGTTTCAGTTATGTAAGTTTTTGTGATCCACATGCAAAATATATGCGTTGATGTGAAGTTGCAGACATCAGCCTGTATTACATAAGTATTTGTGATATTAGTAATACTTTTATTTTTATGTCTGCAATTTACTGTTCACATAAAATATAAATGACAATGTTGTCAAATTTACTAGCATTAAACTGTCATAATAATAAATCCAGCAAAATTTGCTTTTATTTATTTAAGCGTAGTGTGGGACGCCCCCCAGCTAGATGGACCTACGACCTTAGGAAAGTGACTGGGACAGACTGGATGCGGAAGGCGGAGGACAGGGTGTTGTGGCGCAACATGGGAGAGGCCTATGTCCAGCAGTGGACTGCGATACGCTGAGTTGATCGATTGATTGATTTATGAAAACCTGATATTATTAATGTCATCATTGTGATTTCAATAATTCTGCTATATATTTTCTGAAATTCCAACTTAGACTGTTAGTCAAATCATTTGTTTTTCAACTATCTTACCTTTTTGTACCAAGTTTAATTCTTCAACTGTCATTTGTTCCAGCTCAACATACTGGTGGGAAGGAAGTAGGCTTACTCTGGACAAAAATACTGGTGCAACAGTAACAGTATATTTTTCTTACTATTGGTACTACCCTCCGAATATCAGGTTCACCATAGCAACGGTTTTAGCAGGAAGCTATACTAACATCATGAGATAAACTTACTGTTCAAAGACGGCACAACATAAGAAAAACTGGAAAAGTAATGGGGAGACCTTTGCCCAGCTGTGGGAGATGGTATGGATAAAAAAAAAATGGCATCTTAATTATAATAATCTGAATACGTTACATCTCGGCACATTAGTCTATTCGACCATGCAGTTGCTGAGGATAAAGGAAGTGAAGACAATAAAAGTACACCGCATGTACTTCATTACATTAATCATAGCTGTATGTCGATCGTGGCAGTTACAGGTTAATAATTGTTGATTGTCAGACTATTATTGATAAACATAATAGAGCCAAAAAATTGGTACAAGGACAAGCATGGAGTTAAGAAATGTTGCATCTATTTGTAATCAAAATATAGGAATAATGTTGACCGATTTGATTTTTTGTATTGGACACTGATTGATATATTGTGTTGTAAATATGTCATAGTGCTACAGTTTTTGAAAGTATTAAATTAGCTGCAGGATTCAGATGATAATTACATTTTCGCAATATTGAACCACATGAAATGTAATTAAAATAAACAAAAATAAAAAGATATTTGGGTGAGTGTAGGAATGCAATTGCTTAGTAATAAACGCTTACCATTATTTTCAGCTAGTCGCGATGGCGACGTGCAGTCCACACACATCCAACGACCGTCCGTTCATAGTATCAAGAAGTTGAAGCTCAGGAAGCAGAGAGTTCAGTAGAAAAAATGTATTAGCAAATTTGTTATGATGTGTTACAAATCTTATTTATTTATGAACACACTTTACACTTAATAAAATAAAATACACAAAGATAGGAAAGCACAAAGGATCTGCATAAAATATAAGAAATTTCTTGCAGCACACCTGCAATTGGGGAGTGGGATGAGAAACATAGACACATTGTGTAAAACGGTATACATGAAAACAGATTTAATTAGGCTATAGCAACCTAAACATACCTACATAGTTTTATCGGCTTAAAATCATAATTGTACTTACATACAATGTTGATTTATACATATTATGAAAATAAAAAGAAACATAACATTACACCTTGTTTCCCCGAAGGGTTGGGCAGAGGTGTAACTTACAGTACAAAAATGAACGAAAATAAATACATGAATAATGTTGAAATCTTGTTAGCAAGGGAGATAAGCAATTTGTGTCTCAACAGCTATCATAACTAGATGATTGATATGTCTAAATATTTTGTGTATTGTTGTTATAAGGTTTGTAACTTGGAACTTTGGTTTATCTAGAATCTAGATGATAGGCTGTTTAAAAAAACTATATGCTATTTACATGTATTATGTACATAATGTAAACGAACATATCACCAATCACTGAAGTAGAGTGTGCGTAGTCCCAGCGGAAAAGTGTCGAATTTCTTAATTTCAGTTTAGCAGATATTTAGTCGTGACGTCGTGTAATTGTGTATGGTAAATAAAAATTTGTGCATCCAACCATTGCGGAGATATTCAACAAAAACTGTTTCCGTTGGGACTACGTATTCCTAGCGGCACTTTTTTTTCCTGTGGACGTACAAGAAAAAAAATACATACAATAATTTGTGTATAACGAGAAGTAAATGTGTATGTTAAAATGAAATTTGTGTGTCTTATATTTGTCAAGATATTCAAGTTGCCGCTGCGCTGACGTTTGGCTATTTGATGAAAATCATATAAAACGGTTTAGCACAGAGTTGTAATTTTTTACGCAGGTTGCTTTGAATTTGTGTGTAATGTGTGTGAAAACAGAATTTGAAAAAAACCTACCGTTCAGAAGATATACACGTAAAAGTTAAATAAGGTTAATAGGTCCAAGTACTTAAAATAGGAACTCTAGAGCCTAACTCATCTCGTTTATTTATATCTTGTAAGGGTCTACAATGTCCTGCCAAGTTTCATTCATGTGCTCTTAGTAATTAATGAGCAGTGGCATAATTTACTACGACTGGAACACTATATTTTATGACATCCGATTGTAGGACTTTTTAAAGGAAAAGTAAAATGAAACTTATTCCAATATTTAGTGTATTAATGCAACTATTCACATGTAAAATTTCAGCTCATTACACTGAATGATTAAAGAGATATAATAAAAATAACAGAACATTAAGGACAATAATTACCTACTGTAACAATTTTTTTCGTAAATTTCTGACAAATAAATGCATTTGTTAATACATATGCAATTATTATTGTAATAATTTCGTAATTCTAAAAAAAACAAGTTACCTACTATTTTTATCACGAAAGTTATTAAGTAGTTACTTCTTCAAGAATTGTGTGTATACCTGTACCAATCCAATAACTGTAAAACACTGGAAATTTTAGAACGTTAGCTATCTATACTGCACGGCCGCTTTTATGTAGCCATTCAAACTTGGTCGGTTTATCGATGTTTTGCTCTTGTTCTGTTATTTTTATTATATCTCTTTAATCATTCAGTGTAATGAGCTGAAATTTTACATGTGAATAGTTGCATTAATACACTAAATATTGGAATAAGTTTCATTTTACTTTTCCTTTAAAAAGTCCTACAATCGGATGTCATAAAATATAGTGTTCCAGTCGTAGTAAATTATGCCACTGCTCATTAATTACTAAGAGCACATGAATGAAACTTGGCAGGACATTGTAGACCCTTACAAGATATAAATAAACGAGATGAGTTAGGCTCTAGAGTTCCTATTTTAAGTACTTGGACCTAATAACCTTATTTTACTTTTACGTGTATATCTTCTGAACGGTAGGTTTTTTTCAAATTCTGTTTTTACACACATTACACACAAATTTAAAGCAACCTGCATAAAAAATTACAACTCTGTGCTAAACAGTTTTATATGATTTTCATCAAATAGCCAAATGTCAGCGCAGCGGCAACTTGAATATCTTGACAAATAAAAGACACACAAATTTCATTTTAACATACACATTTACCTCTCGTTACACACTAATTATTGTATGTATTTTTTTTCTTGTACGTCCATAGGAAAAAAAAAGTGCCGCTAGGAATACGTAGTCCCAGCGGAAACAGTTTTTGTTGAATATCTCCGCAATGGTTGGATGCACACATTTTTATTTACCATACCTACACAATTACACGACGTCATACACTAAATATCTGCTAAACTGAATTGAAGAAATTCGACACTTTTCCGCTGGGACTACGCACACGAATACTTGCTATGCACAATTTAAATGAAGTTTCTCGATCTCACCTTATCATCTGCCTGCCTTTGTCCAACTGTGTTGGGATCGGCTTCCAGTCTTAACTGGCTGCAACTGAATGCACTGGTATTTTACATGCAACGACTGTCCATCCGACTTCGACAACCCAGTTATTTGGTAATGTTTCCCTCTCGGTAAGACTGGTTGTCAGAGTTTCGACCTTCGAGATCTTGGTATGTACCCATAGACGGACCGACCGAGGCAAGCGTAGCTTAGTCGGATCGGTCGGACTGTGCGGCTGTTTTTATTTAGCTACAAGCCTCTCGATTCACCGATTGCTCGATCTCACACCTCTCAAGTAAGTACCTAATATTCATTTGTTGAAAACATAATTTTGAAATGTTCAACAATGGTTGGACTTGACATTAAAATATACTTCATTGGCTCTAGCTGCGAATACGTCATTGCGTTTAATAATGACTTGAAAGGCTCAAAAATTAAAAAAAAAAAAAAAAAAACAATGACAGCTCTCGCGCAAGCGCGTTTGTCTCCGTGCTTCACCCGTTACTCAATCGGTGCTCACGGTATGAGACACGCTTTACAAGATTCTCTTCATAATGTAGGCGAAGTGAGCTAACGCAGAGCTAAATGAGTAACGCCAACTTCACCGTTTGAGACACGCTTGCTTGACGTGAACACGTCACGCGATTCTCGTCACATTTAGTCAAGGTGAAGTGATCTCACGCGGGTGCGATACGCGAGTTTCATTTGAAAGGTTGATTTTTGTCACCTAGGTATCAAGATGATGATGATGAATAGTCTTTTATTAATAATACGACTATTAAGTAGGTATACATGCATTTATATGTATGTTTCGAATAAATTTGATAAATACACAAATCGTATACTCTCATACGTAAGTAACGCATCTCATCATCGTCAAAATCAAAAGATTATTGCTTCACACAGCCTACATGAAACGTCAGAAGGTAGGTGCGCGGTTTCTAGCTCCTATGAAGAAGAGGCGGCAAGTAACTACATGGTTACTCTTTTAATAATAATTAGTTTTTACAATGGTTTCAAATAACAGTGTCAACACATACCTACCTACTTATGGTCACAGTACGACAAGATGTTTAGCAGTAGGTACCTAGCTGTACTTATTGGACATTGGTAGGTATTGCATGTTCTTAGTGCGTATGCGTGACACGTTACAGGTTAAATGAGTACCTAGATAATAAAAATAAAACAACAAAATGACTAAATGCACAAAAAACGGTTGGATTTAGACATCCAAATAGGTTACAAGCATTGAAATATATAAGTATAGCTCTCGCCAAACTTCTGGGCCGCCCTGAAGTTGGCTTTTCGAAGCGAAAGGCACGGATCGGTGCTGTTTTTCATTAGATTTACTACTGCGCAGCCATTGTATCCAACTTCAGGGCGGCCAAGAAGTTTGGTAAGAACTATACCTAATAATTTTGTCTGAACTCTAAATACGAACAGGCTTGGGCACATGGTCATCAAAACAAAAAAAAAAAGTATGACAATGATGACCTAGTCGCCTAGTGCGCTTGCGCGGCGTGAGCACTTCACGCGATTCTCGTCGCATCATCGCATGTATTCTTGGTGAAGTGAACACGTGGCTTGATCACGCGATGCTCGCAATGCCGTTGTCATGGCAACATCACTTCACCTCGCGAGCTTGTGGCTGACCGTTTTGAACTGTTGAATTTTGACATATTTTCAAGACGGTGACCATTTGATGAATATTGCTTTTTATTTTATTATATATGACAACGACATAAGTGAGTTAGGTAAGTAGGTAATTTTTTTTCTACAATAAAATGTTAGTCGGTACATTTTGGACGTTGCTAGGTATTGCATTTTCCTAATGTTCTTAGTGCGCATACGTGACGCGTTATAAGTTAAATAAATACCTACCTAGTAAACAAAAACAAATATCAATGTGAATATGACAGTGCCTAGATGTAGGTTCCCACATAGTTTGTGTGCGATTGAATTCTATGCTCCGTCAGCCAGCCACTGCCAGGTTCACTCGTCTTTTTTGAATAGATTTGGGTTAGTAACAAAGTTGAAGAACGTTGCACATTCTTTACTCGAGTCGATCTTCAATCGCTTCTCCAAGATACATCGCGATTAGGCCATGGGGTTTCGTTTATTTAATTGAAATCAGTTTACATTGGATTCATAATAACTGGCAATGTCGATTCGCATTTTTTTTAGTAGCTATCTTAAACGTGTATGTCTTAATATATTAATTAAATTGTCTGTGCGTTTCGCGCACGTGCGTCTGGCAATAAATGACAAGTCGAGAAAAAAAAAGAACCTTGAGTTTCTGTCTGAAATTCTATTTTGCTATTTCATTTGAAAAACTTCTCGAAACAGTATTACCTAATGTTAAGATAGTTTACTAGCGTTGAAATCCTCATAAAATGATCAATAGAATAAGCATAAAAAATATTATCAAAATCTCGATTATGATTGTAAACGTTATGTTTGGTCAATCCCTAGCATCACTGGGATGACACTGACAGCTCACTCCACGCACCATTTCACGGTGAGATTTTTACAGAATCGACATGCTGATATGATGACTACGATAGATGGACTGTTTAAAAGATGACATATAAATGCCATTTGTCATCTTTTACACAGTCAGTCTGTTGTTTCTTTAGTCTTCTCTACTCTTATTCATTGTCAAAACTTACGAGTACTTTACAGTTGAATTAAATAAAATTTGAATGAGTGTGTTGAATATTTCTTTGTACGCAGTTAATTTTTGGTTTTCATCGCAACGTGCTATTGTTTCTTTAACATTCCTACATAAATTCGTTCTCACAGCAGGAATAGCTTTTTATAGTCAGACATCGGACAAAATAAGCCATTGACAAAGGTTCAGTGATCCTTCCGTCGTTATGGATATGTTCCTGAAAGGCCGCACTGCCGGGAATAGGTTATTAACATAAACCATCCTAAATGTTACGGTTAAGAGAATAGTCGAGCGTTTATGAGGCACAGTAATTTAGTTTACTCGTAATGTTCTAGTTTGATAGAGGTTTGCAGTGAGGGAACCAACAAGCAGTATATATAAATATATTTATAAGCGATATTAAGTTAGGTACTTACGGCACAACTTTCTCAAATAGAAAGTAACACTCAGGAGCTATACAAATTCAGAGTTCAGTGACTCTCAAGTTCCATTTGTTAGAGCAAAACTAGGTCACCAAAGCCCTAAGCTATAAATGTGATATTAATAAAGTTATACAAAAACTGTTATTATGAATGAATCAATCGCCGACATCAATAAAATATCTATGAAAACAGTTCAAACGAAACTTGAAACAAATATTGTCCCAGATACTCTCAGATAAATTTTAATCTCATCACAAACTGGTTCACCCTTGTTTGGTATAACAACTTTTGATGTAATGTTACTAATTCGAACAACGTTTAAGAAAATATACAATTTGTATAATATCGATTAACATAATTTTCATTTCATCGAATATTTATTTGCGATAAGAACATTTGCGCTATTGATCAAAAGGTATAATGTTCATTTGATCTAATGTTCAGGTGGTATAACATTTATTTTATCGAATACTCAATTAGTGTAATGTTATGCAGAATAAATGCAGAGCCATAATAGTTGAGCCATAGAGTTTCATGCCAACCATAATATTCAAAAAATCTAAATTTTGGTTTACATAATTATCTTTGCTTCTAAAACCATTCTGTCATTATATCAATTATTATAATCATTAAGTCTCATAATTTTGCATGCTATAAAGTCATATGTCATAAGTATTTTATTATATAAAGTGTATTATGCCGAATGTTCATTTTTAATAAAACTGTTAGTACTAAAAAATTGCTACAAGTTAGGTTTTAGTGACAGAAACGAATCGCTGTAAATCCGACTCCTTGTAGTCTTGTTTGCCCTACCCCTAGAGTGTAATTTAGAATCGCGTAGGCGCGAAGGGGCGAGGCGGCCCGCGAGCTGAGGAGCGAGACGAAGCTGCGGTGGTGATTGTTAAACCTTCTGCGACGATAAGCTCGCGTGGTACCGCCGGAGCCCCGCAGCGCCGGAGCCGTGACAGAAACCATGCCCGCTGCATGATGCATGCTTGCTTGCATGCTCAATTGCATGCTGCTTGCCTGCTTGCATGCATGCTCGCTTGCATGCTACATGTTGCATGCTTGCTTGCATGCACTCAATTGGTGTAATGTTATGCAGAATAAAATTAGCACATTCGAAAATTCGGTCAAATGACATTATTTCAAAGAAATAAATATGCTAAATAAAAATCTACCAATTAATTATTCGGTCAAATGAATAATTATACGAAATGACTTTATTGTTACTAAAATTAGCGGGAGCGATTTTCGACAAAACGTTGTTATACCAAACAAGGGTGAACCTCACAAACTTAACGTCGTCATGGCAGATATTAAATATTCAAGTTTCAAAGTGTCGCAACCTCTTTTGTTTTGATAATTATGTTTTAGTACTGGATTCCTAAGTCGCCATACAATTTTCCTTCATACTTTTTTTCTGAGTCAAGAAAAATGACATCCATATTTCTTTAGCGTCGTACAAGAATAACCGGTTCATTTTTTTTTTTTACTGGTCCATTGAATTAAGAATCGAAGTTGCTTTGACAATTGATAATGGACGTATTACAATTTTTTTACATAAGCCATAAAAGACAGTTCACTTGGACATAACTTTTTCCATTGCCATGCTGGAATTTATAGCATTCCCTATGAACAAATAAACACGTCCAGTTTCACCAAGATCTCGGTTGTGTTCCATTCAGTGTCGCAGAAAATATCTTGTTAGAGTTTTAATGGAGTTTATCTAATCATTTCCATTGAAATCAAAGGTCATTCAGTTAAATCAACAAAATTCGGCAGTGAAACTTGTCATTGCAATTTCCAATTAAATCTAATAACTAAAGATATACGTTTTAATAAAATTTGCTAATGAAATAAGCTAATAGGTACCATCTGTGACATTATATACGGTTGTTCGATAACATTCATCAATGTTGCGGCAGTGTAAAGCCTACCCTTTCAATAGATGTCATCAAGGCAATCGATTATTCAGCTGTCCTTTCAGACTTGTCTGGTACTCCCATCGTAAAATGAGCTTTATGAGTCGCACGTAGAGCACACATTTGAATGTTGCAATGTTGAGTACTAGCTGGCTGTTTAAAAAACTTATCCACTGCATTGACGTCTTCGTTGTATATAGGTAGTAAGTACTTATTTGACAAACAATAAGACACAATTTCACTTCATGGCACAGTTGGTTCAAAAGTAGCATCCAACTGTTATTTCCCTTTCCACACAACACAGAACTTCTGTTCTTAATGCTTTTGAGTAGTTCCAAGCAGTTGTTTTAACAGTTTGTTAACAGTTTGCAATAAAAGCTTGAAACATTATGTTTGAAATGCATCCACTGGGTGTAACTAACTAACATTGTTTGAACACCCGTATAACTTTAGCATTACAAGCATTTGCTTAAATCACTAGTGTAATACTAATTACCTGGTTTTGCGAACATTATGCTTGTCCCACTTAGGAGCAGCATGGAAATTATACAGTGCAGCTACTCGTATTTAATGCTAAACTTAATCAGCTTAACCATGAGCTGTTTGAAATGAATTTCGCGGAAATAGATTTGGGTGGGATTCAGATTCATAATATATTGGTTTTATCAACATTACAGTCAAACATCCACATACACATTTTGCAATGTTCACAAAAATGAATAAAGCCCACTTTATTAGATACACGTGGATTGACCTGATTGTATTTCCCTTCGTATAAATCACCTGTAGAAATGACTGATGATGTAATTGTGCGATGACACACAAAACGTATTCCGGAATGCCTTTCCTTAAATTTGACGTGAGTTCACACGCGGCGCAAGCAGTTAGTAACAGTTGATTCTACTTAACTAACTCGTCCTCGTTTGTTTTTTCATGCAAAATATTTTTATTGGCACAAACAAACAATCACTTTTGGAGTCATAATCTCATGGAATTTAATAATGTTGAGCGTGTCGGGTGATCAACAAGTTAACGTTAGCATAATAGTCTGACTTTGTGGACTAGCAATAATGGACTAATATTTTGTTTATATAATACACAGTTTTTTATTTACTCTCTGATACAGAATGTATCATGAATAATATATGATTAAGCTTGCATACAATAAGTACCAAATCCGCCTTTCCTTTTTCTAACTCGACATTGTTAAAATGAGCCGTTGCCGAGCCGTTTTCCGTTTATCTAGATTGTCATTGTTGTTGTTAATTACACATACATAAACAACAGAACCCTGAAAATAAACTCACGCCTTTTTCCATAGGGGGAGGCAGAAACTACAGAACGCCACCAGCTACTATCCTTACGTACTCATTTCCTTCGTTCATGTTTATACATCTGGTCACTATAATGTTCTCCTAGGGCGTCCCCCGTTCCGGAGTGTCTAGTCACTTTTGCCTTGTAAATTATCTAATACCTTTTGTTAGCCACCTTTTATTCATTCTCTTAACATGACAAAACAATCTAAGCATATTTTTTGAAATTTTTGACACTACATCTTCTTTTAAACCGTACCGTTGTCTTATAATAACATGTTGTTATGTTTCTCAAATATTCTAATTTTATAATCTGAAAGCACATTGAGAGACTATGATAATTATTTCGTACCCGAAAAATGCCGAATTTCAATAAAATATATTTATGAAAAAAAAAAACAACCTATTGATGAGTTTCTATTGCAGTTTTAATTCAGAAGAAAGTTTTATAGTTGGAGCCATAAAGGAAAACACAAAATAAATGTTTTAAGTAAGTATGTGTAATAAAATTACATAATCTACTTCGAGCCTCTACTTTAATATCTTTTATATTTGATTGTGTGGTTACTACACTTTTAAGACAGTGCAGTGAACCACACATTTTATAGCTTTTGAATAGTTGCCGTCTCATTAGGCATCACGATGCGGAATTTCGGCATAAATATAGCAAAAATACGACATCAAGAAATTATTTTATCTCTGTATTTGGCCTATGATATGAGATACGCGTCAGTCAGCGTGTCCAGGCTAGGGCAGAAGTTATTAATATTTGTATTCAGTTGTGGGTCGTTAGGATTACATGTTCTTAGTGTGTTTCAAAATGTATCTATTCTCTGTAATGCTATAAATACTAACTACACACAAAGTTTAATCAAATTAACATTCTTATTGAGTCCAACAACATCTTGAAACTTCAATATTTAATTACGTCAAAGGTTTGGAAAATAGGGATTGTTTTCTGCCAGCTTGGCCATAAAATTTAAGAAAACCTTCAGTCTTTATATTATTTTGATCACATTGCTTCTTTCTGCAAGCAAAATGCGGGAGAACCAATACGCGTTGTTTTATTTTATCCTTTTAGATTCGTTTTCCTGGATTATACCACTGTATAACATATGTAATTTCATATCTAGATTGACATTGTTGTCGTTATATCTTAAGAAATTGTTTCCACACACGGATAGAGGAATCGGTCATGACATTAGTAACTGTCGATGTTTGGAATCGAACCCTACACCACACCTTGCACGCGGTCCGCACGCGCAGGTGGCGCGATTGTCGCGTCATCATCGGCACGCCGAGGCGCAGCGCGGCGGCGAAGGGGGTCGGCCCGACGGCGACTCGCTTCCAAGGACTCCACCGCGACGGACGATCCTCCTTTTTAACCTGATTTTTGTATATCCGGGAAAGTTTATATTTATTGTAAGGAACGGCATTAAACCATTGCCCCTAAATACAGTCCACTATTTTATTTGCTCCACGCGCGAACAGTCGATGACAATAGATACTGGAAAGACTTCTTATACACGGTTAAAAAAAAATGTTGGCTCACGATATTTCAATAACATAACCAAAAGTATCATGGAAAAAACAATTAAATCCTTACAAAAGCAGGATGATCCGCATAACTGATATAAATTTCGCGTAAATCCATGAAATAGGCCTCGAATCTCGAATCCTGAATTTGCTCTGTGGAAATGCTTTAAATGTTTAATACCTATTACTTACACAAACAAAGCCTACATACTATGGCATAAAGTAAAATGAAACCCTTTTTTTGGCACATAAATATGTTTAATTTTATAAATAAAGACACGAAAGATTTAAAAACACAAAACCACCACCACTATGCCCCCGATCAAGTTGAACGGAATATCACTTATACGGGTATACAAAGTGAAATACTTGGGACATCTTTTGACCGCTGACCTCAAAGATAATGATGATATTGAGAGAGAAAGAAGGGCGCTGTCGGTGGGAGCTAATATGATCGCTCGCAGGTTTGCACGTTGTTCAAGATTAGTCAAGAAAACCTTGTTTCGTGCATATTGCATCTCATTTTACACGTGCAGCCTGTGGGTAAATTACACTCAAAAGTTGTACAGCGCCCTTCGCATTCAGTTTAATAATGCGTTCCGGGTGTTAATGGGGCTGTTGCGCTTCTGTAGCGCGTCAGCGATGTTTGCTGAAGCTCGTGTCGATTGCTTCTAAACTACGATGTGAAAAAGATGCGCCTCCCTGGTGCGCCAGGTGCGGGCCAGCCCCAACATTATACTGCGGTGTATCGCGAGCAGACTGGACTGCGCCTATGTGAATCGCTGCTGCAAGCTGTCCACTTCGGTGTTGAGCTTGTAGCAGGGATTAGCTTTTAACTATAAGGCACTGTAGGTTAAGTGTGTAGGATAAGTTTACTAACATAGCTGATAAGAAATATTGTACTAACACATTTGAGTCATTTGTTACTTTTATTTTAAATATAAATATAAATATATATATATGTTTCAAAACTGCTGAATTTTTTTTTCACCTTTTTATATGTATATATATATTTATATTATAAAAAAGGAAAAAAGGAAACAAAATTTAAAACGAGTTGAACTTAGTGGCAAATCAAGTTTTTACGTAAGTTGATCGCAGCTAAACCAAAATTCGGCTTGCATTACACAGTCGACGTCTACAAACAAATAAACAGACAGTTCAAACCAGAGGTACAAGCAGAATCTATGATATAGTGAAGGATAATCAACAGTACAATTACATAAAACAATAGTGAGACAAAACTAACGAAATACGTTTCAATTTACACAAAGGAACACTTTCCAGAGCTGGGATAGATGCGATATATTAAATAATACTTAGGAGATCAAAGATGCTCAAATAGTTTTGGTGTAATTGATCAAAATAAAATGCTTCAACATCGGTGGGTTATATAAAATATTTCAGAATCGAGGTTTAAAATTCAACCAAAACATTGAGGCCAATTTGCTCAAAAAGTTTGGAACAGAACTGAAAATAGTTTAACCATAGCGGATCAAAGCTAAAATAATGATGTGTATAGATTGCCTATACAACCAAAACTTCAACCAATTACCATAGTTGATTTCTGAAAAAAAAAACAACGTATCAATCAAAACAACCCCCAAGGATGGTAGTGTTCCGAGTATCTCCTACTTTGTACAGCAGTGAACCAGAGTTAGTATTGATCAAAACTTAGTTTAACCACAATGGAAGAAATTAGTTCAAATAGTGTTATTATCTGCAATCTGATAGTCGTAGTTATTTGTGATAAATTGTGTCGTTAATATGACGCATTGCTCGAACTATTTCGATAGTTACCGACGGTAAATCTGAATTGGTATTTATCCATGCCAATATAAAGGTTTAGGTGTTTCCTAAAACCAAACATTTCCATTCCAAATCCATTTTCTAGATTCATCTCGCATGTGTAAATTAGCGATCATCTCATTGGCCTTTAAAAGTTATGGAATATAAACAGAGAATACAAGACCGAAGCCTTCAGATAATGAAATATTTTATGCATTGAGTGTTTAGGTCCTTGTAGTTGAGAAACTTGTAACCGTTATAAATAACGGTTTGGTAAAGGCCATCACATATATACAGTACAAAGTTCCGGTTTCTTCATGCATAATTATTAGATTTATAAGGATAATATATTTTACTGACAAAATTACCGCAGTTATTAGTTTTTATTAAAATTTTACAACTAAGTACCAAACAGTTTAATTGAACTGGCAACACCGTAAGATTCGAAATGTAAAATTACGCGAAAACTTGCATCACAGAGCATCACTTATAATTTTTTCAGGCTTTGATGATAGTAGGACGTTCCACTGTTCGTTAAAATTTAATTTAGCAAAGAATTTCTACACTATCAAAGCCAATCAACATCAGATGCGTGAACTCACCATCTTATTTCTAAAAACTTGTGTAGAATAAAACGATGACAATATTATAACTTACATTTCGAAATAAAGTTGTAGGATGTGTTTTCTAAATGAGCAGGTAAACTCAACAATGGCTGCATTTTGCTCGCTCACTTCAACTCTTACAAAGGACTCAATTTTATACGATGTCCCGTGAGAACAACCCTGGTAAACGTCGTTACGAAGCGTGTTTGTTCTCTATTAGTACGCCTATTAGGCACTACTGTAGTAGATAATGACAGTTTCCCATCTCTTTTTTTCTACTCTCCGAGAAGTTTATGAAAATCTGCAGGGATAGCCGCCACCATTACAAAATGGTCTACTAAGTACATTGAAAAAAATGTTGTGTGACGAAACTTTTAATGAAGGATTTAAAAAAAAACAATGATCGTAGACGATATTTGGACTCTCAGAATACGTGAAATAGTAAGATAGTTTACAGTTGGGTAAACTTATACCTATTTAGATACTTTCTAAACGGTGAGTCCACTGTTTTGCAAACAGCGTCCATATAATTCGATGACGGGTCGTCATTAAGCAGAGTATTCATCTATATACAACCACGGACCAATTACATCACAGATTGGATGAACGCCAAGCATGCAATATTTCCAAGATAACACAAAAATATTAAAGATATAATGTAAATAATATCACGCTTGTTATTAATTACCTAAAAAAGCGAAGTCAGTGTCATCTGTATTTTGATTACAGATCCTGCTTAAATAACTTTAAGCAGGATCTGTAATCAAAATACAGATAACCAACCAGCCAACTAAACCAACCATAAACCAACTAGCTTCTGTCCGCGACTTCATCCGCGTTAAATTTCTTGTTCCCCCGACCCTTCCCGTCGCGTTGAATCGCATACTCGTGCGATTTTCCCCGTTTTAGCAACATTTTTCATTACTGCTCCGCTCCTCTTGGTTTTAGCGTGATGTTATATAGCCTTCCTCGATAAATAGGCTACCCAACACAAAAAAGAATTTTTGAATTCGGACCAGTAGTTCCGGAGATTACCCCCTACATACAAACTTACAAACAAATGTTACCTCTTTATAATATTAGTATAGATAGGTAACGTAAGCTGTGATAATCCGAAGAACTTACCTCATTGAACCTAAACCATAGAAATGACAAATTATCACAGTGCGTTCTTTTTAAAAATGTGCACGTGTAAAAGCTCTCCATTTACACACAGTAAAACCAGCCACGACCAGGTGACATACGACGCCATCACGAGGTATCAATAAAATTCAAATGTGCGGGTTTTTAACGAACTGCAAATTGTTGCTCGTTCGTATAGATAACCATTACGACGGTCACCGAGTTCTGGGTAAGCAGAATTTGCGAATTTGTTTATTACATGTTACTGGCGCACGGGGCCATAAATGGGGCGCGTTCAGTGTCCTTGTCTTCCTTTCCACATGTAATCGTTATTGGCTGTTCTGTACTGAAATATGAGCTGAAAATTCAGATATAATTCAAAACATGGTCCTGTGCATAAACTTTTATCGGTCACAAATTTTACACTTATTATTCACACGAAAAATATGTAAAGTGCGTAACGCGTTGTTTTAGTTACTGAAACAAAAGGTGTACTAGAAACAATGTATTTTGTGCTACATATACTTCTGACCAAGCAACGGAAACCCAACTTATAAAACCATATTGTCGCATATATGTTGTATAGTGATGTAACTGAAATGATAATTTCGTATTCATATCAATATTTCATTTTGCCACGTAGTTGAAAATTTAAGATTAAATTATGATAGTATGTGGTATTTCTGGTGCTAGTTTACAAAACGGTGTATAAACGTTTATTGATGATTATTTACTTGTTGGTGAATTAAAGAGACCTGTCTCAGTGTGCCAGGTGCTTGCGATCAGCAAGCGCTACTGCTAGGCTGGACGTCCTGAGTTCGATTCCCAGTTTGGGCTAAAATATATTTTGTTTTCACTCAGGGATTGCACAGAAGCAGCCTGGAGTCTGAACTTGTGTCCGGTTGATGGCAATAGGCTCGCCCCCTATTAGATGGGACTTAAAAACATGTGGCAAATTGCGGGTGTAATAGGTATGCACCGCTGCCAACCCTTCGTTATGTTATTAGGGGACCTATGACAATGATTATTTACTTCACTATAAAAACAACATAAACAGAGTTCACGTGAGATGTGAAGTTTTCAAAAGCACGTATTAATTTAATTTCACTCTCATCACATATTTAGAAAACGGAGTCCACAAAAACTTGGATTTAGTCAACCTGGCCGAAAATCGACCTACTGACGCTGCAGCTGGGTACAAATTGTAATCCTTTCGTAGCGAGCCAATCATGAAAGAAGGCATTTACTATGTTCTTTTTATCACCCATAACGATTCAGAGCGTCTCTGCTCCATTAATAACAGACAAGAGACAGCTCTCGACTGCTCGACGAGCGACAGTGAACACTTCATTATTCTCAATGAAGACACCATTTGGAGGCCATTTCTTTAAAAATTCTAGTAATCCTAATGGTTTGTTTACAAGGATTATCTTTTGTTGTATTTCTTTTGGTAAAAATAATTTATTTACGACCAGTAAACTTCCAATCTATAAGTATTCTATGTGCTTCTGTCTTACTGTCAAAATCGCAGATTATCTTTTTATGAGACATTAATTTTGTTATAGGATTATTTACTAAGTTATGTCGTGCTCCAGAATAGCTTGATAACGTGATTTTATCATCTAGTTGATTCTATAATATCTTAGAACCTGTTTCAACAGCTTATAAGATTTATTTGTGGAGAGTAATGTGCGAGTTTGTGATTGAGCCAATGTGCTTTATGGTTTTGAGACAAAGACATTTTTTTACCAAATAAGAACTTCCAAAGATTCTAGAAACTTTATTCACAAGGTAGATATATCAGCGGTTTTGTAACACAGGCACTCATCATCTGCCTAGCCTTTTCCCAACTATGTTGGGGTCGGCTTCCAGTCTAACCGGATGCAGCTGAGTACCAGTATTTTACATGGAGTGACTGCCTATCTGACCTCCACAACCCAGTTATTACCCAGAATACGATACCCCTTGGTAAGACTGGTTGTCAGACTTTCGGGCTTCTGACGACCCGTAACGACTGTCTAAGATCTATGAAAAACAGCAAACACCAACGGCTTAACGTACTTTCCGTGTCACGGAAGGAACTTGGTATGTTAAGATGGTCATCCATCCACGGAATAACCGCGGCAGCGTAGCTTAACCTGAACGATCAACCCGTGCGGCTCTTATTACTTAGCCAGAATCCCTTCAACAACAAACCACACACACACCCTTCCTTTCCTTGTAATACAGACACTATCATTCAATAGTACTCCAATTTAATAATCAATCTATCGAATAATTTCTAAATCATTAGACATAAGTACCTATAAATAAGTATAAACAAGGTAGGTATAAGTTTGTACCTCAGAGGTATACAATAGTAACTCCACTTTTTTTGAAAATCTGTTTCTTGCACCATTAAAATCGTAAGAACCAGTTCTACATAATGGTATACGACATTAAGTGCAATGACATATAAGAAAGGAAATATCCAATCGTTTAAGACATTAAATCCACAAACGTTTCATGGGTATAGGACCTCAAATGATGATAAGATTGTTTACCTCTAAGCTTTGCGCGAACTTAACTTTGTTCATTGGAGTTAATGTTCTTTGCCTCTGAACGAAAAGTCGCGCGCATGGCGCTTGTTATCCGTATGAACGTCGCTCGCTAACGTCAGTGCGTGCGCCTTCGTACCTATTGTGCGTGCAAAACTATCCGCGGTATTGTTAAAAACTGTTTAAAATTATATTAACCTAATGTTTTCACGCGGAAAATTACTGTGTGGCCTAGTGAATATCGGAGATCAACATGATACAACTTCAGAATATGGTAAGTACTGTTTTAATTCGTTTTATAAAAATAGTTTAGCGAAAACGTACCGAGAGGTAAACAATAGTATCTCCTGTGAACGCTTTATGCCATTAATATTTTTTTCATGGTATTAAGATACTTTTTTCAACGTCATAAATTGTTAGTAGGTAGGTTCACAATATTGTGCATATTATTTATTTATTTATTAAAACTTTATGCACAAGTAAAAAATACTGTACAAAGGCGGACTTAATGCCTGAGGCATTTTCTACCAGTCAACCTTAGGGTGATGCAGAAACAAAACATGGCAGGTGCAACATAGTGATAGATAATTCGGAAAATAATACATACAAATACATAGATATATACATAGATACATACATACATATATATATATATATAACGAAAATAAACATTGTCTGGAGAAATAACGATAGGTAGAGGAGAAAACGAATCCAGCAAATCAGCGCTGGGATGATTCTGCCAACTTCTTATGAATATGCTCACGTGCCTTCACTTTAAAGGATAACCGACTGGTTGCCAACCTGATATTCAGAGGAAGCGAATTCCATAGAAAGACCGCCTGCACAAGGAAAGAAGATTTAATGAAACCAGAGCGGTGAGAAGGACATCGTAGAAGACGATTGTTAGTGGAACGGAGATTTTTAGTATGCGCAGAGCACAAGTATTGGAACTGGGAAGTCAGGTAAGAAGGAGAAGTGGGCTTGTCCAGTATGGAAAACAGCATTAACAGAGCCCTTAACTCTCTGCGCTGACGGATGGGTAGCCATTTTAAAAGCAACCGGTGCTCGGACACATGATCGTACTTACGAAGATTGAAAACGAATCGAATGCAGTTATTTAGAAGGCGGTCAAGTTTATTGAGGAGATCTGCATTCAGGTCGTAGTAACACACATCGCCATAGTCAATTATGGGAAAGATTAGGGACTGTACAAGCAATGCCTTTATGTGTGATGGAAGAAGATTTTTCAACCGATAGAGCGACCGCAAAGTTCCGGTGACTTTTCTACTGACAGTCGTGACCTGCTTTCGCCAGTCAAGACAAGTGTCGACATGCAGACCAAGATCCTTAACATCGGAGCTAAACGGGATTACTGAGTTATCGAAAATTACAGGTGGCACAGTTAAGCCATTCAACTTCTTTATACTGTGTGGGCTCCCTACAACGACCGATTGACACTTAGCAGGGTTAACCGCCACCCCAAATCGATCAGACCAGCTTTTAACCATTTCTAAATCCCGATTTAGCTCCTCAATCGCATCCGCATCCGATATGTTGCCAACACTTGCCTGGCAGTAAAGCTGCAAATCGTCTGCATAAAGATGATACGCATTCCGAAGTTCAGTGGTAATGAGATTAATAAAAATAGAAAACAAAAGAGGAGATAAAATACCGCCTTGAGGGACACCAGCTGTAAGATCACACAAACTCGACGAGGAGTCTCCAGCACGAACAGACTGCTGACGCCCCTGAAGATAAGAGGCAAACCATTCCAATACCTCCGGAGAGACCATAAGATACGAAAGGATGGATAAAAGGACTTCGTGACTCACGGTATTAAAAGCATTGGAGAAGTCTATTAACACTAAGACTGTGACTTTAGTGTCTTCCATGCCCCGCCTAATATCGTCAGTCACTTTAAGGAGAGCTGAAGTGGTACTGTGCCCTGGCCTGAAACCAGACTGGAAAGGACTGATAAGGGAGTTGCAGTGAATAAAGTGCGAGAATTGTTTATGCACAACGGCCTCGAGCACTTTAGATAAAAAGGGAAGGATAGATATTGGGCGAAAATGACTAGGAATAGAGGGATTGGGGATCTTAGGTAAGGGACGAACAAGGGCTTTACGCCACAGGGAAGGAAAAACACCGGTATAAAGGGAGAAATTTATGATATGGGAGATTGCAGGAAGGAGTTCATCCAAAGCCGCTAAAATCATATGGCGACTGATATCATCGCAACCTACGGCCTTGGATTTAATGGAAAGGATAATCTTATTGATCTCTTCTGGGTCGACTGGGGTGAAGATAAAGGGGTTAATATTTGGACGCGTCAGACCAGCAAGGTAATCGAGTGTTTGACATTTGGTTAGACTATCCAAAATAGGAACGGTGGAGAAATGGCGATTTAGCTCGTCTAAACCAATTGTGTGAGGATGGTCCGAATGTCGCGATTTGCCGATACCCAAAGTTCCAAGAAACTTCCAAATATCGGCAGGAGAAGAAGAAGTGATGTTATCTAGAATGTGGCGGCGTTTAGCGTTGCGTATCATCTGATTACACCGATTCCTAGCAGCCTTGAAGAAAGCCCAATTGTCCTCCGTGCGATCCTTCTTAAACTTCCGAAACGCGCGGTCCCTCCGTCGCATTGCCATCCTAACTCCCCTGTTCATCCAAGGCGCAGGCGAACGCTTCAACTTGACTTTCTTGACAGGAGCATGGGCGTCATATAGCTTGATCACAGCATCGTTAAAGAATCTAACTTTATCGTCAACTGAGGCAGCTGCCTCCAGGGGTGACCAGTCAATATTGGACGCATCTTGTCGAAGCCGCTCATTATTCATACGCGCAAAGGCACGCCTGTACTGGAACGTTGGTTTAGGTTTAGGGGGTTTAAGGACATAGGAAAGGAAAATAAGGTCGTGATGGGAAAATCCAGGAGCATCGTGTTGCCCATGCGAGGAAACTAGGGAAGGATTAGAGGTGAGAAGCAGGTCAAGCCAAGTGTCATCACCAACTATATTATGATGAGTGGGATGCAGAGGCAAAACATGCAAACTGGCTGAGTCAATTATATGCAGGAGTTTACGGGACCGAGGGGAGTTGCGGGCAAGGAGGTTGGTATTAAAATCACCCATAACAATGTGATGTGCATACTCCGAACCCAAAGATTCAAGTACCGATTCGAATTCAGTGAAGTAATCAATGGAAGGGGGGCAATAAACGACACCAAGTACGGTTTTAGCTCCTTTGACGCAAACCTCTAGGAAAAGAAACTCTGCTGATTCGCTGGGAGAAGAAGAAGCTAGAATTTTAAATGTGAAATTATCGCGAAGGAAGATGGCTACACCACCTCCCCTCCTACCGATACGGTCATTCCGAAGAAGAACGAAACCGGGGAGAGAGTTAGTGGTTGAAAGCAGATCAGGTTTGAGCCAAGTCTCTGAAATCAGGATGGCGTGAACGTTATTGTTAGCAAATGTGTCGTATAATTCGTTGTAGTGACTAGGTATGCTCTGAGCATTTAGGTGGCACACATTAAATAGTCGTCCAGAATTTTGGCTGAAATGTTGGCGTAACAGAACACCTAAGGTGTCTGTAAAAGAAGTAAAACTGTCATCGTTGGAAGAAGCAGTAGATTCATTAGCAGAGTAAAATGTTTCGTTATCAGAAGTCATAAATAAATAAAATAACTAAAATATATAAATTTAAAAAAAAAACTAAAAACACTACACAAATGACTGTTACGACGTTTGCATCTCTGCACCACCCGCCAGCTCACAACATCATCTAAATTTAACACAGGTTTAACAAATTAAAAGGTAAAAAAAGCACACAGAATAAATAAAACAAAATAAAAAATAAATGTAAAGAAACAAAATTGGGATTAAACTCGATAGACTAATGACTATGTTGTGAATGTATCCGAATTTGAATACGGATTGAACCGATTATTTTGACATAATTACATAGTCTGTGGACTTTTAACTTTCGCATTTGACACTTGACGTAAACACAAGACATTGTAAATACAAAATTGTTGAGGGTAATTATTATTCTCTAAAGTATCCTAACTAAATTAACAATAGAGTTTGAGGGAATAACTTAAGTAATAATAGAAGGACTAGAATTAATACACAAAGAAAGATCATGAACTAAGAAATAACAGTCGTAAGTAATTCAATAATACAATTGCATGCAATTATTTCTTATTTCTAGTAAGTATTAATAACATATTACCACTATTGACCCGTTGTGTTTTGCAGGCTATCTACAGTACCTTGGGCCTTTGAATCATGGACCTTTGGATACCTCGCAACCAGAGGATTGAGCTCACCCATTGATGTTACCTTATGCCTACTTCCGTCAAAGGCCTTTAGAACAATAACACCGTCCTGAGTCCAACACGACCGCATTCCGAAGTGCAGACGCGCCTTCCCGAAGATGGATTGCCGGATTTTTGTCAAAAACTCCTTGACTGAAATGGATGTGCCCTTCAAGCGCGTCTTGGCTTTCCAGACTAAAGATTAGATATTAGACTTTCTTATGTTTCTTGTGGAATCAATATTTACGCTAATTAGGGTTTCGTGATAAGTAGTACTTTTATATTAGTTTATAACAAAATATTGTAGGTACTCAAATTCTCCACGAATAAACTATATTACTAGATCTATATTACTGGGTGTTAAGGTCCATTTTTCAGTGACATAAACACAGCGGGTATAAGGTACAAAATGTTTAAAGTAGGTTTTATGATGATGCTGGCGATCAATTAATTTACTAATTAGATTCTGCTCCGAAAATGCACAAAAATAACGTTTCAATAGAAAATATTAATTTATGACATTACTTACAATTTTGTTATTTTTAGGATCTCAGAGAGAAGATCACCATTTCCAAGACTGGGACCGTTCTCACCAAGTTTTATCTTCAAAATCTTGTCAAGACCTGGACATGCTTGTAGCTCCCTACGAGATACATAACATCAGCGGTACTATTGATTATGAAGCACAACCGTCAACCTCTTCTTTGTTCACTGATATTTCTGATGGAAAATATCGAGAAGACTTCAACAAAGTTACGTACACCAGCAGGCAGGTGACAATTACTGCTCGACAATACTTTGTATGTTTTAAAGATTACCTTTTCGCCATATATATCTACGACCTAGTAGGTACATTCTCGTATAGTAGTAGTTTTTTGTGTTCTAAATAATAGCATAAGTATGTAGCTAAGATAGAAACTATGTTTTAGGATTCCAGAGAGAAGAACAGTTTGTCCTGGAAAGGCACGAAGGTTCATTTTCAAGGCCATGCCAAGATATTGACGCGGTTCCGGTACTATACGAAATAATGCATACCGTCGAAGATGCTACTGTTGATGATGCACAACCGTCAACCTCTGCTTTGCTCACTGACATTTCAAATAATCTCGTGCCATCAACTAGCTTTCACCGCATGAGAACAGAAGATGGTATGAGTTCTGAGGAAAATTTTTCACCATCAGACGAAGAGTATATTCAAAACACTGATGAAGACTCTACAGATTGCGAAATTGAAAAACGAAGACAGGTAACTATTCCAGAATCAGACAGTTCGTCCATCGATGTTCTAGAAAATATGAGAGAAAAACTTAAATAATACTCCCTCAGATATTCAGCTCGAGCTATCACCTCAAATTCCTGTAAAGAAGAGTCGTAAAAGAACTTTAATTAAATTAAAATGGCAATGCAATTTAAGAAAACAAGGCGCAAACACAGGAAAATCTTATACTTCTAAGAAAGGAAAAATTGTTCCAGAAAAGAATATGAAACCAGTATGTGCTTGCAGATTGAAATGTAGTGAACGTATAGACGAAAATGCTATATAAAAAATAAAGAGCTGTTCAAGAAACTCAAAAATTAAAGTGGTAAACATGGAAACTGATCATTTCATGGATTTTTCTGCCTTTTGCAATGGATATCAGCTCCTTTTGTACACAGAAAAAAATCTATTGCAGGAGAGTCTGTACCATATTCTGCTATAGTATGGATGCAATTCCGCAAGATTAAAACAGAGGGGTAATTGCGGAACTTTTTGTCGGTAGGAATTGGTTTAATATTCATAGTTAAACAACATTCATTGCGTTATTTACGTTGCTGAGCCGACAATTTATTCGAACAAATGACGCAATGGTTTAGAAATAATCTTCAATCCCATTCAGATTCTGATAAATTGTGCGTTTCGCAATTAGGGTGCAGGTTCAATTTTTACAAAACATCATTTGATCAGGAAACTTATGAAGAAGTTAGTTTTATCAGAAATCAACGGAGAGGATTTTCTGTGCCCACGCCGAAACTAATTCGAGAAACTCAAAAGCCCATTTCGAGACTGAAATACAACGATTTACAAAAATCGTTGCAGTGGATTCCATCTATGTTCCACGATTATTATAAAAATCTTCCATGTGCAGATGTCACTGACTTACCTGAAGCATGTAAGTACCTAGCTGTTTTGGTTAAAAATAAATATTTTTTTGATTTTCAGTTTTGTGAAGTAACTTTTGTTTCATTTTATTAGTAAACCCTTCCCAAATTCTTAAATATTTCCATAATGCTACATACTGGCAAGAGACATAATGTTTCTACGTGCTGAATTTCAATAACATCCACAAGTTTTATTTAGAGGTAAACAATAGTATGATATCATAATGCTTTCTTAAAGCACCTAAGTTAATTTATGTTACAAGATAAATAGTCTCAAGTCCACAAAATCAGATAAGAATGAACTTTATTGTAATTATGTGTAAAACAGAATAATTCCATCTAATAATAATAAAAAATACTGTTGACATTGTTCCAATGTATGCATAGCAACTATGTCAAAATTGCATTGAAAGTTTCAGTCCGCCCATTTTGGCCTCTCCTGTAAAATTTTCGTTTTGTGACATAATGTTGTATACCTCTGAGGTACAGTAGTATAACATACAATTTAAAAAACTCTCGTACCTAAAGAAAACGGTACTGATAAAATATTAATATTAAATATTAACTAACATTTAATTCAAAACTGTCTGCCGATAAAGGGTTGCAAGCGATCTATTTTCATCCTGAAAGAATGTCTTAAAATTTAGGATATACTTAAATATAAGAAAACTTCAAACCACTCACGTAATAAAAATACAAACTTTCTGTAGCCGTGTTCTAAGTTCTTTGTCTAACAGTTTGTCTTTTGACTTTATCCTTTTGAAGTTTCCTTTGTGCTTCGATAAAATAAAAACCGAATAAACGCGAGTTGAACTCGCATGGAGAGAATTCCATAATTGTAAACATATTAACCACCAAACACATTTCATATAAAGTTGCCAAGAGTAAAATAACGCTTTCACAATTAACAAATTATCCAATGTAAATCCATGCTTCATTCGACAAAGCTTAACCCCAGAAACCTTACACTTTAGACAAAACGTACAGCTTGGCCATTCTTCGATACTGCAATAGAATGACCAAACCAAGCATTTTGAGCGCGATGTAAGGTTTACAGTTTTATATTTGTGTGCAATTCCTAGCCACTAGTATGTTGGGCTTCAGACTACGGCTGACTGTCAAAGGAATGCATGAATCCGAATGATAGCCGGAGCCAACTGCTTAATATGCAATCCATGACACGGATGGGGTGTCAATATGTAATGGATGTTCATCTATCTACAAAATCAACCTCGGCAATTGTAGCTTAATCTACAATAGACCTGTGACGCTGTTATTATTTGGGAAAATGTAATTGTGCTTGGATAAATAGATACTATTTAATCACAACCCTCTTAGATCGAAGATTAATGCCCTTTGTGACATTTCGATGCAGTTACAATCGCTTTTACATTACAAAAACATGCAATAGTATTGTGAGGGTCTACGCGATTGCTACGACGTAGCACTCGTGACGTTATCGTTACGTTTGCTACGATGATGAAACTTGGATGTGCAAATATTTATTTTGTCTGTATAAAGTAATTGAATAATTCTAAATAAACAACCAAACTTAGCCATCCCCTATTTTAAATATGAAGGAATATTTTCAAACATTGAACGAATTCAGGCAGGCACTTTATTTTGTATATTTACTTTCTTCACCACTGCTGTCAAAATTTGAAGTAAAACATCGGGATGAAACGTCATGTCCTAGAACCACATATTCGAAAACTTCCGCCGACCTACCCAGTCCCTCTCACAGAGAAGAGCCCTATTGCCCAGCGGTGGAAAATATTATGGGCTGAATATGATGAAAACTTACGTATTTATTTATAATTTTGTTTTCTGTTTGTTTCAAGTAATAGCAAATACTACTATACTGTATTTAACTGTCACACAAAATGTTCTTGCGTCATTTGGACAGTTTAACATGTAGACGTCGGCAACGGACGGGTGTCTCCTGGACACACTCCAAGGATCGTAAACTTCATGTATTCTGTGAGGGATCCCTCTGACCCACATAAACAGCAGCGAATCATAATGATTTGATACTTTTACACATGTGTGACAGAATTTTTTCGGATATTGTTTGGTTTCAGGTTCACATATTGATGTGTTTTCCTGAAACGCTTACTTATATTGGTACAAGTTTTTTTTTTTGTTCGATACGTTTTCTCGTGGGGTAAAGCAGAGATCCTTGTAAATCTTTGATTAAAATAAAACTAATTGTAAGTCGATAAATTCCGTTGTTTCTGTGTATAGTTAAAAACTAAACAAGGTCACCTCTCTTGAAGGTTTGTTTTCTTTTAATCGGCTGGATAAGTCACCGCTTTCAAAGTTTAATCTGTCTTTTCAAGGTGCTGAAAATTATATGGTCTCTCAAAGAACCTTTTAGGCGATTAGTTGTATAAAAACCGCAGTCAAATCTGGAATGATACTTCCAGAGACCGGTTTTCGTCTTAGACAATTACAGTGGCAGTATGTACCTAGGTATCGTTTTCAAGAGCAATTGTCGTGAATGGCTCATAGATTAGTTGTATTTCCAATTAAGTGATTACCAAATTTACTGTTAAGGGGTTGATATTTATTATGGCATTGTGTTAAAAATGTTCTCTCAATGGAAAAGTCAATAAAAATAATATGGTATCTCCTTCTAGTAGTTGTGCCGTTCTTTAGTAATAAATTATACCTCGTAAACTATATTTATATAGTTACAAAACTTTGAAAAACATTTGTCGCCTCTCGTAATAAAGTCAAGTTATCACGGGGTCCCGTGTTGTGCCGTACGTAAAGAAAAATACCATCTCATTTCTTCCCATGGTTATCGTAAAAGCGATACAGGGACTTAGAATGGATGGCAGCATTCTCTATGTATTTTACCACTTTAGTGCGATCGACAACCCGCCTGCTAAGAGTAGCGATAGTGACAAACGCCCTCAATTTGGGGGAGGCATATAATGATAATAATCTTTATGGACATAAATTTGTACAAAATTTTTATGAATTCCCTAGCTCCTGCGCTAGTGTATACTGTATTAAAGGAGCTAGTGTCTTCCCCTAATTACAAGAAACATTATGGCAAACAAAGATCAAGAAGCGAAACAAAAGTAGAAGAAATAATAGATTTAAAAGTAATTTTACATGCATGATGCATGATAAAAGACATATGACCGTCAGTCCACTGAGTCTTTCGGTTGAGATGATGAAGATGGCGTATAACGGATACATTGAAGGAACCTTGTTATTAGTTTGTAACATTGTATGAAAGTATGCAGATTAAAATTGTGAAAAGAAAATATTTTCACCAAAAATGGATGCAACCATTACATCACGAAGAATAGCAGAACCTGCTGAATAATTTAACAGATTGTCTGATTTCTACAATGGACATCGCGTGAATCTGGTATTAATTTCAGACAATACACGACCTTTATTGGAATAAAGATTTTGTGGAGTTATGTCGTCCACCCGAACGCTTTGAGTGATATAAATTGAAATTTGAGATGGAATGTTTTTATTCCGACATTTGAATGATTATGATAATTGTGGATTCGCAGTGAAATTAAGTGAGCGTACACGTTTTTTTACTAAATCGTAAAATGTAGGTGAGGGATTGCTGTATTTGATGTTCATTAACGAAGTATCAAGTTTTATTGCGGCTGAAATTTCCATACCAATATACCTTTATATAAAATATAAGTCTATATGGCACTATAGCGATGTATTGTTCAACTATACTCATGACTGAATTAAAAAGTAGTGATAAAATAATAATTTATGAAAAAAGATAAGTCCGTGTAGAACAACACTGATTTCATTAATTATTTGCAGATCCCAGAACCTACCAACACTCAATAGTCAATGTCTGTAAAATCGTATCTTACACTTTCGAAATTAAACATTTTAACCATAAATGGTCCTGGAAAAGTTATTTTAAAAGTTATATAATTTTGCTCCACTAAGGAATGCATGGGAGAGGCCTATGTCCAGAAGTGGACTGCGATAGCCTGAGTTGACTGATTGATTCATAGCCTGAGTTGACTGATTGATTGATAGCCTGAGTTGACTGATTGATTGATTCAAGGGTGCAGGGCTGCTACGGACGTGACGCAAGAAAATTAAAATCACTCATCGGTCCTGCTTGATAGTGAGTAAATCGTTGCCGTGTACATAATCATTACCTCTTTGTTTAAGAAAAATAATAACATTACACAATTGTACTAAGCTTTACATAATAGAAGCACCATCTTCATGGTCTTATATTTTTCGTCCACGAATAATAATATTAATATTCTTTCAGATGACTGTATGATGGACTGATAATTTGCTGTTCCATATTAAAACTATATTCTTCGGAAAGCCCTAGTGTATGTGAGCGTACGGTTGACTAATCTAAAATCTTTAGTGGTATTTATTACGTGCACTATTCGTCGCTGCCGATCCGTGAAAAATGAGATTCCAGTGCGCGCCACGTTCCGCCTCAATTCAGTATGTGAATAACTAAGTACAACTAATTGGCTAATGATTAAAATTTCGCTAAGCCTACTTATTGAATTAGCTAATGTTAATGTATTGACAGCTTGATATTTTTCGTTCCTCTATAGATTATACCCACAGTTTGGTAAAACCTGCTTTTACCATAATCTATAATTTTTCTCTGTCATTCGCAGGCCGCTTGAAGGTCTCAAGGCCATCAAATCGATTCTCGTCCACTTGTTCAATAGTTGCTTATAAATAATATTCAGTAGTTGTAAAAGACTGTGTGTTATAGCTCTTACACACATGTATCAAGTATGTCAGTTCTTACATAGATAGGATACTTTATGATTCAGGATATTTGACAAGATAATACAGTGTTCATAAAAACGAGATATTGTGTAGCAGTGTTTGTGTACAGATCTTATTTTTTACCGTCCGCATAACTTACGAGTATATGTACGAAAAGTGTCAACATTTATTTTATGATTTTATAAAGTTCACACATTTCATCATTGTTATCATACTTTTCAATAATAAACTTATTTATGTTATCATTTCACTCACCAACCCTACGGTAGGCGCTTCTTTTTAGGTAAATGAATCGCCATTTAAAATCCAATATTAATATTTTAAATAGAAAAAGTTAGTAATCAATTTTATTATATTCGGCTTCGCCCTTTTCCACGTAATTGCGTCGAAAAGAGCGAAGGTGATTCAATGAAATAAAATGATTGTGATGTACTGCCGGCGTTGATTTGGCTACGGTGACTCGCGCTCAGACCCTGCTACAACATAATTATATTACTGTTGTCGAGGCTACAGTAGTCATTTTAAGAAGGATATTTCTTCATATTTTTATTCCCAACTTTCTACCTATTCATCCATTTTGTAAGTTGACATATATTATATTATGATAAGGCATACTGTTAATACTTAACTTGAGTACAGATATTAAATCTGTCAACTTTAGCAATTAATTACATGTAAACGACCTCAGTCGTGATAAATATAATTTCCTTCGTAACGTCTTTCCAACAATAAAACAAGACATTACTTTGAAAGATGGCAGCACATTCACAACACATTTAGCAAAAAACATTCAATAATTATATCACGCGCTTAGAAGATATTGCACGTATTTCTTACGAATCGACAGCAAGGTTGCAAATAGAAAACATCTATGCAGATGTGACTCGCTCCCACTCGCTGTACAGCGCCTCTGTGAGAGTAATGTTGTTTATATGGGTAACTAGAGATTACCTTATCTTGCGAAAGCTAGAAAGTATCTGAGGTATGTGCCCACGTCTCACATAATGTGTCTCTTATTATAGAATTACGACTTTAAACGTTATAATGTTTATCAGCAGCCTTAACTTCATCAGCTGACAGAAATGGGTCACTATGTAGTATTAATATCTAGTAATATCAAGGAATCTAAATCACTTCCAACTTTTAAGGCCTAAATATATTAAACCCCATCTGAAAAATTCATAAATTGTAAGATTTTACCGTTTTTAGAGTTCCGTTGCCAAATGGCAAAAAACGGAACCCTTATAGATTCGTCATGTCTGTCTGTCTGTCCGAGTATGTCACAGTCACTTTATTCCGAAACTATAAGAGCTATGCTATTGAAACTTGGTAAGTAGATGTATTATGTGAACAACATTACGATTTTCACACAAAAATAGAAAAAAAAAAACAATATTATTTGGGGTTCCCCATACATAGAACTGAAACTCAATTTTTTTTTTTCATCAAACCCATCCGTGTGGGGTATCTATGGATAGGTCTTCAAAAATGATATTGAGGTTTCTAATATCATTTTTTTCTAAACTGAATAGTTTGCGCGAGAGACACTTCCAAAGTGGTAAAATGTGTGTCCCCCCGTAACTTCTAAAATAAGGAAATGATAAAACTAAAAAAAATATATGATGTACATTACCATGTAAACTTCCACTGAAAGTTCGTTTGAACGAGATCTAATAAGCAGTTTTTTTTTAATACGTCATAAATCGTAAACCACAATTTACCTTCCATTCAGTCAACTCAAATATAAAATTAAAAAAAAAAAACATTTAATTTCATAAACATAAACCATATGCATAAACCGTGAATACCTGCAGGTTTGTATGGAACCCTCGGTGCGCGAGTCCGACTCGCACTTGGCCAGTTTTTTATATCTTAATTTTAGTTTATTACCAAGCGAAAGCGTCGCTTATCATAATTATTATGTTTTCCTCATAGAAGTGAATCATCATCATCATTTCAGCCGAAAGACGTCCACTGCTGGACATAGGCCTCCCTCAAGCTCAGCCACTTCGACGGGTTTTGTGCTTCCCGCATCCAGCGGATTCCTGCGGCCTTCACAAGGTCATCGGTCCACCTTGTTGGAGGCCTTCCAAATCTACGTCTTCCGGTACGCGGTTGCCACTCCAGAACCTTTCGGCCCCATCGGCCATCTGTTCTGCGAGCAATGTGCCCTGCCCACTGCCACTTCAGTTTAGCAATTCTTCGGGCTATGTCGGTTACCTTGGTTCTCCTACGGATCTCTTCATTTCTGATTCGATCGCGTAGGGAAACTCCAAGCATAGCCCTCTCCATCACCCTTTGGGTGACTTAGAAGTGAATAATTGTATTCTTTTTGAGCGAAATAAATTTCTTAAATCGTAACCGTAACATCTTAGGAGAATAATATCTTAGGACAACCACCGTTATCTTATCCCAAACTAGGCAGAACCTGTACTATGGCAACCAGACAATTGATAAAAATACTTATATATTTCTAAATACATACATAATAGGTTGGGGAAAAAGTTTCTACGCATTTTTTAAGAAAATTCAAAACATTTTTTAATAAAGTTTATTTACATTTAACTAAAGTATGTAGGTACCATTTTGTTCGATAACTTTTTGCCATCTTGTAGGTAGGGACATGATCCCATTGCTATAGAAATTTTGGGCCTTCTGGTCAAAATACCGCGACAAGTGGTTTTGGCAGTCCTCTCGTGATGTTAACCTGACACTGCCTAAAGAATTCTGAAGAGACCTAAACAGGTGGAAATCTGAAGGTGCAAGGTCAGGACTACACGGCGGATGAATTAACACCTCCCAGTCAAACTCTCTTAATTTTTTGTTGGGTGGCTAAGGATGTGTGAGGTCTAGCGTTATCATGATGAAAAACCACATCCCTTCTGTTGATTAATTCCGGCCGCTTTCTCTCAACTTCTTGCTTTAATCTCATCAGTTGTTCGCAGTAGAGTTCAGAATCGATGGTCCTGCCTGGTGGTAACAGCTCATAATGAATAATGTCCTTCCAATCTCACCACACACACAGCATCACCTTGTTGCGAGTTAACCCGGGTTTCGCCGCAGTCTGTGAAGCCTGACCGGCCTTTGACCACGACCTTTTTCGCACGTTCTTGTCATACGTGATCCACTTTTCATCACCAGTTATCAGCTTCTTCAAAAATGGTTCGGTTTCATTACGTCGTAATAAAGAATCACAAATGAGTACACGGTTCATTAGATTTCTTTCAGTGAGCTCGTGAGGTACCCAAATGTCGAGCTTTTTTGTGTACCCAGTTTTTTTCAAATACGCCAACGCTGTTTTGTGGTCAATTTCCAGTTCTTCAGCTACGTCGTAACTACTGGGATGCCGATCTTGCTCCAGTTTTTCAAAAATGGCATCCATTTTATCCGTAATAGGGCGACCAGAGCGACGTGCATCATTGACATCAAAATTTCTGGATTGAAAATGCTTAAACCAAATTTGTGCTACTCTCACAGATACTACACTAGGTCCATAAACATCGCAAATTTTTTTCGCGGCTTGCGTTGCATTTTTACCTTTTTTGTAGTAAAATTTTAAAATGTATCGAATTTCTTCATTAGATTCACTCATCTTGGCGGTACGAAAAACAAATGAAAATCACACATTTTCCTAATTTGAATTTGGAATTATGTTCTTTAAAATTTAAACTTTCAATGATACCAAAACCAGCCAGATACAAATAGTATAGCCAAAGAGATTTTATTACAAGTTCATACATACTATAATGCGAAAAGACTTTTTCCCCAACCTAATATTATAGAAAAATTACAGTATGTATAGTATTGATTAGAGCTCACAGCATTTAATGCAGCGACTGCGCTGAATGGGCTTAGTTCACAACGATTATAAAACTGCATATGAGGAAGTCATATGGAACCCCTACTGTAGACAAAACAGTTACGTCTTTGTGAAAGGGTAACTGATTCACAAAGTGTAATTTAATTGCCCATTGCATGCCATAAGTTAAAACAAGAACGAAAGTTTTAACGTCTAATCAGTTGTTTTAGATGATACGGAAGTCCATGTATTAGCTTTGGCTTGCATTAAAAATTACTAATGTATCAACCAAAATATTTTAGTTTTGTTTACAATATTTAAGCAGTTACGCGCACACAACCAATTTTATTTTAGAAGTAAGAGGAGGTTTCCATCTTACCACCCTAGGGGGCACGGAATGCCATGACTTACCCTTATATCTAATTAGTTTTCTCAATATCAATTTAAAATTTGCAGTAAACCCATGTGAAACGTTACAATAGGCTAGAAACAAGAAGTTCCTAACCTATTATAACATTCTCATATCATATATTATGCAACACGTCGTTAGTCGTCACAGATCTGCTATAACCCTGCCAGGGTCGCGAGATTGTTCGAAAGAGATACCGTGACCCTGGCACATGGGCAACTGAAGGAACACGCGTGGGTTTTAGTCAGTAAAAGTCTGACACGCCCTCCCGCTCCGCCCAGAGCGGGAGAAGTCATTTGATGATTTCCCATCCAAAAAAAAAAAAATCTGCTATAACTGAAATCCTACTAATCTTCAAAGTATTTCAGGGTTAGACCTTATCAAAGGTCATACGTTTAATATGTTACTGTCTAACACGAATAGAAGATATTGCGTCTAACATTTTGAACATTCATCTTCGAATAACAAAAGTAGACATTTTAGTGGGAACAGTCTGAATAATAAATGTTACCAATATGTGTAAGCTAAGCTGACGAGGATGATTCGGCCATTGTAAGAAATAATTTTACTGTGGGATAAAATGTCTCGCTGAACCAATGGAATAGATTTAAAATAACATGCATTTCTTGTAATTCGTCTTGTGAACATTGAGATGGTCATCATTTGCGATGTTGCAGTTAGTTTAGCTGCAATATATTGCTACGTTGACCGAGAAAATACTATCAAAGATGTTTGTGTCGGGCCGTGTAACATCACCACCCGCTGTGTGATTAATTCATATTTCATACAAACTATACATTTTAATTAGCTATAGCTATTGACCTGTTTCAGTCACTTGATTATAACTTGTGCATATACTAAGTAGCTCATAATATGGGTGAATACTAATTTTGTTAATTTCACGTAGAACACTCGTGTTATGCTGTATAGCACGCAGAAATTTGCCCTAGTTCAGATTATAATGATAAACCTACTGCATATTGTAAAACCATATGACTTAACTAAAAATAATAATAGTAATAGTTTGGTTTTCTATGGAAGCGTGTTTTTTAGTTATTTTAAACTATTATTTATTTTCTACTTTTTAAGGTGTTTCGAATTTTGTGACGTATGTCAACGTAGTTTTTGAAGACAGTTTTTTTGCCATCCTGGTAACCCCGGCAAGGATAATGGCACAAATTTATACAATTATTGTATTGTCCTTGAAAAGTGTGCCAAATTTCGTGTTAATCCGACGTTTTAAAAGGGGTCAAAATCATGTTCAAAGTGTCCATTACATAGGCACATACTAACATACGTATGCAGCTAATAAAAGCGTGTAAAAAAGCAATTCAAGTTGTGAAGATAAGTTTTAGTTCGGCCATTTTTAATGATTGTGGGTTCTATTGAACTCTATCGAAACATTTATCAGCTTAACTCAGCGTCGGCCAACTAACACGTGACCAGTAGCTGTACCTACATACAAGCTATAGACTCATAAACACATACATCGCTTGCAATTTGAATTTCTAGAATGTTTACTAACACAGTGAGGGGTCTTCACACGGGACATATTCTCTCAAGTGGCACGAGGCTTGATTAACATTCTCCTTTCCTTCAAATTTAACTCCCAGCCTCTCTTCTGTTGCCACAATTTATAAATGGACACCTTTTTGCAATTTGTTCAAACGATGTAATTCCTGAATCTGTCATAACATTTCCTTGGCTTTAGGAAGTAAATAAAGATGTAATTTACTCTAGAGCTGGTTTAGATGAAACTTCAAAGAATGTTTAACGAATTCACAATTAGTGAAGTTATTTTTAACATTCAACCACGGACACTGAAATATTGCGTGGCAATATAATCTCCGTTAGACCTGTCAGTAAATTGTTTGCGCCCCATACTGGTACAAAGTGACTGCATTTTGTTTAAGTTGCTCGCAATTTAACTTTATGTGTGCATTCTTTAGCAATTTTATAAGTTTTAAGTAATGCTGTATCAACAATATCCGGTGTTTATTTTTCGGAACCGTTTCTATTATATTTCACGGTAAGCGTCAAATCCGTGCAGTTCAATACCAAATTATACAACTAGCAACTTTACTACAAATCCCTGATTACCATTAAAAGTTTATCTAAACGTCAGTTACTGTCAGATTAGTGTTATCAGCCAGTTTATGGAACCGACACACAAGCTTCGTTCTGTTAGGACTGGATATAAAATATATTTGGATTTGTTTAAGTTTGTTGTTTATCTATAGAGTTTTCAGGTAGGGCTTACCATATTATTTACTTTTTGCGTTATCACTTTGCATTAACTTTAACACTTAACTCTATTTTCGTACAGATAATATATGCCATACAATTTTTAACCGACGAAAAAAACGGAGGAGGTTATCAATTCGACGCGTATATTTTTTTATTTTTTATTTATGACCACGCATAACTTTTTACATATTAGTCCGATTGTGATAATTCTTTTTTTATTGGAAAGGGTATACTCCGAGAGTGGTCCCATATAAATTTGGAAAACAAAATCGAACCCTAAGGGTCGGAAAACAGGAGATGATTGATTGTTCACTCATTGATTGTAATGTATAACCACGCATAACTTTGTACACAGTAGTACGATTTTGATAATTCTTTTTTCATTGGATAGGGTATACCTTGCCAAGTATTATTATTACATTGAAACCACAAAAAAGTTACAAAATAAAAACTTTTTAACAAAAAATTAAACCGCCGAACAAAACAGAAAAGTAAAAAATAATAAACCTCAAAATTTTGAGTCGGCGCTGAAAAATAATGAACTAAGATCACTTAAAGCGCCGACTCATAATTTTAAGGTTTATTATTTTTTGCTTTTCTGTTTTTTCGGCAATTTAATTTTTTGTTAAAAAGTTTTTATATTAGATAAGCCCTTTAATCTCATCTAGAAAAAAAAAATCGTTTGGAAAACATTTTTATTCTTTCACATCTTAACATTAATTAACTGTGTTGAAAAAAATATTTTCTTTCCTTTTGGCCTCAATTAGTAGTAGGTATTATTAGGATTCGGGACAAAAATTGTTGTAATTTGATGTTTTTGTTACTTTTATTTTACGACACTTTTAGTTTATATTCCAATACGTGTTTGAAACTTGGAATTCTACACAAATAGGTCCTATGTACATTTATCATAATATATTCGTACTTTACATGTTTAAAGATAGAGTAACTACTATAACTCTGTACGGTAATGAAATTCTGAAACTTGCAAAACAATTAAAATATTTAGCTTCAGTTAGTTTTGCACGTTCCGTAACTAAACTACTTATTCACAACAATTAAAACAAAACTGAATTCACTATTACTGCGATTGCTGGCCTGAAAGCTATTTTTATGTCTACCTATTCCTTTTGTGAATATAAATCGTCAGCACTTTTGTTTAATTCCCGTCTATAGTAGGTCTATAATAAAACTAACCACTAAATGAGCAAAGTAAGACTGAACTGAAGATCTCTACAAATGATACCATATATTGTACTTTGAACATGCGTTATGATATTCGCTTATATTCAATTTGTATATAGTAGTATTTTAAACAGAATTCTATTCGACTCTGGAGCGATTCTGTGGATCTAATTACAAAAAGTGAAACAAAATGTTAGACTGATTTCCTATATGTTTTGTAACCAGATTTTCTTCTACAAGAAGACAACTTGGTCGCCGCTCTCTTTATACTGTATCAATTGCTGCGCAGAATTTGTTAAAACGAAAATGAGCTAAAATCTAAAAGAGTCTCGAAGCATTCAATAGCGTATGTATAAATGTGCTGGCTGTGATAGGATGTGGTCTATGGAATAGATATGAAATAATTAATTCTCATCACGTACCTCATCCCACAAAATTATTCGAAAAAGCATTTAACAAAACTTATGCTTCAGCTTAAGGCGACGCCGAATTGAAACTTTTGTCGAAAAATTTTATTATCATGTCTTAAATAAGAGCATTATTGGGAACAGCAAAACAAAATTCTAAATAAAACACAATGTAATCAAAACAAAATGTGTCTGCGAAATCACTGACAAAAAGTCGTCCTGACTTGATTGTTCTGAAAGATTTCTTCTTTAAACTTCAACCATTCATAGATCTATTAAGAAATTGTGGCATATTCAGAGCTACACTTTATTAATTTTTTTCGTATTGTTAGAAATAGTTTTTAAAAGATGTAACGCGTCATACGCTAGGTTACAAATAATTTCAAGTTTTCGAAGACGGAAGAACGTAAACTGTTGTCAATGTCATTGCCAAAGCAAACTTGTAGTGTCACTTGCACTTCATCTCGAATTTATATTCAAGAAAGAAATAGAAGAAGAGATCATACATTTTTAAATAATTTCCGTTTATTGTATTTCTTGTTCCATCTCTCCTCACGTTGAAGGAATCGCTTACCGTTACTGCGCGTTGGGTATGTCGCGGTATTTACATCTATCACACTCTTCTGAGGATAGTATTTTCGTCAATTAGACCTCTCACTTGAGACAGATATGATTAACAGAGTTTTATATTATTTTATATATATTATTTTTTGTATGTATTATTTTTGGTATTAAAAAAATATAAAACCCTACCCTTAGATCCTAATATATTAACTAGAAGAAGGAAACACAATATTTCTTCATCTACTTTTGTAAAAACAGAATTTGCTAATATTCAGTACGAAAAACGCTCGTCTTTCCTATATAATAAAATAAATAAACAAATATTATACATACTAAACCGTTTAAGGAATGCAAATCGATGCTGGTCAAGTGGATAAACAATTTAAGCTACAATGACGTAGAGAATCTTCTATTAAATATAAAGTAAAATCGCTTACGAATAAAACAATCACACACACATACACACACACACTCACGTACACATATACACACACATACTCACCCACCAACAGACTAATGACTATAAATAAAAATTTACTTATTCATGCATTTTTGTTTAGTTACATGTTACACTAATTGAAGGATACTTAAAAACCCCCGACACAAAAACCTAAGATCCCTTTAAAAAGTAAAAAATAATAAAAAAAACTCAATCTTAAAGTACCTAAGTATGTATTAATAATTCAAAAAAAAAGTACGTCACGTTGGGGGACCGCTCCAAACCTAACAATTTAATTACAAATAGTCTATTACCTTGCCATCAATGAGACGCACTCGTGGAAGACCACCTGCCACCTGCTTGACGACGATCGAAAAAGATCTGAAAGAAGCTAATTTAGATAAAGACGCAGCACAAAATCGTGCTAAATGGAAGATGCGGACAAGGAAGGCTGACCCCAAGTAAATGGGATAGGGTCTAGGAGGAAAAAGAAGAAGTCTATTACCTAACTGAAGAAAACTTTTATAAAGTTACTTCTAAATATTCCATTTAGGATACGACCGTCAACGACGTCTGCCCTCGCAGAACGGTCCCCCAACGTAACGTATTTTTTTTTTAAATTATGTATAAATACTTAGGTACTTTAAGATTGAGTTTTTTTATTCTATTTTACTTTTTAAAGGGATCTTAGGTTTTTGTGTCGGGAATTTTTCACACCCCTCTTTTTCCGTCGGGGGTTAAAAAGACCGGCGCCTCCTGGCACAGGCATCTATATGCTTAAAAGGAGACGCCACCAACCGTCTAATGTACAACGTGTAATAATTTAATGAAATAAAACATTTTTTTCTTTTTTTTGATTTATATCTTCTGAGAAATACATCTGTACAAACAATTACTCTATGTACCTAGATTAGAACAAACAAGTACTCGACGCACAATTCGTTACTATGGATTCAGTACATGATTCTGAACCTCCCTGGGTTGAAATTTCTCGTAAGTTATTTTTTTTTTTAAATCTCTGCCATATATTTAACCCCAAAGGTATCGCAGTTTTATATATATAGATATTCACGATTTGCCTAGAACTATGAGTTGGATTGGTTACGTATTATGATATCTAAGTTTATTCTATTTTCAAGATAACTACGGTTGATTCACACATGTACACGTATGTTCATAACGCATATTTGTCGACTCAACTACTATTTAACTTACTTAATGTTGATTAAACTAAAATTAATCGCACTAACGAACGAGTAATCAAAGGATTTTTTAAGATATTTGGTATTACGACTATGTAGGAAATACCTAAAAGACGACTTGCCGACAGTTTATTAACGCGCGGTGCCGCAGCAGGCGGCCGGCGAGCGCTACTTCCAAGTTGCTCGCAGAAATGTTTTTACCAATGTCGAGTGATCCGTGTTTTCGCAACATCCCTAGTGTTTTCGCAAAAAATCGAATTAGCAAATCATCGAATCGACATATATAAAATCACCAGTAAATCAAACACAAGACAAATAGATAAATCAACAGTACGTGAATCGACCGTTACCTAGCTCAAGATCAAGCTTAGTTTAATCAATTGTAGTTGAATAAACCGTAGCTCCATTCCTTCACGTGGGTGTCGTAAAAGGCGACTAAGGGATTTACTAGAGAATGGGCAGCAGCGTTCTCTATGCATTTTACCACCATACTGCGATCGCGAACTCGCTTGCCAAGCGTGGCGATTATGGCAAAGCCCCCCAACCAAATAGGCCTATGTCCAGCAGTGGACGTCTTGCAGCTGAGATGACGATGATGATGAAACCGTAGCTGAATTCTCCTTTATAGATTTCATTAATTAGTTATTACAAAAATCGGTGAAACGATCTTCAGATATTTTGAACGGTAGGTCTTTTGATCGTAGTTATCTTGAAAATGGAATATACTTAGGTATTATAATACGTAACCGTTGGATTTATACTTTGTGTTTAGCGCGTCGATGCCACCCTGCTAAAATAAACTCTTTATAGTATGCCTAAAACATTGATTACCTCGGCAAACAACAACAAACATCCGAAGCCTTAAACCTTATACTTCGAAGTTTTTCTTTAAATTATTTTGGAACATTATAAGAATTATTATATTAATTACTCTGGCTTCGTCAATATTATCAAGTTATAAAAAGAAGGAGGCGGCGTAATCATCATCATCATCATTTTAGCCGAAAGACGTACACTGTTGGACTTAGGCCTCCCCCAAGCACCACCACTTCGACCTGTTCTGTGCTTCTCGTACGTATTCCTGCGGCCTTCACCAGGTCATCGGTCCATCTTGTGGAAAGCCTTCCAACGCTACGTCTTCCAGTACCCGGTCGACATTCCAGAACCTTCTAACCCCATCAGCTATCTGTTCTACGAGCAATGTGCTCTGCCCACTGCCACTTAAGTTGGGCAATTCTCCGGGCTATGTCGGTTACCTTGGTTATTAAAAACTTTTCAATAATTTATTGCACTGTCGTGCCGAAAATCAAGAAGAGAGAAAATATTAATTTAGGCATATGTGGGTTCTTATTTTGCGGTGGATTTTTTATTTAGCATTTGCAAAAAGTTATTTATTGATTATTTGTTTTGCATATAAGCAACAGAAAAAGATAAAATGTATAACATATGCAACATCTACAGCATTTTTTTTAAGCCGTTCTAGGTAAGACTAAAAACGACAGTTTGACCGGATAGTTACGACAGCAAGAGCAAAAAATAAGTGATAGACGCCATATCTCCATCTTTCGAAGTACTGTACGTACTGTGACTGAGATAAATATTTGGTTTTCTTAATAAATTAAAATGTAAAAGACATCTTCTAATATAAACATACACACAACACTTATAGGAACAGTCAGAATATGATCAGAATTCTCGTAACGTACGTAAAAACATATGAATTGGTAGGTTTCAGTTCAAATAAAATTCTCCGTATACCATGCTAGTTTAAAATATTTTCATGTTCACCGCAGCGCCGAATAACGCTACGCTGCAATATATCACGAACGTGCCTAAGAGACTGCGCACTTTTATACCTCTTCCGCACATTATTATTACTACGGGTACTCCGTCCAAATTATTTAGAACAAGGACTTTTATTCTTGTGATTTATAGAGACTTAAGTAGAAAATTCGAAATGTTTTGCGGACATGTTTTGGTATTTCTAAAAACACATCTTTAACATCATCAAGAATGTAAGTGGCTACTTACTTCTGCCTCATCTTTTGGCTTAGATAGACGTAATGTTTCTATGAGTGTAACTAACTAGCGACTTTGAAAAAACACATAAGCAACTGACAGAATTGAAACTGTAACGTATGCTTTAAAAACAAATATTAATGAGCTGCGTGAGATTATTCGTCTCGCGTATTTTGTGATACAGTGTATTGTAAATTGACATTGTGAAGCTGTATTGTAAATTGTTTCACGTGCATTGCTCATGTTATTTAGTCTGTCTGTGGTATGTGCTCTGCGGCCTGTAAGCATATTCATAGAAGCTCAAACGTAATATATCCTTGATTTATTGCGTACATACTTGTAATGAAATGCGTGGGTGTACAGTCTGGCTAGAGGTTTAATTACCGAATAACTCCAATAAACAGCATGAAGTTCAAAGTTCGGTTAGCAACAAAAGCATTTGGAAGCTATTCGACTGTTTTCATAAAAGCTCTCGTCAACCGTATTACGCTTGAATAATAAAATAAATACTACACACACACACACACACACACAGGATTGAAATTCAGACCCTAGATTTCGTGAACGATTTCTCAGAATAGAAACATAGGTTCGTGATTACCTTGAAATATCTAACCATGGTGTTATCTGAAACTTCGGAATGGAGCTGTAACTGAGCTTGTATTGTTCCATATATACAAATAGCAGATGATACAGAGCACTTAAGAAATGGATTCTCTTAATATCCTTTACAAAACTTAGCCCGTTAACTTTAATTTCTCCAATACCCAATTTTGTACGACAATGTGTGTATCGTGCGTTTTCGCATGCACCCACAACCACACTCTATTTATGGTGTAATTGACCGAACAGCTCGCCATTGTGTGATTAACAGATTGAATAGTGGAAATATATGAGGTTTCTCCCGCGTGATAAATGTGATCAGATTATTGGTTAGAATGGCAAAGGAATAAAAGTATTGCTGCTATAATTGTGCCTATTCACTACGTATTCTCAGAATATTTGAAAAGGTAGGTAAATAAGTTAGTAATTTATCAAACCTATAATTAGGTACTACGTTGTGAGCTTATTTTACTAAAACTTTCGAAGTGAAGTTGTTTATGTAATAAGTTTTAACAGTCAACGTCACTAACGGAAGCGGAGTCATAGTGAATGCAGTTTGTAAGAAAATACAACAAATATGTATGTTACAAATAAATTGAAAACTTAACCTTATTTCAGAGATGAATTTTGTATTCATGTAACGAGATAAACCGAAAAAATCCGACAAAAAAAAAATACGAGCAGTAAAATTTATGACTGTTCTCTTCAGCCTACAGTGCACTGGGTTTCGAATCCAATAAGCGTTTAAAGACAAAAGTGCTGCGTTTTAAAGAAACCTGTGAGAAAAGTGAGTAATTTATAAGATAAAAAGCAAGTGCGCTTTTCCTGACTTAGAAAACAATATTTTATTTAGCAGATTATAAAATCCAATTTTGTCAGTACTTACAACCCTATACATCTTAAACACTAGTGTTAGTTCACACATTTTAACATTTAGCAAATTATCTATAATTATTATTGATAATGTCAAAACAATTAATAGTGATGTCAAAATAATCAATAGCAATGTCAAAATAATCAATAGCAATGTCATAATAATCAATAGCAATGTTAAAATAATCAATAGCAATGTCAAAATCATTCATAATTATGTCAAAATTACCATTAAAAAGGTCAATACCACCATTAACTGTGTCAAAGTCATTAATAATTATAATCAAATAGAGACTAGACAAAAATGGCAAAGTACAGACAACAACATTATTTCAAGGCACGGTTTGAAGGAAATCATTGTGTTCTGGTCCAGTGTTCGAATATTCGACCTTCTGCCCTATTGGCCACTGTGACCAAGAGGCTATTGGGGCTGCCCCGCACCCGACGCAACACGGAGGCAACACGCTTTCGCATGATTGCGTAAAAGTCGTCTATTCGTGCCTCTGCAAACATCCCTGATGCGCTGCAGTGTCGTGGCAACCCCACCAGCGCCCTGTATGCGTTGTTGTACTGGACATGCAGGGCGCTGGCCCTCTGCATGTAATCGACCCATAGACCCTTAAAATTACAACCCTTAAAATTCATGAAAAATCTTTTCATAATTCGAGACATTGACTCGACTTCGGCTTCGACTTTATTATTATGATCTTCCACTTTGAAGCAATAGTCAGATACACAATTTTAAATGCCGAGTCGGGTGAACAAATTATACTTGATTTCACAAATCTAAATAAGGTTCCTAAACAATTTTCGGTCTGCACGTGTATGTAAGGTGAACTTAACTAACTATATGTAATGCTACTAAAAAAAAAAAAACTATCGTAAGCTTGATACTTATATTTTTTTAAACCTTCATTTTCTACGTTAGGTAAGATAAACATGTTGTCATCACTTGTCCTCTATAGGCGTCGCAACAATTTATCAAAACACGAGTTTCATTTTCATAGCCAAACAGTGTCGGCGATGAGGATGCCTCGCGGAATATATGTGAAATTTATTCAAGAGGCAGCCACTGCTGCTACTAAGTTTAGCAATTTATTGCTCAAATACGTGTATGATCCCGGAATTTGTGAACTTATTATAAAATGCTGAACTTCGCTCTAGATTCCTCGCAGTATTTAGAAGATTACAACCAATAATAAAATTGCTGATTGTATCCTGCATCGCTTAAACGACGCCACAGTGACAGTAACAGTTGTTATTTTTTTTCTGTTTTGTTTATTCTGATCCATTTATGGTGATCGGCTGAGGATATCATTCTACCCACAGTATGATATCCTCAGCCGATCACCATAAACACGCTTTATTGCCTGATACGGAAAGTGAATCCAGCCCACCAAAAGTAACTTTGCTATTAGAGAACGACCTTCCAGGACTATACTCATCAAACATTCCTCCTTATTCCAATAGTTGTAAAGTCGATGATGCGCATCAGAAAATGCGAATGAACCGTAAGTTAGTTACATAATTTAAATTATTTCTATCTCGTGTTTAGCCAGTTCGGTTTTATAGTACACCTTGACATATTTTTAAAATAGCTTTTTATTTATTGCGAATCTACCTTTATGCCTGCGGATACTAAAACTTTTATTCTGATAGGTACACGCGGTTTTTACCATACAAGCCATGTGTGCCTATTGGTGTTACATGTCACTGTTTATCCCTAATTCCCTACTGTAATCTATATTTGATACTTATGACTTACGTATTTACTTATAATATTATAAATGCAAAAGTAACTCTGTCTGTCCGCTTTCACAACTAAACTACTGAACCCATTATGATGAAATTTGGTACGGTGTATTTTTTATAAACATTTAACTGTTGGGTTTTTCCCGAAATTCTAAAGAAAAATTTCCTGAGCCTGCCGTCTTGTATTTTTTTTTAATCTTCTGTCACGCACTAAATTATGAATTAATAAAACTATATTTTATGTCTGATTGATTTAGATAGATCTCGTTTTTCAAACTTTCGTGAAGTAAAGTCGAAATATTACGTCTTCTTCTTATTAGCGTATCGATAGCCTAGAATTCAGCTACGAGTTTAGCATTTTAAGTAGCATCCATCAGCTCCTGTAACATAAAAACAATAGGACACGCTAGACAAGATATCAAGAGCCGCATTGTTTGTGAGACAGCACCACATTTACACTCCAGGGCAGAGTCATCTGTGAATCACCACCTGGACAAGTTTTCTTTACTCCGGTCTACCTGAGTCCGGAGTCTATTTAAAGGCACGAAAGGTGCGAGATTTTCAGCAGGTGGAACGAATGTGTTTGGTAGAAAAGTGTCATGTCACCACAAGCATAGTCTTTCCTTAGACCGTTCGCCAGTATGTGGGAGTATGTGCCAGCTTTTTGAAGTGTGTCCACTTCAAAAAGCTGTTGCGGCTTTTCAGCTTTTTTGACACGAGGATGTTGTCGTGCAAGGGGTGCCATGTGTCAGAAACCATCTTGGTTCTTTCAGTTGAGCTTGCCACTGCTCTGCAAATTTCTGGTGGCGCTATTCCAGCCAGTGGATATAACATTAGCACTGGGGTCGGTTTGAGGCAGCCTGTGATGATGGCACGTTTCATTAAGAGCTGTATCTACTAACTTTGCATGGGCCGAACGACTCCACACAGTACACGCAAATTCACCTGCCGTGAAAAATAGCGCCAGTAGTCCGCCAAACGTCAGGCGAAGCACACCACTCTGACGAGACAAGTCGTTGTAGGAGATTGTACACGAGAGTGTACCTTTTGCTTGATGTTCTTGTAGCTTTTACTGATTGCTAAAGATCTGTCCAGAGTAACACCAAGATATTTTGGGAAGTTACTGTGCACCCACCCCAAACTATGTTAAGTGTCCGACCCGCATCTCTGTTGCGAAGATGGAATACGCAAGACTGCGTTTTATTCGGATTTGGTTTCAGAGAGTTTGCGAGGTGGTATGACGTTAAATCACTAAGAGCGTCTGACAAGTGGTCTTGGCGTCCTCAAAGGTTTGAGAGGTGAGGACAAGATCTTCTGCATAGAGGAAGCGGGAACTGGATGGTTGCTTGTTCATGTAAATATTAAAGAGGAGCGAAGCCAAGACAGTACCTTGCAGTAGGCCGTTTTTCTTTGCTGTCCAACGACTTAATTCCGAAAGAAGATGTACCTGAAAACGGTGGTTGTGTTGAAGTTTTCGGAGAATTACGAACGAATTTCTGATCACTGATTAAGGTCTCCACCTTCCACATCAATCGTTTCAGGTTGACTGTATCGTAAGCAGCTGACAGGTCGATGAATACAGTTCCCGTGAATTTACCCATGTCAAAACCATCCTCAATGTGTTGCACGAGTTTGATGGTCTGATTGCAGCAAAATTTGATGGACCCGAAACCAGCTTTTTCCGGGATCAATTTTGGGCCAATAACGCTCGTAAGTCGGTTTAGCAGCAGTCTCTCGAATGTTTTAAAAAACTTTTTTTGGTCATCCGCTGTTTGGGTATAACTATAACCTTTGATTTTTTCCAGAGACGGGGTACTGAAGCTGATTCCAGACAGTAGTTTTATAGCAACAGCAACCATGACACAGCAACAAGACCAAGCTATTTTATTTAATCAACTGAGATGTCGTCTCTCCGGAAGCTTTACCGCATTTAAGACCCCTTATCACTGTGACGATATCAGTAAGGTTAAAAGGTTTACTAATATCGTCACTAGCGCCATTAGGTTTTTGTAGCTTAAGCACTTTACTGGAACGACGTGTTGGTTTGCCATTAAGAAGCAGTTAGTAAGCTACCTGGTAGGCGGTGTGAGGGTGTGGGTGGTGATTGGGAGCTACTTGGTGGTGAAGGTTCAGGGGACTCACAGGTCAGCTTTCTAATTGTACTCGAAACCTTTTTACTGTTATGAGTCATATTGATGTTAGTTACAGTGTTGATCCACTTCTCTCGTCTGTTTTCGCCCAGTTTCAATAGCAGCATTTCTCCAGCCAGCGTGGTTTCTTCAGAGAAAGGGTCAGTGTGATACATTGATACATAGGTGCTTAGTAGTTAACTGGACTCAGTCGACAGCCCTGGGATGTCGGAAGTTCTGCAACCTCTTAGAATGTGTCTTCAAGAGGTATTTGACGCAATCTCAACAAAATGGTCGTAGTTTTGCGGGACTGGCGACCACGTGAACCATTCCCAGTCGGCCTTTTTTTCATCTCTCTGACCAATATACGGCGACCATTTTATTCCGACACTAAAGAGAGTTGTTCAACAAAGCATGAACTCGTACTAAAGGCAATGATTACCTTATGACTAATGTGTGTTCCACTTAATGTAAGCGGTTTGTACGTACTTATGAGCATAATATATTCACGGATTGATTGCTTATCGCTTCTCGAGAGTAGCTTTTACGTTAGGTAATATTTGCAGGGTGTTCTCTGAGGTGTACTTTGGTGTTTTCTGATGTAGATAACCAAAGTGTGAAATTGAAAGTTTCATTTTCGAAATCAACGCATGCGAGCAAGAAAATATTATTCATTTAGGTACTATTTATTCAGTTTACACCAAAAGTTCTTTCAGTTGGGTATAAACAAATTGAATATAGCTGGCTGTCAGCATTACATAACAGAATGTTCACGGAGGTATAAACATCCGTGATCACCGCGGGCGCTAACCGCGCAGAAAGTTAAATAGTTTTCATTGTTAAAAAGTTCAACAACCTGTATTTGGGTTAACCGATTAAAATACAACATTTGTATTCCTCAGTGAAAAAGAGAAAGGGGCTGTAACTAGAAAGGAAATTAAAAAGTTAAACCCACGAACTTCAGCATGAAACGTGTTTCTTTTTTTCAATTCGTAATGTTCTTAAACCCGCACATGAAGGCTAAGTTAACATTCGCTTTACGATTTCTAATCGAGTTGCGGCTTACATATTTTCGGTGGAATTAGTATTCATTGCTCGTTCTACGAAAAAGTCGATGCCGTACTGAAACAAATTTAATTGTTAACAGGATTGAGCGTATCATCAAATGTTCTCTCGGTCGAAGTATTTGAAGTTATCACAGTTCATTGTGACTTAATTTTGTTATAGTTGCTTGTCCAAGGCTGTAGATTTGCAAGATTTTTAAGACTTCTTTATCATGACTAGTTTATTTAGGGAAAATATCAAGATTACCGCCAGCCGGAAAATTGTGAAGCAATTTTTTTTTAAAATCAATTCATAAAACAAAGCCAAAATTATACAAGAATGGTTCAAAAATATAAAGAGTACCAAAATAATACGAAGAGTTGTTACAAACGACACAATTATTCAAACCGTATACTTTAAAGTTTTTATCAATAAATATGAATACATCAACTCAAACCTTTGTTCCATTGGATAGGTAGAAATTACAGAACGTCGTCGTCTGCTACAATCCTTTCATACGTCCTTGCAAGTATTTCCTGATTTCGATATGTTCTGCGTTGTGCTCGATGTTTCTCAAAAGGCAAACCGTAAAGGTAATGTTACAAGTAAATGTGCAAGATAAAAAATTGAGAGCTGGCACATTGTTTCTTTCAAGGGGAATAAAAGCAAAATATCATGTCACGAAATCAAAATGTTACAAGGGGGAGAGGGGGAGAGGGGGGAGAAGGGGAGAGGGAGAGAGGGAGAGAGAGAGCGAGGTAGCGAGAGAGAGGGAGAGAGAGGTAGAGGGAGAGGGAGAGAGAGGTAGAGAGAGAGGGAGAGAGAAGGAGATAGGGAGACAGAGAGAATATTTTTGTTGAGTGTATACAGGTTTTTTGTACATAATAAATAATTAAAAAATTATAACTATTATGAATCCTGGAAAGGAACTTCGTTCCATCCGGGTGTCCCTTGTCACCTCTAAAGTTTTTTTACTGGTCATTTAAACTCATGTGTAAATGACTTGGTACAATATTTCTTTGATTCAATTTCCAGAGGTGGAAATATTCTGCGTCAGTTTCGTTGTAAATTTTTGTTTCTTTTTTGCAACGGTATGACCCAAGAAAACAAAGTATTCTAAAATAATAATAACACCGCGTGTGAGCACTATACATCATATCACTTCAAAGTAACGAAGCGTGGGATTCCGGAATATACCTATTAGTCGGGTCATCACGATCTTACATGGTCAGTCATATTTCCAGGTGATTTATGGGAAATACAGTAAGGTCAAGTGACGTATAATAAGGTTGATTTCATTCATTTTCTTGAATATCCGTTTGTAAATATTAATGTTTGATGCTGATATAATATGGTGTTATGAATCTCGATTCTGCCAAATCAAATTTCCGCGATACTTATTTCAAAAAGAGATATTCAGTTCAGCGCCAAATCTGTGGCGGTGGTAGTTACGCTAATTTAATTTCACCACTATAGCCAATAATTTTGCACTCATGATTTAGGGAAACGCTTGTAATGCGGAAATCGTACACGTGTTCAAACAACGATAGTTAGTAAACTCAGTCGGTGTATTTCATTATAATGTCAAACTTTCTAAAGCTTGTTGGACTGCACAAACGAGGGTGTTGTCAGCCGGTGGATATTTCAGTTAGTTATCGGAAGTTAAAGTTTTCACTTTAAGTCTTGTGTAAACTTTTCAAAAAACTGCGCTGCGTTACTCGGAACATTTGAGTACAGAAGTTCTGTTTTGTTTGAAGCGAAATAAGTAAACGGAAATTTATAATAATCTAGTTAACTTATTAACTTTATCTTTTGAATTATCTGGGGCACAAAGAAAGAAATTGAGCCTGTTTAAGCATTAACCAACCTGGTACTTATATAAAAGTCGTCATTGCAATTGATTAGATCTTTAAACAGTCAGCTAATATTACAACTTGATTAATGAAATATATGCTCTAAGTGCACGAATAAAGCTCAATGTACAATGGGAGTGCTAGTGAAGTCTATTCAGACAGCTGAACAATCGATAGCTCTGATGGCATATATTGAAAGGGTAGGCTTGGCACTGCCGCACTAGTGATGCATGTTATTGAACAACCATCTCTAAAGTAATGGCTGGTGCCAAATAAATTGCTTGCGCTATCTACGTTAGGTATATTCTTAGAAGTTCTAACGTAGTGGCAATTTTCTATGCGAAGCGTCACTGACCCGATTTTGATAATAGCCAAATATAACCATTATAATATAGCCATTATATAACTAAAAGCTTCGGTGACTTACATAGTTTTGGTCATAGGAACTTGAGTGTTGTTGATGATATTGTTTCTGAGTGTTTATATCAATTGGAAAAAAAAAAAACTTAATTTGTCTTTTAAACCCATCAGTGAATGCAGGCGAGATGAATGTAATGTGTTTGTGCTAATAATAAGAAATATATTCCGGTTAAAATTATTGTTTCAATTATATTTGGTAGATTGAATAATTTTCGGTATAACAAATATGTTTTGTCTACACGGACATCAAATTTGAATAATACGGTATTAAATAAATCACTTGTGTCTCACGAATATATCACGAATATTCGTTTGTTCTCTTAACCGTAACATCTAGTATGGGTTTTGTTAATTACTGGTACTTCGGGTAACGCGACCTGCCCGGAACATGTCCACAGCGACGAAAAATATTATCACTGAACACAATCACAATTTACAAATAGTACATTTTTAATTTGACATTATATTTAACTCTAGCTTTTGAACTGACTTATTTGGAGGTATAACTTTGACATCATTTAATTATTATTTTCCTTATAAATCAAATACGTTAAATATAACTGTTTTTAAACAACTTCCCTGAACACGTTATGTACAGTACGTAACAGGGCACAGGTTGAAAGGGTTGCTTTTAGCACGCAACGAACTTTCTAACGAAGAGAAAAACTGGACAACCTTAAAAGTGGCATACTGAATCTAATGACGTAGTCATTAGATTCGTAGGCTTATCTTTATTGCTGGTAATCTTTCTCCCATCTCAGGTCATTAGAAGATCGCTGTTCGCAGGATATTATACAATCGCGGTTGCACATTATTTGCCATTTACCTGTACAGTTATAAACGTAACGTTATCGCTGTCTGGTAAACCGTCTGTTAAAAAATCTACACAATTTGGAACAAAATAAGTTTTCTCGAATACACGATGTATGAAAAAAATCCAATCAGATTTCTTTTTGTTTCATCTCATATGAAGGACAAATCTAATTCTTGTTCAACAAGGGGACGTATAAATACTGCGATACTAAAACCCTATCGATTTAGGCTTTTTGTTTTCGCCTCATGAATACTAAATTGAAAATCGTGTTACTATACGATACGACCAGGCTCTTGGTATAGTTGAAATTCACATTAATGTCCTAGCTAACATAATATTAGTTTTCTGTTAAAATCCTAGCGTGAGATACTATATTTTTTTTAACGAAAAATTTACTGTATTTGGATGGCATATTTGGCATTTTAGCAATAAAATATGGTTTGCGGTTACTCGTTTCATTTTAATTAAAGTGAGCTGCACCCTTTGAGTTGTATAGGAAATTGACGAAAATTGCAGCAGTATTTAGTAGCTTCAAATACCATAAACTAAATACTAATTTAGACTATGATTTAACTCAGCAAAAAGTTTTATGGTGACTCTTAAGGGAATAGAACCGTAGCGAATTACCATAATAACTATCTTCCTGAATGAAAGAATCGTTAATTACGATGTAATTTAAGAACGCTGCGGAAAATGCTTGTAATAAACGTGTTACTTTTTAACCGAATTCAAAAAAAGGATTAGGATCTCAATTCGGCTGTATTTTTTAACCGAATTCAAAAAAAGGAGGAGGTTCTCAATTCATCTATCTGTATTTTTTTTGTTTGTTAAAAGTCATGAGGTAAGTCATAACTTTTGACTGGGTGAACCGATTTCGATGTCTCTTTTTTATATGAAAGCTGGTGCTTCCCGTGTGGTTTTATTTTGGTTCAATTCTGACAATGGCATCCATGAGAAAACCATATAAGTCTTAAATTTTCATGAAATATGTGCACGACAAATGGACGAATAACGCGATTAGATTAGGGCGGGGGCCCTACATACCCTAACTAAAAAGTTAAAAATAAAAATGTTTTTCAAAAAAAACTACAACCGCGTTCCTTAAAAACACTACAAAGTGAAAAATAACTTTAATTTCGGAAGTCGCTGGCAAAAAACTTAAATACAGATTTTAAGAGACAGACTTCCGAAATTAAAGTTATTATTCACTTTGTAGTGTTTTTAAGGAACTCGGTTGTAATTTTTATCAAATAAGTTTTTAGAAGCGTTTTCGCTAACGCCTCGAATGAACGACACTAAAAGTTAACAAACAATACGGGGTTGAAATATACCTATTTGAGCAAATAAGCTGTTATGTCAATCTGGCGAAAATAAAACTCCATAGATACATTGATATTTTCAAAATAATATGTTACAAATTCACATAAGAAGTTTCATGAAACAGTTTTTAGATGAAGCAATTTCCAGATGGTATTGCTCCGATTTCCCTAAGGATACACATGGAATATATCAATACAATAAAGGCATTCAAATACATTCGTGTTGCTCCCGCCCTAATATAGTATTTTAAATTGCTATTAAGTGTCAAAAAATGTGCATAACCACATAAAAAATAAATAAACAAAAAACCTAATGGCATTTCAACTTTATTTTAGAGAAAGTGGCCATTATTATGTTTTAAAAACTTTTTAACAAAAAATTAAACCGCCGAAAAAACTGAAAAGCAAAAAATAATAAACCTTAAAATTATGAGTTTTGAGTGATCTTTGTTCATGGATTTTTCAGCGCCGACTCAAAATTTTAAGGTTTTTATTTTACAATTTTTGTGGTTTTAATGTACTAATAATACTTGGCAAGGTATACCCTATCCAATGAAAAAAGAATGATCAAAATCGGACTACTCTGTATAAAGTTATGCGTGGTAATACATTACAATCACTGAGTTAACAATCAATCATCCCCTGTTTTCTGACCCTTAGGGTTTGATTTTGTTTTTCAAATTTATATGGGACCACCCTCGAAGTATATCCTTTCCAATAAAAAAAGAATTATCACAATCGGACTACTATGTAAAAAGTTATGCGTGGTCATACATAAAAAAAAAAAACAAAAAAAAAAATATACGCGTCGAATTGATAACCTCCTCCGTTTTTTTTCGTCGGTTAAAAAGGTTGCATATTAATACAAACTTATTATTGCAGTGAATAGTATGCATATAACATTGGCTGCTTGTTTTTTTTTTTCATTTTTATTTCAAGGTATTATAATTAAATTATTTGTTAGTAGCCATTATTCAGTTGTTTTTTTTTTTTTTAAAGTATCGAACAGAAAAGATGAATTAGTTAATTTATTTATGTAGGTTTAGACAAACAGTCGTTTTTGTATTTTCATTTAATATACTTGACAAATTAAATTTTAGTGACATGTTTATTAATTCTGTTAAAAAAAAAAAAACGATTTTCTAGTTCCTATACTGTTGTATACACGGCTACATATTAAGCTATACATTTCCCGTTTAAGCTGACGGCTCATTATATGGAAATCCCATACAATGTGAGTTCAGTATATACTGGAAATGTATAGCTGGATGCGTACCAGGATTACAAGTTTTGTAACCAACATTATTTGATGTACTTACCTACTTTCAAAGCATATTAAACTAGTATAATTATGACTGTAAACACTTTTATACGTCAATCATATTTAAAAAACTGGATGAGATCGGCTTTTCTTACCTGGCTCCTCTGAGGAAAAAAGCAGAAAAAACTCGGAAGTCACAGTCTATACAAAAATCACGTATTAAATCACAAAACTTTCGAATGCAAGAATTAACTAATAAACATCATTTTCGTCCTTGATGTTTACATATAAATTAGACACACACACATGTGGGGTTCACATTAATATTCTCAGGCTACCTGTCAAGATATATCGCCGGTACGAAAGAACAATCGAGTTTATAATAAGGATAGCATTTTCACATTAAGTACCTCTGATTGTATAGTTTTCTAGAATTCCTGAGAATACGTAAGCTTTAGAAGTAAATGAAAAAGATTTTTGCTAACAGACTACAACCTTAGGTAGAGAAATACTCGTGTCTTAGACAACAATATGCGTAAATATTCTTCAGCTAGCAATCGGATACACGTAAATTTAAATAAACGCTAATGTTTAAAAAAAAATGTTTCAATTCCACATCACCAAAATATCCTACACATAAATCCTCTTACGTTATGTGCGGCCACCGTGAAGTACTTGTTGAAAGCGGCCGCCCTGGTTGGCCCCGGGCCGCAATATACTCGCAGACTGATCCAGGGCTTGGAGCATTCCGCTTCAACTGCATCAAAGTCTGGGTAAAATAAGTTTGTCGTTTCGACCAGACCGTTTCGAGTATAATTGATCAATACTGTTTGTTTCAGTTAAAAAATATTTTGTGAAGACTACGGTTAAGAATACTTCGTCATTATTGTCACCTCTTGTTTTCATACCTATCTTCAAATATCTGGTCGAACTTTACTAAAAACGACTACTTGGAAACATATGTTGGGTCTATATTATGTTTTTTATAATTATTAAACAGAGGGGTAATTGCGGAACTTTTTATCGGTAGGAATTGGTTTAATATTCATAGATAAACAACATTCATTACGTTATTTACGTTGCTGAGCCGACAATTTATTCGAACAAATGACGCAATGGTTTAGAAATAATCTTCAATCCCATTCATATTCTGATAAAAAGTGCGTTTCGCAATTAGGGTGCGGGTTCCCATTTGGGCAAGTATGCCGTCCGACCACACACTTAAAGCTTCATAATTAAAGACAGTGTTTACTCTCACCACACAACTCACTAATTATTGAATGCGCTGAGTGTTCAGCGAATTATAACACATTTACTTACCTCAGCGGATGGTCAGTGTGTTCTTATGTAGCTGTAAACAAGGCTACTTACTTTATGAGGTAGTTTAACGTAAACTGAATTTCCACCAACAAGGTAGTAAATTATAATCGTCATTGTATTTTAGCAAGCGAACTCAATTTGAGCGCCTTCGTAAGTAGAATCTAATGTTATGGCTGTGAAATGAGGAAAAATCATTAGACTAATGAATGAACAAGGGACCTACCATCGTTCTTGATAGCTCGAAAAGCTCCGTGGATGAGGAAAGTTCTGGGTAAAACTTACTTACTAGCTGAATAAATTTATTATGTTAATTCTATCTACTGCTCGGACGCGGATCATGACTGTTGTTTATAATTTAGAACCAACGCAACTCTCAATAACTTCGTCTAATTAAACTGACATTACAGCTGAGTTATTTATGAATGTGTGTACAGGGCTTTACTTTTACGACAAATGAGGTTAAAGCATGGAAATAGTATGTACTTACATCGTGTGAAAAAACTGGCTTGATAGGGCCGTGTTCTGTTTTCAAATGTTCAAATTAGACTTTCATTTATTTGTGGCCACGACACAGCTTCGTTTTGTTAGTAATGGTTAATTTATGAAATGCTATTATTGTATTATTCAGTGGTATTATTTTTAAATGATGTCGGAAATCTATTAAGGAAAAAGCAAAATGCGGAAAATGAACACAGAAGGTCGATCAGGTATCCTTTCATTATTATATAAATTACATCAATGATTACAATTTTTTTTGCCATCGTAATATGTTTGTAAAATGCTTGTAAGCAATGATTATGAATTTACATTGACCATATTATGAGTCTAGTAAAGCAACCGACATAGCCCGAAGAATTGCTAAACTGAAGTGGCAGTGGGCAGGGTACATTGCTCGCAGAACAGATGGCCGATGGGGCTGAAAGGTTCTGGAGTGGCGACCGCATACCGGAAGACGTAGAGTTGGAAGGCCTCCAACAAGGTGGACCGATGACCTTGTGAAAGCCGCAGGAATCCGCTGGATGCGGGAAGCACAAAACCGGTTGAACTAGCGGTGCTTGGGGGAGGCCTATGTCCAGCAATGGACGTCTATCGGCTGAAATGATGATGATGATGATGATATTATAAGTCTGAGCCTTTTTTTTTCTAAAGCAGTAACTGTCTGACTCAACATTAATTAGGCTTCTTATTTTTTGCTTTTCAGTTTTTTCGACGGTTTAATTTTGTACAAAAATGCTTCAGTTTTGGTAACTGTTAACTTTGCAGAGCACAAATTATATTCAGAATTGGTTAAATGAAAACTCACGCCTCCGGTGTTGTACTACCGTTGGTGAAAGTCTGATGCTAAATTGTGCTCTTTGCATTTGAATTTGCAAAATCAAAACGGACACGTGGATAGAAATCGTCGTAGAATGAAACTGTTAAGGTCTAAACGTAGTTTAACCGCAATAGTTGTACAAATCAATAAACAATAGCAAAAGAGCAAAAGGTTGCTCTCTTTAATTTACGGCAGCAAGCACTTGTTGTGACACTGAATGTTCTATGCTTGCTTATGATAAATAATGCTCCTGAATCGTCGTGAATCGTTTAAAATTTTAACGATCGTAGATTCAACTCCACAGCAATTCGAAAAGTGCTGTGGAATTTTCTTTCCCTGTGAACACATAAATATTACTGCGCATTCGATTATAAAACTCATCCACCACAATAAGAGACTTTTATTGCTCTCAAATATACAGCAAATATATCAACACAACGTTTTTGCAATTTAAATGTAAATCTCGCTCGTAGGAGAAATATGATATTTACTGATTGAGAGAAAAAAATATGAATTTTATGCCAAGTGATTGATGCTATTATGTTTCTTATTAACCTTTTGTATGCCGGAACGTAGATCAACGCTCAAAATAAGGTAGTCTTAGTCTACCGCAACGTATATGTACGCGTAATTACGTGACAATGAAACATTAATTTGGTGCGTGTAACCGAGAGTTCAAATCACTTTGAACGCATTTATGATTGAGACTATGACCGAATGAACCTAAAATATTACCCGAAATAATTTTTTATCTGTATATATTTTTGAAATATTAACACGGACTGCCGCGCGCGTACCATTTTCCGCGGCAGACAGCGCATTCGGTGCGCGTTGTCGCCCGGCATACGAGAGGTTAATCGTGTTATGTTAAGAGGTCTCAACACAATAAAATGATTTCTCTTGCAACAATAACAAGTAAAGCTTCCAGTTCGAAAATGAGAGAAAATAAATATTTACTTTGTCTAGAGATTAGCCAGTTCCTATATTATCGTGTTTATGTTCAGAGGCTGACCCTATCTTCTTACCTATATAACTGAAAAGGGCGTGTTTTTGACGTATGTCTCCGTTGTTGTTGAATTGTGAATGAAGCTGTGAAATAAAATAATGAAGCTGACTTCTACCCAAAAATGTATTTGAGTTTCACGTGATCTTTACTTTCATAATGATGAATCAATTAAATAATATACCGAAAATCACACCAATATGTAAATGAATGTGAATTTTATATATGAAAGTTCTCTAGTGTTAACACTGACATACCGTATGTTGTTTCATTTTTATGCGAATGTTACAAATTATCATCATACGGCTCCCCTAATTTGGGGGGGTTTGCCATAATCGCCACCCTTGGCAGGCGGATCGGTGATCGCAGTATGGTGGTAAAATGCATGGAGAACGCTGCTGCCCATTATCTAGTAAGCTCCTTAGTCGCTTCTTACGACACCCATGGGAAGAAATGGGATGGTGCTATTCTTTACATCCGGCACCACACGATACCTTGTTGACTAGGCCTAAGCTCTAAAAATGCTTTGAAGTTTCATTAACATTGACTGATTTGTTAACAAATAACGTACGAATTTAAACATTTAGTGATGTTTACTTTCGAAGACAGCTTACGTTGTTCTAAGAGATAGAAATATATAATATACTTTTGTAGGGTAACTCACGGGAACAAATTATTATTAGACCAATAATTTTAATATATTTTTATGAGGTTTAATATTTTATTTTGTTTCTAGGTCCAAAGATCAGTGCGGTGGTGGAGGTAAACCTGAACAGACTCGAGATATACACCTCTCTGCTGACCGTGTACGGGTTCAACGTGATATATGAGGTGCGAGAAGAAGCACAGTCATCGGGACCCACTTCTTGCAGCGCCACCGAGTGCAGACTGCCAGGGCACTGCTATGATAGGTGGGATTATTAGTGAGTTATATTGGCATAAAATCAACAATTTAATTAAGAAATCATTTGCACCTTATTATCTTATTTCATAAAATTATCATTAAAAAAAGTTTATGTCAGCTCGACATTGGTCAAAAGATATTACTTATCTGTATGACTCTATAATATTTTCCGCATCGCAAGGACACCTGAGTGGACTGCGGATAGAGTACGCTGTGACCGAGGACCTCAAATATGTGTAAGAATGGCGCACGTGCAGGTGAGAGAACTCATGGTAATCTGTTAGCTATCCTTCCGCATACATTTTCTCATAATTTACGTATAAGGGTTCTCGAATTCAGGCAATAATAAGATGTTAACGTAGACGTGGCGATTATTTGATTTTTTTTAATAGCAAAGCAAGAAAATGTGGAGAAATGAGAATATTTTCGTTTGTTTTGTATCACAGTGCTAGTTTTTTCATTTTCCGAGACGGAGACATAATACATTTGTTTGTAAGGGACACGTCGTTTGAAACGTTTTCAGTTTTTGTGTCGTGTATCATTAATTTTGTCTGCTTATGGTAAGGGGAAAAAAGGGGTTACAATAAAAGTACCGCAAATACTAGAGAGTTTTTAAAATGAGTGTTTTTTGAGAGTAGACACTATGTCAGCCATCTACCAAATCCAAGAATCCTTTTATAAATCAACCGTTATATATTAAGTCATATTCTATGTTATCTCGTGAAGCACCCGTAATAGTAATTGAGATTTTCATAGAAGTGGCAGTGTCTAATGACACGGCGCTTGGTAGTCGTGGCATATTGCCCGAAAATATTTTCGAATTCGTAAAATTCTTAACTATATATTTCTTTTTTCTTTCAAAACTGTAGTTAGTGTGTAAAGTCTGAACGAAATTGAGGCTTTTATCTTATGTAGATACGTATAAGTGTGGTGAATAGCTTGCTTGCGCGTGTAATAAAACAGGTACGGAATTTTTTGAGTAATTAAAATTATTGTCTTACTTGGATCAAATAAAAACTAATGATCTACGATTATCTATATTAAATAATGTTTGATGAAAATGGCCGGGAGCTTTTTAACGTTGAAATTGAAAGACGCTTTGTTTCACAATAATGTTATTCTAATGATTTTTATGGTATATTAAATGATAAACACATGTTTTAATATGAAATAATGCAAAGTTTTCCTGGGTCATTGTTTTGGAAGACAGTTGAAATATTATTACCTTAAAGTGTGCAATCTAACCAAGACTACTCTTGCTTAAACGCTTCTTGTACTCGTTTGCAAAGTCAACCTTTGGAATTTGTCCGAAAGATTAACACAGGAGAGAGCTGTTTTGTAAAACAGCTAGTGGTTATGTAACACAGTGGAATCGACAATCCATCTGCGACATATAGATACATTTAATATGTAGTCAGTTAATCAAATAATTAAGCTTTTAGAATTATTGATCACAGCGGATTAAGGAATGACTGGCAACGACCATATGACCGCGTTTTCTCAAGTTTTTATGAAATAATGTCCAATCAGATCTACGAGTTAGTACCTACATTTCTCCAAACATACCCGTTACTGGAAAAAATAAAAAAATGTTTATGGAAATCGCTTTTGTTACGCACAAAAGCGGATTTGCTTTACTAAAGCTCAAAAGAAAATCCGGCTCGAACATACTTATAAAGAGAAAGCAACGTAATACTCTCATTGTTTGTTTCACGTTGTAACGATAAATATTACAGATAAACTTATATTTATTACGTGAACGTTTGGTCCGAAATAAAGTGTTACGGTAAACTTATAATTTTACTTTGGAATTACATTTTATAAATACTTTTATCAATTTTTGCTGGGTAGGAACTTGCCATGAAACATAATATATCAACCAATACACCAAATTCAAAACTATTTCTAATATTTGGAGTCGAATGTTGGAAATAGTTTTGAATCTGGTTTATTGGTCGATAGGTATTGAAATGACAGACTCGAAGGTCTGCATAACTCAAAAATTAAGAATTTTGAGTTAGTTCCCTTTAGATCTAAGGGTGCGATATTATGACTAGTGTGAACAAGATTCCAAGTCAAACTTGTAAAGTTATAAATATGAGCTACCATCAATGTTTATGGCCCAGTGTGAGAAAATATGTAATACATTACGTGAAGCTATTTGTATCAACGAATTATGAGAGTATGTGAGGACGTGATTACTATTCGTGTCACGTCTCTGAGACATGAACCCACTTCTCGGTTAAAATAACAAAACTGATAAATACAAAAAATATATATGTTAATAGAAAGCGTTATACTTTATACAGGAAATTTTCTACCAACGGCGATGTAACAATGATTTTGTATTGAAAATAAATGTACATAAGTAAAGCGCACATCGCTTTATGAGATAGAAATACTATACAATTATTTTAGTTCTTCAGTCTTTGAACAACATGTGATTGATTCACAAGGACACTACAAAACTCAACCGTTTAGATTAATATACTTGGTCATCTTTGTCATCCCCTCTCTCTCATGAGTGTACGTTCAAAATAGATTAGTCATATTGGACGCCAGTTATATAAATTTTAGGTTTGAATCGCGTACCACATTTTTTTTTTCAAGCTTACTAGCGAGACACTGGGTCATTTTCATAGTTACCTAATATTTGATTTAGGTTCAATACCCGTAGGTATTGTGTGTCACACGTTGATATTTTTCAATGCGTTCATGGCTCGATGGCTGCTAGCCTATTTCAGCTGCAGTTTATACAATATGGATTTCTGCTTTGTGTGTGGAGAAGGCTGTGAAAATGAATGAATATTGATTGCATAGAGTTGAGCCGTTAGTAGTTTCGGTGTTGAGCTGATAAATATTAATGAAATATTTTTGGAAGTACATTTAAAGGGTATATCAGGTTAAGTATTGCGCCCCCAGAGCCAAATGTAATGAACATGATATTGTTAAGTACGTTACTCATTTGCATTGCTATTTATGTAGTTTTTGACTGCCTAGCTCTTACTGTCATTGAGTAACCTTGAAAAATGTCCTGATAACAGACAATTTTTTAAACTTTTCGTTCTCTAAAATTAATAGAGCTAGGAATGTGATGACAAATATTACGTATATCGATCTTACTTATTTTGCAAATTTTTTTTTTTTTTTTTAACTGAAATAATATTTTTTTGGCTATTATTAGTAAGTTCTAACAGAGTGACCACTTTCAAAAAAATCTCAGAAATAGCACTTAGTGTGTTGATTTTACTGTTACAAGTTTCATTGAAAACGGATACCTGCAACATATTAAAAAAAAAGTTGCTCAGGTCCCTATTTGTGACACTACTCATACAATTTTTAAATGATATGTTTAATAATAATAATACATAATAAGAAAAAGTTATTCTCTGCCCACTCTGCTAACCCCGTAAGAGTTGGGCGTGCAGTTAAGTACGCAAATCGAATTCAAAGTATGCAGATCCAAGTGTATTTTTACGGTTAACGGTGTTCAAGATGTTTGCCGGGACCTACACAGTGTTACGTAAACGTAAAAAACGTAAATATAGGTACGATTGATTTTTCATTCGATTATAACTGTCTACAAAACATGTGAAATCTGTTTGTTGATTCAAAATAATGAAAAAAAGCGTGTTTTTAGGGTTCCGTTGCCAAATGGCAAAAAACGGAACCCTTATAGATTCGCCATGTCTGTCTGTCTGTCTGTCTGTCCGAGTATGTCGCAGCCACTTTTCTCCGAAACTATAAGAGCTGTGCTATTGAAACTTGCTAAGTAGATGTATTCAGTGAACCGCATTAAGATTTTCATACAAAAATAGAAAAAAAAACAATAATATTTGGGGTTCCCCATACATAGAACTGAAACTCAAAATTTTTTTTTTCATCAAACCCTTACGTGTGGGGTATCTATGGATAGGTCTTCAAAAATGATATTGAGGTTACTAATATCATTTTTTTTTAAAACAATAATATTTGGGGTTCCCCATACATAGAACTGAAACACAAAAAAAAAAAATCATCAAACCCTTACGTGTGGGGTATTTATGGATAGGTCTTCAAAAATGAAATTGAGGTTTCTAATATCATTTTTTTCTAAACTGAATAGTTTGCGCGAGAGACACTTCCAAAGTGGTAAAATGTGTGTCCCCCCCCCCCCGTAACTTCTAAAATAAGGGAATGATAAAACTAAAAAAAATATATGATGTACATTACCATGAAAACTACCAACGAAAATTGGTTTGAACGAGATCTAGTTAGTAGTTTTTTTTTAATACGTCATAAATCGTAAACCACAATTTACCTTTCATTCAGTCAACACAAACATAAAAATAAAAAAAAAAAAACATTTCATTTCATAAACGATGATGACGAATGATGATGATGATGACCTGCAGGTTTGTACGGAACCCTCGGTGCGCGAGTCCGACTCGCACTTGGCCAGTTTTTTAGTTCTTTGTTACCTTTTATTTTTATATAAATTATTTTAATTATTAAGATATATAAAAAAAATATTCTATCTCTCATTTAGTATTTGAAGGGAGTGACTCCAAAAAAGGCTTTTTTTATTCAAATAATGATCGTGCATTGTCTAAAACAAGTACCAGAGTCGGCGAAATCCATTATTAGAAATTAAACAATATGTAAAGTTATTCAGCGGGCCCTGTTACTATTTCTTTGTGATGGAAAAGTTACAACAATTGATACGATTTGTTTAAAAAGTATGTAAATAACATTATTTGTAAAGCCGCATCTATTTAGTGTGTGACTGTATTTACATTTCGCAAACCAAATTTAAGATGAAAATATACTTTAATTATGCAATTCTCAAACAATGTTACAAACTGATAACAATATTACAGTATTATAGCACTTCACAATATTATGAGCAAAGACAAAGAAGGAAAAGCTCAGCTTCACAAATATCGTAAAGGACACTGGAATCTTTATAGTTTTGTTTTACAAGTTAAACGAACTCGGCATACTGAATTCAGAAAGCTTTCTTTGTTGGAAAACATAAAAACTTTTATATTTTCCGTGTTTCTTGTAGTACTTGTTTTTTTTTTTTCTTGAATTTCGCCTGACTCATATTATACCTAATGATTTTTAAAGACTGTAATAAGTTAAAATAAAATATGGGATACATCTACCATTACATATTAAATGTAAACTTCTTAGTATTAAAATTCATTAAGTTGCTCGGAAAATTTGTGTCTTATAATCAATGTTTTGTGTATTTTCAGTTCTTCTACAAGAACTTTTACGGTTAAATTATAGTCTACAAACGTGTTTAATGTTTTTTTGGGGCAAGAATTTATTCATTCCTATTTTTAGTACCGGTCACTTATTTATAACTTAAATATGATGTAGACAATCGTTCTACTGTAAATAAATTTATTTAATATTGCACGTAGCAAGCTAATAAATTAGGTTAAGATGTTGACTCAAAACTTTAGCATTTAATTAAGCCACCTCAGACAGTGGTCTCGAACGTCATAGAGCGAGATCGGTAGAATTGCCAGCTAAAACGGTATATTTGTACCCAAAATCGGTAAAGAGAATTTCCATGTGTACTGTGAAATCGTAGAATATTCGTTATATTTCGGTACTTCAGTAGAACAGAGCCCATATCGGTAGAAATACCGAAAAATCGGTAGGTTCGAGACCACTGACCTCAGAGGAAATGGTTTCCAAAAATCACCTTGACCTCGCTCTTTGTTTATTGAAATACGGTGACAGTAATAAGAAAACCTAAAGTCTCTATGCAAAGTTTTATGCGTCTGAACCAGTTTTCAAAACACTTTTTCCAGTCCACCGCAGACACATCGTTTACAGCCTGCTCGAACGCTGATAGCGCATCTTCCGGCGACGAAAATTGTATCCCTTTGAGCTAATTTTTAATTTTTGGGAATAAAAGAATTCACACGGTGCTAGATCAGGGCTGTAAGGAGGGTGACCCAGAAGTTTGACCGGTGTGCTGTCCAAGAAGTCCCTCGTTTTGAGCGCGGTGTACGTGGGTGCGTTGTCGTGGGGGAGCAGTAGCCGCAGAGCCCTGTGTTTGGTCGCTTGTTGCTTACAACAGAGAAAACTTCTGCCAAACATTTGGTAGTATACCATTCGGCGTTGATGCGTCTTTGGTTCCGTAGAGGGATTGACACCAAGTAGCCAGTCAAATTGAAAAGCTCGCGATCAAAATCTTCCCCCCGCTTCTAGATCGCTTCACTTTGATAGACGTTGATTCGTTTTGAAACACCCAAACCGTCGACTGGGGCTTCGTTTCGGGATCGTATTGATAAATCCCAGGACTCATCACCTGTAATAATGTAGTAAACACGCCGAGACGAGCCTGCTTCAAATTTGTTTATAATATCACGGCACCATTCCACCCGGGCCTGCTTCTGAGCATCGGTGAGGTTGTGCGGCACCCAGCGTGAAACTATCCTCCTCACGCGAAGATGCACGTGTAGAATCTCGTGAAGGTTTCCCGATCCAATCTGCAGTATGTGTATAATCTCTTGATACGTAATTCGCCTATTGTCTTGGATTAAATTTTTCACTACTAGCACGTTTTCCTGCGTAACAGCCGTCAAAGGGCGACCACTTCTTTCTTCATCCCCCAAAGTTAGTCGTTGAATTCGTTATACCAACAATACACAGTTGCCTTGGAAGGGCCTTCATCCATAAATGCAATTTGACGTCTATCGTATGATTCGTCCGGTTCAGGCGACACTTGAAATCGTAAAATATCATAGCGCGAAAATGTTCCCGGCGCAAATCCATTGTCCTGATTTCAATAAGACACGATAATTTAATTAGCTCGCAAACAATGTGGAGGGAAATTTTGAAATTGGAACGTACCTATTTTTACTTTTAAACAATCATTATTTTTATAATAGTTTATAACCGGCCAGTCTCTCAAAAAAATTTCGCAATACTTTCTGAGTGGCCTGGTACAGTCAGCATCAAAAGTTGATGACCACATTTAGATTTTCAAAATTGCTGTACACCGTATTATACCTAAATCGCTCAACGTGACAAGCGCCGGAAATGAAAAAAAAAATGAAATGTTTATTAGGTTAAATATTTGTGTGTATGTTTTTTCGGTAGGTATATGTGTTTGGTATATAAATTAAGTAGACACATGCACATGTAAATCACTACCTTTTTATTTATTATCAACAAAATTAAATGAAATGGCTCGATAAATCAATACAGTTTATAATTATTATTTGGTTTTATTAAAATTCAACAAATTTAATCTTTCATAATCAAATCAATGTTTTATAAACAAAAACAAGGTTTAATTTTTTTTATCAATTACAATTATGATTAGGCTTAAACTACTTAGAATTAAAACCTAGTGTGTCCTCCATTGGCGTCGATGACATTTTGGAGAAGTTCTCGCATTGAGTTTATCATATTTGCACAAGTATCTTTTCCCCTAAAATCTCCCCAGATTTCTATGGCGTGATTTAGTAGATTTTCTCTTGTTCGAGGAGTGCTTTCATCCCAAGCCTGGACCATAAGCCCCCATAAGTTTTCTATGGGGTTAAGGTCCGGACTCTTTGGTGGGAATGGAATTTCGACAATGTGATCAGCGTTATCCCGGAATCAAGCTCTGCACACTCGGGCCATGTGAATTGAACAGTTGTCATGTATAAAATGTAATGGGGCCACATCAGGTAACATTATTTGTGCTGTGGGCAGTAAAACATCTTATTTCTATTAGTTCCCCTGGTCCACTTTTATTCATCCACCCCCAAAGACCCACAGAAATCCTTCCACTGGATCTATTTTCTATTAAGTGCTCCTCTTGATAACGGGAATAATTAATACTCCATAACGTAATTCGACCGTGTTGAGAAGATTTAAAAGTCTTTTCATCAGCAAATATTACATGCGAAAAATCAAAATTTAAATATCGTTCTGCAAACTGAACCTTGCAGCTTATGTCGAGCAGTCAATTTTAACTTACGGGCCGGTTTTCGGCAATGTATGCCAGCTTCGTGGAGATGTCGACGAACGGTGCTTAAAGAAATATTGTTAGCTATAGCTACATTTCTGGTTTGAAGGAACGGAGACTCTCCGAATTGACGAATGATATTTACGTCCTGTGGTCTTGAAGTTCTTCTTGGTCTACCGGTCTTCTTGATTTCATCAACGTTTCCTTCATTATCCCATCGCCTTATCCACAAGTACACGGTGTTACGCTACAAAAATAAAAAATAAACCTGCATTAGAACCTAACACCTTATTGATCGGAAGTGACCCTATGCTACGCGTCCGATTCTGATACTACCCTGTTGGATGCCCACTTAGGACAAACATTCGTATTACGAATACGTGTGTTTGTTATAAGTCTTGGTATTAATCCTTTCTTACTAATATAATAAATATCAAAGTTTATATGTTTGTTATTCATCACGATAAAACTACTGAATACATTTAGATAAAATTTGGAACACAACAATTTGGATGTATGTGATAATCTCATATTATTCATAGTGTATTAAAAACATCTTCTCATTGTTACATCCTATATTATCTCAAAATACATAAAATAAAATAACTCACAGCAACTCCCATTTCTGTAGCTATTTCGGCAACAGAAAGTCCTTCTTCTCGCAATATCACTATTCTGTGACGTTCATGTGCAGTAATGTGAACATTAAATGGCATTATAATGTTTATTTGTCACTACAGCGCATATGATAACTAATACAATATTTATAGATGATAAATAATTGTAACCACCATGGTCTATATCCGATACAAAGTGATTATTAAGTAGTAATATTCTTTTTACTTTCAAGGGTAAACAGTTTTTCAAATACCCACAACGATGTTTTCCAAAAAATTGAATTAAAACGGACCCACTACTAATATTCCTCATTGATACTATGAAAAAAAAAAACAAAATTATTTTGGAAAGTTAAATTCGAAATTTACATTCATTTAATTATTTTTTTTTACATGATTTAGTTTGGATAGGACAAGATTGGATTTATAACTCTGAAGATAGTAACGAGCACTTTTTTAGTTTGCAGTTCAGCTACTTTTGATAGTATAAGTTTACACGCTACGTATCCGAAACAAAGTAAAGTTCAGTAACTTTTGTTATTTATGATGTTATTTTTGGACGTTGCCGTGATTACACTAGATAACCAAAACAAGCATTTTATATTGTTCAGTGACTTTTGTAAAACTGAATGTTATTATGTTTCGGATATTATAATGATCAGCAATTTTTGATAAAATGGTGTTCAGTGACCTTTGACGAGTAGTGTTCAGTTAATTTTGAACTTTAATGCTGTTCATTCAATACTGGTGCCCTATCTTGTTGAGCGGTTCATGGGTGATATATAGTGAACAGTGATTTTGAAAATCTGAATGTGATCATCGACTTTATATTGTATATATATTAATAATTTGTATATTGTTCAGGATCATGTTTGCTCATCCAAATGAAGCGACTTGTAAAGTTTTTTACAGTAATATAAATATTCTAAAATATTCGTTTAACACCAGGTTGCTATGGCAGAGTGGCGGTTCGGAATAGAAGGAATACAGCAAAAAATTGATGGAGGCGCGAGTGAATGGGACCGAATGTGAGTGACCGAATGTAAGCGACCGAAGGAGCGACCGGATTCGAAATCGATGGTGATCTTCTTTCATTAACCGATAGATGGCGAGTGTGCATCGTCCTTTTGTAGGTTGTTGCGTCTGGATGTATAGATGGCGTGGACAAATATAAATATTATCGAAGCATGCGCAACACATTTGTGCTCACGAATAAAATCGCTTTATTAACGCAATGATGAAGCAAGGGGTTATATAGAAACTCTTCAATTAACTTTAATTGAGTTCATAATTACTCATTGCGCGCATAATAAATGTTACTAGTTTGATATACAGATCAGAGCACTTCTTTTTGGAAGCTCATAATTAGTGTCAGAACTTTTGTTTAACTTAATAGGTTTTTTTTTTCGATTGATATAATATACAACTATTGCGGTATCAAATCAGTTGTAATTTGTAAGCCGTAAATATAGTGTTTTGACACATACCTGAAACAAAAACAAAAATACAAACTCTAGTAGTATCTTAATAAGCTAAAGCTCTGTTGTATTTAACAAAAACCAAGAAATCACAATCCTTATTATTTTCTATTTACATGAAAATATGTAATTCAAATATAATTATAATCACCTGCCTAGCCTTTTCTCAACTACGTTGGGGTCAGCTTCCGGTGCAACCGGATGGAGCTGAATACCAGAGGAACAACATGCTTAAAGAGTATTTAACTTTTATTATAAGTACACCTCTAAAAACTAAGCGTGATAACATTTTGATTGAATAACGAGTATACCTATTCTAATTGCTTTCCTATTTTTCTTATTAATATTGATCTAATAATTCTATGGCAACTTCCATCGATACATATTAAACAGTACTTCGTGTTTGATACCCTTAGAACTCATGAAAACGATAACGTGAAAGGAATACGAAAAATGATATAAAATATACACGAGTAACACTCACATATAGCCCATTATAGGAACAAATAAATCAGTTCTGGGATATTTTTTCACCAAAAAAACCTTTCCTGCTTAGATTCAGAAATCAGTTTATATGCCTGTAGACTGCGAACTATCATTGATTAAATATTTTGCTACTTTCAAAATAAACATTTACAGCTTGAACAGAATAGAGGACGTAGTTAGCGTCAGCTACATCGTAGCAACCGTGTATCCCTTTATACTTCACAGTGCATTGTAATGTCAACTATTTATTCAATCTTATACAGGGACCTTAATTTATCGTCTAAGTATCAATTTATTCAGACACAATGAGAATCTTCTCAAGATGCAGAAGCCAGAGGTTAAGCTGTCATAGTTTGCAACTTTGTAAAGTTTCAAGACTGGTTCGAATAGATTCTTTTTACTCAACTGTATCACAAATTCTACGATAAATGTTTTGGGAGGAAAAGCAAATCATTTGTAACCCATTGGTTTTACTGTTTCCCGTCTGTTTATCGATGGTGTTCGATTGTTTGATTGTTTTACTAGTCATTACTAGTAATGACTAGTAAACTGTTTTAATGTTTCCCGTCTTTACCGTCTGTTTATCGATGGTGTTCGATTGTTTGATCTTATTCTGAAAGAAACTTCTTCCAATGTCCTTTCTTTTTAAAGTTCCTGCATTGGTCGTAATATAAAGCAGACAAATAGTTTACGCTTTCACAGGTCATAATAGTTTCAACTGTTTTTACACGCTTTATATTAGCTTCACTTTTATGTTTGTATATTTGTATGTTTGTATGTTTGTTTGTAACCGACTCCTTATAGTGCGATTTTGACCCACTTTAAACGACCAGATTTCATTCAAACTTTGCACACCTGTCAAGGACTGATGACAATGCAATAATTTCATAAATTTGTGCCATTATCCTTGCCAGGGTTACCAGGACAGCAAAAAAACTAAAAAAACACGCTTCCATGGAAAACCAAACTAAAAAGTACAAAATAATGGAAAAAAGCGTGGGGTGCCTGATATCAATAAAAAAATACCTTAAAAGCACCCCACGCTTTTTTCCATTATTTTGTACTTTTTAGTTTGGTTTTCCATGGAAGCGTGTTTTTTAGTTTTTTTAAACTATTATTTATTTATTGTAAAAAATATACAGGTCACATACGTCTGAACCCAATGTAACAAATTACCACTAACCTGATGTAATAAATTACGTTTCTGAGGTTCATGAGGTAATTTGCCATTTTCTCTCAACCGCTTTGATAAATGATGTGATATGAAATTCTCCGTAAATATCTCCGGAATTTTGATATATTCTTTTTAAAAACTAAGAGAGCTTGTGAATCCTCCTTTTTAACCGACGAAAAAAACGGAGGAGGTAATCAATTCGACGCGTATTTTTTTATTTTTTATTTTTTATGTATGACCGCGCATTACTTTTTACATAGTAGTCCGATTGTGATAATTCTTTTTTTATTGGAAAGGGTATACTCCGAGGGTGGCCCCATATAAATTTGAAAACAAAATCAAACCCTAAGGGTCAGAAAACAGGGGATGATTGATTGTTCACTCACTGATTGTTATGTTTAACCACGCATAACTTTATACAGAGTAGTCCGATTTTGATAATTCTTTATTCATTGTATAGGGTATATCTTGCGAAGCATTATAAGTATATTAAAGCCACAAAAAATTATAAAATAAAAACTTTTTACCAAAAAATTTAACCGCCGAAAAAACTGAAAAGCAAAAAATAATAAACCTTAAAATTATGAGTCGGTGCTGGAAAATCAATGAACAAAGATCACTCAAAGCGCCGACTCATAATTTTAAGGTTTATTATTTTTTGCTTTTCAGTTTTTTCGGCGGTTAAATTTTTTTTAGTCAAGAGATTAGAAATCAAACGTAGAACAAACTATACCAAGTTAATTAAATTAGGCTTTTGTTCGTCGATGGACTAATTTACCTAAACCATCGATGTTGCACCGTCCCACACTTATGTCAAGTTCAGAGAGGTTGGGTAAATATTATGTCAGAAATTATTATCAGATTATGTTTTTTTTAAACTTGGGCTTTTTTACCAGACTTAAACAATGTATTTTTTGTCAACGGAACTTTTTAAATATTTTACAAATAACGTCTCGCATTTGTCATGGAACCCTTGTTATATTATGGTTTTAGGTTGATAATTCCGTCGGATTTAATTTGTTTCTTGTTTGTCTAGACACAACTCAGAGTTAGGTATATATTTATCTAGTATATTTTCTTTTGCAAATGAAGCTGTTTGGATAAAATAAATTATTATCCTTGCTTTTTGCGAAACATTTTAACGTAGCTAGTGTCTAAAATAAGGGGGCGTCACTATTCATATTAGTGACGAGATTGTCTGTCATCTATTTTTGAAGTTTTCTTTAATTGCCGTCGGTTGAAAATGTAACACAGTTTAACCATTTGCATTTTAAACATGCGGCTGTGCACCGCCAGCGCCGTGCCATGCTCGTCGTATAACCGCACTACCGGACGTCAACATTAAATGAGGAATTTTATGGTAAATTTAGTGATTCTGGGATTTTATGAAAGTTTAATTAAGTGACTTCTTTATTCCAGTATATAGCTGACGCTTCGACCAGAAAAAACAAAACGACACTAAACAAAATTGATACCTGGACATAATTCGTTTATGGCCATCATGCCCACACACTGCTTACCTAGCACTCAGTGTCCAGCGTAATGATCGCAGGAACGAGCTACAATTTGCATATCGTTACGAAAACAACACATTTATATTTTAATGATACCTACTGTGTGTCATCTGTCACCACAAATAGCTATTGTTGTGTAGACACGTACGTGACGGAGAAATACAGACATTATTTAAAACTGAGTTGACCTAAAATATAATGAACACCAGCCGACCTATTCTGTTAAAATCTCACCTTGACATCTTAGGTGAAGTTATTTAAAAGTGAGCTGTCAGTTCATCTGATGCGCACTTCACCCAAGTTATCACGGTGAGATTTTTACAGAATAGCACTACAGCTTCCAAATTTAAGTTTATTAGTTTAAACTGGTAAACAAGGTAGATACGCGCATTTCTAATAACGTAAATTCACTATAAGCAACCGTTTAGCAATAGCAATAATTTTAATTACAGTCAAATCGTATACCTAGTAGTGTAGCCTAAGGTCTGACTTGGCTAGTTTTCATATACGAATTATATTATAGCCTTCGCAAGTTCTAAACCTGTTACTTGTCGGTTCTTATTTTACGTGGGACACTCAGAATGTTTTGCGAAAATAAAAAGAAGTGTTCTATAGTTCTATTTTCAGTTCTTCTACAAGAACTTTTACGGTTAGATTATAGTCTACAAACGTGTTTAATGTTTTTTCGGGGCCAGAATTTATTCAGTCCTATTTTTTGTACCGCTCACTTATTTATAACTTAAATATGATATAGAGAATCGTTCTACTGTAAATAAATTTATTTAATATTGCACGTAGCAAGTTAATAAATTAGGTTAAGATGTTGAGTCAAAACTTTAGCTTTTAATTAAGCCACCTCAGAGGACATTGTTTCCAAAAATCACCTTGACCTCGCTCTTTGTTTATTGAAATACGGTGACTGTAATAAGAAAACCTATGATTTTAAAGGCGGTTAAGATTTTTGGCCTGAATTTTATATAAAAGTATATCTTTCATCGCTAGTTTGTTTGATTTTATTTCAAGGAGCATTAAAATAACATCTACGTGGGGAACACTCAGAAAGTTTTGCGAAAATAAAAAGAAGTGTTCTCTAAGTAAATATTTTTTATTTAATCTTTTCAAAATACTCTCCACTAGCTTATATGCAAAGTTTCATGCGTCTTAACCAGTTTTCGAAACACTTTTTCCAGTCCGCAGGCAGACACATCGTTTACAGCCTGCTCGAACGCTGACAGCGCATCTTCCGGCGACGAAAATTGTATCCCTTTGAGCTGATTTTTAATTTTTGGGAACAAAAAGAAGTCACTTGGTGCTAGATCAGGGCTGTAAGGAGGGTGACCCAGAAGTTTGACCGGTGTGCTGTCCAAGAAGTCCCTCGTTTTGAGCGCGGTGTGCGTGGGCGCGTTGTAGCCCGCGGAGCCCTGTGTTTGGTTGCTTGTTGCTCACAACAGAGAAAATTTCTGCCAAACATTTGGTAGTATACCATTCGGCGTTGATGCTTCTTGGGTTGCGTAAAGGGATTGACACCAACTAGCCAGTCAAATTGAAAATGCTCGCGATCAAAATCTTCCCCCCGCTTCTAGATCGCTTCACTTTGGTAGGCGTTGATTCGTTTTGAAACACCCAAACCGTCGACTGGCGCTTCGTTTCGGGATCGTATTGATAAATCCAGGACTCATCACCTGTAATAATGTTGTAAACACGGTGATACAAGCCTGCTTCAAATTTGTTTATCATAACACGGCATCATTCCACCCGGGCCTGCTTCTGAGCATCGGTGAGGTTGTGCGGCACCCAGCGTGAAACTATCCTCCTCACGCGAAGATGCACGTGTAGAATCTCGTGAAGGCTTCCCGAACCAATCTGCAGTATGTGTTGAATCTCCTGATACGTAATTCTCCTTTTGTCTTGGATTAAATTATTCACTGCTAGCACGTTTTCCTCCGTAACAGCTATCAAAGAGCGATCACTTATTTCTTCATCCCACAAAGTTAGTCGACCACGTATGAATTCGTTATACCAACAATACACAGTTGCCTTGGAAAGGCCTTCATCCATGAATGCAATTTGAAGTCTATCGTATGATTCGTCCTGTTTCAGGCGACACTTGAAATCGTAAAAAATCATAGCGCGAAAATGTTCCCGGCGCAAATCAATTTTCCAATGATTATGAGACACGATAATTTAATTAGCTCGCAAAAATATGTAGAGGGAAATTTTAAATTTGGAACGTACCTTTTTTACTTATAAATAATCATTATTTTTATAATAGTTTATAACTGGCCAGTCTCTCATACAAAAAAAACTATTTTTCGCAAACCTTTCTGAGTGGCCTGGTATTATTCCAAAAATTTAGCTTGCTGGTAGAAACCATCCAAGTCAGACCTTAGGCTACAATATATTATCCTAAGTTATAACAACAAATGATATTTTATGTAGTTATAAATAAATTTCAGGACTGACCATTGAACTTGGCACCCATTTAGATCTCACTTCTTTTGTCGTTTAATTCAACAACCAAGGAACATATAAATATTGAACTTGGCTATCATTACACATTTATGTTTTTGGTGGGTTTAAACTGTTTAAAGCTACAGGGTCAGCGACGCGGACTGGCTCGTGCAAGAGTCGGGGGCGACTGTTAGCTAGTCGGGAGTGTCGCGACGACGGACCTCGGCGGCAAGGTCGGTATGACGGTCGTTTCGGTTTAAGTAAAGTGCTGGTGGCTCTATTGCTCTCCTGGAGGAGGGTAATGGGGTTATAAGGATCAGTTAGTACATGCCGTGGACGGCGAGTTTTGCTAATGTGGGATGGGATATAGTTGGCTGCCGCGACAACCAAGGGTTGCGGTGGGTTGCAGCTCTATCGAAGAAACGCTTCGAGTTGCGTTTCATGACCCGGTGGATAGTGGGGATTTTTAGATCTAAATGGAGGTTAGCATTCTGAAAGTACCAAGGCGAGCCTGTGATATTACGGAGAAAACGGTTCTGGAGAGTCTGCATCCTATGGAAGTGTTTGGGTTTCGCGTGTGCAAAGACTGCACATGCATAGGTCATAATTGGCTTAATGCACGCGGTATAAAATGAGCTTCTTGCACAATTTACTTTTTGCATTTAGAACGGGGTGGAGCCTACCGAGAGCAAAAGCGGCCCGCGAACGGACCTTCTTTGTGCTCAGAGAAGGAGAGTTGCTGATCAAGGATCACGCCTAGATATTTGGCTCGCTTCTCCCAAGGGATCAGCTTGCCGAACATAGAGAGGAGACGCAGGGGAGTGGGTTTGAGTCACAGTTTCGTGAAGAGGACCGCCTGTCTTTTAACGGGGTTGACTTCGATTTGCCACTTCTTAAACCATTCAGCGAGCTGGTCGACTGCGGCCTGGAGGTAGCGAATCAAAGCGTCTTGACTACGCCCCGTGAAGTAAATGGCTGTGTCGTTTGCGTACAGTGCCACCTGTGCCTTTTTACTCCTGGGGAAATCGCTAGTGAATAGCGTAAAAATGAGGGGGGACAGTACAGAGCCCTGAGGGACTCCTGCGTGGATAAGATGAGTGGAGGACAGTGCCCCTTCGATGCGGTAGCGAAAGGTGCGGTTCAATAGAAAGTCTCACATTCCGAGTTGGTACAGCTTGTATAATAAGCCATTGTGCCGGACTTTATCGAACGCTTTTGCTATGAAAACTGCACCCGTGAACATGCCACGTTGGAAACCAACGCTTATGTGCTCGATGATACGGTGCACATGATGGACACACGAGTGTTGGGTTCGAAAACCAAACTGCTCGTTCGGAATGAGTCCCTTTGTCTCGGCGTAGTCTCTGAGTTGCTTATAAATAAGTCTCTCGTAGATTTTGCCGAGAACATTGAGCAAACTAATGGGGCGGTAGTTTGTAGGCCCCGCTTTGAGCTTGCCGGGCTATGGGATGCCAATGACTGTGGCTTCCTTCCACGGTTGCGGGAAAACGTTGTTGCTCAGGGCACCATTGAAGATGGTGGTCATGAGCATGATCTGGAATACCCTGTTGGTGATTCCATCTCAATCGGGGGCCTTGCGGGGTTTGAGACCTTTGATGAGCTCGTGCACCTCGTCAGGGGTGACGGGGGGCAGGGGGTCATCGAGGTCTTCGACGGGTGGGAGTGAGGCTCTGCGTTCAACCTCAGCGTCAATCTCAGTGAGGTGAGCTAGGTCTACTGGTAGTGAGCTGGGTGAGCATTAGGCCTCGAGACTATCGGCTAGGCACTCGGCCTTGTCGGAACCCTCAAATACAATTGTCGCGTCGGGATGGATCAGGGGAGCATTGAGGTAACTTCTTTGGATTTGAGTTTCCTCTGAAGTTCCCAGAAGGCTCGGTGCGTCGGCTCTAGGTTGCTCAGCAACTTTTCCCAGCCGGCGGAGCGCAGCTCTGCCACGCGTGTCCTTACAGAACGCTGTAAGTGACATGTGAGCTTTGTTCGCGTCGCAGGGAAAGTTGCTGTAGGCACGAACAGCCGCATTCTTCTCATTCAACAGTGCACGCACATTGTCCGGTAATTTCCAGCGATGGTCATATATGGAACTTCCCTTGAACAGTCGTTCAGGATTGATTGTACGGCTGGCATCACGAAACATACTTTATAGACCTATATAAGTAAAAACTTAAATGTGACAGTAACACTCAGGTGTAAATATCAACTGAAATCTGTTGGTGTAATATCTAGTGCTATTAGGTGAAATGTCAAAGACGTTACCACCCAGTTAATCATAAAATAATAACGAATCAAGTGAGAACATTTAGAAATTAATAATAATTTTGAAATATTATTGTCTTTGCGAGCTATCTCAGAGCATATTTTGTGTTCAAAGTTTTATTATTAATTAACATGAAACTTATAAACAGCTTAAAAAAAAACAAGCTTGCTGTTGCAAATTAATATAAAATAATAATAAATCCTCCTAAGTACCTATCCTCCAGAATAAAAAGTATTTTGTTTCTGCTTCTACTTAGATTTCAAATAACTTGTTTATTTCAACTTGAAAGATGAAAGAAAAGAAAACATTACTTTTAAAAAATTATTCATGTTTTTTCTACAGAATCTATGTTGAGTTCAGCTACTGAATGGTTGTACTAACAGCGTTGCAGAAAAGCTAAATGTATAAAAAGAAAAATATTGTACGTATTGAAACATTACGATGGAACGCAAAGTAATCCAAGTGATTATTTATTTCATCCCAGCCCACTGTCACTTTTGCTTATTTACTTGCTCTCAGTACACGATAATAAGCACTTACGAGTATCTTTTTACGATTTAAACGATGGTGACCTAAGTAAAGTTTACAAGATTCTGTCGAGGAAGAGCACTTAACAATCAAAATACATAATTTATTCCGTTGCTTGGGTGCTTGGGTTGGTCCGTGCTTGGGTTCGAGCTCCTCTGCACCAATTTTATGTTGCACTCTATATTTACTTTATGTAACTCCTTGTAGCCAAGAAGATGTATCACTACTTTACAGTTGCGAAATCGTATGCCAAGCACAAGCAAGAATCTACAGTGTAATTGTAAAGAAATCATTCATTTTCTTTTGGAATTAGTAATAAAATAATCTTTGATTTTGGGAAATCTCAGATTTGGTTTTTGTCCTAGTTCTAGCTGATAATTCTGTTTGAAATAATTTGTTACGTTGTGGTTGAACGAAGTCATTGTCAATACCTGTTCTAGTTTTGCTTAGGTATGCTTGGCTGTGCACCTACCAATTTTAGAATATTATTTCTAGCAGATTACCAGATCATCTTGCGTTTGTTACAATTTGATTGTCTCGTTGGAACAATGAACAAAAGGATGATCATTTCGATTACGGTTTGTTTCTGTCACTGGAATTTGATGTCGAGTATCAACAATGTTGTTTACTTTTAACGCCTATGAAGATTTTTTTTTGGTTCCTTCATCCATGTGCAACTTTTTAAACAAAATCAATTGCTTTAAAAATTATTTTACCAGAGGAATCAATTTTTTGGAAAAAAAGGGCTTACAACGAGCTGTGTTGCAAGCTCCTTGTTGCTGGTCTGGTAGTGACTTATGACATTATAATAATGTCACGTTGAATAAAGCAATAGGAACATTTTTCCATCACTCCGTTCTAATAAACACATTACAATTGTGAACGACATATTTGCCTATAGTTATTAAACAATAGCTGCGTCCGCGTGGCTGTCAGAAACTATCCCCTGGGAACGTGCTATCAGGAATAAATGCATATTACTCCTATTACTTATAACATTATCTGTTTGCAAGTGAAAGCCTTGTCAATAGCAGTCCAGCCATTTCGGTGATTAGCCGGAACCAACAGGCAAATAGACAACATTTTTGTAAACTTTTTTATTGTTACAGTTACCATTTATACCTAATATGTATTTAGTAAAAAGCTATTATTTTGAAATAGACCCTTCTATTTTATTTTATTGTAGGTATAAATGTTTAGATTATCCCACGGAAACGTGATACCGGAACTCGTTTTATTCCAGAGCAAATATTCAAGCAGTTTCCTTTAACACTGTAACGTAAACGGCTTACGCTATTATTACAGTACTACTATAATTATACTTTATTTTATTACTGCACAACAAGAAGATCAGAATTGACTTTACGAAACTAAAAGCCATTTTAGTGCTATAAAATTAAAGATAACAGCGAATATACCCTTTATTTTAAATGAGATTATGTTGTTAATAGTTAAGTTCACCGAAATGAAACTGTTTTGGTATTAGTTCATTCATATTTATTTTCGGGTTATCCTAGTCAGCGTCCGTTGGAAAGTTTAAATTAATTAGACAACGCTAGATCAGGACAAATATGTTTCAGCTAGGCTAGATATGTTTCAATAATTAATTTATCTAAGAAAGTTTCAGATAGGATCAGTCATCACGTCTCTAGGAGCTGGGGTCAAGTTGTCCTGCCACGTAAGTCTGTCTAGATCATAAGTCACCTTCATGTTGTCCCGAGAAAATGTCCAAATGAAATTAGTACACAGTTACTCGAGAAAATTAAGATGTATTAACGTCTTATATGTATGTCGGGTCAAATGGAGCCTGGTATTTATTCATAAGTCTATTTTTAAACACGAGAAGAGAAAATGTCTTCCTCTTCAAAATGGAACAGGCTCTATCAACCCAGTTTTTTAACATGTCATTTAGCCTCGTTTTTCGTTCGAGTAAAGTCATTGCCACACATTTGACTATAACTGACTAGGTTGTCGTTTTAGGATATATTGGTGAGTTATTCGTTTTACGTTTCACACAACAGTCACGATCCGCCTCCGAGCAGCAGGTAGAATTAGGATAATTCATATTTTCAGCTACTAAGTTTTGCACAATACTTTACTCGTCCTCTGAGTTCATCAAGATAATCATATTAATGTTATGCAGCTTCATTCATTAGTCTAAGTAATCTTTTTATTTTTCATACCTATCCATACATTAAGTTTGAATTCTCATTTTGGATTTCTTAAGCTCATCAACTTGAGGTTCACGTGTTAATATTTAATCCTGACTAACCTTGTTGGTAGAAATTCAGTGAGCGTGAAACTACCTTTCCGTAAAGTAGCCTTCTTAACAGGCCCATAGGAACACATTCCCTTTCTCTGAAGTAAGTAAATGAAGAATAATTCGCTGACTTCTCAGCGCATACAAAATTAAATAGAGTTGTGTGGTGTAAACACGGTCTTTAATTATGAGTCTCTAAATGTGCGGATGGATTAATTTTATATTGAAACACACAATATTGTCCTATTACTACAGGCCCGGTCAAACTCAAAACGATAAAGTTACATATAAAATGAAACTAGTTGTTACAGCACCAGTATCTCCTTTATTCCGTACATGTATTTTTACAAGAGAACCTTGCGGTTACGCAGTCGCTGAAGAAGTGTGTCGTCTGCCATCGCAAAATGGCCAGACATCACCTCCATTGCGACTCATGGAGGGGATGTCTCCTAACATCACATAAATCAATACAACAACGAACTAAACATGACTTTTTTATATAACTACCCGACAATTCCAATATTTACTAATCACTTATATACGTACAATGCATAGTATGAATTAGGCACCATTTTTATGAGGAATTAACAATTTGTAAATCGTTTCACACTCCCGTTGAAATTTTAAACTGAAACCAGCTACTGAACTAGGATAATATTCATAATATTGCAAGAATTTACAGTGAATCACGACATTCGGCCATCCGACTGCGTGCAAAACTCCGATGCACGCAAAATCACGACATTCGAATGAATCCTGTTAATCACAGTGCATAGGACATGGAGTATTGGTTAACTATTATAATAAACAGAAGTCTAATCAAATATTATCGAAGTCAATTAAACCACTCTTAAGTTTACAATGACTATATCATAGTGTGCCTAAATGAGACATAATTTAGCACTCAAATACAATAGTAATTTATTCGTGTTTCATAATGTGTGCACAGTAAAATCAATCTTTATCATAATTACACAATAATACATATATTTTTTTTTTAATTATAAGTAACAAATGACTCAAATGTGTTAGTAACAATATTTCTTATCAGCTATGTTAGTAAACTTATCCTACACTTAACTTACACTGCCTTGTAGTTAAAAACGAATCCCTGCTACAAGCTTAACACTCAAGTGGACAGCCTGCAGCAGCGATTCGCATAGACGCAGTCCAGTCTAATAATAAGTATAATATGTATAATGGTTTAAGCACGAAAACTTAAAGCTGCACAATTTTACAATGTAATTTATAGTAATTATACTAACAATACTCTTTATCTGAACCGTTGTCGGAATCTGACGTAAGGGAGGAAGAGCTAGAGGATCTATTAATCTCCAGTGCTTGGATACTTATCCAAGGACGCATCCTATCAGAGGCTATAACAGACTCGTACTTTCTTGCGTTAAAACCGGGGACATTCGCAATTTTATAACGGTCATTTCCTAAGCACTGTGTAACCCTATAAGGACCTACGAATTTTGGTAAAAGCTTTTTGCTTTTGCCATCATTCTTAAAACTAATCTTAGTGATCTTTACTAGGTCTCCTATAGAATAAGAAGGTGCTGGAGACCTTTTGTAATCATAGGCTTTCTTTTGACGGAGTTGACTGTCTGTTATGTTAATTGATGCTTCCTTTCTGATTTTATCTATCTGTTTTCTGCCTACTGAAACATCAGAAAATGGATTAAGGAACTCGTCTTTCGAGATATTGGGAGTAGAAGAACTTAAAAGGGTCGTCGAGGATTGATTGGCATTATAGTTCTCATTTAAAACAACAGCTGTATTAGGATTATTGGTGAAGACGGATGATTTGCTAGAAGCTGGTTCACCACTGGATTCGATATTGTCGATCGTTAACATATTATCAATAGGACCATTCAGTTTTACCCCGAATAACAGTTCTGACGCACTTTTTTTTGTAGTAGCATTAATCGTATTATTTATACCCCATTGGACTTTACCCAGCTGCTCGTCCCAAATACGTTCATCTTTGCCATAGTTTTGTGTGGACAAAGCTGCAAGTATAGTTTGGTTGAATCTCTCCGCTTGGCCATTTGCCCTGGGACAAGCAACTGCGTTTAGTATATGTTTGATACCTTTACCTACGCAAAAGTTATTAAATTGAGTTGAAGTAAAAGCCGTCCCACGATCCGATATAATTCTATGCGGTACACTGAAATCGTTAAATAAATTGTCCAGAACTTTAATAACGTTTTTTGTTTTTGTATCTTTAACTGGTTTGGCAAAAAGGTATTTCGTGAAGCCATCCACTATCGTCAAAATGTAGCTATTACGAGATTTACTCCGTACAAATGGCCCCAAGTGATCCAAGTGTAGCGTGTGAAAGGGTTCTTCCACTTTATGAATGGGATGCAAAAGGCCAGTCCGCATCCGGGCCGCGTTGTCTTTATTATATGCACAGTCTATACACGCTGCGACGTATTTCTTGACAAAATGCCTCAATTTCGGGAACCAGTATCGGCCCCGAATTCGCTCTAGTGTCTTAGCAAACCCGAAATGACCTACATCATCATGATTTGCCTTGCACACTTGCCACCTAGCGTCCTTGGGGATGACTAAACGAAATTCGTCCCCAATCTTCCTATGCAATGAATGATTCTTTATAGCGAAGTTCTTTTTTATTTCTACAACTTCTTCAGTGATACTGGGCTTCAGAATTTTAAAAATGTGCTCGAGTTTTGGATCTGCCATCTGCAGAGTGAGTATCCAGTTGTCTGTGCTAATGTTAAAGGCATTGAGGATCTGACTGGGATTATCTCCACATGGAGGATTCCGACTCAGGGCATCAACACACACAGGCACAGGACAGGACAGGCTTGTTGGTCTAGTGGTTAGTGACCCTGACTGCTATGCCGGAGGTCGTGGGTTCGATTCCCACCCAGGACAAATGTTTGTGTGATGAGCACGATCATTTGTTCTGTGTCTGGGTGTAATTTTATCTATAATATGTATGTATTTAGAAATATATAAGTACGTTTATCAGTTGTCTAGTACCCATAACACAAGCTCTGCTTAGCTTGGGTCTAGATGGCGTTGTGTGATAGTTGTGGAATATTATTATTATTATTATTATTATTATCAACATGGCTCATTCGACTACCTGGCCGATACTCAATTGTGAAGCTATACTCGCTAATTTGCAACCACCAACGTGCGATACGAGGGATTAGATCTCGTTTAGTCAGAGTGGTTCGTAATGCATTACAATCTGTATACACAGAGAAGTTGAGCCCTAAAAGGTAAGAACGAAATTTCTTTAACGTGCAAATCACAGCTAACGTCTCCAACTCGTAAGAATGAAAGTGACGCTCTTCGGGTGTGGTCTGCCTACTAAAATAAGCAATGGGTTTTAACACCCTAGGACAAGTCTGCCACTGCATTAAAATACCCCCCAATCCGAGAGCACTAGCATCTGTATGTACCTCAGTGTCTAACTCTGGATTGTATAAGGCCAACAGCGGACGTTCAATTAAACGGTCTTTTAGAGTTGCGAATTATTTTAACTCTTCGCAACTCCATCGCCATTGTACATCCTTTTTGAGAAGTCTTGTCAAGGGTCTAGCAATTTCCCCAAATCCTTTAACAAATCTGCGGAAATAACTCGCCAGACCGAGGAACTGCCTAACTTCGTGTACATTTCGCGGTGCTGGGAATTCTCGGACAGCCAAAATTTTACGTTCACTAGGCTTTATACCTTCCGCAGAGATTTCATACCCCAAATATTGAATTTTGGTATCGAAAAAGCTGCATTTTGAAAGATTTAATGTGAGACCAGCCTCCTGAATCACGTTAAGTACGTCCTCGAGCCTATTAAAACCTTCACTTATGGAAGTAGACGGAATTAGGAGATCATCCATATAGGCTAGTGCAGACGTAAATCTTCGTGAGCCTAGCAGACGATTCATCATTTTTTGGAACACTGAAGGTGCATTGGCCAACCCGAACGGCATACGTTTAAATTCATAATGTCCGTCCGGGGTAACGAATGCAGTCAGATGACGGCTCTGTTTATCCATCGGTATCTGATAATAGCCTGAAGCTAAATCGAGACTGATAAAGAACTTATTGCCACTTAAATTTGAAAGTTGGTCGTCAATAATCGGCAATGGGTACTTGTCTTTTAAAGTTTTATTATTTAACGCCCTATAATCAACACAGAGCCGAGTTTCCCCGTTTCTTTTACTAACTAACAGTATGGGACTAGCATAGTTTGAATCAGACTCTTGAACGATATCATTCTGAACTAACTCATCGATTATCTCCCTAACCTTTTGGCGTTCATGGTGTGAGAGACGATAGGGTCTATAAACAACTGGGGTTTTATCCTGCAAGTTTATGTTCATTACAGTGCCTTTTGCACAACCTAGTTCACTAAGATTAGCAGCGAAGCAGTGTCTAAACTTTTGCAAGAGCTCATATAATTTTTCACGAGTATTTTGATCCAAGTCATGTCCTACTTTAATATCAGATTTATTTAAGGGCAATAACTCACTTTGAGTTTTACCCGACCGCACGACCAACGTTTTAGTCTCTGTAATGGGTTTAACCCTAGCTATTAGATTATTTGCTTTGAAGTTTACAGGAGTATTCGTCAAGGCAGTAATAAATATGATTCCTTTGCTGTCCTCTATCCTATAACATCCTTGATGTAGATAGTACTCTTGGTTTGGGCACATTCTAGTGCCTCCATGGGAGTATACGTCACCCGTATATGATTCGCGTGTGTAAACTTCAACTAGCCCTCCTTTTGATATGACTACTTCGTTAGTAACGTAAAGATCCAGAACCATATCCCCTCTGCTAGACACACCACAAGGGGTATGGTAAAAATTAAGGCTCTTATTATCTTTCATCACCATTACAGATGGCTGTTCAGTGAAATTCTGCCCTATTAGCATTGGGGTATCTAATAATTCATCGTCAACAACCAAAATTCTCAGCTCACTTTCTACTTCATCTATTCTAATTCGAACGGTGGATTGAAACTTAGGTTTTACTATGGAATTACCGAAACCCTTTATTGTTGGCAGTGACTCATGTTGTTCAGAGAGACCAAGAATTTTAGCTTCTGAATTCCTAATCATGCTGCATTCACTCCCAAAATCGATGTAGGCATTTAGCTTAGTACCATTAACGTAAGCAATTTTATTAAATTTGTTGTTATTGCTTATCGGGTTATTCCTAACAATGGTATCCGACGTCTCCGGATTTCTCTTATTTAGAAGATCTTCAGAGGTTAGTTTTAATACTTTTTTTTCAGCATTCTGAGTAGACTGGCCCGTGACTTCTTGTAAGGGTTTCCTATCACACCTATTTGAATTATGGCCCACTCTGTTACATTTGCCACATTTTATCAATGGCTTGTTGCAAGTATGGTAAGTATGCCCATGCCGACCACAATTAAAACAATTACTTTCGGTTCGCTTATTATCTGTCGAAGCCCTAATCTGATCGCTATTGTTTGCACGAAGGTCCCGTTTCCTAGAAGGTCGTTCGAAAAAACCTCGCTTAGGGTCCTTCGTTGCTGTAGTTTGCTGTTGCGATGCTAGGTAGTTTAGTAGATCCTCAGGCTCATTACACCTAAGAGCTTGAGCCCCGTTTCTAACAGAGTTGTCATTGATTCCATGTATAATACAGTCGACAGCCTTACGACCGAAAATCTCGCACCTACTTAGTAACGATAATTTATCATAGAAGTAATCTTTAAAAGTTTCGTCAGTGCTAGATTTTCGGCGTAACATTTCTTCTAGAAGTTTACCAAAATTTACATCGTTTGGAAACGCTTTCCTAAATTTATACTGCCATTCCTCCCATGAGAAATCGAGCGATGGAAGAGACTCGTACCACTGTTTAGCCAGCCCACATAATTTTTGAAGTGCGTAATGTATGGTTTGTGTTTCATCCCAGCCATAAATTACGGCACACTGATTAACTTTCGTTAACCACCGCTCGACATCCTGAGACTTACTGTTTGGGTCAAACTCGGGAAGCACATTTGTTGTAGGAGTACTCTTACTTGATTTCTTTTGTAGAGCAGTTAATATATTCAGCAGGTCCTCGGCTGTTATTCCTCCTCTGGACCTTGTCTTCCTTCTAGGCATGATAGACTCATCGGATTCAACGGGAGAAGACCGTCGTCTTCGTCGGCTTTGTGATTGAAGTCGCTCTGGAGTGTATCTCTCGTTTTCTACACAAACAATCACAGATAGTCAGTATATGTATAATATACATTTCTATAAGCACTAGCTCACCTAAATGGCTGCAAGAAATCACATAAACGTCTAGGTTAATCTCTGCGTTCAGCTACCTATAAGGCTGCATAGGATTCTAAACTATACTCGTACATCTCTAATCAGCTCGACTACATGGCTGAACCAGAGTGCCCGCCGCATAGGGGTCTCACACTATACACGTACATCTCTGAGCAGCTCAATTACATGGCTGAACCAGAATGCACGCCGCATAAGTGTCTTACACTATACTCGTACATTTCTGAGCAGCTCACTTGCGAGGCTAAACCAGAGTGCACGCCGCATAGGTGTCTTCCACTATACTCGTACATCAGTGTACAGCTCACCTACGTGGCTGAACCAGCGTGCACGCCACATAGGGTCTCAACTATGCTCGAACATCAGAGTGCACGCCGCATAGGGTCTTCCACTATACTCGTACATCACTGTACAGCTCACCTACGTGGCTGAACCAGCGTGCACGCCGCATAGGGTCTCAACTATACTCGTACATCAGAGTGCACGCCGTATAGGGTCTTCCACTATACTCGTACATAACTGTACAGCTCACCTACGTGGCTGAACCAGCGTGCACGCCGCATAGGGTCTCAACTATACTCGTACATCAGAGTGCACGCCGTATAGGATCTTCCACTATACTCGTACATCACTGTACAGCTCACCTACGTGGCTGAACCAGCGTGCACGCCGCATAGGGTCTCAACTATACTCGTACATCAGAGTGCACGCCGTATAGGATCTTCCACTATACTCGTACATCAGAGTGCACGCCGTATAGGATCTTCTACTATACTCGTACATCACTGTACAGCTCACCTACGTGGCTGAACCAGCGTGCACGCCGCATAGGGTCTCAACTATACTCGTACATCAGAGTGCACGCCGTATAGGATCTTCCACTATACTCGTACATCACTGTACAGCTCACCTACGTGGCTGAACCAGCGTGCACGCCGCATAGGGTCTCAACTATACTCGTACATCAGAGTGCACGCCGTATAGGATCTTCCACTATACTCGTACATCACTGTACAGCTCACCTACGTGGCTGAACCAGCGTGCACGCCGCATAGGGTCTTCCACTATACTCGTACATCACTGTACAGCTCACCTACGTGGCTGAACCAGCGTGCACGCCGCATAGGGTCTTCCACTATACTCGTACATCACTGTACAGCTCACCTACGTGGCTGAACCAGCGTGCACGCCGCATAGGGTCTCTATACTCGTACATCAGAGTGCACGCCGTATAGGGTCTCAACTATACTCGTACATCATCAGTGCACGCCGCATAGGAGACTAATATATTTACATATAATTTACATATAATATACATATAACAGTACATATAATCATTAGGCATTGCCGCAATCAACAATGTTAAGCTTCTGCTTAACTATAAGACAATATAGCTACTCAATAAGAATCCAGTGAACGGAACGGATCGTTTAAATATTGTTCAAATTGTTGTAAGTGAAATCTTGTAGCGAAATTCCCAACATTTACTAATACGATTTCTGTATTTTGGAAGTTGTCCAATACAGTGATTACTCTATCAAGGAGTGGCCTTGACCAAGAGTACCACGTGCACTGGTCCAACTATTTTCATATAATTGTATGTAATTAGTCCAACGCAATGATAACCTTATCGAGGAGTGGCCTCGACCAAAGGTACCACGTGCGTCGGCTTAACCATTCATCTACTAAATAATTAGTCCATCGCAATGATAACCTTATCGAGGAGTAGCCTCGACCAAAGGTACCATGTGCGTCGGCCCGATTTATAATTACTATAATAAACATTAACCATCTGGGAAAATACGCTGCAATGATTGCTACTGAATTATAAGACTACATAATAGCCGCAGTCAACTCACTGAATTCTCGGAAAATAACAATTAAATAATGTGAAGAATTCATAAGACTACTTACGGTTACTGTCCGACATGGCTCGCAGGTCTTGCGCACTTCTGACTTAAAATGAAACTAGTTGTTACAGCACCAGTATCTCCTTTATTCCGTACATGTATTTTTACAAGAGAACCTTGCGGTTACGCAGTCGCTGAAGAAGTGTGTCGTCTGCCATCGCAAAATGGCCAGACATCACCTCCATTGCGACTCATGGAGGGGATGTCTCCTAACATCACATAAATCAATACAACAACGAACTAAACATGACTTTTTTATATAACTACCCGACAATTCCAATATTTACTAATCACTTATATACGTACAATGCATAGTATGAATTAGGCACCATTTTTATGAGGAATTAACAATTTGTAAATCGTTTCACACTCCCGTTGAAATTTTAAACTGAAACCAGCTACTGAACTAGGATAATATTCATAATATTGCAAGAATTTACAGTGAATCACGACACATATTTACCCAGACTTTCATGTAGTTGAACCGGGAACCCTCAGGTCCTGGCATACTTCTGCGGGCATATTGTGGCCGGGGGTACATCGGCGGCTCGCAACAAGTATGTAACGGTGACCACACATGGCGGCAAAGGATTTATGGCGGTACTTGACTTTTTAAAATTACATTTTTCCTGCTCTTTTTCAAGCAAGCATTTTGCTATAGGTATGTAAAAAAAATCTAGTTATTTTAAAAGATTTGTGTTTTACTACCTACTATATACTAAGTAGTAATTTTCAGCCGTGTTACACAATAATCCAGACAAAAGATCGGAGTACATCAGAAAAGAAAGATCCGAGCTATATATTTGTTTGTAAATACTAAGTGGAAAAATCTAGAAAATTTCGTTTGTACTAAATAGGTACCTGGCTGGGATTATGTAGTTACGCAGTCTTATTTATTTGTAGAATAAGTTATAACTTTAATACAAAATATTGAGCAGCTTAGCAGGTGGCGTTCCGTAGTTTCTGCCTGAAACTAATGGGAAAAGGGCATGAATTTATATATGTTTGTTTGTAGGTGGCGATTCACATTTTTAGGGTTCCGTTGCCAAATGGTAAAAAACGGAACCCTTATAGATTCGTCATGTCTTTCTGTCTGTCCGAGTATGTCACAGCCACTTTTTTCCGAAACTATAAGAATAGCACTTATAGTTTCGGAAAAAAGTGGCTGTGACATACTCGCTGTTGAAACTTGGTAAGTAGATGTATTCTGTGAACCGCATTAAGATTTTCACACAAAAATAGAAAAAAAACAATAATATTTGGGGTTCCCCATACATAGAACTGACACTCAAAAATTTTTTTTTTCATCAAACCCATACGTCTGGGGTATCTATGGATAGGTCTTCAAAAATGATATTGAGGTTTCTAATATCATTTTTTTCTAAACTGAACAGTTTGCGCGAGAGACACTTCCAAAGTGGTAAAATGTGTGTCCCCCCCCCCCCGTAACTTCTAAAATAAGGGAATGATAAAACTAAAAAAAATATATGATGTACATTACCATGTAAACTTCCACCGAAAATTGGTTTGAACGAGATCTAGTAAGTAGTTTTTTTTAATACGTCATAAATCGTAAATCACAATTTACCTTCCATTCAGTCAACTCAAATATAAAAATTAAAAAAAAGCATTTAATTTCATAAACATAAACCTTATGCATAAACCGTGAATACCTGCAGGTTTGTACGGAACCCTCGGTGCGCGAGTCCGACTCGCACTTGGCCAGTTTTTTTCATAAAATTGGCCAGGATGTCATTCATATGTTTGACTGTACCTAACCTTCTTAAGATTATATTTCTTTTGTGGCTTCATGACACTCCCTAGCCCTACGTAAAAGTATAAGGTAAAACTTTTTCCGAGGCAGCTCTGAATGTTTGGTCGTCATTAGTACTCCTCAAATTCGGTAAGTTGTTTTTTTGCCTCCTGGACATAGACCTCCCCCAATTTAGGGGCCTTTGCCATAATTTCTTCGCTTTGCAGGCAGGTTGGCGATATCAGTATAGTAGTACAATGCATAGAGAACGCTACTACCTTAGAGTTTGTCCTATTTTAAGATTGTTGGTGGTGGCCATATCTATATGTTAATTTAAAATCTCGTATATTAGATAATATTAGGTTTCACGAGTAAATTTTGGATCAACTAGTATAGGTTGGTAGATCTTTGAATTTTATAAAAAAAGGAGAAAATTTTCTGGGCTTTAATCAAGCCCGGAAAATAAACGAAGAGTTGTAAAATCTTACGTTTTCTGGAATTTCTTAGGACTTACCTAAGTGCGGGCTTTTATAGTAACTTATACATTGAATAAAAAAAACAAAAGTTAGTTTTGTAAATCATAGAGATTGCGCGTGATTCCGGCCATATCTTTAAACAAACCAATTTTGTTTGCAATTATAAATACGATGGGGCTTAGAAAAGGTAGACATTTGCGTCTAAGAATTACTAAAGTAATATAACCTAACTAGAGAATTAAATGGACCACTTTAATTGCCGAGACGGGAGTAGTAGGTATTCAGTGTTGAATCTCAGATCTGGTTTCTGTTATATTACTTCATCAAGTAACAAAATCTAATAAGGGTCCAGGGAGAGGCCTTTTTGTTAATTAACTTTTCTAATAGCAGGGCAGAAATGAATAAGTTGAATAAGAATAGAAAAGAGAACCTTTAACTAACTGAGGAAACTCAATTAGATATGCTATTTATCACCCGTTTTAGACATTTAAAGAATACGAAGGTATTACGCACAATAACAGCAGCACTACTCTTATTTCTTTGCAATTCTATTCCGAAATCTAATCACATTCATCACGCGAGGGAAACCTCGTTTATTTCGACTATTCAATCTGTTAAACACATAACGGCGACCTGTCTGATCAATTACACCATAAATATAGCGCGGTTGTGGCTTCCAAGACGAGGGTGTATGTTATGTCACGCCGTTGGCCCAAGCACTACATACTTGGATTTTACAGGGACAATCGGTAAACGGGTTAAGAATAGTAATGGAAATTAGGAGAATCTATTCCTTCCATTCTATTCCATCAAATAGTGCTTTTATGTCTAAAATGTATTACCGGATGTTATTGATTGATTGTTTAGTATTGTGTAATAAATTTAAATAATTAGAATTAATTTTATATTATGTAATCTAATAATTTAATTTAATTCAATAATGTAATCATTTAATTTAATTTAATTCAATAATGTTATCATTTAATTTAATTCAATAATGTAATTATTTAATTTAATTCAATAATTTACACTTTGATAAGTAAGTGAAATTTGCAATGCCCTTACAGGGTGCATGTCTTAATACTGTCATGAAATACTAATGCATGCCTACTAATGAGTGTTTAACATGTTAGCAAATAAATAAATAAATAATATTAAATAAGTGCTGTGTTTTTGAGTGTTTCTAATTTTGGATAGGTAGAATAAAAATTGTTTTTATAATGCACAGGTTGAAATAATCCAAAAACAACAGCTCCTGATAAAAGTTCCTGAAACTGTTCCAAAGTTCCAGTTCCCATCTAGAAAGAATATAATATACCTTCAAGTATTCACTTCTTATATTTTTATTATGTTAATTCAATCACGAAACCGTGAGTCTGAATTTTAAACCGTATTTAACTGTGGAAGTGTTTTAATAAATAAAGAGTATATTATGCCTGAGTTGCGTTGAAAGAATTCTCCTACGGACAGCACATTACAGGATATTTTTATACCTAGTCAAAATCAAAAGTGGTCAGGGAGCAAGTACATTTGGTTTGTGGTTTGGACTGTGTGTTGGTAGCTCAGTCAGTCAGTAACGGTTGCCTTTTATACATACAGAAGAAGAAGATGAAGGAGCCTAAAGCACGTGTTAACTTATTTATGAACAGAAATAATTCTGTAAAGTTTGTAATACTTAATTCTATCTAATCTTGTTTCTCCATACAAATTTTAAAACCCACGTTTCAAACACTTAGAGGAAGAATTTTGGAAAATCTTCTCTTAACGGATGCCTACGTCATACTATCTGCGTGCCTGTCAGCGTAATGCGTTCAGCGATTTGAGCTGCGTATTGATAGATCAGTCAGTAACGGTTGCCTTTTATATATACAGATAATTCAAGTGTTCCACTGACCGACATGCGACAGTAGGTACAGCTAAAATACCCATGAAAAAGGCTTTATTTTTACCACAAAATAATTGAATATTCATGTCATGCTATGTTGATCGGGTGATTACGTGTCAGATAGACGTCTTGTTGAGGCCAAAAGGATTGGCAGGGCAACTGACTCTGTTAATTTAATATTGAACTGTTTTAATGGATAAAATATCCCACTATTAGATTTTTTTTCTTTAGGTACCTTACGCAAATACATTTTTTTACCTGTTTCAATACAGCTAAGCTTAAATTTTACAATTTAAGCTCAGATTTTTTTTTAATTCTATGAGTAGGTAATCCATTATCTTTTTTCGGCTTCACACGCACAAAGAGGATTTTTGTCAAAATTAATGCTAAATTTACGTTTTAAATTGAAATAAAAATACTGAAACCATTTGGTCCACATTAAATATTCAATTCAAATTGTCAACGAGTGTGGATGCAAAATGTTATGTGAGCACAAATTGACCGTCTCGTCTTATAACATTTGACACAGCTAAATGGAACGATAAAATAAACGATGATTTATAGGTACTGCTGACTTCACAATGCATGGATTTTTAATCTGGAAAATTACTTCATTTTTTTATTTAATTTGTTGGTTTGTTTTCATACGTAGGCAAATGGAAAAATACTAAAATAGACAAACGTCTTCAATATCAGAAAAAACACAAGGTAAAGAACCATTTTAATTTCAGGTTACATCATACACAAGGACATATAAAGGGACATGACTCGTGTAAAACCCATATAGAGAAAATTTCTGCCTAACACACATGCCTCTCTATATAACAGTTATGACATGTATGTTTTATTTCGGCGAACTTTGTACTTAAATAAAAGCGCTAGGGAGTAAAAGGTCGCTCCCAGATCTACCGGACAATCCTTTTTCCATAAACTTTAAGTGAATACAGCTGATTTAACGTTGTTTTTATAGACGTACCTCTGTAGCAAATAGAAGCGTTGTTTCTAGCAAGGAGGCCCGCATGGGGACTGCTGCCCTTGCGAAAGTTTATGACTTTTGTCCTCTTGAGTGCACAATATTCAATTAAATGCAACGTCACATAAGTTATAACCGGAGGACAATCAAAATGCTTGCAGCGAAACCTCATTTGCCAAATTTTAGTTAGTAGTTTAAAAGTTGTGTGGGAACAGATGAACATACATACCGGTCAAAATCATAACCCTTCTTTTTGCATCGATGTAGTTGGGTAAAAACAAATGATTATATTATACACTTTATATTGTATTTTTCTGGATTAGAGATAGAATTTGCCACGAAACATGTTCTAATGTTGGAGTGTCAACAAGAACTACCAGCATACTTGAGGATTCCAAGTCAAACAAAAACACACACAAGACACACAAGATACAGATTTATTTGAGAACATGTGTGAGCAAATAAGCACAATACATTACACAAAACTGTTCGTATCAATGAATTATGAGAGGTGAATACTATTCGCGTCACGTTCAGAAACACGAAGCCCGATCTAGGTAAAAATAACAAAACTGAATATGCTACTGGAAATTTATACTTTCAAGAGAAAATTTTCTACCATCTACCTACGGTGCAACCATGATTTTATTGTGAACGTTCTTGTGGCTCATATGTTTCGGGAAAATGGCAAAACTAAGATTAACTTTTTATTCGATTGTCTGTGACCAATGGCAAGCAATCCATCAATAAAAATGCCGACCGGTCTTTGAAACCTATGACACATGTGACACTATCAATTTGTTGAGATTGCTTTTTAAGGGTACTGCAAAATTCAACCGATCCAATCAGTATATTTTTTTATGCAGTGAATGTTTATTCAAAATGGATTCGTTAAATTCATGTTTTATTGAACGCCAGTAAAATAAAAAGGTTAGGGTTATACTTATATGACCCACCCACGTTTGTCGTCCTGCATGCATGCGATGCACTGGGACATTGCTACAGTCAATATTCAATTTAGCTTAATTTGAGCGTGTCATGCCGATCGTCGTCAAAGTTTTTTAATGTCGCTACGTATGCCTCGATGAGCTTCCAGCCTTTTGTCAGCTGCTGTTCATACGGTGTGGATATCTGTTTCATGTGTGAAATTGTCAATAGGTTGTGGAAATTAATTAATCCTGCTTGTATACATTAAAGCTGTTAGTGCAAAATGTTGGTGATGAGTTGGTTATTAATTTGAAAGTTTTGCAGGTTCATTAAAATATAAGCGCAATATGAATTTAAATTACCACGGTACGCTATTTATATTGAACTACTTTATAGTTGACATTCTATTGCATTATTCATTCGATTTGTTTCTAAAGTGCAATAAAAATTCAAATTAGTAACAACATTTTTAATTACAGTTATTTAAATAGATATGTAAACTAAAGGAAAACTGTAGAGTTTTGATTTGAGATTCAGTTTTCATTTAAATTTGTGACCAAGATTATGTTTGAACTATGAGAGTGTGACTATTGAGTTTAGTCAGAGAGTAAATTTCAATACCTTTTAGCTTATCCTGCTTAGCCTGTTAGTCTAGTGGTTAGTGACCCTGACTGCTAAGATTGAGGTCGTGGGAAAAATTAGAAATATTTAGGTACATATATCAGTTGTCTGGTTACCATAGTACAGGCTCTGCCTAGTTTGGGATCAGATAATGGTGTGTTAGTTGTCCTAAGATATTTATATTTTTTATTTATTTATTTTTAATAATATGATATATCAAAGTAATTCCTATATCCTATTTACAAAATGAACTATTTTTTTTCATTGCATTTAATTTATTATTAGTTGTGACTGTTATCACACTTAAAAGTCCTTCTTGCAAAAGCACAACCAATACCAAGCAATAAGTACCTAACCGACATACCTTACTTAACGTACTTGCGCGCTACATTCACAATTCCTAACTCCACCGCCATCAGCTATTCCTCCCACTAATAATATAAAGAAGTTACATAATTATGCAAACCTGCTACTTACACACGGTGGCCCCAGTGGAAGAGAAAGTTCATAAACTTTATTCTACGTTCTTCAGAAATCTTTTAATTAAATGTAATGTCGGCGTAAAGTATTCGCACGGCCCCTGTTTCTATCGTAAGCTCTTGTCGTCGATGTGTTTGCTATAACTCTATAATACCTGGTTGCTTTCATTTTTGGAATTCATATAAGAACATAGTTATACCTCTTTGTTCAGAAAATATTTGTAGAAAAAGTATCAAAATTTCGAATCCTTTTTGTAGTAAGTAGGCCAACATTCATAAATTCGATGTTTGAAAGGATACGCAAATTTCTGTCATTATGTTTAACCTGTTACCTTAGGAAAAGCAGTTTAGGTACAGTTTGTATTGAGTCAACTAAAGAATGAAGAATGTAGCGGCATCTACGCGGCCACATGCGAACTACGCATAGCACTGACATCACGCAAAATCCTATATCGCGCAAGCAGAGTTTACCGCGCAACTAGCATATATACAACATCCCGACATCAATCGTCGAGCAGTAGTCCACTAGACATGATATCGTCTGGTCAGACGATCCTCCCTTTTTTACGGAGGTTAAGTGAACTTTACACCCTGTTCCTCATACCTCCTAAAAGAATATTGGAACAAAAAACGCCTACGCTTACGGATACCTACTTCAAACACAGTGAAAGGTATAAAAATAGCTCAACATTCAAATCAATGTTTACCTTGGAAGTATTAGTAAAAGCAGTTACAGGCACTCAACACAGTGTGCAACGTACATTCATGTTATTATTCACATAAATAGTGAAAAATGCAATAACAGACTGGTCCCGAGACTAACGACTATCACTAGATTTGTCAGCTCATCGAGAGACGCAAATGACAAGGGAACTGCGATATAAACATATTTCTCATTGTTTGACAGTAACATAAATATATTTTTGAATTAAACACGTATCTTTATAGAGATTATCTGGAACATAACACTATACACATGGCCAACATACACCACAAGAGTGAAAATAATATAGGTAGAAACGCGGTGAACAAGATCACATTCTATTTAAGAAAGCTTGAAATGATGTTTGACTTAAGAGGTTAAATAAGTTGCACAAGATTTAATATTATACCTGTTTGCTATAGCACATCGGTATGTGGATCTAGGCACGAGCTATCTTCCAGGTGGTGAAAGATACCAACGCAGCAAGTAAATTTTGTGTCGACAACGGAAAACAAACAAAGTTTTATTTTGTTAATGGTTTCGTCAATTTTCCGTTTCAGGACTTTTAAAATAGAAAGTTACAAAAGTGATGTACGTGCCTTCTTTCTCAATTAAGTTTGACGGAACCAGATGAATATATTCAAAACACATTTCATCTGTTACCATTATGGAAGAAATTAAATCATTTCTTGACAAACATTCGTTCTTTTAAGTTTTATTTTGTGCGTCCGCAAAATCAATTTTGCCATGTTGATATAAAGACATTTGCATACTTGTTTGTGCTGTTCTTGATTTTGCACGAGGCTAATTATGTAAACATCTCCAGTACGTAGTACGCCGCCTGCTTCTTTTTATAACTCGATACATTTTATCAAAGCTAAAGTTAATATTCTGATTACATGCTTCCAATCGTGACCTTCTATGAATATTAGATGCTGTAAAAGTAGTCTGCAAAATTCGACCTTCGACGGTACTCTGAGAACTCGTAAAGCTTTTGTAGTACCTAATTTTCTACTTAAGAATTTCGGAGTCAAAGGTATGTAGGGCTTCGGTTTTTTGTTGTTATTTGCTGAGGTCAAAGTTCTATTATATACTGAGCACAATTTCAATATCAATTTAATTTATTCATGAACAATTATCATTGCATTTGAAATTACATAATAAAATAAAATAACATAACAATATTAAACAAAACATCAGAAGTCATTATAAACATTAAAATAAAATAAAATAAAATCTTACTTCTCATACAGTAATATTATTAAATGTTAACTCATTAAAATAGGAACAGAAAAGAAAATTATAAAGTAAATAATGTACAAATAAAATAAAATGTTAACTGAAATAAATAAGAGGATTGATAATACCTATATTTGATATTTAAAATAATGTCTATGACATTGACTTTACAATAATTTCAGTTGACTTTAAATACATAAAAATGTTAAGTTGACAGGAGAAAAACAGATGGTTAAATTACAAGTCACATGTCGTCAACAGAGTAGAGACATTTATCTAATAGGAATGCTGGAACTTTTGCCTTAAATGCAGATGTATAAATAAAGCTTTTTTAAGGGTTGTGTTAACTTCTTAAATATATATTTTTAATATACTGCTTGATATTGTGAACTATGCTTCACCATATTTAAGTGAGGACTTATCTTACTTCTGAGATCCTTCCTACGTGTACTCTTCCTAACCAGTTTCTCTTCATCCGTCTCATATTCATGAATATACTTATTAAGATTTGACAGAAGTACTAGAACGTAGAGACTGGGTACTGTAAGAATATTTAAATCTACAAAATGTGGGTGGCAGCTCTCTCTTTGTGAAATACGGACAATAGTACGTATAGCTCTTTTCTGAAGTACAAAAGCTCTATATAAAATGCGCAATATTATTCTAAGGTCTTTCAAATCAAAATTAGCTTTGCATAGTAAAGGAATAAGTGGGCTAGGAGTTTTACAAAAAGCCTCATTTTTTCAGTCTAGGTTAATAAGGACACTAAGGTCACGTACATACACGTAAATTCATGAAATACGTTATGAACTCGAAAAGATGAAGACATTATTTGTGAAGATATTAACACTTTTCTCACTATACGTATAAACCGGTCTTGACCATTTCAGGCACATGTGACAGATCTTTAGATTCATGAGTATTTCATCCGCACAAGGGGAATAAATATGAAAATACCGTGAGATTCCTGACGCGGGGTAACGGAAAGTGATCCGTTCAGCATGTGACGTGAAACAGCGGTATTTATTCTTACTAACGCGACACATGTCACTTATTTATGTTTATATAAGATTAACGGAGGTTAAATTGAACACAAAACAAATATAATGTCACGTAGGATAATAAAGGCATCACGAGTGTAATGAATTTGTGCCAAAATTATCACATTTTCATTTCTATATTCGTTTATAATTTCTAAATAAGTATTTACGACTGCCGAGTTCACAATGTAAGCAGGAAAGTTGGAAATAAAATCTTCCGCAAATGGTGGGTACCATTTGCGTAAGATTATATTTCCAACTTTGACACAGTAAAGAAAAACCAACAACCAAATTTATCTTCCCTGGACATTGTACACAATAACAATAAAACAAGTAAATCAACACTAGATATATATATTATTTCGCACGGGATGATTGTTCAGGTTGAGCTACGTTTGTTGCGGTTGGTCCGTGGATGGTTGACCATCTTTACATACCAAGACCCTTCCGTGTTTTAGAAAGCACGTTAAGCCGCTGGTCCCGGCTGTCTTTCGTAGTTCTTAGACAGTAGTTAGGTACGGGTCGTCAGAAGCCTGAAAGTCTGACAACCAGTCTTACCAAGGGGTATCGTATTACCCAGTGACTGGGTTGTGGAGGTCAGATAGCAATCGCTCCATGTAAAATACTGGTACACAGTTGCATCCGGTTAGACTGGAAGCTGACCCCAACATAGTTGGGAAAAGGCTAGGCAGATGGATTGTTATAATAAAGAAAAGAAGATATTTGGATATACTCGGATACCGAAGTTAAAGAAACTTTGCTCAGATACCAAGAAAAACGCAGTGATCGAACTAACTAAACTAAGTAGGTATTTTTGAATAAAAGGAAAGGTCAATTTAGTACCAGATAGAAATTTAGATGTCGTTTTTGGCAGAGTCCATCATAATACAGGGTGGCAGGATTCAGCATATAAATTCTAGACCTCCAACCTGGAGGATTTTTTTTTTTGTGGGGGTGGGAAATCATCAAATGACGCCTCCCGCTCTGGGCGTGTCAGACTTTTACTGACTAAAACCCACCCGTGTTCCTTCAGTTACACGGGCCACGGTATCTCTTTCTAACAAATCTCGCGTCGCTGGCATGCATCGGCCCAAGCAAACCCCTTCAGTACTGCTGACATCTATTTGAGGCACGCGTGGAACACAACGCGCCGTCGACCCGAGCCGGATCCTTACGGGGTGGCGAGCTACCCATTGCTCGCCGCCCGCAAGCCCGCGCCTACGGTGGTCTGGGCTGGGGCTGGCTGGTGGCTGGAGGGGTTATATAGTGGGCATTAACAATAATACAAACAGTTCATTAAGTTAGCTACTTCATTAATTACAAGCTGATTATAGCCATAAGTTCATTAAATAAACGTGTACTAAGACTTTTTAAAGATATTCTTCCCCATTTATTTTATGTGCAAGATATTTAAAAAAAAATTGCTACATCGAACAACAATATATTTTTCTAATTATTATGTAATATATATATATATCATACATCTATACAAATATATAAAATTGGAGTGTCTGTTTTTAATATTAAGATAACCACTTTTTACTAAGTGTATATGGATGTATACACGGTACATATACCAAAACAACATTTTTTACAATTTTTGTCTGTCTGTCTGTTTGTTCTGGCTAATCTCTGAAATGGCTGGGCTGATTTTGACAGGACTTTCACTGGCAGATAGCTGATGTAACAAGGAGTAACTTAGGCTACGTTTATTTTAGAAAGATTCTTTTATTTTAGAAAAAAATAGCTGTCTTCGAAAACTACGGTGACATACGTCATAAACTACGCTGAAATACGTCTCAAAATTCGAAAAACCCTGGCTGAATCCTACGAAATAGTTCAAAATAATATACTACAGTATTGTACACCTTAAAAAGGCCTACAAAAATGTCGCAATGGTATATGTCTATCTCTTGGGGATACCCCACAATAACCATTTTATATCTTTTACTTTTTACGAGAAATTAGGGCTTATTTACGAAGCGATTTTAAGCAATACAGCATTAATTCTTATCCAATTAAGTACCTTAAATACATTGTGCATTTAATATAGATCAATATGGCCCTTTACAGCATGTAATTTATAATGAATATCTTAGAAGATATTAGAGATTTAAAAAGCGGGCGTAGAGCAGCTGGCGGGTCGTGCGTCCGTCCCGTCCATCCGTTGGCAGCGGCCGGGTAGTACAGGATAAGTAGGATAGGGAAGATGCAAATATAATATTTATGAAAATTTTATGATTTAAATGTTAAAAAAGTATAAAAGAAGGGCCACTGCAATGTTTTTATTTTACATAATGTTGATTTTTAACAATAATTACGTATTAAAATTACTTGAAACGAAACGTATTTCAAAACACCAATCAGCGTTTAGTGACGTCACTCCCGTTACGACGACTTGTTGAGGTTATGGTTGTAAAAGTGAATATTATTTTATGGGAATATTAATTGCGATTTTTAAATAAAAATGATAGTTGGGATTATCAAAGCAGACTCCAGGAATTCATTACCAAGAGTTAGTGTTGTCATGAGATCTTTTTTCAGAAAAAGGTTTCCTCCAGACATTTTAAACTTTTACAAATTATCGACGTCGAACTCAAACTGTAAAATTAAAAATCTACTATAGACAAGTTTTGTAAGTATTAGGTAGGTAACTAATGTGTTTTTACGTACAAGCAGATTAACTAAGCATACTCGTATAACAAGTATCTATATTCGCCTTATGACGTATAACACACACGACATACAAGTATGTTCGCCTTATGACTTACGTCAAAGTGTTCTTCACAGCATCGAATAGTGGTCTTTGGAGAATAATTGTCATTTCTTTTTGCAGCTTAATATCACTTTTTTCTCAATTTTGGGTCAGAACGTCTAGTCAAAAACAATTTATTTCGAAACTTTGTTGAAGTAGACAGGGACACATTGGCACAAAAGATGAGTCAACACGGCTTTTTTCGGAATATTAGTGGTATTGTTATGATCACCTGATGTTGATGGATAGTCCATTTTAAATTTTTACAAAATATATCTTGAAAGTCGAAAAAATATGCAAAAGTATGAAAGCCGACGAACAAATACGGCCAGTGACAGACAAGAATGACGTCATCGGAACTATAGGTCCGTTTTCGCGGGAAAATTTAAACTGTCAATTTGAAACCGCATTTTCTCCGATAAATTACAATGTTTTAATTTTTTAATATATTTGTGGTCTATTCTACATGGAATTCTTTAAAGTGAAAACAAAAATAAAAATATTGCATGTTCCCTATTGTAATTCATATTACTTTGGCTTCATAGTAATTGCGAATATCATGTGTGTTCATTATACTCAAAATAAACCTAATAGTATTATTCCAAGTAAGAGACCGCGAAATGGCTTAGATGTTTAGATTTTTGGATGTTTGTTTCTCAATGATGCAAAGACGGCCAAACGGATTTAGATCGAATTTGGCACAAAGATATATTAAATCATGGATACGTATCAAATACCTACTTTATCCCGGTAGTAGGTTCCCGGGTGATATTTTCCGACAGCTATACGGGCCAAGCCACTGGCAAAAGTACTATTCCTATAATTATGTTCGGTGTCTGGTAAATGATTGAGTGTCTGTATAGGTAAAATAGTAGCGATAAGAAAAACCAGGAAGACTTATATTCAACTAAACCAAGCCCTATGTCGCAGTCTTCTTACTCTGAATACTATTACTCTTATTTAAATTTAATACTAAAACACCAACACACATGATGTTCTCATAAACTATGAATCCTAAGTAATATGAATTATAATCCTACTACTACTAATATCATAAATGTGAAAATATGTATGGTTGGGTGTTTGTTTCTCAATCACGCAAAAATGGCTGAATGGATCTGGATCGAAAATAGCACACGAGTCTATATTACCTATATAACCTGGAATAACACATTCTTATCGCGGTAGTACGTCCTTTTGCATTAATTTCCGACATCCACGCGGGCGAAGCCGCGGGCAAAAGCTAGTTATGTAATATTTTGGGCGAAAAAATATTATCAAAAAGTATAGCAAGCAAACATTTTTGAAAACTAATCAAGCTGATTGTTAACCAAATAAATTAGATTTTATTCTGAAGTGTGATAATAAGAGTGGTATTTCCTCACCGTGTCCCACTACACAAGACTGCTAAAAGGTCACTCACAGGGGGCTATTGTATGTTTGTTAACGCAGTGGTCGAGTTTACGAAAGTAAACGTTTGTTCACAAACACTAAACGTATTGATGGTCCTTCGTGGTGAGGGTCTCAATTTTGTGGAAAGGGTGAAAGGAAGAGATATACAAATAGAGCATAGCCAGAAGTAAATAGCCTTGAGTGGGGCTATATTGTGCGTATGAAATCATACTTGAGTGACTTATTGGGCAGTCATTGTGGAAAATGAAAACGAGTCATATCGAATTGCTCGAGGCATCAAAAGTCGTTTTCATTCAAGGTGATATAGACTTTAACTTTAATTGGCAAAATATTGGTGAACTAAACCGGGAAATACAGGTTAGAGGTTACGTTGTGTGTTTGTTCATTATTCCTAAACCAATAAAACATGCGATACCCCTCGGCTTTCTTTTTAAACGTAAATTGAAATAGTGAGCAAATTGAATCAATAAGTTATGTCGGAGTTCGATTATGGATATTATTATATTTACCTTTGGTTAGTAGTTATAGTAATGTAGTAATGTAGAATCATGTTTGAACTGAACTCATAGTAACCGGTTTCGCGTCATGTCCCTGCTACCCTTTAAACCAATATCCTGTCCGTGGATTAACAAGGCTTTACCTAATTAAATCACGTAAGCGTGAATCCCGAACATTTCCAATATTTACGTTTTAATTAATTATCAATTACGAAGACCGATATATTGACAGATTAAATATCCCTTCCAGCGGCAGCTTCTGATATACGGCAGCTGAAATATGATTAAATTTTTTCCTGCCAGTTGAAGGATGAACTTCTGTGATCGTCTGAAACGAGGAACTATCATCATCATCATCAGCCTATAGCAGTCCACTACTGGACATGGACCTCTACAATTGCACGCCATTCAGCTCGATTCTCGAAAATTCTTATCCAGCTGCTACCAGCCACCCTGTGAAGATCGTCGCTCCACCTAGCCTGAGGGCGTCCTTCCTTACTTTTGCCGATTCGCGGTCTCCACTGAAGAATACGTCTACCCCAACGGTCATCGGTTCTACGGCAAATGTGGCAGGCCTATTGCCACTTCAGTTTGCTAATCCTATGAGTTATTTCAACTACTTTACTACTCGACGAAGCTTCCCAAATTTTGCCCAGCCCAGCTGAATTGTAAGCCTCCTTCTCAAGGTTGTTCTTCCCAAACTACAGAGTTTGTCCGAGGTAAACATATTCTCGAACAACCTTGAGAGCACCGCCATTGACCGCAATCGGTCCAGGAGTTGCGTGATCATTGAACATAACCTGTGTTTTGTTCAAGTTCATCAGGAGATCAATGCGTACAGAAGAATCAACGGGGCCGTCCAGCATCTGCTGCAAGTCTTGCAGCGATTCAGCCAGTATGACAATGTCGGCTGCAAATCTCAAGTGTGAAATGTACTCGCCGTTGATGTTAATACAGCGTCCACTCCGGTTCAGCGTCTTGGACACATCCTCCAATGCGTTAGTGAACAATTTTGGGGAGATTACGTCCCCTTTGTCTCACTCCTCGACGCAGGGTGATGTGTTCAGTTCACTCGTCCTGCTCCCTCGTTTGTAATCCCGTCCTCACCAGGGGCTTTTCCATTTTTAGCTGTTTTACAGCCACCACGATTTCGTCTTGGCTGAGTTCTGGCAGGTCTTCTGTTAAGGAGGTTAAGGTGGCTCTAGAATCCTCATCTCAGGTCAAGATGCATGCGATGCGTACAACTGGCCGTAAAACATCCGAAAGGATCTCCGGCTTCGAAACGACGATATCCCCATTACATTTAGTCAACTTTGTCAGGTGGCTCCTCCCAAGTGATTGGTCGAACACATTCGACCCCTGATTTTGCTCAATCGCTTCCTCTATGGAGCGTGATCTTATCACTAGTTGTGATAAAATTTTATTGTTGAGTGCCCGATGTTCTGATGAAGTGACAGGTGGGTTTTTACGTTGTTCCGTCATTAGCTCCGGAGTCACTTTCGAAAGTTTGGATTTCATGCCCATACGCCGCATTTTGAATAACCTCACACCTTCTTCCTTGAAGATTCCCACCATTTGGTCGATGGCCTGGTCGACGTCATTTGTGGTTTCCACGGCAACGAATCGATTTTCCAGTAACTGGAATGCTTCAGATCCTTACATATATAGTTTGGAGCATACTTGGACAGAGCCTAGACTTCATAAAACGAGTTCGCTCGAGCTTAAAATTGATATTCAGAGAGCCTTGGACAAGTCAGTGATCACTGTCGGTATTGAACCTGTTGATCACCGAGACATCTTTGAATGTACGTTTCCTATCCGTTATGATGAAGTCTATCTCTTTTTTTGTCATATTGGAGATGGGGTTTCGCCACGTCCACTTCCTTTGGGGCTGTTTCTTAAAGAAGGAATTCATTAAGCCCCTCTTTCTCAATGAAGTTGACAAGCATTTGCTCCTATGATTTCTGCTGCGAAACCCATAGAATCCTATAACCGATATACTGCAATTCTGTACTCCCTCTTTAGCGATAAAATCTCCCATGAGAACGTTGTCGTGGGCCTTAGTGGCGGAATGCTAGGCCTTTTTTTTGTGAGTCGAAAATCATGCAATCACGTCTCTCGCTCTGGGTGGAGCGGAAAGGGCGTTTCAGACTTTTACTGACCTACCCATGTTCCTTCAGTTGCCCATATGCCAGGGCCACGGTACCTCTTTCGAACAAATCTCGCGACCCTGGCAGGAATCGGTCCTAGCGGACCCCTTCTATACTGCTGACATCTCTTTGAGACACGCGTGGAAATCTATGCGCCGTCGACACGGGCCTGGTTCTTACCGGGCGACGAGCTACCCATTGCTTGCCGCCCACAAGCCCACGCCTACGGTGGCCGGTAGTCCGCAGTCGACTCCCGAAACCCGGGGCATCTCCTGCTGCGGCGGCTAGGGGCATGAGGGCGCATGGCTTGACTCTCCCTCACGCGCCCCGCATTCTCCTTTGCGAGTATTACGGCTTCGTAGAAGGAGGTGACGGCTTCCCATGCCCACTCGCTCCATACCATGACTCGCACCAGGGTCGGAACGCGAGAGGTCACCGCCGCCGATGGCCTCCACGAGAACACGGCGGTGCTCCGCCCAAGCAGGGCATACCTCCACCGTATGCTTTACCGTGTCCTCCAGGCGATCCACACAGGGATAACACCCGGGCATTTCCTCCCGCTTTATCCTGAAAAGGAACCCCCCAAAGCACATATGCCTGGTGAGGACCTGTGTTTGTCGGAAGGTGAGGACGCCGTGGCGCCTCTCTGTCTACTCCTCAAAGAGGGAACTTACCGCCGCAATTGTGGCGTGCCCAGCACTGGGTTGCGCCAATCGTACCCGCCATGTCGCCATGAGATCACACCGAAGCTCTGTCCGCCGTGCCGCGATTTGTGGCAGCGGAGTTTCACCCCGGCGTTTCGCCTTCTCGCACCACTCCCACATGTGTGCGAGGACCTTTGCCTCCAGATCCCATGGCGGCACTCTGGCAAGGAGGCTCGCCGCGTTGCAGGAAACCGTGTGATATCCCCGGACTAGCCGGATTGCCATGACCCTCTGGGAAGCACTCAACCGGCGCGCTGGGCGCAGCCTCAATGAGGGCGCCCACACCGGTGCCCCGTAAAGGGTCATGGAACGCACGACCTTCGTGTAGCTGTAGAGCCTCCGGCAGTCTGTCACGTTAATCGATTATAGTTTAATCGATATTCCATTTACTTCGTAACCTTAACTTAATTTTAGGATTTCTCATTATCCAGATTGTAAATTGAGTTGATTTTTTTTAGATTTTGATGTAGAATAATATAACCTTTTTTTGAAACCATTTCTCCACTTATTACAATCAGGCCCAGAAATGCCCGTCTCTTCTATATCAATAAGTTTGACAAGGTTTACTTGTGGCATTAAAAAATTGAAATATTCCGATTGACTAGATAGCTTTTAATATTAAAGACTGGTTAATATTCTAACTGAATAAAGCGGTAATATGAACCATGAACCACGAACATGTCGACGTGACCTGCACATACCAGCTCCTTCTGTGGGAACCGTACGTGATCGTTACTGCAACGACTCGTATCTGAGTTTTCATTCGTAGAGTTTCAATATTGTAAATTACTGTTTTGCTAAACAGATTCCTACATCATTGTAAATTATACGATCAACAGTCAAGCATCACCACTGGCTGTTATGTAAATTAATGTAATTATCTAACTAAGCGCTGAACATGTGGATTATATTACCCGCTAATAGGATGTGAGACACGGATAATTCTCTCTGAAAATACATTATAACGGTATTGGCAAACTACCGCTATGCATTAAAATGTTCCTGGGAAATTGGCATCAACCTTCTCATATTTTTTGCAGCATAGCTCTTCTTATGTATGCAAAGTAGAATCATAAAATATTATTCACAGAAACGATCAATCATCAATATTGATGTTTTCCTGCAGTTAGTTTCCACTTAATTCTCCCTGTGAAGCAGTCCTGATTTACGATCAAAACTTACTTGTGCGAACTATAATATTGAAAGCAAGGATTGATGAGGATCGCCGGTAAAGTAAACCATACTAAGTTCCCATACTTACCATTACATTTAGAAGGTCAGGTGCGTAGTACTCGCAACCGGCGTGTGTGTATGACCAATTGTATGAACCTAAACGAGGTAAAAGGAGTGTGTAGAGATCGTAGCAGGTGGCGTTCCGTGGTTTCTGCCTACCCCCATGGGAAAAAGGCGTGATTGTAACTATGTACATCTAGAAATATTTTGTAAGCATGTGTAAATGAAATTAGTAAATCTTCAGTAATTTTCACGACTGAAGAGTATTGACGATTACGGCTGTTGGAGATTTGTTGTGAAGCTGAACAGTTGTGCTCCTCATTAATTACCATTCAGTAGAAACTCAAAGACTAAATTAATTTAACAGAAGCGGCTCTCGGTCGCAATTGATAAAGTCCTCGTTACTAAACTTTGAAAGGAAAAATATTGTTGACTAGCTGACCCGAGAGACGTTGTCCTGTCTTAACGATAGCTATTTAATTCGAATTGGTATAATTAATAAAAAAAAGTATGTTTATTATTCTAATGCTTTATGATATACGTCTGTCGGGTCATAAAAAAGTTTACATTGTCCTATTATATGGTTGTTAAGTATTCTTAAATAAGTGTTCTTAAATTTTCTAATTTTCCGCGCAATTTTTTTTCTTCCATAAGAACCTTCTCCTGACAATTACAAACACAATAATAAAAAAAAAGTGAAATCGGTCCAGTCGTTCACGCGTGATGGCGTGACCAAGGGAAATAGGGATTCATTTTTATAAATATATATAAATATAATATAATAATATAATATAGATAGTATCAAGAGTTCCGAAATAATTATGCGATTAGAAACATTGTTTACCTCCTTCATGATTCTAACCTTAATATTCTATTATCTTATAAACCCTGATTTGAATAAAACCTAAAATTTTGTTTTAAGTTTATTAATATTTATATTATGGGAGGCCTATGTCCAGCAGTGGACATCTTTCGGCTGAAATGATGATGATGATGATGAATATTTTTATTTAAATGTTTATATTATTCAGGTTACTAATATTCCGTCAATTTTATTGTGAAAAAAATTTATTACAATCTGCCCACTCCTGGGCAAAGGTCTCTCTCACAGCTTTCTACTCTTATCATCGTCTCAAGCTAGCTTAATACATAACATAAATATATAAAAATACACACAATAACCAGCCAAGTTTTTAAGAATTTGTTTACCTATTTGCACTTACATTTTACAGTTTTACCCAAAAATACAAAGAGGAGGAGGTGGTGGCGGGTTATTTCAATATTTTTTGCAAACGCACAAGTCCCACGAAAGTAAACTTTATTTTTATTTTTTAGGGATCCGTACCCGAAGGGTAAAACGGGACTCTATTACTAATACCCCGCTGTCTGTCCGTCCGTCTGTCACCAGGCTGTATCTCATGAACCGTGATAGTTAGACAGTTGACATTTTCACAGACAATGTATTTCTGTTGCCGCTATAACAACAAATACTAAAACACAGAATAAAATAAATATTTAAGGGGGCTCCCATACAACAAACGTGATTTTTTAGCTCGTTTTTGTTCGATATTGATAACAGCAACAGGTAGACGCTTCAAATATTCTCAGAATATTTAATTATATATCAACTTTAAAAATGAATAATTAAATTAAATTAAAACAAATATTTTTGTGTGTCGCTATAGGTATCATTATGTCGACACTTCTTATGTAAGTATATTCGGTACGTAGAGATAACATCACTTTTGTTTTATTACTCCATCCAAGTCAAATCAAAGTCAAATGGAAGTCAAATCAAAGTCTTCTTCAAAGTGCTTTTGGCTAAGTTGTTCACAACCAATGTCATATTTCGAAATAAAAAGTTAACGAGGTGACACACCTAACAGATGTACACGACAATTTATCACATGCAGCCAGATACAACCACTGAACAGTATTTATGAGCATTTGCTATTGAACTAGAGGAAGGGAGTCAGTTTCAAGGCTCTCGAGACTTTTTTGCGTTTCGGCTAGTAATAGAGAAATGAAAGAAGATATATGAAAAGGAAAATATATCACTTTGGTGCTGCTTGTTCATAAGAAGCGAATTCTATTAGCAGGCGTTAGGTTAGTGGCGTATATCAGTGATAATTTTGTTTACACAATTTTCACGGATCACTAAAGATATTTTTGATCAGTCCACGGTGAGCTGACACACTAGTACTGCCTGAGACCTGGCTCTTTTAGAAACATTATCCACGTCATGAGTATGTTTCTTCCGATGGAAATTGCAGTCAATATGTATTAGGGAATGTTGGCTTTAATTTCGCACTTAGTAATGTGTAATAAAGCAACGGTGAAATTACTATTTTAAATTGACACGACGAATTTACATCACTACAGTGAAGTATTAAATTGCAATTGATGGAAATGCGGTCAATAGCGATAAAATTCTGTCGTATATTATTTCAACCGAAATAAAATATCTGACACTTTGTTAATGAATATTAAATATAAAAATGCCTCCACCCCATTTTCAAATAGAATACAAGCGTTTTTCTACATTTCAATATCATTTGCTTTTCGTCTTTTCAGCGTGTCCACGATTCAGTACTTAAAATACCGGAATAAAAAAAGTTTCATCATTAATTCCTTCTATCACTCAAAGCGTTCGGGTGGACGACGACGATCCTTAAAAGCCTTTTTACGGTAACAATGATCGTGTATTGTCTAAAATAAAATACCAGGACTCGACGAAATACATTGTTCGAATCAACAACACACAACCAATCTGTCAAATTATTCAGCAGGTTCTTTTATTGTTTGTGTGTAAAAGTTGAGTCTATTTATTGTGAGATAATGTTCATTTCACAAAAACCATATAGATACTTTTATATGCAACCTACAATATTTTATGTGTGTGTGTTTATACAATGTTAAAACACATAACAACGTTCCTTCAATGTTCAGTTTTACAGGGCAATACTTCACAATGTAGCGATGTTTTTAATATCCCTAGAAGGCTCTAAAACGAACACTGCGTTTGGAATTTAAAGCACATAATTATATTACTAAAAACGCAAAAGTTTTCTTGCAAACATGCATTTCCTTACTGAAACCCTCTAATTGCAGTCATTTAAAAATGAAACGAATGTGGAAGACTCTCAAGACAATTGCTTTTGATAACGATAGCTACACCCCACTATCGCTATCCGTATTTTTGCCTTCACGACTTTGGACACTTGCTAAAGATTGATACCGTTACATTTTTATTACGGTTTCTCTAACACTAATTACCTCAAAGGGTATTTGAGAACACTCACAGTAATACGAAAATCTTCCGTTAGACAGTTAATTTATTAATTTGTTGCTGTTTGTGTGTCAGGTGGATCTCTTGAGCGGGCTGAGGCTGCCTTAAAGCGGCTCCTGCCCAATCTGGGGGGGTGCAAACGTCTCCTGCCGGAGGCTCTACACGGGGGTCGTGCGGTCCATGGCCCTCTACGGGGCACCGGTGTGGGCGCCCTCATTGAGGCTGCGCCCAGCACGCCGGTTGAGTGCGGCCCAGACGGTCATGGCTATCCGGCTAATCCGGGGATACCGCACGGTCTCGTGCGAGGTGGCGAGCCTCCTTGCCGGAGTGCCGCCATGGGATCTGGAGGCAAAGGTCCTCGCCCACATGTTGGAGTGGCGCGAGGAGGTGAAACGCCAGGGCGAAACTCCGCTGCCGCGACAAATCGCGGCACGGCGGACAGAGCTCCGGCAGGATCTCATGGCGACATGGCGAGTACGACTGTCGCAACCCAGCGCCGGGCACGCCACAATTGCGGCGGTAAGTCCCCTCTTTGAGGAGTTTCGCTGAGGAGAGATAGAGAGGCGCCACGGCGTCCTCACCTTCCGCCTGACGCAGGTTCTCACCGGGCATGGGTGCTTCGGTGGGTTCCTGTTCAGGATAAAGCGGGAGGAAACGCCCGGGGGTTTCCTCTGCGAGGATCGTCTGGAGGACACGGTAGAGCATACGGTGGAGGTGTGCCCTGCCTGGGCGGAGCACCGCCGTGTCCTCGTGGAGGCGATCGGCGGCGGCGACCTCTCGCGTCCGATCCTGGTGCGAGCCATGGTAAGGAGCGAGAGGGCATGGGAAGCCGTCACCTCCTTCTGCGAAGCAGTAATGCTCGCGAAGGAGGAGGCGGGGCGCGTGAGGGAGTGGCAGTCTCTGCGCCCTCACGTCCCTAGCCGCCGCAGGAGGAGACGCCCCGGGCGTCGGGAGTCTATAGCGGACTCCCGGCCACCGTAGGCGCGAGCTTGCGGGCGGCGAGCAATGGGTAGCTCGCTGCCCGGTAAGGACCAGTCTCGGGTCGACGGCGCGTAGTGTTCCATGCGCGCCTCAAAGAGATGTCAGCAGCACTGAAGGGGTCTGCTAGGACCGACGCCTGCCAGGGTCGCGAGATTGTTCGAAAGAGATACCGTGACCCTGGCACATGGGCAACTGAAGGAACACGGGTGGGTTTTAGTCAGTAAAAGTCTGACACACCCTCCCGCTCCGCCCAGAGCGGGAGAAGTCATTTGATGATTTCCCATCCAGAAAAAAAAAAGGTGGATCTGTTACGTTACAATAGTACAAAAAAAATTACGATATAACAACAACGCATAAAAATCATTTTACTTTTATGATAAATAGGTACACCTTTAACAATTAAAGTTGATAACATTTTGATAGAATAACTAAAAGGTAACTACACTATTATTGGAATTATATTTTTGTGCTATGATTTCTCAAAGTCAATAACAGTACCTTTAACACATATTGTATTCCGTATTTGATACCTATCTATACAACTCATGAAGCGATAACGTAAAAGGAATACGAAATATCAAATAAATCATAAATTTACACGAGTTACTTTCACGCGTAGCCAATACTATAATACAAATTGGTTCCAGGAATTTATAGAAAAATTGAAAAAATTGCGCGGAAACTTGGAAATTATGATTAAACTGAAAATTATATTTTCTGTGGTATTTTTGTACGATTTGTGAAATTACGACAGTCCAGGCAGCTTAATAATAATGATTTATTTGAAAGAAACAGGGAAAATGCAGCATCACTTCTATTTAAAACATTTCTATTTAAAAAAGTAACTCTTTCTTTTTGTATAAAAGAGAAGTAAGAAAAAGTTTGTATGTAGGAATAGGTAGAACAAAAGCTTATGTGGTTGTGCTAATGAACATCGATGTGAGCGCTACGTACGCGCGGTATTGAATGAGTCTCGAGTGGTGACGACCTTTTTATCATTATGTTTGTAGCCAACTGTCTGTTCCTTTGTAAGGTGTAGTGTACATACATTTTTGAGTTAATAATAAAATATCAAAGCGTTTAAATCAATATAACTGCAGTAGCTTCTCTTTTTTTAAACCAATTTATGCTAAAATGCCTACGTTTTTACTAGAGTTTCATAAGTAAAACATATGAGCAAATCAAATGAGCATATATAAAATCAACTACGTGATGAAACCGCATAACATCAGAATTTTCATCTTGGTTATTCTGGAACATAAAATGTTGGAAATAATGCTGTAAAAAATTAGAGACAAACATTAAAAAAATTAGGGATCATACAACAATTCCAACAGTGACACAGGAGTACATAAAATATGGTTTACGGTTCGATGTTTTACGGCAGTGAATTAAGTAGCGAGTAAAGATAATCCTCTGCTATAAATCATAAAAATTGCTTAAATATCTTAATAAATTGAAAAAAGTACTCAAATTCGCGTCTTCATTGAAAATAATGAAGTGTTCACTGTCGCCCGTCAAGCAGTCGCGAGACTGTCTTTTGTCTGTTATTAATGGAGCAGAGTCCTGAATCGTTGAGGATAATAAAAAGAACATTGTAAGTGCCTACTTCTTCCATTGTTTCGATAGAAACAAATGACGATTTGTGCCCGTCTTTGGCAAGAGTTTACTTTTTGCGCGCTTCAGGGTGTTGCCCCTGGTTGTCATTTCAAAAAAGTGACACATTTTAGCTGCACTTAAGTTTGCTTGAGAAAATGTGAGGTGCGTATTTCAGAATTGGATTCATTGAGACTAATTAGTAATTCATTTAAGTGCAGTATATGTTTTTACAACAAACTTCCAAGCCATGTTAAAGAACTACGCTACAATTTTAAATCATTTATTAAACAGAAACTCTGAAAAAAAGTGTCTATAAAGTTAAAGCTTGGGACTAGCTAAGTTACTCCAATGTACCACCAGCAACTGATATTATGCTATGTGTGTGAGCGAATAATGTTGACATTTTATATTTATTGATTTATTCATTTGCCCTGCATTGTTAGACTTAAATAAAATTCTAATAATATAATGTTTGGAATTTAAAAGAGACCATGACCTTTGAGTTTGTTTCGGCGTTTCTTCTCAAATGTTTCTTTTTAAATTTTTATATTTGAGTTGACTGAATGGAAGGTAAATTGTAGTTTACGATTTATGACGTATTAAAAAAAAAAACTACTTATTAGATCTCGTTCAAACCAATTTTCGGTGGAAGTTTACATGATAATGTGCATCATATATTTTTTTTTAGTACTAGTACTGACATTGGATTGCTATTATTTTGAGTAGGTCCTGGCGGAAAAATAGTATATTGGGATCAATTTTCCATTTTGCACTGCTTGGGACATATTCAAAACCTCCTATAGATTTTACTATAAAATTATTAGATAATTTAAAAATCCTTGTTTCATTTAAAGTAGAAAACAAAACTGGTTGAATAACTTCATAGCATTGTAATATAATTCTAGTGCCCGACCCGACCGAATGTGGAGCTAGTTCCACATTCATATATCCACTATTTTAATTAGTGAAGCATTTCTTCACTGCGGCCTTTCCAGCCGCGATTCAACATATTTTATGAATGTCATGAGAGATGCGCTGAATGAGATGAGGGAGTGATGATATAAAAGATTGTTTGCAATATTGTGCTACATAAAAATTGTGGGCGCTTTAATTAAAAACCTTTTATTATTTTTGCAAATTAAGTAACCACAGCTCTAATTTTCATGTTCTAAGTAGACACAAATGCGATGATTTGTTGCGTTGTAATATGATCCTGGCGTTTAGCGACTGCTGGCAACATGCAATGTATCTTCCGTCAGATTTGTAAACACCCAAAGTTACTGGTACTGGTTATTGGTACTGATTGGTGCTTCTATTTTATCACCAAATTACATAAATTCACCTGCGAATCTAGAAAGCAAAGCAATCAAACTGCTTCAATACATTTCAAGCGACGTCAAACGATGATACAATTTTCACAAGACTTCAAAGTTTGCAAACAGCACGGACATTACTAACTCTCCTTCCTATCTATCTTCCGCATTGAATGTATTTGTCATAATTTAAGGTTAGATTATTTAATATGATTATTTTCCCAAAAATATGTGAAATGCGTAAACAAAATTTGCATGATAGCAAATTTTGTTTCATCCACATTTCGAATATAGCGTCTAAAAATGTAGGAGCATCGCTAACTATTGATTTAGAAATGAATATTATCGACATATTAAAACTAAAAAAATTAGTGTTCTTATAAATACTGTACGTTTATGAATATGATTAAAATATCATAAAATGTCATTGTTTAACAAGTATCGGAGCAGTTCTAATGAGGCACCGACGAAGCATCGCGTTATCTCATATGAATAACAAATCAATGGATGATCTATAAATAAAGCCAGAATTACAATAACTTTGTCACTAGTCATGATGTTTTTTGTCGATGGATAAGAAATGGCAAGTCACGTACGACCGAGCAATTTTGTAGCTTTCGAAACGGAAATTTGACAAAAAATTGGCGTCGTAATGGGAAAATTGCGGCCGAATAAGTTTAAAAAAAAAACACCATCGTCCTTGATAGCCAAATATCATAGTTACGAAACCTGACCTTTGGCACCTTATCAAAAGATCTTTTTGGATATTGAGAATTTGGGAGTTAGCAAAATAAAAGTGTCTCTTAAAAGCAGCTTCAGCGAATACCTTGCGGATATTTTGAGCATAAGGAACGCCACCCTGGTCTACAAACTTTCGATCTTCACAACGTTGCTTACAAAGGACCTACAGACAATAAACCCGACACTACCTTGGGACTGCTGGTCGCCCTCCTGGAATACAGCAGGTTACCGGATTTGAGGTTATGTCGTCCTGCCCCTCACATCAACTCTCTCACTTGCTCAATTCTTTCTTGAGTTGTACGCGTGTTGTATGTTACCAGGTCCAATTGTCGTTCATTATGGTAGTCGGATCTCTTCCGGGAATTGTTAGCACCCCTTGCTTCACCGTGGCCTTCACCGCTACCGTGGCCAAGGTAGGCGGACCGCCGGGCACTAAGGGCCGTTTTTTATTGGTGCTTGTCATTATTTTGGGGGGTTTGCCATAATCGCCACGCTTGGCAGGCGGGCTGGCGATCGCCGTATGGTAGGCTGCAATTAATAGAAAAAGCTGCTGCCCATTCCCTAGTTAGTTCCTTAGTCGCCTCTTACGACACCTTTGGGAAGTGATGGGATGATGCTATTACGTCCGGCACCACACGGTTTTCAGAGATATAACAATTATATTATAACAGATGGCTTATGATTTCTAATCTGAATGAAAAAATTGTGCCAGCATAATATACTAGCCTAGATAAAATCATAGATCGAATCATAAACGTTCATCAACTAAATACAGGAGTGGAGATTTAAATAAAGGGCAACAAAACAGCGATGTAATTGGGCAATTATTGAGGGACGATATTATATGGAGTATTGAGTAGAAGAAGAGATAACAATGTATGCGCGATAAAGAGGTTTTGTTGTGCACGAGAGCCTTTCGATTAACACGTGGTATAACCGTACTATTACTGCGTAAAATTCATTTTCTGATATCGTGCCGACCGCTCATGATTAATTTTTTATTCGGGTTTCTCATTTAAAATTCATGAAACTATTGGGAAAGCTTACATTTTGTATAAATGAACAAGGATTGTTTTGGTAATTTAGTTGTGAACTATTTTCGCTAGCAGACCAAGGCTGTCGTGTATCGCAATAAATTAGTATTTATGCTTACTAAAAACACTTCTGAAAATACCAGTTAATTGCTTTAACAGAATTTCATCAAAATAAGTAAAAGGTTACGAAAATATTCTTCAGAAGACCACAAAATGTTTCCAGACCACTGCAGACAGTGTGTGGGCGGAATCAAAGTCCGAGTACACTCCTTATTAGTTGCCATCTTGAAAGTAGCTTGTTGTTTGAGTGAATTGTCCTGACCTACTTATGATTTTCAGTTTTATGTCAATTGCTTCTTTCCTACTATTTTACTTTGTATTTACGACGATGTCTGAGAAATTCTTATTTTTCGAGGAATCAGAAATAGTACAACGCAGTAAACAACAATTTTGACGTTATTTAACAGATTTCGAAGAACTCTATGGCAAAATAAAATCTATTTGAATAGGAAACGCATATTACTTATATTCGTTTCATATTCAAATATATTTAATTTAAGTGTAAACTGAGCTGAATAGAAACAACTTGCAAGCGGCACAATGCTCAATCAGCCTTTAATGTTCCCACTGCTGGGACATAGGCCTCCTTAACTCTCTTTTTGAGAGGGAGTGGGCTGTAATCTACTACCTGGGTTGGTAGATGTAACATGTCGTCGAATTTTTAGTTCTAGGATATGCCGGTTTCCACACGATCTTTTCCTTTGCCGTTCTGAGAGCAGTGGCAATTAAATTATTTACACACCGTAAAGCGCCCGGCTGTTTTTAACTCACGATCTACAACTCGTAAGCCAGGGCCTTTACCATTAGGACTACTCTTCCACTGAGCTAATTAATGGCTGAGATGAAATTGATAACAAAAAAATTGTATTGAATTATGGTCATGCCAGTTCATTTGTATTGAATTATGTAATGCCAGTTGTTTGATAAGTATTGATATACCACCACGCACCCTAAGGTACGCTTTTTAAATTCTAGGCCATAGGTCAACCAGCCAGGGTCGCAGATTTGTTCGTAAGAGTTACCGTGGCCTTGGCAAAGACAACTAAAGGAACAGGGTGGGTTTTAGTCAGTTAAAATCTGACACGCCCTTCCGCTTCACCTATAGCGGGAGACGTGATTTGATGATTTCCCACCCACAATAAAAACAAAAACCATTAGTCAAAAATTATAATTTGTAAGCAATTGTGGTTTTATACCTCTCTACGCTATGTTTTATTAGTGTGATTCCAAGCAGTATTTAGCTGTATAATCATTTGCGTTTCGTTTTCCCAACCACGTTGGGGTATGCTTTCAGTCTTATCGGATGCAATGCAACTGAATAATTTTACATGGAGCGACTATGTATCTGACCTCCACAATCCAGTCGTTGCATAATACTGGTGTAACATTGCAAAAATTTAATGTTGAGTAGAGAGGAATCCACTTAGTAACCGCTTGGCAAAATCCAAAATCCGTGAAAAACTATGGTTTATTCACCGTGTGTGGGCACGTAGTAAGTGTTGTATGGATAATTATGAAAGCTTGTCGACACACGTTTTTTCTACAAATGATTTATTGTCATTTTCAATTACGAGGATTTAGTTTTAACTATTAAATGCGTCTAATGTAAAAGGATACTAGATACATATAAGAGCAGATTACATGATCAGTAGTGGTACTATTTATTTGTCAATATGATATTACGTGGAATTATCTCGGCGCGCCATCTTTCCACCAGACGTGATGAGAAATTAAATTATTCCCACTGGACTGTCCACAATCGGTTTTGTCTGTTTGGCATTTATACTATAAATTTTAAAAATGTTTTCCGTAAATACTTTCATATGCATTTAGTAAGTCTGTTATTTTGACAGTACAAAGAAACACTTTCCTATGTATGGACTTTAAATAACTTTCAGATACCTAAGTTTATCTTCCAGTACAATACCTGACTTTTCTCACAGGTTTACTCTTAGGCCGTCTAAATACTGCTACACCACACAATATAAACGAGTAACGTAAAAGTTCGGTGGTTGAGTTGTGTAATATTATCTAAACATAAAAATATAACGAAGGCACTTTCAATTATTTTATCCCAGGATCCGTTAAAAGTTTCCGCATGCTGAGTTAGCAGTTTGTAAGCTATCATGTTTGATAAATTCAATTTTTAATAGTGGTGTTATTTAGATAGATACGATTGTAATTACCAACTTTCTTATTGCCAGAAAGCACTTATCTTCCATCACATGTTGCGGAAACTACACGCATATTTTCATTTCACAAATGGACGGTAGGCACGGTTATCTAAATTACAAATGTTACTTCCTATGTTGTGTTGTATACGCGTAATTGTTTTGCTTACTCACGCGGCCGTGGAGCCCTCCGCAATACGGGAATAAAGTCAGTGGTTTCCTAAAAGAGCGGTTCCGTGAATTACGGCAGTCCTAAAATATATCAAACTTAAGCTTAACCGGCGGAGTTTCATTTAGTTGTGTGACGTATTTCGTAGTTAGCACCTTCCGCGTTACAATCTATTATGCTCTTAATAATATTTACTTAAGTGCGAAGAGCACTTTATGTTAAAAGAACGATGATCATTTCAAATGTCAGCGCTTTAAGTTGCGAACGCTATATGTCTACGCACGGGGAGGAAAACCTCACCCTGATTTCCACTTTACAGCATCAACGCTTTAGTACCGCGGCGCTTGTTGTTGTGAGTGGACGTTTGCTATGTGTCGGATTTTCTCGTGATCACGATTGTGGGTACGATGTCGACTGTGGTGCGTAGATAAAAGTAAAAATAATGAGTGATACACTAGGATGTCATTTTTTCGTCAGGAGTAAACATCAATAGTGATTAAAATGTGAGTACTGTTAATGTAAATAGCTTATATTAATAAAGATGCAATAAAAAACTTGCTATGTTGTTTTTTTAAATTGATTGAGCTATTGTTCGCATACATTGTTCCCACAGATTACATAAATGATTTTTGATTTTGCGATTCCTTCACTGGATTTAGGATTTCATAAATATTAGATAGCTAAGCCGTTTTTGCTGAAGTTGGCTATATATAACTATAAACCTCAGTAGGTACATTTTGTTCTTTCTACTCTACGAAGAATTACATCATAAGCCCATCTCCAGTAGGGTCGCGACATTGTTCAAACGAGATACCGTGGCCCTGACATATGGGTAACTGAAGGAACACGGGTGGGTTTTAGTCAGTAAAACTCTGACACGATCAAGATCTGTCGATCTCTGATCTGTCAAGTCATTTGATGATTTCCCATGCAAAAAAAAAGCCCATCTCCAATTAATTTAACCAAATGACGCGTCAGTAACAACCTTATGTACATTACAACATAATCTTTTTATTTAATAAAACACACAGAATCAATGATTTTTTAAATGTTAATTAGTAACGCTTTGATGAGAAGAATCTCTATTCGTTTTAGCTTCAAATATTGAATTAATTCATGTTTTTACGTTCACTATAAGTCAATTAGCAAAAAAAAATATTGGTTTAGTGCGTAGAGTTACGAGCATTAAAGCTTTCGAAAATTTAGACTCTGAACAGAACTATAAAAACGTGGTTTGTAATACCGAAATCTCTTGCGCAAATATAGCAAATATGCAAACGGGTGGTTCACTTTATCGGTTGGTAATTAGTTCACGAACGAACCAGAATCGATTATGTTTACCAAATAAACACATACTATGCCAATAGACGCCTTAGGGTCCCTGAATCTGATGCAATCAATTGTGAGTTATATTGTCAATTGCTTAAATTTAAATTTAAAGGCGTATGTTTAACTGCTGCGATAAAGAAGATGTGAAAAAGTTTAGGTAAGTACTTGTATTCTAAGTTCTTCTCAAAATCCTACTGGAAATATGTTCATAATTACTGGAAATTACTTGATCTGAACTGATTACTTGGCTGGCTGTAGTTAGTGGGCGTATGTCGAACACCGACAGGCATTAGGTTCAGTCAAGGATATATATTATATATTTAAAATAAACACACCGTGTTAAATTTCTGGTTTTAGCCATTTCATACAACTATCATTTAATGTACCGTGTGGTGCCAGACGTAAAGAATAACACCACCCCATTTCTTCCTGTGGGTGTCGTAAAAGGCGACTAAGGGACTTACTAGAGAATGGGCAGCAGCGTTGTCTAAGCATTTTACCACCATACTGCGAACGCCAAACCGCCTGCCAAGCGTGGCGATTATGGCAAAGCCCCCCAAATTGGGGGAGGCCTAAGTCCAGCAGTGGACGTCTTACGGCTGAAATGATGATGTCATTTAATGCGCGCCTTTTATGCCAGGAGGCTTTTATTTTGCAGCCATGTTTACATTATACATATTTTTTTGCTTATGCTAGAGTATAGTTTTCATTTTATTTGTTGGTATATTGGGTTGGCTAGCTGGCATATAGCAAATTATTTAATTTAATTTAATATTTTGTGTCTCTTAATGTTTTACTATATACCATTGTATAGAATCAAGTTCTTCTAACTGGACAGACACCTGTGCTGCTGGAGAGTTTGTTGGCCACTTCTTCTTCCCAGGTAAAGCACTAGGAAGTGCGCGACGGGTGGGCGTTTTGGGGGACTGTCTTATGTAACTTTGACGTTCGAAAAGTGCTGATCCTCAGCCTAATTTCAATAAAAGACTTTTGATTTTTATTTTGACAGTTGTGATTTGAATCTACGGGCATTTATGTTGGTAGTGAGTTTCTTAAATAATATCCTGCAGATTGTTAATAAAGCCCGTAAAACATTTTGCTCAGGTTCAATAATCTTCATGGTTACCTGACGCCATATGACCCTGACATACATTAAAGACGTTAGAACGCCTCCATTTTCTTGAATCACTTCGAACTAATTTCCTGTGGACATTTTCTCGCAACATCATTAAGGAATTAACTATGGTCGCGAACGTTTGGTGACAATAATGATTAAGGACTTTTCTAACCTGGCCGTGTTATATAACTTTACCCACGAATAAGTAAGTAGAGCCTCTCCGATGGTCGTGGTCCTATTAGGGTTATTCTTTGGAACAGTTCCTAACGAAATTTTGAACTAACATTGCCAAATGAATAGATCATTTCTTGTGCAACTTTTTAGCAACGAACACGGAAATGTAAACTAACTCAGCATTGCCATTCAACGTGGCAATGCTGCCAGTCTTCTGGGCACGTTTCCAGATGACAATGATGCGGACGAGTACTTCGACTCCTAAGTGTCCTTTGTTTTTGTATTTATTTGTATGGTTAGTTATTTATTTTATTTTAAATGTTATTAAAAAAAAAAACTCATATTTAATAAAATATTCGCTCTTATCAAACTTTATGATATTCATCCCCGTAACTGTTAACTATTGGTACCGATTCCCTTGTTCACAAACTAAACTAAATTTAAGTTCAGTGCATCTTTTTCTTTGTATTTCATTAAGAAGAGGACAAAATATTTTTTTTAGTTTAGTCCTGTCAAATTAATCAGCGCCTGTCACTACTCCATACAAGTTTAGACGTGATTAAAAACTTGCCTACTAAAATTACGTCAATTTACGTCAAGCGCTGATTAATTTGACAGGACTAGACTAAAATTTATCTTCTGTCCTTTCCTTAATGAAATAGAAAGAAAAAGATGCACTGAACTTAAATTTAGTTTAGTTTGTGAATAAGGGAATCGGCACCATTGTTAGACTTATTTTAATTTGACGCATTGCCCGGACTATTTTGATAGCTAGTGGATATTTTACATGTTATTACAATTGTAGGTTGGTATTTATTTAACAATTTGATCCTATTATGACTTTCAGTTTCTGTAAATATTAACGTATTCCCAAAATCAAACGATATTTCCATTCCAAATAGTAAACTCAATAAAAAATAATAAAAAATTCTTATACGGTATCTTTTTATTGCTTGACACTCTTAAAATCTCGAGTGTAAGCATATTTATGTCGTCTACACAGGCACGGTAATAGACTGATATCTTTACCGTGACACAGGTCACTTCTTGTGACCTGGTTTATGACGACGGTTGACGACTCGAGCACTCTGCTACCCTCACACCAGTTATGCCGTATGTGTTCTCATTAACACGAATAGATTAACCTGTGTTCCTTCGTAATCCTAATTAAGGTAGGATTAAAATGGTAAATACCACATGTGACATTTGTGAAGCTTGATTGCACAGGTAAAGAAGAAGTACATACAATAGTCGAGTAGGGACGTTAAATCAAAACCGGAAGTAGATAAAATGATCTATCTCGATTGTATAAGATCAGGTCTTATTTCGCCGAATGGTTGTGTAGAGTTGACCCATAGTACACTCAAATTTCGCCAGTTTTCGCCAGTTATGTACAGCGGTTTGTTGTGTTGTTGTTGTGTATTGTTATGTATATTTGTTATGTTCATACAAAATTGTGTTGTTAAACGAAGTCTGTTTTAGAAACCCAAGTGCCGTGTAGGAATACTCGAGATAACATTCTTGAAGTGTACTTTCCAGGTATTTATAAATAAGTGTTTACCTATTTTCCCGCTCTACTTCAGATACGCATTGTCGCTAATAAATAAAAATGCTTATTAATTCTAAACACTTGTACAGAATGAAATAAACAATGTAATAGTGTCGGCTAATATTTAAAACGCTTTTCTTTTTCTGTACATTTGAGTGGCTCCTCAGCGTTTTCTTAATTAACGATAAACTTCAACAATGGCTGCATTGTACGCGTTCACTCCAACTCTTACAAAGGATTTTCTGTATTATATGCCGTGAGAACAACACCGCTAAACGTTGTTACTGGAGCCTGTTTGTGCACTCACTCATAAGCAGGGTGACACTCGCAGAAAATAATTGCTGCTTTCTTTCTGTTTTGTATTCACTCCCTGAGTGCAAATCTGTGGCGAAATGGTGGCTATTACAAAATGCACTATAAAGTTACCTCGCGAATTTTCGATTTTCTGAAATGTTTTGTGCTTGTGTCGATAACTGGACTTTCAGTGTACATGAAATAGTGAGATTGTCTGTAGTTAAAATTTGCCGTTAAAAATAAAATTATGATGTTTTTGATGTTTGTGGTAATAAATCTGAATAAATAAAAGCCTTATCATTAATTTACAGTCAACGGTTGGTGTTTATACTTATTAAATTATATAGTTTAGCTTCTTAATAATCCCACAAAATAGGTTAATTCAGTGCACTCTCAGCTCTTTTCCTATTTTTGTTTCTGATGCTGTTTTATTTGTTTAACAATGGGTAACGTAAGTACACTCAACTTTTAACTTGAGTGTTAATAAGAAGTTTATGGTACTAGCTAGTAATTGCTAGGATAAGTGCAAAAGCTGTACGTTTTCATACCGCAATAGCTATATGTGGGACACACGGCCCCTTTTGGTTTACGGTATCCATGAAATACAAATTTGCGGTTTTGTGTAACGATATGCAAATTATTGTTCGCTCACATGAGCTAGTGCAGCGGGTCACCTAGTGCTGGGTCAGCATAATATGTGTTAATGGCGCACGATCGCCATTTAAGGGACGCGTCCAGAGTCAAATTTGATATTTATTTACCATTCCATGAGTGAGCTTTATTGGTTATTATGTACTGAAATATGATCTGCAAGTTCAGATATTTTTTTTAAAAAAGGCCTATAGTCCTGTAGACAACTTTTAAAAGTTCACATTATTTTAGCTGTAACCGTTGATAGCTTTGCCTCAAACGAACTTTATTTTACAAATCTAAATTATTAGTTCAAAATACAAGCAATAACTTAAAGTAGGTTAGAAAAAAAAACCCATAACAGGGAATACTGGCTTTTACTAGCAGATTGAAATATGGAAATTATGTACGAGGACACACTATGGGGATGCAAATCATTTATGGTACTTTGTAATTTAAGATCAGATTGTTTTTTTTTTTAATGGGAATCATCAAATGATTTGATGCGGCGAGCTACCCGCAAGCCCGCGCCTACGATGGCCGGGAGTCTGCGATCGACTCCCGACGCCCGGGGCGTCTCCTCCTGCGGTGGCTAGGAACGTGAGGGCGCAGAGACTGCTACTCCTTTACGCGCCCCGCCTCCTCCTTTGCGAGCATTACTGCTTCGCAGAAGGAGGTGACGGCTTTCCATGCCGTCTCGCTCCGTACCATGGCTCGCACCAAGGCCGGACGCGAGAGGTCGCCGCCACCGATCGCCTCCACGAGGACACGGTTGTGCTCCGCCCAAGCAGGGCACACCTCCTCCGTATGTTCCACCGTGTCCTCCAGACGATCCTCGCAATGGAAACACCCGGGCGTTTCCTTCCGCTTAATCCTGAACAGGAACCCCCCGAAGCACCCATGCTCGGTGAGAACCTGCGTCAGGCGGAAGGTGAGGACGCCCGTGGCGAATTTCTATCCACTCCTCAAAGAGGGGACTTACCGCCGCAATTGTGGCGTGCCCAAGATCAAATTAGTTGAATTGATTTAAAGCAATATTTAGCGAGAACTTCTTACAATTCTATCCCATCAAAAACATAAATGGGAAATGAGAGCCAAGTTCAATATTGTGATATATGCCTTGGTTGTTGACTTCAATGACAAAAGAAGTGAGATCTAAATGGGTGCCAAGTTCAATGGTCAGTCCTGAAATTTATTTATAACTACATAAAATATAATTTCTTTCTATAACTTAGGATAATATATTTTAGCCTAAGGTCTGATTTGGCTAGTTCTCATATACGAATTATTATGTTCGATGGCTAGTTTCTACCAGCAAGCCAAATTTTCGGAATAATAAAATAAGAACCGACAAGTAACAGGTTTAGAGCTTGCGAAGGCTATAATATAATTCGTATATGAAAACTAGCCAAGTCAGACCTTAGGCTACAATATATTATCCTAAGTTATAAAAAGAAATTATATTTTATCTAGTTATAAATAAATTTCAGGACCGACCATTGAACTTGGCACCCATTTAGATCTCACTTCTTTTGTCGTTGAAGTCAACAACTAAGGCATATATCACAATATTGAACTTGGCTCTCATTTCACATTTATGTTTTTGATGGGATATCATTACTTTTTGTACATAAATTATTAGTAGGTACTTATTTATAACAAAATTAATACCGAATGGTTTTTGTTACAAGTGTGTCTAATAGAACCAATTAAGTGAAAAATTATAATAAAATGATAAAAATTTAACAGTTTCTGATTTATTCCTTTATATTCACATTAATTATCTACATGCCAAATTTCAACTTTCTAGGTCACCTGGAACTGGGTTAGAGTTTTGATCTATAGGTCAGCCAGTGATAAAAATGACGATTTTTGGACGTTAATATGTAAATAACCTTTTGAGATGTGTTTATGAAATTTGGAGCACATATGTATCTTGCAAGTCTCAATATATGACCCAAATTTGACACGTTTATGTAAAATAGTTTTTGAGTTATGAGGGGGTCAAAAGTGGCTCCAAATGGTTCGTGTAATATTACACATGGTGCTGCTCGCCAGTTCTATTACTTGAACTTGGCTTGACACGCTACCGCGTGTCTAGATTTTATTTTATTCGACCATTAATTATTGTGTCCAAACCGGTTCTATGATAACATTGTTAAGTTCACGGAATTTCAACTCGTCGTTTTACTGTTAAAGTTAACCTCATTGTGGAAGCATGAACAATTCCCACTAGATTACTTAAAGTGTTCAGGGTGTATTCATTTTATTCATCTCGACTGCACCTCAAGATACATGTAATTTGTAACCGCCACGATCAGTTTCCAGTTCAATTGTGAAATGGATCGAATTAACTGGATATAATTCTTATTTTCATAACAAGAATCATATCCAAAAATTTCAACTTGAACAGCCAGTTAACAGCTCAGTAATTGTGAAACGGTTCGCAGCGGTTACGGAGTAAACTGGTTCAAGTTTAAAATTGAGTTTATTCTAAATTATGTTCAGATATTATAAGTATTTAAAGTAAAATGATCCCCAGTTGGTTTAATTGAATTGTTTTTTGATTTACTTCTCATCGTTCAAATAAATGATGAAGTATTCAAATGAATAAAGAGGTTTTATATCCCCCTATTATCAAAGTGAAATCGGGGCACTCTCAAATTAATAGAAGCAAATCAAGGAATTTAATGAAACAATAATTTACATAGAAGTTTATTAACAAATCTGCGGTTCATTTATTCCAGTGATACTATTACTCGTCAGAGTGGGGTGATTCGCCTGAAGTTTTGCGGACTACTTGGCTGCCGCTATCTTTGTTGCAGTTGAATTCGCGTGCACTATGTGGAGTCGTTCAGCTCATGCAAAGTTAGTGGATACAGCTCTGAATGAAACGCCGGATCATTACCGGGTACCTCAAACCGACCTCGGTGCAAATGCTGTATCCACTGGCTGGAATAGCGCCACCAGAAATCCGCAGAGCAGTGGCAAGCTCAACTGAAAGGGCCAACATGGTTTCTGATACACGACACCCTATGCACGACAACATCCTCGTGTCACAAAGGCTGAAAAGCCGCAACAGCTTTCTGAAGTGTGTTCTCCCACTTACTGCGGAACAGTCTAAGGAAAGACTAGACCTGTAGCGACAAGGCGCTTCCCTACCAAACCCATTCGTTCCACCTGCTGAAAATCTCGCAACTGAACACGAATTGCCTTGGCTTTTATGGAAGTCTGTAAATAGACTCCGGACTCAGGTAGGCCGGAGTAAAGAAAACCTGTACAGGTGGAGATTCATAGACAACTCAGCCCTGGAGTGTAAATGTGGTGCTGTCCCACAAACGATGAGGCACTTTATATCTTGTCCAGCATGTCTTGTTGTTTGCACGCCACAGGAGTTGATCGACGCTACTGAAAATGCTAAGCTCGTAGCCAAATTCTGACATCGACACGCTACGAAGAAGAATAAGTGATACTACCCACAGAATATCTTCAACGTAACCAAATAATTCATTCAAACCCATTTCTTCCCGTGGGTGTCGTAAAAGGCGACTAAGGGACTTACTAGAGAATGGCCAGCAGCGTTCTCTATGCATTTTACCACCATACTGCGATCGCCAACTCGCCTGCCAAGCGTGGCGATTATGGCAAAGCCCAAATTGGGGGAGGCCTAAGTCCAGCAGTGGACGTCTTACGGCTGAAATGATGATGAACCAAATAACAACTGTATTTGGTAACTGATTTCAACGTATTCTATAAATCATCGGATGTTAACATCTTCATGAACAGTATTAACAGTTTAATAATAAACAGAAACACTCCGTGAGCTATGTGAGGATTAACAAGGGTGCGACATAGGACCACAAAGTTGTATAGTGTCCAAATAATCCCACCAAATTTGAAAAGTTTTGTATGCATAATGGATGTAAATCTTTATTTAGCCTCATAAACAATATTTATAGGATTTCTGTTGAGACCATTGCTAATAGAATGGATAACGTTTTACTGTTGTATGTTGGCTAATAATAGTTTTACTGTGTGTCGCTCGACTGTTACTCAAAATATATTTAGGACAATGGAACTGTAATTAACGCTATAGTTATGGCTCAACTGTTGTTCTAATAATTATTGATTACTTCCCAAAAATAATGAATACCCACAGTCTGGTCTCAGTCATAATCTATCAAAAATATCTGAAGCTTGACATTTGATTGTCGCCGAGATGAGAATGACATGATGACGTCACCGCGTCGGCGTGATTTGGAACGTTTTTATTTACGACAATTTACCTTCTGATACCTCAAAATAGGTTGCTCACAACAGGTTACAAACGGTTTTCTTTCTCATCTCAAAGATTTTTCGTTGGTTTTATGATACAATTTAATACAAGTTGGGACTGTGTGGGACCAGACACGTAACATAAACTTCCTAAGCTCATACAGTTGGTTCAGAATTTGGAAAATATTTTGTGTGCTGATACAAAACGGATAATAGTTTATGGCACCATAATAGGACGAACATAACCCCTTTTTACATTACGTAAATGAAATGCCGTAAAAAATACGGAAATTGGTATGTTATGTTGGTGTTGTTATCAAAATCACATTTTCTAGAGTTCTATTAAAGATTCATTTGAAATTAAATGACCACACTGCCTCGTTGGTCTAGTGGTAACAAGCGCTACTGGTGAGCATGAGGTACAGGATTTGATTCGAACAAAGTGTTATTGGGTTTTTCTATCTAGCATTTCAGCAGTGGCAGCCTGGATCTGGATTTTTGTGGATTTTTGCCCGGTTGTTGGGAATAGGCTCGTCCCCCATTACATGGGTCTTAAATGTCACATGTGAAATGTAGGTGTTCTAAAGGTACACTTCTGCTCTACCCTTTGGGCAAACAAGGCCTGATGTTATGTTATGTAAATGACCAGATTGGATTAGAAGTTGATATTTAAAATAAGATGCGGATTTAACACAATATCTCCTTTCGAAAATACTTGCGTCACTCCTGTTTCCGCGCTGTCAATAGTTAAACACGTCATCATTATTCTCATCATCATTTCATTCAAATGACGTCCACTGCGGGACATAGGCTGACCGGTCAATTTAATTTTGGGGGAGGGGGTTGCCATAATCGCCATGCTTGGCAGGCGGGTTGGCGATCGCAGTGAGGTAATAAAACGCATTGAGAGTTCTGCAGCCCATTCTCGAGTAAGTAGCTTAGTCGCGTTTTACGACACCCACGGGAAGTAATTGCATGTTGCTATTCTTTACGTCCGGCACCTCACGGAACACACAATTAATGTTATTACTTATATATATTGTATATTTATTAGTAAGGTGAATACTTGAAAAATCCCGCTAACTACAGTATTATACTCACAGGAGCCAACTGTAAAGATTTCAGTGTTCTTTATGGAATTACTCGTATTAAAGCTGAGCTTTGCTAAAGAACCTTTCTTATTTTGTGTGTTCTCATTAATAGTACGTTCTCGTGTATAACATTATATAATTTTACTGCTTATTAGATGCGGGCTTAGAATGGTATCTACTTTTGAAAAAATAAAACAAATGAAACTTTTGTGACTTTCAAATCATAGAGAATATAACAGGGTCTACTGAATAATTGAACAGATTGTTTGATTCAAACAATGGATTTCATCGAGCCTGGAATTTATTTTAGACAATACATGATCATTATTTAATGAAAAAGGCTTTTGTAGAATCACATCGTCCACCCGAACGCTTCGAAGGATGAAGGTCTAAATTAGAGCCGAAATCTTTTTTATTCTAACATTTGAATGATTGAATTCATGACATGCTGATTTAGATGAAAACGAAATTGAATTGGATGGTACGATTTTTTACTGTGGCTGAAAATGAAGGCGAAGAGATTTTTTCTTTGATGTTCATTAACAAAATGCCACGTAATATTTTTGTATAAATAGAATTTCAGAATTTTGTCCACATCTTCCTCATTTTAATCTATACTTATATATTAAATCTATACTAATATTATAAAGCTGAAGAGTTTGTTTGTTTGTTTGTATGTATGTTTGATTGAACGCGCTAATCTCAGGAACTACTGGTCCGAATTGAAAAATTATAATTATTTTTGTGTTGGGTAGCCTTTTTATCGAGAAAGGCTTATAGATGATATAACATCACGCTACAACTAAGAGGAGCGGAGCAGAAATGAAAAATGTTGCAAAAACGGGGAAAATTGCACGGGTAGGCGATTCGACGCGACGGGAACGGTCGGAGGAACAAGAAATTTAACGCGGACGAAGTCGCGGGTAGAGGCTAGTATATAATATTATAAAGCTGAAGAGTTTGTTTGTTTGTTTGGTTGAACGTGATGATCTCAAGTATTACTGGTCCGAATTGAAAAATCATTTTTGTTTTAGGTAGCCTATTTATTAAGAAAGGCTATATAACATCACGCTATGATCAAAAGGAGCGGAGCAGCAAAGAAAACTGGCAGGCAATTCGATGCGACGGGAAGGGTCAGGGGCACAAAAATTTGACTCGGATGAAGTCGCGGGCAGAAGCTATTACTGATAATTCATTGTCATTGAATCGTTGCTAATTAATTGTATTCCACATTTAAAGTTGGCTAAAAATACTGTTATAGGAAAGTAAAGAGAAGTCAGTTACACAAAAATAATTCAGGAACCCGAGTACCGATTCTCAAAAGCGAATGCGAGTAAAAATGTCTCTCACACATACCAAATTGAACGTTTTGTGAAAATGCACCCAGGGGAATAATTATAGAATATTGACAATTTTTTTTTTTTTTTTGAAAAATATATGTCTCCCATGTTGCTGCAATACGAGGCTTCATCAAAACGTGACGCGAAAAATGAATGTTCAGTAATTTATTTGTACACTTTCTTACATGCGGCCATGTTACATACACGATTCCTACTTCTGGATAAAAGAAAAGTAAGAACACTACACTTTACATTATAAGTACTGGCCTCAAGAGGTGAGCAGCACTATCATCATGGTTTTGCCATTTCCAGAAAGAATTTGTGTACATATTATATACTCATAGTCTTTCAGGAGGCATTATTATGGGCTGACTATTTTTCATCAAGTGTCAATAATATCTTCATCAGGCAGCCCTACTTTGTGTGTACTCACAGTAGTACTAATCTAGAAATTTTAAGTAATATGGATTGCGTGCGCTAGTCATCATCATTTTCCTGCCCTTAACTCTTTTTCTCCCATACTATTAGTTGTCATTTAAGGATTCACCATTTCCTTTCCCTTTTCTTTCACACAGTCTTTCTATCGTTTCTTTAGTCTTCCTGTACTCATAAAGTCATTCACATTCAAACTCAAAAGTTTTCTCACGAGATTTTCTCACTCCCCCGCATTTCATGTTCATACCATGACAGTGTTCGTCGCTAGTGATTTATGAAACTCGGCTAAATGGAACTACCGTTACACGCAATGTTCCAGCTAGATTAATTAAGTGAACGACTAATTGGCTGATGGCTGACCTTTTTCCCACTAATCCAATTTCCTTACTAAGAAAATACGGGACCTGCTTGTATTATATTATATTATCTCTATAAAAATATACCCTAGATAAGGTAGCACCTTCCTAACCGAATATCGACAACTCGAGAAATGAACAAAACTTGAAGGTATTAGTGGGGAATTGTGTAAGTATTGAATTTGTAACTTTATAAAATCCAAAGTCCTATAATTTTTCATTCTTCTGAGTAATAAACCCTTTACGTTCCAGGTTTTTTCACGAGCTCTATGGTTAGCACTATTAAGATTACACAATTTATTATCTGTTTATTTAATTTTAACAGAAGGTTATTTACTTCTTTTTCAATAATTTTATAAAAACGCGTAAATAGATTAAATTCAACGTATTTCTGTGATAATTATTATTACGAGTTGTAATTGGGTATATTTGTGAAAATTATGTATATTAAGCAAGATTTAGCCACTTTCGCTGCGTCTAATACTTATCTAAGATCAATTCATTTTATATTTTAATGAAAATGGGTCAACAAACAGGTTTTTTGCGAAGGTCTCTCATGGGCTTGACTACACGGCTCATTGCTCAGATTACTGTATTTCTATGTAAAATTTTAACCGAACAGTTTCATAGCCCCAATGGATTATGTAAATAATACCTACGCTTAAGGGAACCTTTGAGACAGCCAAATATTCATACTGATAATAATGTTCACTAATTCTGTTTTCATCTTGCCCTCATTGATTTACACTATTAATCCGAGTCCCTGTTTGTAGATGTATATATGTGTTTGAAGATGTTCAGCTCGCTACCAAAAAAAAATAAAAAGAAACTCGTAAGTAATGAAACGGAACAAGTATAGCAGACATCGTAAGAGAATCTACGAGTGCTTCGAAAGGTATGGTGTAATTCAGGGATATAAATTCAAAAATCAAAAAGGGACGTCTACTTGTAAAAGAGAAAAAAAGAAAAAGAAACGTCCATAAAAGATTCTCTGTCTATTTATATAACTTGCAACGTAAAGAAGCATGAAATAAGCTACACTATCTTTAAAATTCTGAAATGTAACCGATTTTTAATCTTCTTGTTTTTTTATAATTATAAGTTTTCCTTGTGATGATGAGTGAATATCTCTGACTAACATTTCTTGTCATCTTCACTCAACATTTCAGTAAATATTTCTCCAACAAGGAATTCATTTTAGTATAACGTCAGAACTTGTAGTAGTTGCTTTTCTCCTTTATTGATCTCTTGGTTTTGTTTACTACCAGCAACTAACGAGACCTCACTAATGTGAAGGCGCTCAAAATACTCGTAAATAACTGAGTACCATTTATAGTTAGGAGTTTGTGAATATTTTAGGTCCGTACCTGTACTGACAAACTGTTATGTCTATTTTAAACATAAAGGTCATTCAGGAATTCACTTAACACAGAGCGGATCAAGAACGCGATACAGCGGAATAAAGGCTCCAAGGTATTTGCTAGGGATCTGTCTATTGGGCAGAGCCAGCTTACGAAACTGAAGGGTCGTATCCGCCAAACCTGAGCTGTTTAAGGAGATTAAGGGGTATTATGGACAGTTATACACGTCAAAAAGTAACCCCGTTAAGAATCTGGCAAATGAACCAAGAGCTAGGTTGACCCGACATTAAACCGAAGACATCCCGGACGTCAGCTTGCATAAGATTCGTTTGGCTCTGAAGCAGCTCAAAAACAACAAGGCATTGGGTGATGACGGAGTTACGGCTGAACTCCTGAAGGCCGGCGGGAAACCCGTTCTCAAGGCCCTTCAGAAGCTGTTTAATTCCGTCATACTCGAGGGCAAAAAGCCACAGGCATGGAACAGAAGTGAGGTGGTACTTTTCTTTATGAAGGGTGACAATGCCCTACTTAAGAATTATAGGGCCATCTCACTTCTAAGCTAGGTCTACAAGCTGTTTTCAAGAGTCATCACGAACCGTCTAGCGCGCAGGTTTGACGTCTTCTAGCCTCCCGAACAATTTGGGTTCCGTAAAGGCTTTAGCACCATGAACGACATACTTGCGCTGCGGCAGGTTATACAGAAGACCGAAGAGTATAACCTGCCTCTCTGCTTAGCGTTTGTAGACTACGAAAAATACTTCGATTCGGTCGAGACCTGGGCTCTTCAACGGTGCCAGATCGACTATCAGTACATCGAGGTCCTGAAGTATCTGTACGAAAACGCCACTATGTCAATCCGACTCTAGGACCAGACCTCGAAACCTATCCTTTTGCAGCGAGGGGTGAGACAGGTAGACGTTATTTCTCCGTAACTATTCACTACTGCACTGGAGGATGTCTTCAAGGTTTTGGACTGGAAAGGGGCTGGCATCAACATCAATGGTGGGTACATCACTCACCTTTGGTTTGCCGATGATATAGTTGTCATGGCTGATACTATGGAGTATGCCTGAGTGCAATGCTAGATGACCTCAATAGAGCTTCCGAAAGAGTAGGTCTCAGGATGAACATGGACAAGACAAAGGTCATGTCCAATGCTCATGTGATACCCACTCCAATGAAGATCGGAGGCACTACACTCGAAGTTGTGAACGAATATGTGTACCTAGGACAGACTGACCAGTTAAGTGAGTCCAACTTCGAGAAAGAGGTCAATCGTCAAATCCGACTCGGCTGGGCAGCGTTCGAGAAGCTACGCATTATCTTGTCGTCCCACATACTGCAGTGTCTCAAGACGAAAGTCTTCCATAGGTCATCACTGGCAACACGCACCGGGCGTGTTGCCAGTGATGACTTATGGAACGGAAACGTGGTAGCTCACAATGGGACTTATTAGAAGGCTGAAAGTCACCCAATGGGCGATCGAAGGGCTATGCTTGGAGTTTCCCTACGCAATCGAATCAGAAATGAAGAGATCCGTAGGCGAACCAAGGTAACCGACATAGCCCGAAGAATTGCTAAACTGAAGTGGCAGTGAGCACGGCACATTGCTCGTAGAACAGATGCCCGATGGGACCGAAAGGTTTTGGAGTTGAGACCGCGTACCGGAAGACGTAGAGTTGGAAGACCTCCCACAAGGTGGATCGATGACCTTGTGAAAGCCGCAGGAATCCACTGGATGCGGGAAGCACAAAACCGGTCGAAGTGGCGGAGCTTGGGGGAGGCCTTTGTCCAGCAGTGGACGTCTTTCGGCTGAAATGATGATGATGATGAGGAACTTACTTTATGGTGGTCACCAATTGAAACTTTGATAAATAGTGAATTTGTGGGACTAAGAATTTTATGGGATAGGTGCGTTATTGGTTTCTCTTTACGATCGTATTTCTATTTTCGACAGATGTAAAGTTCCAACGTTACATTATTCTTGGTTTTCAGTGTTATTTTACTTTTGTGTTGCTGTACAAAATGGTGTACGGCAGGGCTTAAGCCATCCGTATTAAAAAAAAAAAAACTGACAACGGGAAATTGACGTTTATCTTTGAACTATGGTCTTGGTTCATTCCCTTAAATTACTTTCGGGACAAAGGTCACAATATTTGATGTTAGATGGTTAAACCTGACTAAAACACAAACCTGCCAAAAAGAAATAAAACAAAATACAGTTTTCGTCAGAAGCAATTTTCCTTTCGATATCATGTTTATTTTAAGACTTTTCATTATAGTCACACATGTAGAAAGGTCCAAATATTAACAGTAGTTTAAAAGTTTGTTACTGTGTGTTTATGTTCAATTAACTTTATAGTTTAGTACCCAAACTACAAATTGGGTTGCAAGCATAACCGTGGTAAATTACTAGATAAACTATGAAACCTGAAAGTGTTTGTTGGTTGCTACTTTACAAGGAATGGAAATTGAATTCAATAGTTCGCTTTACATTCAAAAGCTAAACGGTGAAGTGAAAAGTTGCGACCCGTTTACGCTACACTTGACTGCTTATAGCGGCTTACTTCTTGCGGCTATTGACCAATTGGTTTAATTTAATGTAACATTACTCATACTATTGGTAGATACCTTTTTAATTTTTCACTCTCGTTGTCCTGTATTACACGTGTAAGTAAATCCTGGTCCAATTTTCACTCCAGAGCCGCTAACGCTGAAGCTTCAAAGAATATAATGTAATGTAAATTCATATTTTTATACATACATACAATCACGCCTTTTTCCCATGGGGGTAGGCAGAAACCACGGAACGCCACCTGCTACGATCTCTACACACTCCTTTTGCCTCGTTTAGGTTCATACAATTGGTCATACACACACGCCGGTTGCGAGTAATACGCACCTGACCTTTCTGAAGAACATCACCAATAAGGTCCCTATATGTCCTCCTAGGGCGTCCTTACCCGGTGTTTCCACTCACATCTGCCTTGTAAATAACTTTTGTGAGCCGACCTTCATTCATCCTCTCAACATGATCAAACCATCGAAGAATACTTTTTTCAATTTTTGTCACTACATCTTCTTTTAAACCACACCGTTCTCTTATCACACCATTCCTCAGCCTATCATTCATAGTCACACCACACATGCTTCGCAAGGAACGCATTTCCACATATTTTTATCTTTACTTAATATTCATAAAGTGATCCGTACTTTTCTTCATACATCTTACATAAAGAGCTTACACTTTTCATAATAACTATTTTATACCCTGCTCCCAATGCCGATGGGTCACAATTTTTATATGTTTTTGTAAGATTTTTTAAACATATTTAAAAATATACTCAATATGTAAGAAAATAACACTATACAATAGAACAATAATACAATAGAAAATGTTAAAATATTCCACTGCTGCAATTTTGTAACTACTTCGATTTAAACCGTATATCCCAAAATGGATCGTTTTGAAACACTAAACTAGAGAGCACAATCATGACAACGCGTAAATATAAATCATCGCATGAAGCGACGATTTATATATTTATAAATCCATGTTTATTTCCGCAATATCACTTTGCGTTAACTTTAAAATACTACTCCATACACAGATGATGTGACTTAATTCAAGTTGTATAAGTCTTTTTAAACTCTTTCTGAAAAATTACGTATGCAAAACTGTTTTATCTTTGTTCCAAAGTTTGTCTTTCAAATAAATCAACTATGTTGAAAAAAAGGACAACGTTTTTTTCTCGGTCCCAATTAGTAGTAGGTATTATAAGGGTTCGGGATGAAAGTTATTTTGAGAGTTTAAGTGAGTTTTATTTTACGACACTTTTAGTTTTAATTTCGTTACGTTTCTGAAAGTTGGAGACCCGAATACCTGTTTTCAAGTAAAGTGGAACACTACATAGTATCTACGTATAATATCTAGGCATTCGTACTCCCTAGCCTTAAGCTTGGTGAAACGATCTTCGTCGGGTGGCTGGTTGAAACTTGACAAGAGTTGCCGAGAATCAAGTTGAAAAGCAGGAATAGAATAGTATGTTACGTATGTTGAATAGTTGTTAAGAGCAGTGGTGTCCCACGGGTATCGGCCCCGACTAACGATTTGCAGGTCGTGGGTTCGGACCCAAGCAGGCGCTTTACTTTGTCTAAATAATTTCATCCCCACTCATCTCAAAACGGTGAAGGAAAATAACGTGAGGAAACCGGCATGTCAAAGAAACAAAAATTCGAAGGTATGCGACATCAACCAACCCACACTGGACCCGCGTGGTAGATTACGGCTCACTCCCTCTCACTGCGAGGAGGCCTGTGTCCCAGCAGTGGAAACAATTTAGGCTGATAATGATGATTATGAAGTTGAATAGCAAGCAATTGGAGAGTCCTTTGTCCAGCGGTAGACTGCTATAGAGTGGTGATGATGATGATGAAGCACGTGGTACGAAGGTCAAAACATAAAGTAAAACATTTAACATCTGTAAAATGTTACCTACTAAAAATTAAATTCTATCACTTTTTAACCGACTTCAAAAAAAGGAGGAGGTTATATGTTCGACTGTATGTATTTTTTTTTTTTTTTTTTATGTATGTTCACCGATTTCTCCGCCAATTATCAACCGATTTTGAAAATTCTTTTTTTATTCGTAAGGGTATACTCCTGAGGTGGTCCCATATTAATTTTGTGAAGATTTGATGTATACTTTGTGAGATAAACGAAGGAACTCCTCAAAAACAAACAGTACACGTAATGTGATTTGGATATTGTACTGAAGATCAAAAATAATTGCTGGTTCTATCTATCCATCTGTGGTGAACTAATTATAGTCTTCGAAGATACCGCATGGAACTCCTCATCGGTGAACAGTACATATAGGAACTTACAGTGAAAGGTTAGAAGGTTAGGGGATAATTCTTTGAATATTATAGGCACGTTTAGACCGTTACTTGTATTCTTATATTCCGTTGAGCTGATGATGGAAGGTACAACTCCTTATCGATCAGGAGTTAGAAGATATCTTGTCCTAGATAGACATACTCGTTGACATCGAGAATTGATTCCTCAGCAGACACTAGAGTGGGCTCTTACCCACTCTACTGTCTGCTTAATAAAAAAAAAAGCAGCCTTAATCATTTTGGCCTGGCCATGCTTGGTTTTTTTTTTATGTATGTTCGGGCATAACTCCGTCATATATAGATGGATTTGCAAAATTCTTTTTTTGTTCGAAAGGGGTTTATTCCGAAATGGTCCCATATAATTTTCATATAGATCTGATGATGAGTTCGGGAGACAGACACCGGAACTCTTTAAAAAATGACAGGAAATCAACCGCGAGTTCTGCTATCGCATAAATATGCATTGTTTGTTTGGAATTAGTGCAGGGTGAATACCACAACTAAAAATTTAAAAATAAAAACTTTTTTACAAAAAAAAAAAACCACCGACTTCCTTAAAAACACTACAAAGTGAAAAATAACTTTAAATTCGGAAGTCGGTGGCAAAAAAACCGTAAATACAGATCCTAAGACACCGACTACCGAAATTAAAGTTATTTTTCACTTTGTAGTGTTTTTAAGGAAGTCGGTGGTTTTTTTTTTTTGTAAAAAAGTTTTTTTGAATACTTAATTAAATATTCAGCTTCGGTTCGCATTGTGCGTTCTGTAACTAAGCTCTGGCAAAAAATATTCGTTTATATTAATTGAAACTAAACTAACTCCGGTGTAACTATAATGGCTGACCTGATTATATCTAAGTTTGTCGATTTACTTATGTGAACCTGTACCATATAGGTACTAAAAGTGTAACAATGAAATAAAACTTAATAAAACTCTCGTTTCAGAAAAGTTTGAATGAACTAGGAATCTTTCAAAATATTACAATAACTCGTACTTTGAATACGCCTGTCGCTATTCTATTTCATTTGTAAATAGATATTTAAATAGAAATGTTCTGTAACAATCCGAGGGATCAAAGAAGGAAGCTACCCCTAAGAACACGGAACTCGACTCGACTCGTGTACTCGATGTACTCATTCACAAATATTCTTATCGTCCAATAGTTTTGCCGTTATGATAGCTATACATTTACGACGGGGAGAAATGTATCACCAAAGGTTGTTCAATGAAACTGAGATTACACAATTGCTACACTGTGCACTGGTTTAAACCTTATGAACGTTAAATTTAAGTAATTACGTTAAAGCTTATCTCTTTGCGACGTTCCGGTTTGATCCAAATTCAGGCAACACACTATAAACAATCTTCTTATCTAAAATCTCCACTCGATTAGCTAATGTACAATGTTAGTCCAGAATAGGAGTCTTTAACTCGCATGACCGACTTCTGAAAATACCAGATATAACATTATAAATTCATACTTACTTCATGTTAAGTAAAGTTTCACATTTAGAAAGTACTTCAAAATTTGAAGTTTTGTCTGTGAATATTAACCATAGCCAAAGTCGTAGTTTTTCTAATTACAACTACCATATTTTACAAGACAAAGAATAAACTCAAGGTGACAGTTGCCAACCATTCTCCTTGAGGTGATTTAATTAAAACCCAAAGTCAACGTCTGACTGAGACCGATTTATTGGCTCGCTACATGAAATATTCATCGAATCAATTAACTGTAAAACGATTTTCTTTCGACGTTACTGAGCTGTAGTATTTGAACTGTTTCAGAACGTAACAACCATATGATACTGAATTAAGATTCAATTAACTGAATTGAATTGGAAACCTATAACATATTTTGATTGTTTACCGCTCAAGAACCAATTTAAGTAGTGAATGTCTAATCAAACACCAGCCAGGAAACTATTAGTCAGTTGCACGTGATAATTTCTGATGACCTTATCATAATCTGTATTTAGTTATAGTAGGTATATTAGCTTACCAGTAAAAACTCCCTACTTACCCTAAAATACTTTGTGACTTTTTATATCACGTAAATACATCGTTAATTAACTTGATATATAAATCACAAAAAAAAAAAACATTTTGTAGAAATATCTCCGACAAAGTGTGTCATGTTGATCAAGGTGATGTTTATCACAGCCGTGTGTGGTGTGTTGACGACAAGCGTTCAGTTAAAAATATATTTCTAACCGACTTCAAAAAAGGAGGAGGTTATCAATTCGACTGTATTTTTTTTTAATTTTTGTTACTTCATAACTTTTGACTGGATGAACCGATTTTGATGATTCTTTTTTATTTGAAAGCTGGTGCTTCCCGTATACCATAACGAAAAAATTAAAACTTTTTACAAAAAAAAAAATAACAACCGAATTCCTAAAAAAAACTCTACAAAGTGAATAAAAATAACTTTAATTTCGGAAGTCGGTGGCAAAAAAACCTTAAATACAGATCCTACGTCACCGACTTTCGAAATTAAGGTAATTTTTCACTTTGTACCTAGAGTGTTTTTTTAGGAAGTCGGTTGTTATTTTTTTTTTTTTTTGTAAAAAGTTTTTAATAACTAAAATATACGAAAGTTCAGCTGTTTATCATGTAAGAGTGTCGGTATTCGTCAGTAATGTACGATGTTTACATTTCCATTACGCAGAATTTATGTACAATATTATGTTTGCCTAAGTTATATTAAAACATCAAAACTTATCGGAGAGGTTGACATCAGAATATAATAGATTTTTTTTTGTAATAGCTCAAGATCTGCGATAAAAAAAAACTGAATACGTCAGCTGGTAATTTTGCCACAAAAGTTCTAATAGTAAAAAACCAGAGAAAAAACACGGAACAAACAATTCTACTTGTAAGTCAAAATCTGACACATATCTTCAGAACATGCACTTATACATTTCCAAAAGCTTTTTGTCGTCATGCAGTTTTTTGGTGAGCTCCGTAACCACTTATTTCCTACGCCGACGCTTTTCTATAAAAAAAGATATTGATAAAAAATTGAAATTCCAAAATGTTTGTCATTTCATCTTTGATTGAATTGATAAATTATTGTAGAAATAAGGTGAGGGTAAACGCCGTGACGCGCTCAATAGTCTCAGATAGTCTGAAAACAGGGATAAAACATCTGACTCCAACTGGCATGATTCCACAATTCTGTCTGGAGTACTATAGGACTTCAATTAATCAGTGATATTTGCTCGATTTGATATTCGCTTATTTGAACGACTGAAAAGCTGGATCTAACTTAAATACCTGGACCTTGAAGAATTTGTATAAACCCTCGGTAGACTTGAGTGTTAACGACTGTGACGTCATAGTTTAGCATTTTTTACACGCTTTATATTAGCTTCACTTGTATGTTTGTTTGTAACCAAACGAAGGTGACTCCTTATAGCGCGATTTTGACCCACTTTAAACGACCAGATTTCATTAAAACTTTGCACACTTGTCAAGGACCGATGACAATGCAATAATTTCATAAATTTGTGCCATTATCCTTGCCGGGGTTACCAGGACAGCAAATATTTTATACAATAATTGTGTTATTAAGTTTGTAAGTAGACAAATTATACCTAAACGGAGTAGAGTAAATAATAACTCGTAACTTCTGGTAAGAAATTATTGCATAAATGAAATAATTCTCTTCAATAAATTGACAATTTTTTTTTGTGGGTGGGAAATCATCAAGTGACTTCTCCCACTCTGGGTGGAGCGGAAGGGCGTGTCAGATGTTAGCAACCATTGAAGGGCTCCTCTAGGACCGATGCCCGCCAGGGTCGGGAGATTGGTTGGAATGAGATACCGTGGCCCTGGCATATAAGCAACTGAAGGAACACGGGTGGGTTTCAGTCAGTAAAAGTCTAACATTCTGCTCCACCCTGAGCGGGAGACGTCATATGATGATTACCCACACAAAAAATAAATATCTCGTACAAAACCCTCTAGAGATGCCATCAGCTGGAAGTAGAATGAGATCATTTTAAATCTCAAGGGATGTGAACGGAGATGTTTTGTAGAAATAAAAATAAATGGAGAAATATTTCTATCGCAAGACGTATGCGTCACGCGTTCATTTTATGAAACTGCTGTTCCTATCGGCTGGTCATCGATACATACATAAATACGTAAAATCACGCCTTTTTGCGATGGGGGTAGGCAAAAACTACAGAACGCCACCTGCTATAGACCTTAAATACTCTTTTTGCTTCTTTTATGTTCATACATCTGCGATGGCGGTGATGCTCGCAACACACCATTTCATTTGTTCCCACGGGGCGAAATGCGAGCGACGGAATGTCGCTAGGCTAGGCCGCGCTGGTCAGCAATGTACTAAACATAGCACCAAACAGCTAGCATGTTTTTTAAATGTTGATGTATATTACGAAGAACTCTGTAAATACTACGTTTTCATTTCTTAGTTGTATGAATTTCCTCTTCCTTTTATTCAGAGAAAGTACCTAAGAACTTTCCTCCACTGTTTTTCTTTGTAGGTATCTGAGCTAAGTTTCTAAAACTTCTGTTTCCGACATTTGAGTATAAAAGCTTCTTTTCTTTAAGCGGCAGTAATTTACTTTAACGAACTCCTGTTGGGTGACCGGATTTATTGTTCTTGACGATAAATTAAGTTGTTGGTTATTTCTTCGGGAATAAATAACAAAACTCTTTTTGTTTTTCTTTTCTTTATCATAATTGTAAACAAGTTAAACAATTGACCTTACTGTTTTCTGTACTTACGTAAAAGATGAAGAAAATAATTTAAATTCAGAAGGGATAAACTAATGCGAAATTCAATACCTACGCTTGTAATTTGCGGTTTCAATAACACACGAAACTTAGTTTATTTACCTACACGACGCTTATTTTGTTGTTGTAATAACGTTGATATAATAAATAATATAATGTGCTTTTTATTATAGCCCGTGTCAATATCATGTCAATTTACTGTCATCCCAAAAATTAAGGGTCTATCTGATAGATACTTTAATTATAATGGTAACTGATGAGGATAAAACCATCAAATATTAATGTTTTATTGCGGATACTGTAAACTGCTCCCAACAGCCTATATTAACAATTCAGTTCAAATACCACAAATGAGCCTGTCACATACAAATACAAGGTAACACATAAACTGCGGGATAACGTCATAGTTAAGTGGAGCACCCCCTCCATTTACATATTCACTCAACTGTAATAGCAGATGATATGAATAAGAACGCGAGAAAATGTTAGGTATGGCAACGTTTTAGGTACTCACGCGAGAGCTTTGAAGATCGTCGTGATTTAAAATTTCTAAGGAAAATAACGATTGAAGTTCATCCCTCGTCACTTTGAAGTCGTGTAGCTATGACATGAAATGTTTCTATGTTCATTTTAGAAGCAGTAAACTTTTATTGTTTCTAAAAAGGTATATCCGTGCTTTTATAGTTTCTAATGTGACGATATTAACTTGGATGTCCGGGGCTTCATAGGCAATCATAATATTTATTCAGGCTTTGTTACTAAAAAAAAAAACAAAATTATTGCACATTTTTATAATATAATTTCTCTCGTGCCTAAACATCAAGTAGAACGAAAATAAACAGACGAACGTACCTATTTATTTAAACGGCAAAATTCCTTAACATCAATTTGGCAGAACGATTTTGAGGACGCACAGTAAAAAAACTTAATTATTTTTGTCGAAATCAATAAAACTTACATATTTCTTGAAAGGTGTTTTGATTCCAGTCAAACTTCACTGAGTAAGAAGGCAGTTAAATTGATTTTGTTTTTTCGTGTAAATAATCCACAACCGAAGTTATCCTGCCTATACCTAACACGAAAGAAAGTTTCTTTGTTCCTCAATGTCATCACAAAATGTTTTATCAAATTGGAAATTGTCGTCTTCAGAGATCTAACTCAGGCCTATATCCAGTTATAGAGACCCAATGCAATGGGAAAAATATACGAAGAAATAATATCAAATCTTGTCGCACACGATGTCAAACTCGATATCAAGAACGTACCTATTGTATCTTTACATATTGTGGTTCTGTTCACCGCATGTGTTTTATTCACTCCTTGATTGTATGTGTATGTAATGTGTTCTGTAGTCTTTTCCAAATGACCTAATATAGACAGCATAGATTATCCGCCTTTTCATGTTTAAGTTTGCACGTGTTCGTGACATGCGTGAGATGATACGACACGAAAGAATCGGAGATTGGCGCGTCGTTGATTCTTTTAATTTTGCTTTTACAAACCTCAAAACAATAATTATTATAAGATTCATGACAAGATGATGGCGAATGCTCTTTACTCATTATCCTAAATTATTAGTCTCTCACATTCGTTACAGCTCTTTCGCACATTATTTTTATGAAGATGCCTTATTAATAGCAACACGCCATGACTTACTGCGGTATAAATTATCACAAATACTAACCAACATACCGAAAAAGATAGTTTGTTTGATAACAAAGCTTAGTAACATTCTATAGCAGCTTCAGTAAGCATAAATAAAAAAAAATATGTAAATCTACATACATACATACACACATAGAATCACGCCTTTTTCCCATGGGGGTAGGCAGAAACCACGGAACGCCACCTGCTACGATCTCTGCACACTTCTTTTGCCTCGTTTAGGTTCATAAAATTGGTCATACACACACGCCGGTTGCGAGTACTACGCACCTGACCTTTCTGAAGAACATCACCAATAAGGTCCCTATATGTCCTCCTAGGGCGTCCCCTCCCGGTGTTTCCACTCACATCTGCCTTGTAAATACCTTTTGTGAGCCGACCTTCATTCATCCTCTCAACATGACCAAACCATCTAAGCATACTTTTTTCAATTTTTGTCACTACATCTTCTTTTACACCACACCGTTCTCTTATCACATCATTCCTCAGCCTATCATTCATAGTCACACCACACATATGTAAATCTATCAAATACATACATACATATGTAAATACATACATAAGTAAATCTATCAAAGTAATAACATGTTCAAAGCGTATAATTATTAACAAACTCGAAAGTTATAATATAAGTAACTAGGTACTTCCTAAGCAAAGCTTCTATAAAAACAAAACTTCTCTTCTACAAATTTTCAGTTCCATTTACTTGAACAGTCGGAGTTTATTCGGGTAACGTCGCTAAGACAAATGTGCTCAAGATTGCTGAATCTTACAACTTAAACTTAGAATAACAATATAGACGAATTTTTTGATAATTTGATGCTGTTCAAACTACCAACTACATCTCAGGGACTGTTTCTGAACGTTAATAATATACATAAAACCCTAAGTAATTACGGATGGTCTGCCTAATGAACATGTGCTTTGAGATAATAAGTGATATTTTATCATTCTTGTTCCTACTTTTTTTTGGTCGTACTTTTCCTGATGTTATAGCTTTTTTCTGTTAGTTACCTACTTGCAGCATTGATTTAATTTGAATAGAATTTAACTGAAATATTTAATGAACAAAATTGTTGATTTCCAGTTCTTTTTTATTTTATGCCGGGAATAGGTACATAGCAAAGCCTTTGCCTATGAGAAACTGTGCCAGATTTGTACGACGAAGGCAAGAGCAATCTAGCCTACATAACAACAAGCTGAATATCTTAAGCATGCGTTAGATACGATCAGTATTCCTGTGACGTAGCACAGAAATACGGCTTCGGCTTCCTAAATATTCTGGGAACTTAAATCGAATTTTTCATCTGTCATAGTGGTTGAAAATATTTCGCGTTCACCGCTGCGCCGAAGTCAACCTATCGCTGGAATATATTACGAACGTGCTTTAGATACATCCGCACTTTAATACTTTATATTTTGTAAAACTACGAGTGATTGTTTACCGCATAATATCTATATTGGATATGACCTTGCAGGTTTGCTAGTTGATGAAGCTGTGTGTATATTGGAACTCACAGTAAAAGTCAAAAGACGAATCAAAATCGTCTTTTAAAACGTTTGTGTGATAATAATAACAATCGCCAATGAACTGTCTCATAGATTTCCATAAATGACCAACGACGCGGATATTTACCACGATGTAAAAAATTAAAGTAACGAAAACACATCCAATAAATGAATTCAAATTAGTCTCTATTTTATGTATATGTTAGTACGTTTTCAAGAAACATAATTAGCATAATTGGTTTGTCTTGTTCTAGGCTCGCGATGCAGCGCCTACTCAGCATCACTCTCCTCAGCATCGCCGCAGAGCACGTGCACTCGCAAGAGCGCGACACGGAGCACCAGGGAACACAAACCTGCGGCGGACACTTGACGGCTCCCGTGGGCATGATAACGACACCAAACTTCCCCAACCCTTTCATCGTTCCGATAAAGTGTAAATGGATAATAGAACACGACAGAGTGAATGGCACTATATCAATATACTTCACTCAGCAATACACTACCAGTGGGCTGACGTTCACTGAGTACATGTACTATGACGAATCTTACAAATTAGGCGAGAGGAGAGCGCTCACCGTCACCGACGAGAATATCACCAAGATCAAGTGGCTTCAGGTATGGTTCAATTAAAAAGTGAATGTTGAGTGTCCCCCATTTGTGGATGAAGTCTGTTAGTTTTGATAGTTTCAATGTTATGTGGTGCGTCTGACACATACTTTCGTCATACTTTGGGCAAAAAACAAGATTACCACCATTAGCTATCAAATCACTAGACGAATAACCTCAATGTTAACGTGAAAACGGATCATTTAATAAAATTCGATAAAATGTATACAGCTATTAAGCAAAGCCTTATAAACAACACTTGATAAAAAAGTGAAGTAATTTTACTTCACTTTTTTTAAAGGATTTTTATCAAGTGTCAAGAACACACAAATAGTGAAATTGGATTAGCCAGCTAAATTAAACAAACTGAATAGAGGTAGAAAGTGTGATGTGAAGGCACTTAATCTTTTCTTCTTGCACCGTTATTGCGTAACACACTGTTAATCAGAATCTATAAAATTTAGAAGTTTATCAAAAATTATTCAAATAAGATATTACAATATTTGAAGGTTATATGCTAATCCATTGCTTCATAATTATTTCGAAAATCTTCTCTGCCCAACAACTTAAATAACAAATGAATGTAGTTGAACTGTCGAAATTAAAGCTATTTCTATTATTTGTATGTTACGCCTTTACCCTGCTAGTTAACATTTCAGAGAAAAGCAACCGTTTAAAAGGCGACGGTTCGAATGTTCACATAGGAATAGCTACACGCATGATGTAAGTAAGTAGGCAGGTCGGGTAGTTCGCGAGTGCGGGCACTTATAACTTTCGCAGCGCAACTATACAAAAGAAGAAAAGTTTCGAATGGTGTTATTATCTGTGTTTGTGTAGAACTTAACTAACAATTTACCCTTTATAAGTATTCATTCAATGACTCAACTTGTTCTGATAGTGCGTAAATTTTCTGTTTCGAAACTTTCGTGGTGATTTTATAAAAAAAGAATAGTTTGTGTTTACTGTTGAAATGGCTATTATACGGCCACTTGACGTAAAGTGTCAATTTATTAAACAATTAAGTAATTTTCTGACGGTTTTCTGCCTTTCGTAGATATGTTTTAGTTTCAGGTAGGGGGTAAGCCTATTGATCATGAATAATAGACCACCTAAAACAGTCACCGGACTTTTACTGCAAAGTTTTTTACGGAAAATTATTTCGTTCAAGTACCTGCTATAAAAACGTGTTTCTATTTAATTTTGATTATTAAAATCTACTGAATTTATGGAAAAAATACGAATATTATATCACGATCCTATTCTTTTATAACGCCAACAGAATACATCGTCACGTAAGCGAAGCCGCGGCAACAGTTTGTATTAAAAATTGCCGTTAAGTATCCTGTAGCAGAATCATATTCCACGAAATTAAAGACAAAGAAGCCAAATTCTTGCCTAACCCTATTACCTACACTTTCCTGAACTCGATTTCTTTATTTTGTCTCAAACAAGGACCATTCAGAACACAGAGCTACAAACTCTTACAAATTAAATTAAACTTGAAATACAAGAAAGGTTTTACTCCGGATTCTATGAGTTTTTCTATTGTAGCGTGGGTGAGACAGGGGTCGAGCGGCTGCGACCTTCGTCAGTTGACTGGTGAGATATCGACTGTAAGGGAAACATTTCGTGGACGAAAGTAGGGCTAAACTTAAAATAGTGGTTGTTACGGTTTAGTTTGCATTTTAATACTGCAGAAATGGCAGCGAAATTAAAAGGCATTCTGAAAGAAAAACTGATATTGGTATTGGCTCCATCGTTCAATCGTACAAGATCGTTTTCATATATCATAACTCTGTATTACTTTTGCCATGATAACAACACCACATCAACACACCACACAAGAGAAGGCGAGCTCTCTTGTTGATTACGTCGATAAAATGTTACAAAGTTAAATGTTGTTCCTGTGTAACTTTTTTGTAACCCTTTTTCAATAACAGTTTTTGGTATAAAAAATGGGCGTTTAACACTTGTAGCGCCTTTTGTTTTAAGCAAAATGTTTGATGAAAGTAAACAGTTTCAAAAGTACCTACATTATGTATGGTTTTGGATACGTTTTCTCTGCTTAGGCTAACGAAAAAAATTACAAAATCACTTGGTACATTCGACCATACAATGAGTCATACAATTATTTTTTGTAAGATGGTGACTGTGTTTACAATGGCGGCACTTATATAAAGCATATTACTGATAGCTATTTTTTTGCCAGTGTTGTCATCTGACATTATGCTGAGTTGAGGCCCTTTTGGCGTTACTATCATTGTTTTCTATTTTTATTGTTATAAGGTTTTTATTGCTGGATTGCCATTATCGCATTTTTCTTTCTTTTTCTTTTTTTTTCATTACTTTCTAGCAGTATAAACCATAGTTTTTACATCGTTCAACAATTCCATATAGCTGTGCCGAGCCGAGCCCATTTTACAGCCACACTCGTCGACAATTTTAGTAGAATATTTTATGGAGCGCTGAATGCTATTAACATTTTTATTTTTATTAAATAACAATGTTGTGTGAAATTTCTATGAAAAGGTTTTTGTAATGTAGCAAGACTAAGAACTGAAAATTGTTAATTGAAAATATTGTGATTCGGGATGTGTGAATGCCCATTTACTTAATTTTAGTAGGCACAGAAAAACAGGTAACGAGAAAAGAAAGAGATTCGTTTAATAACATCTCTGTGTAAGCTGTAACCTAATGCTGCATTTAAATGAAATTGTATCCACGAATAGGTATCATAGTTAACACGTTATTCTTTCACATTAACGAATCTACCACAAAACCATAACGTGAACTTTCAATTACACAAAACCATTTTTTTATTCCAAATAAAAATAAGGCCTTAATTTATTAAATAGAATACTGTTAAAATTAAACAAGTCGCAGTTTGTTTCCATAAAATATTGTTATGCTGTTGTCGGTCGGCGGAACAGACAACTGAATGCTCAACGAAACGCGAGGCAGGTTCACAGCTACGCTTCGGCTGCATTGTGTACTGTAGCAAAAATTTAATTTATTTCAGCTTATAAATCAATCTCACATCAATCATATTGATAAAAGTGTTTGCCTGATTCAGATTTATTTATAGAATAAATTGCCAGTAGCCCGTGTAACCGTAACACAAATAAACCATTTTCATAAATGAAAGAGGTAGGTAGGTTAGTTGGGTTCACATAATAATTTTCATGCATGTCACAGTCAATAGCCCTTCAACCACATACATTATTAGCTCGGCTCGTCATAATGTGCATTGAATAGTAAGTAAATAAGCTTGATCGGAACTATACGTTATTACGAACAATACAGACAACAGACATACAATATTCGAAAGTACCTGAAGGTGCTGTGAGAACCTGAGATACTCGGTACTGAAATCGAATAATCAAAATGGTTTACATGGATACTTCGATTATTCCACGATTTCGTGTAGAGCACCGCGTTTGGTATGCAAGTCTCTCATCTTGAAATAAAAAAAAAACATATGCTAATATATTTCAAGGCTTATTCTAAATCAGCTTGTTAGATCAATGTCGATGATGTGAATAAAATTAATTTATAGCCAACCTGTGAAACGTAAGATCATCTTGCTCAGACAATCTTTACAGTACCTACCTGAATCTTATAAAGGTATCATAATTAAGACTAATTCCAGCATTTAAGCCCCATTTACTCTGAAATTTATATTCTGAACCGCCATATTTCTACCATAAAAGGGGTCCTCAACTCATTAACTTATCATTTTCTGCTATCGGGAAAACAACGGAACTAATCTCATCGCTAACAGAACCCGCGTCGGGGCATAATGAAGCAGATAAACCGGTATATCCTTATCACTCCTGAGTTCTGTGTGAACGATGCCTAGGTGAAGTTAATTAAATATCGGATGGACTTGATGATTTTGTTGTTGTTATAAGAATATTTAGTCGTAAGTGTCTACCTGTGAGCGTTTTTATAATGTGTACATTTCAATCGAACCTAAAATATTTCTCATTATGTTTTGTAAAAATATTAATGACGACTACAATATAATGTACCATGTGTGTGTATGTGTGTGTGTATCTATTGTCTACATTTCTTTTTCATTTCTCCTTTCGCAGGTCTGCTGGAAGAAATTTCTTAAGAAATAAGCAGTACCTTTGTACTCAATTGTTTTAATATGTCTTATCACTCTGTTTTTTTACTGTGTGTACATAAATAATAAAATAAATAAATAAATAATGAGATCCCCCTTATGATGATTTTCTATTTTGGGGTCCTTAAAATACAAACTAACAGTAACTACAATCAACTTGGAAGTAATGCTTGAGGCGCGGAACAGCTCGGTAAGCTAGCTCGGCTCGCGCGCTGTTGGTTACATTCTAAGCGAATCTTGCATCATCGGAAAGTCAAGATACCAATATTTGAAAAAAAAAACCATTCCTCATTAGTTGGTCAATAAGATTGCTTAGGTTAGTTAATTATTTTCTTTTTACACGCTTTATATTAGCTTCACTTGTATGTTTGTATATTTGTATGTTTGTATATTTGTATGTTTGTTTGTAACCGACTCCTTATAGTGCGATTTTGACCCACTTTATACGACCAGATTTCATTCAAACTTTGCACACCTGTCAAGGACTGATGACAATGCAATAATTTCATAAATTTGTGCCATTATCCTTGCCAGGGTTACCAGGACAGCAAAAAAACTGTCACAAACTACGCTGACATACGTCTCAAAATTCGAAATACCCTAAAAAATAGAAAATAAATAATAGTTAAAAAAAACTAAAAAACACGCTTCAATGGAAAACCAAACTAAAAAGTACAAAATAATGGAAAAAAAGCGTGGGGTGCCTGATATCAATAAAAAAATACCTTAAAAGCACCCCACGCTTTTTTTCCATTATTTTGTACTTTTTAGTTTGGTTTTCCATTGAAGCGTGTTTTTTAGTTTTTTTAAACTATTATTTATTATAATATCTGACGTGACAGTATTGTGGTCGTTCTTGGTAGACCTTGCAATTGAAACTGAGACATTAATCGAAACGCTCAGACAAGACATATTTAAATACTTAAGTAAGGAATTCTTGTTGTGCCCAAAATAAATAAACAAAATTTAGCACTAGGTATATTTATTACATCCGCAAGTGTAATATTTAATTGCGCTAGGTTTTTTTGACATTCTTCGTATGAAAACATATTTTAATATAGCATGAAAACAGCAATGTTGTGCTCATTTTATGTGAAGTCCAAATTACACGTATATTGCATTTGCTTTTTAGATATAAATTCATGTATTACCTTATTTACGAACTAACACTAAAATAAATATATTATGCACAATTAAATAAAGATAAAGACAAAACTTTTTACAAAAAAATAACAGACTTCCTTAAAAAAAAAAAACACCACAAAGTCAAAAATAACTTTAATTTCGGAAGTCGGAGGCAAAAAAAAACCTTAAATACAGATCCTAAGACACCGAATTCCGAAATTCCGGTGCTTCCTGGTGTTTTCCGAATGGTCCCATTTTAATTTGGTTCCATTTGGACAATGGGGGACTTCTCCCGCTCTGGGCGGAGCGGAACTGATTGAAGTGGATGTCAGACTTTTACTGACTAAAACCCACCCGTGTTCCTTCAGTTGCCCATGTGCCAGGGTCACGGTATCTCTTTCGAACAATCTCGCGACCCTGGCAGAAACCATTATAAGTCTTAAATTTGCATTAAGTATTTGCGCGACAATTGAACGAATAACGTGATTAGATTAGTGCGGGGTATCTACCATAACTAAAAAGTTAAAAATAAAAACTTCTTACTAAAATATTACAACCGACTTCCTAAAAAGAACACTACAAAGTGAAAAATAACTTTAATTTCGGAAGTCGGTGTCTTAGGATCTGTATTTAAGGTTTCTTTACCACCGTGTTTTTTTTTAGGAAGTCGGTTTTAGGAACTGGCAAGTGAAAATAGACCCTAAAGACAATGAGAAAACCGCATTTTCTACGGGAAAGGGATTATGGCAGTTTAACGTCATGCCTTTCGGTGCTCCTGCTACATTTGAAAGGCTAATGGAGCTAGTTCTCACGGGACTAATTGAAGACGCCTGCCTTGTCTATTTAGATGACATCATCATCGTGGGCCGCACATTCGAAAATCGAAGACCACCTTCAAAATCTGGAACATGTTCTATCAAAAATCCGAGGAGCCAATCTTACGCTAAGTCCAAAGAAAGAAGTGCTCATTCTTTAGACAGCAAGTGAGCTTTTTAGGGTTCGTGGTTTTGAAGGAAGGAGTGCAAACAGATCCTGAGAGAATCGTCGCCGTCAAGGAATGGCCAGTCCCGAAAGACAAGACACAGGTCAGGGCATTTTTGGGTTTGTGCTCGTACTATCGACGGTTTGTCAAGAATTTTGCTGACATTGCCAGACCTCTTCACAAGCTTACCGAGGAGAAGAGACCGTTCTTTTGGGATAAGAACTATGACATTAGCATTTCGAGATTTAAAGGGACATTTGCGCAATACCCCAATTTTGGGCTACCCTGACACAGAAAATGAATTTATAGTTGACACGGACACAATGAAATACTGAAATTGGCGGTGTTATCTCAACAGAAAGGAGATTATGAAGTTGTGATAGCTTACTTCAGCAAATCTTTATCAAAGCCAGAAATAAATTATTGTGTCACGAGACGCGGGGGCAGTGTTCGAAACTACTAGAAACGACACCCTAACGCCATCTGTTATCAAGTAGCAAGTACTACATGAACAATTGTACGTAGACGCCACCGCCATCTATTGTCGAATAGCGGGATTAAAGACTAAACGGTTGGTTCTCGTAAAGAACTGGAAGCCTCTACGCTACCTGGAACTGTGGCACAGTGTCGAATATTCGTGAATGTTCTGCTCGGGAAATAAATAGCGGATTGTCGGGCTGACGGGCAGTTCGGTTACTAATGCGATCGAAAACGATTTAAGTGATACAGTACAAGCGAGACAAGTGATTCCTTGTGACGTTTCTTTATTTGTGTTTATTTAATTAAACTGTTTTGTGTGTTTCGGTAATATTGGTTTCAATTAATCTATCCCGTACCCCAGCTCGTAACAATATTTTATGAGTGTAGGTGGCGTTCAAGCTCATATCGAGTTTTCATGTACCCGATGAAAAACTTAAACTTTTCAAAATTCTATTTTTAATTGAAACGTTAAAAATATTCACCTTTTTTGCTTCCAAAATTACGTAATATTAATAATTTAAATTTCTATTACATTAACGATTCTTGGGATCAATACTGCTTTTAAATCTCATAATAATGATATGAAATCTAATAATACTTTAGAACTGGGTTTTTTTAACATCAGAACTTTTGGAGATAGTGGCAATTTAATCTTAGAAAACATTAGGTATAAAATTGAGTACTCTCTTTATCAACAAAACAAACACCCTTAAATATGTAGTTCAATTCGGACATTCGTTACCCACAACACTTCCACAGTAGAACTTAACTACTTTACCATTTTGTCCCTCTATTACCCAATTACGGTTGTCCATCCGTTGACATGACATATACCCTCGTCATGAAAGCCACAATCGCCCTTTATTTATGGTACAATTAACCAGACAGCTCACCATTGTGTGATTAATTGAAAAGTGGAAAAACCGAGGTTTTCCTCACGTGTTTTATGCAACTGGATTACTGGATAGTATAGCAAAGTATTGGGTGTATTTGAATGTAATACTGCTATTATTATGCGTATTTTTTGGTATGTTTTAACCTATTACATACTATTACTAATAATAAAGCTGAAGACTTTGTTTGTATGAACGCTCTACTGAAACTACTTGTCAGATAATAAGCATTCTTTTTGCATGGGAAAGTCTATTCCTTGAAAAGGCTTATGATCATATTACTAGGCTCTTAATAGCTTTAGCATACTGCTTACAGTACGCTAAAGCCATTAAGAGCCGAGTAATATGAAAAAAGTCAGAAAAAACTTCAACCGATAATTAAGTAATTGCAAGCAATGAAATACAACAGGATGAAACGGAGGAACAAGAACGCGGATGAAGTCGCGGGCAGATACTAGTGGGCTAGATATGATAACGAAGCTCATTTAGTTGCCCAATTAAGGTTTTTTCGTGTCTATAACTTTTTTTTATATTTCTGTTTACCTTATTAACTTCTTTTCTCATAATAAAAATTGATAAAGACATTATTTCAAAGCCCTAATAAGATTTTACTACTCAGTGAACTAATATATTACGGCAAGTTTAATGCAGATCTCAGAATTAACACTGAATGCTACTCCCGACCCGCCGAATAAAGCGTTCCCTTTTATTCCTCAAATTAGGCGATTTTATCTAAGTGATATTAAGGTGGATCATTGTACCTAATGAAAAATCTGGTTGTCTAATGATTTTAATTTTGAAATTGGGTAATGAAGAAAGTCTTACATATTAGATTTTAGATAATTTCATAGAAATCAAACCCTATTCGCAACAATTACGCATGTTCATTCAATAATGTTTCTTTCTTAGCAATTTCAATAAAGTTAATTTCATAAGAAGTGAATTGGTACGTCTGTAAAACTGATACACCGATGTTTTTAATACGTTCAAGAGTGAGTTAGAGTCGTTGCGACTTAATATTATTAGGTATATAATTCTCAGCAATTTTATGGCCATAGTACTAAATTTTAGGAGGGTTTATGATAATTAAACTGTGTTTAATACCCATGGACGCTTTATTACCATACAGAAGCGATAAAAATAAAATGGCTTATTGAGGTTAACCCCAAACTTTTACGAAATGGTTAACTGCAGCACAAGCCACCGCGGGGAATTTATATCTACATAACTAAAATTAAACCGATAAAGGTGCCACTTGCTGTTATATTAACCACTCTCCTTTCTTCCAATTCAACTAAAAGCTACGCGTGTAAAACAAAAATAGCGTTATATTTTGAAGAAGAATATCGATAAAGTGAGTTAGCTAAAAGGTCAAAGGCTTTATCTCGATTTTATTAAACATTTTCTGTTCCCAATTCTAGAAAAATCTTTTCTTATTTTTTAACAATGTAGGGCGAGTTTCGAGCTTGCTCAGATTTTATTATTACTCTTAAACATCACCACATTATAAAAATGCCGAGGTATGTTCAATTAAAGTGTTCATATTTATAGAGTTAGTTAAGTAACCGAATCTTATGTACTTTTGTTGTTTCTCTGTACGGTGCGCTTGACTAAGTAACTAGGTACCTTAGTTAGGTAGTACTTACGCTGCCCCTGTAGTCGACCTTTGCTTTTGTGTGAATTTTCACAAATAAGTGAGGCCTTTCTTCGCCCATGTTAACGCTGCAAATAAAAACTATTTCAACTGGCAGGTTAACACAATTTTTTTTCTAAATCGGAAACCTGCATCTTCTAGGTGACGCAGGAATAACATCACTTGTCACTTGTCTGTTATAAGCGTCACAGCTATTCATCAAACCGTGAGTTTCACTTACATTGCCCTCAAGTGTCAGCATCGAGGACACGCCCGGAATAAATGTGAAATTTATTCAAAAGGGAGCTACTGCTGCAACTAAGTTTAGTAAGTCATTGCTCGTCTGTGGTCCGGGTCCCGTGTATATACTTATTAAATGAAATATGCTACCTTCGCTTGCAATTCTATGCGCACAGTATTCGGAAGATGAAAACCATTAAAAAAATTGCTGTTTGTCTTCTTTAGCTCAAATGAAGTCACGACATCGGTATCTTAAATTAAAATAGGACCAACTCTAAATAAAAAAACTTAGTAATTGACTTAGCCGTATGTAAATATATTGGGAATACGACACAGAAAAACTGATTACAAAGTTGGACAGAACCAATAGTCAACAGCTTGTCAGCGCGATTGACGTCTTTGAAGTTAATAGAGGATACCATCACAAATAGAAGATATTTTGTAAAACTGATGTAATTTGTTGGTTTTTAATCGATTTTAGAAAAAGAAAATGGGAAAAATGAAATCAATTTTAGTGCTAAAACAAACTTGGTTTCTCTTAAAAAAATGAAATTTGAAACCAAGATATTTGTTTCAAATGCAATCTTGAGGGCTCTGCATCCACGTGCATGTTTATGTTAATCCGATCCGTTCAGTGGTCGTTTTACATAATTGACGGCAAATTTTCTACTTAGTGCATAGGCAGCCTAAATGTATTATGATTAATAATATATTTTGGTTATGGAATTCTGTACGTAATATCCCAGAAACTAACATTATGCAAAAACATAAAATCCCATCACAGTTTAGGTTCAAAATTAAAACATTATTTATGTTGATTTTGCATAGCAGTTTATATAATAGGCTGCCATATCATTGATCGTAAAAAGCTACGCTACATTCTTGTTTTGAAAGGAAACCAAGTAGACAGAGGAAAAAGAACATGTTCTCTATAATTTACACATTTCATGAATTTACTTACTTTAAGTATTACTAGATGAGTACTGTGAATAAAATATACATGTTATCATTACTACATTCTACATGTATTATGCTCACTCTCGTTGCAAATCTTCAGTGTCGAGAGTCACTTGATCAGACAATAAACACAAAGTTGAGCATGATGTTAGTTAAGTAAAATGCTTATCTTTATCTCCTTTTATATAAATACGGCTGCCCAATGTTACACGGAACTTAAATGAAAATGATCACATTTGAGACGAAAGATACTTTACATGGCCCTACAAGAATAAAGAGGTATAGTAATAAACGAAATGCGAGGCATCATGTGAAGATAAATAAGGGGCTAACAGGAACGTTGTTCTCGACATTATAGGCTTGATGTATGACATCAGTATAAATGTCGGTACCACACTGCTTAGAGCACGAGTGAATTTTCACTTTTTTACAGAAAATGCAATTTACTAAACAAATGATTCCAAATTATTATATAATACAGACACTACTTAGGAAAACGAGAATGTAGTGTAGAAATCTCGTTAATTTCTACAATCATTCAATTATGATATTATGATTACTACATAATTACTAACTTTGTACTGACATTTAATCATACATTTACATCATCATCATCAATTCAGCCATAAGACGTCCACTGCTGGACTTAGGCCTCCCCCAATTTGGGGGGCTTTGCCATAATCGCCACGCTTGGCAGGCGGGTTGGCGATCGCAGTATGGTGGTAAAATGCATAGAGAACGCTGCTACCCATTCTCTAGTAAGTCCCTTAGTCGCCTTTTACGACACCCACAGGAAGAAATGGGGTGGTGTTATTCTTTACGTCCGGCACAACACGGCATAGTATTGCAACATACATTTACATGTCAATAGGTTATCTCTATTTCAGAGGACGTTGTACCCCGAAATAAGGATTTTCTATTCAGGAAAGTGACATAGGCTACTTTTTTTTTTCTTTTTCAGGTGGCTGGGATGAATTTAGAAAAGCCGTGCTTTTCCCATGGACAATTGTATGTAGCATGTTCGCGTGTGTCCAATGCCCAGAATCTTTACATTCTATCCCCAAATGAAAAGACATATAATATCGTCTACAGTAGCGTATTGAAATAACATTCTGTTCCGAGTTCTCTTCTGTGTTCTAAATCAGGAAAGGGGAACCGTGTTACCCCGAATTTAACGCGAATGAAGCCGCGGACAAAAGCTAGTATACAATACGCGTGCGAAGCCGCTGGCAAAAGCTATTATCTTATAATAATGATCAGACAATTATGTTATGTTTACTATGAGTAAGCAAAACAGTAAAAGTACCTATAATAATCAACCACACTAAATGTATCGATACTACTTTAGAAAGAAGAAAGTAAATACAAACTATCATGAGCGTAACAAGAATGAAGAAAGCTTATGGCATCAATATCATATATAATAATAATGCATAAAAGCGTGACGTTCAGCACAATAACAGATGTATTTTAACAGTTGAAACATTTGTCACGAGCACGCCTTCAATCATTTTCGTCGAATTTATTGTCCAGTCCGATATGTGAGCGATACATTGACATTATCAACCAGTATGGGATATGGCAATTTATTAAGGGGGCAAACCAGTTTAGACTAGACAGTGACTAAAACGATGATATCTCCAAAGTTATGTATGGAAGCTATTTAGAAATTACTTACATCTTTGGAATCGTTATGAAATTAGCTAACAGGCAATGGTGCCGATTCTGTTGTACACCGAACTAAACTAACTAAACTATCTCTAAAATTCCTTACTTTTGGCTATGAGAATTTTAACGCTATTCTGCAAGAAAAAATCTCTAAATTTAAAAATTATTTTGACACGACTAAAAACGAATTTGGCAATCAACTCATGGTTTTTTTTCTTTTGGTTTCCCAACGTGGTACTTGTGTGCGCTACGCAATGAATTTTTTAGAGACGAAGGCGCGCAAGGGGGCAGCCTGGACGTGTTTTATATGGAATTTTTCACTTTTTGTTTGAAAAATATAAAAAAATATTACCTACGTGTTGATATTTATATGTTCCGAGGTTTCATAAAGGGGGTCGAAAATTTCATTATTTTTGCGATAGGACACGCCATTAGCGAAATATAAGCAAAAGAAAAAAATAAAAAATACAGCACTGTTTTTGCACGTGAAGGCAAGGCGTTGATGTGAATTTTTGTTCATGACCACTAGTTTTATTCCACACCTTTTTAATCGCGATTAAAAATAGTCAGATTTAGACAAAATAAATTATTATAGTCTAAATTTTTGGTGAAAACCGGCAAACCCAGAATAGCAAAATTGTCATTTTCACTAAACTAATAACTCAGTGCAAACTTAGTGCTGTCAAACTAAAATATAGCTTTAGTCTATTTCAGAATAGGAAATCGTCGTTTGACAGGAATAAACCAAATTTAGTGATTTTTAGTTTAGTTTAGAGGATTTTGTACAACAGAATCGGCACCAATGTGCGGATTTCGCTATATTTTATTTCAAATGCGTTTTTCTCGAAACTACTTTTTTTTCAACTGGTGGCATTCTAGCTCAAAAAGTTATTGACCAATCGTTCTGAAATGTGTTGTGTGTATTGTTTAATCAATTTCAATCCATATGAACCTAATTCTGGGATTATACTATTATTAAAAATATTTTTTTTTATGCAAAAAAGGTGAAAAAATATGGTATAAAACATGACATTGTGTTCAACACCTCAAAAGCATGCAATTTTTTTTTTATCACAATTAATTTTTTGTTCTTTGGAAATATGGTGTTAACAAACAAAAAAAATTGTGACGATTACAGACAAAAATTGCAACTTCTGGAATGCCCACCAGCAAAATACTCGAATGGAAAGCGTCAATGGACATAACTTTCTAACGCCAGTAATTCCAGCGGAAAATACTTGAATTTTTTTTCAGTGTACTTTAAAACATGAATAATATACCCTCTAAGTTTAAACAATTTCTAATTATTCCTTCCCTTTTAAAAAATCACGAAAAACACCAAAATTTCGACCTCCTAAACTGGTTTCCCCCCTTAAGACAGACATGGTAAATAACAAATTTAATTTTAAATGGTTCCCATAAAAAAAAATCGTGAATAAAGGAAGGGCGAGTAATTCCTCAAGACGTCCTCCATCAAAACTTGACTAAGTAGACATCAAGTTAGAGACACAAATGGCTAAGTTCGCTTATGGTTAGGAAGCCGCATTCTTATTTGAACAGCAGTTTTTATAGTAAGGATTCCATGGCAGCGCAACTAGTCGCTTCTAACAACAACATTTATACAACTCTAAAGAGAATATGTCACCTGGTGGCTGCTTGATTGCGCAACTATACACGCATTTTGTTGACAGCGTGATTTGGCTGCGTGGTCAAGCGTCCCAGTGACTTTCGACCTTGGACCACAAGATGCATCACAAGATTTATTAAAACCTCTAAACTTGTGTAATTTTAAATGGATTTTTATGTAAAAAAGTCTAAAGGAAACTTCACACATTATAAAAGTGTGTTTAGTCTTTTTCGTACTACAGAATAATAATAACTTATCTCGAGGACGAAGCTGAGCTGACGTATAATTAGGTTAAAAGACAGACATACGCCTACACTCATCGCTATTCTCTCTTTGTACAAAAAGAAATATAAACTTTATAACGACATTTGCACATACATTTGCATACATGTCAAAAGGTAATTTCTATTTCAACAGACGTTATACTTATATATAAAGCTATAATATGCAAATAAGCTTAAGATGTAACTTTTAAATATGGATAGGCACTGATCGTTAAGAGAAGTTCTATTAATAAAATTATGTAGTTTCTGAAAATAGATTCTGCATTACTCAAATGTTTTCTCTAACAGTAAGGAATAACATAATCAGACATTTTTTTTAATGAGCTATAAGCAAATAATGACATATTTCACACATAGTACCGAAACTATATTAGGAAGAAAAAAGTTACCACAAACGATCCTTCCCTCAAGCGTTTGCCTCCACTTGATCAAAAGCTACGAACATCCATGCAAACAATATAAATATTTTCCTGTTTTTATTACAAAATTCTTATTTTACTAAGGTAATCACTCTTGCTAACTTTACACGGAGTAAGCAATAAAGATATTAGTGGTAAGGTATTGGAAATGTATTAGCTACCTTCCCAGCGTGAGATTAAACGCCTACTTGCACATTGATCTACACTACACTAATTGAAACCAAAAACTCATTTACATCAGTAAAGTCACAAAAATATTTGCTATACAACCAGTCAAATCCTAATTTCCACTAGCGGCTTACTCTGTTCATATAATAATCTATCTATATATATAAAAATGAATCCCTATTTCCCTTGGTCACGCCATCACGCGTGAACGGCTGGAGCGATTTCACTTTTTTTTCTTTTGTTGTGTTTGTAATTGTCAGGAGAAGGTTCTTATGAAAGAAAGAAAAAAATTGCGCGGAAACTTAGAAAATTTAAGAACTCTTATTTAAGAATACTTAACAACCATATAATAGGACAATGTAAACTTTTTAAATGTAACATTATGACATTTGACATAGAATTGACAGAATGCGTGCTCAAATATCATCAAAGAGACAGGACAACGTCTGTCGGGTCAGCTAGTACTAGATAAAAACTGATAGTGAACGCCCTTTATTAATCTGTGCGACACACGGAATACTAATCTGTGAATAGAAAAGAATTATGCTGGAAACGTCTCGTAGGCTTTTAGAGATCAATGATTACAATTAGCCTTTCGAGTAATGATTTTTTACAATTACTCCTAATTATTAACTTTCAAAAACACTGTCTAATACAACAGGTATACAGCAGGTAAACAAATATTATCAAAGAACATTATGCGTTTAAACGAAGTATAATTTCCTAAGTTAACAAACTTTGAATATGAAACAAATAAACAGCGGCTTCCTTGAGATCTGTTAATTAAAGTCAATATCAGGAGTATAATCAGATTATCGGTGGCAAGTGTACTAACTTGTATTAAAGCAATTATTAGTTCTATGGTAGTAGTATCCAGGTGATCTAACTCACCGGAAAGTTAGATATTTTGTTTATAGTACTAAAAGATATACATAGCTAGGTTGGATTGTTATTTATTTTTCAGAGTTTAATTGTTACTAAAACAAGCTTGCAGCAATCACCGTGTGTCGCGTCGTTCGTTACAGAAACAAAAGAAACGAGCTGTTCTGTCAGTGTGACACTGACACACGCCGTGTAAAGCTTGCTGTATCGCGTCCAACATCACGATTACTTTTCACGACTGTATTTGTTTACAAATCGTTGAAGGTACGGAAGAACTAATGATGAGAAACTTTCGGAGTTAAAAAAATATGTTTCAATAAGTAGGTACATCATATCATTCATATTCATTAATAACGAATGATTTTGTAAGAGATTTTTAATTAAACAAGCTATGTGACTTGTTTTTCATATTTATTTATTAACTTATTACATTACATGCCTCCGGTTAGCAATTGTTGGTTTCGTATCAACAATTTCTGCATTCATGAAAAAACAGTAATTTTAAAAATATTTACGATTTCACGGGTGTCACAGGTTTTTTACAAAGTTTCAATTCCAATATTTTCGAGGTTACTCTGAATATCACTATTGACTTGTACGGTGGATTCGAAATTTATTTAAGCATTTACTACCTATTCTTATTTTCATTTGATTTTGCAACCTTTCCTGGATATAGCGACTTCTTTTGTGTTTTTTATAAGCACTATCCTGTTCCCAACCCATAAAAAATATGATATTTGATTTAAGTAGGTACAAGTTATTAGCTTTGCCCTTTAAATATTATATATTTCTACTAGAATCTCTGCTATCGTCCTCAACATGAACGCTGCAACAGTTCTGTTCAGTTGAAATAGTAAATACGTCAGAGGGAGTCAGAACTGGATTAAATTGGACTTTGGCATAAATTTGATCGACGAACCGCGGCAAACCGCTTACAACTTCGACAGAGATTTATAGGCAACTGTAGACTATGAATTATATGCGACTAACTAGTAGTAGCTACTCATTTATGTGGTACTATTTTCGTACTTTGATCGATATTGTATGTATCTAAGACCTGAAAATGTAAAAGTATCAAAAGCCGTAAAGAGGTCGTTTATAAAATTTTGACAATTTTGTTGATTTACTTGATTTTACATTCGCACTTTACAGAAACAATATTGTAGTTCCTTGTTTTAGCAACCACTTTTATTTTTCAGCAATATTTTTTTGAGGAATTTGATTGTTTAGGGTATAGCAGGTTAAGTATTGAGAATGTGCACCCAGAGCCAAATGTAATGAATATGATATTGTTAAGTACGCTGCTCATTTGCTTTACTATTTATGTAGGTTTTGACTGCCTAGCTCTTACTGTCACTGAGTAACCTTGAAAAATGTCCTAATAATAGACATTTTTTTAATCTTTACGTTCTCTAAAACTAATAGAGCTAAGAATGTGATTCCAAAGCCAAATTGTAGACAACATTATGACAAATATTACGTTTATCGATCCTACTTATTTTCCTAAAAGTAATTTTTTTTTTAACTGAAATAATTTTTTTGGCTACTATTATTAAGTTCTAAGAGAGTGACCACTTTTAAAAAAATCTGATAAATAACTCTTAGTGTGTTGATTTTACTGTTACAAGTTTCATCCAAATCGGATTCCTGCAACATATTAAAAAATAAAAAATGTTGCTCAGGTCCCTATTTGTAATATTACACATACAATTTTTAAATGGTATGTTTAATTATAATATTTATTTTTCAACATATTTAATTACATTTTTAAATATTTTTACAAAAAAAAAAATACAAAAAAAAAAAAAATGTGATCTATCAGTAGCGGGAGCTGGGTCCAAGCTACCGGTGGTTAGGGTTCCAGAGACAGAAACCTCCTCACGATGCGAGCCGTGTCAAGGAGTACTGCCTTCTGAATCAGGCTCTTGATCCAACCGCCTAACGATAGCCTCGGTAGTTGGTCGAGGGGCTCGGCCATCAGCCCATTGGCTGATACGACAATCGGTACAATGACAGCCGAGTCAACATTCCACTGGGTCGGGCACATACTTGTAATATGGTACCTCAGAATCCACTACTTTGTATTGCAAAGCAAGTTGCTGGTGAATAATCCTGGCTACTTGGTTATGCTTGTGCAAGTATTCGCCGTTAGCCAGACGAGAACAACCAGAGATAATATGTCTGATGGACGCACCCAGATGGTGACATGCTCGACCCACGTCAACCGTCCCGTCCTTCATAATATGTCTCCGGTAGTTATTCGTCAAGATAACTTCGTCCATTTTTTAAAAAAAACGAATATTTAAAAATGTAATTTATAAGAATGTTCAAATGTAATAAAGGAAATAATAATACATAATAAGAAAAAGTTATTCTCCATCTACTCTGCTAACCCCGTAAGAGTTTGTCGTGCAGTTAAGTACGCAAATCGAATTCAAAGTATGCAGATTCAAGTGTATTTTTATTCAAGACACTTAAGGGCTCGGCGACGGACAGTCTGTCCATACAAACGTAATACCAAAATCATTTGCAATTTGAGCATATTTCCACCATTTTAAGATGATATTCGGCTTTAGACAGTATTTATCTAGGTTATGGTGACGTTTTTTTTAAAAAAAACTAAGCCAAAACAAAGTTTGAGCGAATTGCATTTCGCACATTTTTACAACATAAATGACATGTTTTCTTTTTGTTTTTTCTGCATTAAAAACAACAATATCTGTAATAATGTTTTATCCATAACACAGATTATATTATCAAGATACTAAATAACAAAAAACAATTGAAAAATCATTAAGTTTTCATTCATCATTTTTGGTATTACGGAACACATCCAAATTTATCATAATTTTCAATAGCTGGTAGTGCTATCGCGTCTCACAAAAATGTCAATGTGTGCACGGTCGTACGACTCGCGGTAGGTGTGTTGTGTACCGCTCGGACATGTATTCACACTAGCGTAACATGCATTTTGGCCGTACTTTTATTTGTTTATTCAATTGTATTGTGATATTTCTGACACTATTATTGACCTATGCTATAGAACTTGGTTTTTGATTTTTCTTCTGATCTGTATCGAGTACAGAGACTGAATGACTGATGAGAATGCAATGATGATGAACTTTGCTTTTTTTTTTTGGATGGGAAATCATCAAATGACTTCTCCCGCTCTGGGCGGAGCAGGAGGGCGTGTCAGACTTTTACTGACTAAAACCCACCCGTTAGTTAGTTCCATCAGGTGCCCATATGCCAGGGCCATGGTAACTCTTTCGAACGAATCTCGCGACCCTGGCAGGAACTTTGTTTACGGACCTGGATTTATTGTTTACGATTCGGTTTGGTTGCCAACATGGACTCCGAACGTTGGGATGTGTCTCACAGTAAGTGAGAACCTATTCTATTACCCAATGATATATTATAAGTTACCTACCTAATATTGCTTGACTACTAATTGTTTACTTACATATTTTTAAACTCAGCCCAATAAAATAAAGATTTTTTTTTTCGTGGTCCGAGTTTAATAGTAGTAAGTACCTAAGTATATTTTGTATAAGTTGGTATTTACCTACCTATCTAGGTATACGTTAATTATGTTATGACTACGTTAATTATTTTATGACTTCCCACGGACGTAATAAAATCGCGGCTGGTTATTTTCGTGCACTGGATTTTCAAGGTACTACTCAGCGCCAAGAGGTGAAAATTCAACTGTGCTTCGACGCGCTGAGACTGACCAGCGCTGCACTCTGTTGTATTCTCAATGCTCGGTTCAACACCGACAGTTTAAAATACAGTGCGCGAAAATAGCCAGCCGCGATCTTATTATGTCCGTGGGAACGTGAGTTTGACCATAATTAACGTAGTTTTAATTATTTCTGGGATAAACAATTGCCAGTATAGAAAATAACAGAAATCGATTCTGTAAACGATTCTGAACAATTTATTATCATAATGTTCATTTATTGTGTTACACACACACTATTTATACCTACTACTATGTATATTTTTTACTTCACCAGTTTTTATTTATTTGTTGGTATATTGGCATAGTTAGCTGACATATGGCAAATACATAATCAGTCTATAACGTTCCCACTGCTGGGATACAAGCCTCCTTTCTGAGAGGGAATGGGCCGTAATCTACCATACGGGTCCAGTGCGGATTGGTAGATGTCTGATGTCTTCGATTTTTTAATTCTAGGACATACCGGTTTCCTCTCGATGTTTTCCTTTACCGGTGTGAGAGCAATGGTGATGACATTATTTATACATAGTAAAGCGCTTGCCTGGGTTCGAACCCGCTACCTATAACTCGTAACTCGGGGCCATTACCACTGGGCCACCAGACCACTGCTCTCGCAGATATGGTCAATAATGTATTGTAATATTCTGTGTGTCGTAATTACTTTGCCTACCTACTATTGTATAGAATCAAGTTTATGTAACTAAACAGAGCCGCTGGGGAGTTGGTGTCGGGCGGGCGGTTTGTGGGACTGTTTTATGTAATTTTGACGTTCGAAAAGTGCTGATTCTAAACCTAGCTTGAATAAATTACTTTTGATTTTTATTTTATAAGGTTTTTTCCTCAGGAGAGTAACGTGTAAGAACATTACAAATAAATTTTAATTAAAAAATAATAGTTTAAAAAAACTAAAAACACGCTTCCATTGAAAACCAAACTAAAAAGTACAAAATAATGGAAAAAAGCGTGGGGTGCCTGATATCAATAAAAAAATACCTTAAAAAGCACCCCACGCTTTTTTTTATTATTTATTTTCTATTTTTTAGGGTGTTTCAAATTTTGAGACGTATGTCAGCGTAGTTTGTGACGTATGTCAGCGTAGTTTGTGACGTATGTCAGCGTAGTTTATGTCGTATGTCAGCGTAGTCTGTGACGTATGTCAGCGTAGTTTTCGAAGACAGTTGTTTTGCTGTCCTGGCAAGGATAATGGCACAAATTTATGAAATTATTGCATTGTCATCGGTCCTTGACAGATGTGCAAAGTTTGAATGAAATCTGGTCGTTTGAAGTGGGTCAAAATCGCGCTATAAGGAGTCTGTTACAAACAAACATACAAGTGAAGCTAATATAAAGCGTGTAAAAAAAACCTTGTTTTTATTAATCCTCTTTTATCGCGTAAATTTGTATAAATTATTGGAATATTTGTCTGTTACTAATATTTTGCGTAACACTTTTAGTAACATTTATTCATTATTTATAAGTCGGTAGCTTTTACCGGCGGCTTCGCCCGCGTGAAGGTTGGACAATGCATCTAAACCTTCATAAATCACTCTATCTATTGGTGATAACCGCATGAAAATCCGTTCAACATTTTTTGAGTTCTTCGCAAGTAGACAGACAGACGCAGCGGGGGACTTTGTTTTATAATATGTAGTGATAACAATTTTTAAAATTAGTAAAAAGAATACTTACTTATACATAAATATGACAGAAAAAGCCTTCGTTTTCAGGGTTCCGTATATACGGAACCCTTATAGATTCGTCATGTCTGTCTGTCTGTCTGTCCGAGTATGTCACAGCCACTTTATTCCGAAACTATAAGAGCTATGCTGTTGAATCTTGGTAAGTAGATGTATTCTGTGAACCGCATTAAGATTTTTACACAAAAATAGAAAAAAAAACAATAATATTTGGGGTTCCCCATACATAGAACTGAAACTCAAAAAAAAAAAATCATCAAACCCATACGTGTGGGGAATCTGTGGATAGGTCTTCAAAAATGATATTGAGGTTTCTAATATCATTTTTTCTAAACTGAATAGTTTGCACGAGAGACACTTCCAAAGTGGTAAAAAGTGTGTCCCCTCCCGTAACTTCTAAAATAAGGGAATGATAAAACTAAAAAAAAATATATGATGTACATTACCATGTAAACTTCCACCGAAAATTGGTTTGAACGAGATCTAGTAAGTAGTTTTTTTTTAATACGTCATAAATCGTAAACCACAATTTACCTTTCATTCAGTCAACTCAAATATAAAAATTAAAATAATCATTTCATAAACATAAACCTTATGCATAAACCGTGAATACCTGCAGGTTTGTACGGAACCCTCGGTGCGCGAGTCCGACTCGCACTTGGCCAGTTTTTTAAAGTTGAGACCACTCCATAGGGAATGAACAAACATAAATAGGCTTAAAATTAGTTTACAAGTACCAAGTTAGGAAAGGTATGTAAGACTCTCTACAAAAGGCCTAGATCTCGAGATAAATTGTAATAATTTGAGATACGGACATTGTAAAGAAATTTCCACAAAACGCATTACTAGTCTATACATTTACTAACGATTCCCCAAAGTAGTCAACAAAAATAAAGCAAATAATGAACATACCTAATTACAAGTAAATAAAAATGTCTTCGAGTCGTTATGAATACTACTACTCACTCACACACGGCTGCGCACTGCGTCACCGTTGGCCTTCTATTGTCAAACAGAGATAGCAATATTCTGACCGAATTTTGCCCTTGCGTCGGCTCGTGGTTTGCGAGTTTAGGGCGCCACGTTCTTAATACATACTGTACCTCGCGGCACACTTCTTGAACACCGACTGATATACCCTTCTCGCTCTTCCGCATTGGCGGGGGAATACACAAGGGCGAGAAGGGTATATCAATCGGTGTTCAAGATGTTTGCCGGGACCTATATAGTGTTACATAAACGTAAAACGTAAGTATAGGAACGATAGATTTTTCATTTACTTATAACTATCTACAAAACATGTAAAATCTGTTTACGGATATTTTGCTCTGTACACACTTTATGTGTGTTATTTCAAGACGTTTGTTGAAGATTCCCAATGTTAATTGATTCAAATTTTACCGCATAGCGAGTTTAAACAAGCTTGTGAATAGCTTATCAATTTTACGAGCATTGCGTTGAATATTTTTCTACAAAGTTGATGTTTTAACTATTCGTTTTAAGTTGGTACAGTGCTAAATATCCGTAAATGGATTTTACATGTTTTGTAGAAAGTTATAAGTAAATGAAAAATCTATCGTTCTTATACTTACGTTTTACGTTTACGTAACACTGTATAGGTCCCGGCAAACATTTTGAACACCGATTGATATACCCTTCTCGCCCTTATGTATTTTCCCGCCAATGTGAGAGAGCGAGAAGGGTATATCAATCGGTGTGCAAGAAGTGTGCCGCGAGATATACAGGCGCAGTCTGGATTAAGTGTCTTAAAAAAAATACACTTGGATCTGCATACTTTGAATTCGATTTGCGTACTTAACTGCACGCCAAACTCTTACGGGGTTAGCAGAGTGGATGGAGAATTACTCTTTCGTATTATATTATTAAACATATCATTTAAAAATTAAATTGTAAAATTTAGGATTTTTCCAAATATGAACGAATACCACCCAAAAATTATTCGCACAAACTTTACACTGTCGTGACAGATATCAAAGTAGTCGACAACGCGACGCTGATAAAGAGGCTTAGCGTTGAGATTTCCGTGCCAAGTGACAATGTAAGTAGGACGTTCGAGTTTCAGAATCAAGATTTATCGGTGAGTGCACTTGGACATAACTGATTCCATTGCAGCGCTTGTATTTATTGCAATCACTTTGCTTTAGTCGACACTTATACATTAAAATACAACCAGTTTAACCAAAAACTAATCATACTGAATTTGTTTCTAATCATTGATTTATTATCATTAGAACCAATTCTGCTCTTTCGACCTACATTGGACCACCAAAATCGTATCGGTCGGTGGTAAATTTTGTAAATACCTCAGAACTACCATTTCAATCTCAATAACTCAAACTGCAATATAAAATTACAAGTTTAATGTTCAAAATGAGGGGAGATGCACGTTTTACAGTCACTCTAGGCTACGATGCGTAGGTCCTACGACAGCATAGCTCCCGTAGTTTTTGCGTAGGTGTGCTACGCCGTAGCAATGGCACAAACATACATAATAGACGTACTCGTTCAAACTTTAATAATTTACAACAAAAACAGTAAGGCAGCTCGTGACTCTTCAATCCAACTTTTTTTTAATGACATCTCGCACCGGACTTACCTGTGGCTACCTTAATAAATTAAGGCCTCCAGCAAAGGCATAAAAAAACTTAAAACTAGAGCGACTACTCGCTAACGGCACCCCCTGTGGGGTACGGACCTCAGCTTAAGGCATCGCTGGTAGAGAGCAGCTGGATCGGTATGATTTATTATTTAGGGAAATATTTAGGGCTGCAGGCAAAAACCTTAAATACAGATCCTAAGAAAACGACTTTTTTAAGGAAGTCAGTTTTTAATTTTTTGTGAAAAAAAATTCACAAAGAATATTGGTCTTGATAAGAATAACCTACTACGCTTGTTTAAGACGTATGCCAAATCACGACATAAACACTCATTTCATCGTCCGTTTGCTTTGACATCAAGTGCTTTTAAAGTAACATTTCTGTTTCCCATACTTAATTAGCTCAAAGTTATAAACATATAGTTGTAGAAGCTATTCCATGGCAACTGTTGTCTCTTTGATCTCCGACCACCTCGAGCAACCCAGAGCTGCTCACACTCGCGTTACTGATACACGGCACAAACTGCAACGGTGGGTTCATTGATGCTCTTTGCCAAATGAACGTATTATATCCAAGATTGCTATGTCTACATAGCAATTAACTATTTCCTACATTTTATTGCCGACTATAACAGTAGGGTTTGAATTCCTGATGAGGTTTGGCCTTGGCTATATTCATCTTCAGTCCTATCTTGTTATTTGCTCTAGTCTTCTTACTTACTACTGGTCAAGCAGCAAATCAACCACTTTATTCAGACCCTGAAATCTCTAAATTCCTGAATGAAACAATCACAGTGTCCATCCTGTGTGACAATTCCGATACTGAAGTCTATCTAGCGTTCGCGCGTCGCTGAGAACAACATAGCCTCAATAAACTTCTTGAATATAGCTCATCTTACGCTTGACCCTCATCACCAAAGTAGGAACGCATTACATTACCACACCTCCTCGAACGCTATTTACTTGCCTGGTTCCGTTTAACTTCACAATTACTGTTGTAGAAAAAGTTTTTAGATATAAATCTTGAGAACTTTAAAATGAAGCAAGCAAGACATAACATCATCATCATTACAAGTTACTCAGGCTGGTCACGTTCAGTCAACCTGCCATTTTTGTAAGTAAGTTTTGCTCCCAATTTCCTGTCACTTCCTTATTGTTGCTAGAAAAACTTAATCCTATTGCGGTTTATTTGAGCTTCCTGGTTCAATCCTTGATATAAGGCGATGTGTTTGGCACACGTCCAACCGCTGAGATACACATATAACTTGCATACGAGCTGTGGCTTTTCTTCTTGCTCACATAAATAACTAGGACAGTAACAGTAATATTCTTACATTACAGTCCGCAGCGTATGTTTGCTGAGAAGATCGCTTTTGGAGTAAAAATTTGCTACGTTAATACGTAATGCAGTACTATGTAGAAGGCATAAGAGCAAGTCCACTAACAATGTTGTTCTAGTTGAAAAACATACATTGAACGGCATTTAAACCTCTGACTAAAATTATCTAAGGCGCTAAAGATTTGTCATTCGCGCTTATTATTTCATTTTACCTACGTCAAAGAATATGCACAAATTCTGTGAGCTCCAGAAAGTACTATTACTAAGTGATTCGTGTCATCTTGAGACAGTAATAATTTGAGTCAAAAGTGTTTAATTTCTAAAAAAAAATACTTTTGTATTTCTCTTAGTCAAAACAGTAAAAAAGCAGTCATTTAGTTTAAATGGACGTCTCCTTCAATTTAATTATTCCCAATTATTACAAACTAACTGTCCGAATCGGATCGGTATTGGTAAATTAATACTCATGGATTGTCTTTATACACGAACTCCGATAATCAACAGATTGCGAGTAAATAGAAATTCCCTTCGCGAGCAACCTCTGAATTAATTCAATCAGATTTGGGTCTCAGCTTTAAGTGAGCTGAGACCCAAATCTGATTGAATTAATTATACCTGCCCTTAAAACTCATTATTATTGCGTTTTGTTACTTGTTACCGAAAAGTTTTGTTAAAGGACATATGTATGTGTCTAATGGAAAGTTTGACTTCGTAGGAAAAAAGTCCGCAATAGTATCAAAATAGGATTGCCGTAACATATCAACATCCACCACAGGATATGTTAAAGTTTATCCGAATGGAATGTTTTCTTGATAGTGTGTTTTGCGGGGTATCTTGTTCCTCTATCTTCCAAGTAACAAACTCATCGCTATGCTCTCAAGAGCATATTAATTAGTAGCACACGATAACGTGAAGACGGTCTGTTCAAAGAAACCGTCTTCATGTTGTCATGTGCACTCTGCAGCACTAAGGTTATCTGTAATGACTACAAAGAGGTGTTATCTGTTGCGAGGTAATCTTTTGTCCAATCTCAAGTTATTAAAATCCCGCTGTTAGTAGGACATTACACAGCCGACGTTACCTGTGACAGCCTGTGAAAATAAGTTTAAGAATAATTTCTCTAAAAAAAATATATGAAAACCGAAGTTATTTCTGCGATAATTCGATTAAAAGTGAATGTTACAGTTTATACATAAAAAGCACTTTAAAATGACATAATAATTGTAACTTTGGTATTCAGCAAATAACTTACTCGCTTATACCCGTTATCTAAACACGCGGGAGCGTGTCAAACCAAGTTCAAGTAACAGAACTGGCGAGCAGCACCCTGTGTAATAATAATAATATTACACTAACCATTTGGCCCCCTCATAACTCAAACACCATTTCACATAAACATATCAAATTTGGTTCATATATTGAGACTTGCAAGATACATACATATATTATGTGCTCCAAATTTCATAAACACATCTCAAACCGTTATTTAGATATTAACGTCCAAAAATCGTCGCTTTTATCACTGGCTGATCAAAAAATCTAACCCAGTTCCAGATGACCTAGAAAGTTCAAATTTGGCATGCAGATAGGTGATTGGGTAAATACAAAGGAATAAATCAGAAACTGGTATATTTTTATCATTTTGTTATACTTTTTCACTTAATTGATTCTATTAGGAACACTTATATACTTAGTGCCTGTAATAACTGCATATAAAAAAAAAATGTTCTTACATTATTTGTAAGAACAAATAATGTAAAAACAATCAGCTGTTAAAAACTTATGACAGCCGGTCCTTATGTGGATTTTAAGGTCTTCACATGAATATATAACGAGTTGAATACCACCCTTAGTGAAGAAGAAGTTAGAAAGAAGTGAGATCTAAATGGGTGCCAAGTTCAATGGTCAGTCCTGAAATTTATCTATAACTAGGTACATAAAATATAATTTCTTCTTATAACTTAGGATAACATTTGTAGCCTAAGGTCTGACTTGGCTAGTTTTCATATACGAATTATATTATAGCCTTCGCAAGTTCTAAACCTGTTACTTGTCGGTTCTTATTTCATTATTCCGAAAATTTGGCTTGCTGGCAGAAACTAGCCATCGAACATGATAATTTGTATATGAGAACTAGCCAAGTCAGACGTTAGGCTACAATATATTATCCTAAGTTATAAGAAGAAATGATATTTTATGTAGTTATAAATAAATTTCAGGACTGACCATTGAACTTGGCACCCATTTAGATCTCACTTCTTTTGTCGTTTAAGTCAACAACCAAGGCATATATCATAATATTGAACTTGGCTCTCATTTCACATTTATGTTTTTGATGGGATATATTTTATTCGTCCCACGGTTATATGTCAGGAGGGCCAACCCAATTTTTTTTTTAGTAATTTTACTACAATATTGTTATCAGTATCAGTCCACAGACTACACCTTACGTTCATTTTTATCCGTATAGAGCCAATAGTCTTTGAGTAAAATGAATGTTTGACATATACATACATACTAATTCTGGAAACGTGTAGGTATCAGCTTTAGTGCTGACAATTATTTTCTTTATGGATGAAGCGGTTAGCGTTACATTCTATAGTAATTATACTAAAAAATCTTAAGGCTTTAAAAAATCTGTAGCAGTTTAAAAGACCTATACTTACTCGTCGAGTTATTTCAACCTTTTCCTGGTATCAAGTGGTGTGGCGAGGTCGCTTTAGAAATTGAGTCGCTCCAACGCGTCTCTGTAAACCGCATTAAAGGGTGCCTTAAATATTTAGGTTACTGTTACCATTTTATTTCTGCACAATATGTAACAACCACGACACTAAAGATAAAATAAAATTTCATAGTGACCTGATATCACTTTAAGACAATTATCCTTTCGAGTGGAATAACGACAATTACGACGAAAAACATCGAGATGGTTCGGAAGAATGCTTGTAATAAACTTATTAGTTCTAGTGAAGCCATATTAATTAAGGGGTGAGGAAAGAACGACTTAAGGTGATAACCAGTACTTATAAACTTAAGCGGCAACTACTAACTAAGAAATGTATTTGGATAAATAAGCTCTTACTTAACCCTTTCATGGGCGGTGACGTGTATATACGTTCCAAAACAGCTACGAGTGGTGACAGAACGTACTACCACGTCTATTTTATGTTACTTGTTTTAAGCAGAACGTATACTCACGTTGACTCGCCATACAAAATTGTACTACCTACGTCTTTCCGCCACAACGCATGAAAATTTCAAAATTGTTGTGTCATTCTACATATACCACATGCTCGAGTACCGTCCGCGAAAGGGTTAAGATCAGTTTTCGCATAGGTGGTAACATCGCAATTTACAAGTTGTTGAGTAAACGTTCGAACCCATGCATTCGCTTTACTTTGTGTAAATTATTTTACTGCCACGGCTCTCAATATTAAGAAAGAACACATCATCAAAAACAAGTGATTCATTCGTCCCTAAATCCATGCGTCTAAGAGGATTGCTGCCAACGAGAAGCAAAAAGGCAGCAATCCCCTAGGTCTCTACCGTGATTGGTTCAAACTTATGTTTTACAGTTTTTTTTAGAAGTTTCCGGCTTTATTTCCCTCTTGTTTTTTCTTTAGATGGGAAATCATCAAATAACTTCTCCCGCTCTGGGTGGAGCGGGAGGGCGTGTCAGACTTTTACTGACTGAAACCCACCCGTGTTCCTTCAGTTGCCCATGTGTCAGGGTCACGGTATCTCTTTCGAACAATCTCGCGATCCCGGCAGGTCTCGCGACCCTTGTTGGTATAAATATGCATGCATATAGAATTTGACAATAAGATTGAAAAATATGTTATAGCTACTAAGCAGAGTAGGGGGTCAAAAGTCTAAAATGTTTGCTTAATCGAAATATATCTGAAGGATTGATTGCACTATTTAAGCAGGTTGTAAAGTTAGGATTTTAATTTTAGGTCCAGAGCCCAGTGCTGGTGGTGGAGCTAACCCTGAATAGACTCGAGGGCACTCAGTTTAGGGCGCTGGGTCTACTATCCGTGTATGGGTTCAATGTAACGTATGAGGTGCGAGGAGCAGCGCCGTCACCGGGACGCACTTCATGCAGCGCCATTGAGTGTAGACTGCTGGGGCACTGTTACGCCAGGCGAGAATATGAGTGAGTTTCAATACACTACAACTATATAATAAAATATAGCAAATTAATTAACGATTAAGTCATTTCATACCATGGGTCGATAACAAGTAATAATATTAATATATATCGCAAGCATGGAAGCATAGCACTTCACGTCTAAATATATCATAGTGAGCATCATTCACTAGTAACAAATTATGATGTAACTATACGACAAAACCCAGCTGTGGATATGTCTACACCATTATTTACAAAATTAATTGCTTACTCCAAAATATTTCCGCATGGCAGGGAGTTTTACTGTTCGTGTTTCGAGGGTTACACCGGAGCAGACTGCGGTGAGGGTCCGCTGTGTCCGAAGACATCCAACATATGTAAAAACGGCGGCACATGCAGGTGAGCTAACTCATGACCTTCTGCTTGCCATTGTTTCGTTGATATCTATACTATAATAATATTATAAAGCTGAAGAGTTTGTTTGTTTGGTTGGACGCGGTAATCTCAGGAACTACTGGTCCGAATTAAAAAAATATTTTTGTGTTGAGTAGCCTATTTATTGAGGAAGGTTTGCTATAAACAAAAAGAGCGGAGCCGTAACGAAAAATGGACGAAAACTGGCAGGCAATTCGATGCGATGGGAAGGGTCAGTGGAGCAAAAATTTGACGCGTACGAAGTCGCCGGTAAAGCTAGTTTTCTCATAAAAAAATATCAATTTTATTTGCGTACTTTACTCGAATTCGTGCAAGAATATAATTCTATGTTTCTTGAAGTAATATGAAAACTGTTGCTTACAAGAAATTTGTAAAAACACATTTCTTGTAAATAACAGTTTTCTGGTTTTTATATTCCGTAGACTGATATCTGTATATCTCACCACATCACACATCTGTACGTGCTATTTGGTCCGCTCCTTTTTAGCTGTTGAAACCATTCCTGTTTTCGCGTCGTGTATCTCGACGTCGTTACTTTTTGTTCTGGAATATAAAGGGGTTATACTTAAAGTACCAAAAACTTAAGTTACGTAATTTATTCGCTTTTTGACAAGTCAGTGTGGACAAAATTTTTATAAATATATATTTTCTGTAAGAGGAGTGTTGATTCAACAAATATCCACTCAATAAAAATGAATATGCATAATATATCAACCGTTAGACGTTCAATATAATAATAATAATCCAACTATAATGTATAATGTGCAAGTTGTATGTATGCCGACAGACAGATGGGCCCGGCAGCCGTCAGCTGTATCTGTGCGCCGGGCTACACGGGCGATCTATGTGAGGCGCAGCTAGCACCACCCGGTGAGAAATAATTTAATAAGTTCTAGCTTTTCTTTTCCAAAAAATGGCACTGCCTCCCTAAAAATGAGAACGGTTCTTTCTTACGCCACTATGTCTATGCATTTTTGTTTGGGTTTAAATTAAAATAAAGATGTGCTACCCTACAGTAACAACTAGTAATAATGTCTTGCACGTTATAAGTTGGTAAAACGTGCACATTATCATTATTGATGTGTAATTTGCTTCAGAGTGCGGTATAGAAGAATGTGCAGGAGTTTGCAGTAAAAAAGGAACAGCTTGTAACTGTAACCCGAAGAAAACAGACGTCTGTAAGTGATTACATTAATCGATAATAGTAGGAAGCGGTGATAAAATTGTTTTAAGAGCGTACCGAGGGAACGAAACATAATTGCAAATAATTGCGGTTGTTTGATCCTTTGCTGCATCGTTATTGCTAAACCTTTAGTTATGCAGTTAATTTGTAAGATAAACAAGGATTCACTCAATAAATCGTACACTTTTGAAAAACGATAAAAGTGTCCTCAACTGAAAAAGAAACGAAATTCATGTGACTTTAAGGACCCTTAAGCTGCTGTTGATTGAATGAATTATTAAAATCCAAATGTTATGTCTCTACAGCATCAGCACTATTTGAAACTAGTCTGGAAGTAGTGGATGAAGCTGGTGTAGACATATCTCAAGTGGAAATTATAAAACAGGTATTCCTTGATAAATAAATCCACAGAATAATTATAATAATTATTCCAGACGGAAGATTAATTTAAAGCAACTTGCTTACCATTTTCAGTTAACAAGCTATTTAAAGGCATCAAACATTACATTAGAAGATGAAATAGAAGTTCTAAACATAAGGTAAGTTTCTCTTAATGAAAAAATCTTGTTGTGTGTCTCGTGGATGGTGTATGTAAGGTCTGTGTATATGTCAGTGCGTTGTCAATGGGTGGCGTGCGCGTGGTATGGGTGCGCGTGTGGGGTGTGCGGCGCGAGGCGGGCGCATTGCGCGCGGCACTGGCGCGCATGCGCACACATCACGTGCGTCTACGCAACACGCTTCACTTCTACATGCAGCCTGCGCTTAGCTTGCAGGTGAGTACCTATTTCTGTATATTCTTTTAATCTGTCGTCTGAAAACCATCATTCTCTTGGCGGCTTTTGTACGATCTTGAACGTGACGAAATATTATAACATCTACTTAATTCACTTCCAAGACTCACGACTCTATTGATATTATTAATCTTAATGCAGTGAAATCAACTACAGAGCATTTGCGAGTGCTTCTGCGCGTTGTGAAAAAATATGCGTTTGGTGCCGTCTATAATGACATATATTTAGCTAAGTTCTAGAGCGCATATGCTCTAAACAAGAAAGCTGTAGTTTCGGCCGAAGTTACGGGCGTTTCCTACCCCGTATCACCGACAGACATAAGATTAGTTCAGGGCCTGACCTAGGAATGAATGACAGCACGATTTGATAGATATCCGTTCTCTTCATGCATTGCAGCCGAAAAATTTAATTACTCGAGAGTAGGATTCATTCCAAAGTATCGAACTACTTCCGGACAGGCTCCTATCTTCGTTGCCGGATTCAGTGTTTTAACTTCCAACGCACATGCTACTAGATAACACTCGTTAACCTGGCTCAGCCTTATCTTTATGATAAGTAATCATTGTTAGGAACACTCATAACATCGTTTTACTATAATACATAATAAAAAACGCGATTTATACATTTCACTCTTACAAAATCGAGCGGAAATCATTATTTTTAAACGAAAACTAAAATGACGTCTCATAAATTCTGATCGGCTCCTTTAAAGGGATATTTATTGAGATTTGATTTTACCCTCAGCCTAAGAGAAATGGAGATAACACGAACAACGAAATACTTAAATTAACACATTTTCTTTTCAAACTGTCTGTTCAGCGCTGCATTAGTAATTCCATTTACTTGAGGTATTTTTGCAGACTTTGGTTGTGAACCAGCGTCCTGAAATATGGGAGAGATCTGAGTTTATTCTGACATGTATGGCGTTTGGATCACCAAACATTACCTTCACGTGGTACAAAGATGGTGTCAAGATAAACTTAAATGGTACCATAAGGTGAGTGGAACGTTAAATGTGTGTGAGACTTTTTAGTTTAATATTTTAAACCTTTAAAAACTAACCAGGTTGATAAATCTGGTCATAACAGACGCTGCCTAGTAGCCTAACATCGAGACCGACGAGTGAGTAAGTTGTGTCCTACTAGCATTAAACGAGCGCCCATCCAATTACCGGCGACTGTTATTTAACTGTAACGATTAATTGGCCAAACGAAACTTCAAACAGGCTTGCTTCGTGATGGTTCATTTTGTTTAGACTTTATATAGATAACATAAAAAGTATATTCAGTCGAAGTGAAATGGATTTTAAAACAAACAAATTTTTCATCATCATTTCAGCCGAAAGACGTCCATGCTCCAGCTGGATACTGCACTTCAGATTAGTCATTTATAATTATACATGAACACAAAACGACAGAGCGGCAGTTAGCAGACAGGAAGTATTGCCAATAGCAGATCATTCTATTTTCAGGGACATTTGGACACACGTGGTGTCAGAAGACGCGCTCGGTCGTCGCATGTCAGTTCTAGGCATATCAGAAGCCAAGAACCCCGACAGCGGCAAGTGGTCCTGTGCAGCTGATGATGCTGGCAGGAGACGATGTAGAGCGCTAAGGCTGGCGGTACTGAGACCGCCCGATGTAAGACTCGTGCCTTCCACAATCACTGTCAATAAGGTGAGTAATTGTAGGTCAGAAGTAAAATAAATTTTTAAGTCGTACTGGCAATATTACAAAAAAATCTGTCAGGGCGACAACGTGAGCATAACATGTCTGGCGGGAGCGGGGAGGGTGCATGGCGCGCTCGGGTTCAGTTGGGCGAGGGAGAGGACGCTGCTACCGATGAGGCCGGGCAGAGAAGTCTGGGAGGATCTGTACCCTGCGGGGAGCGTACTCAAACTTTATAATGTACAGGTATGTTATGCACTTTTGCGTTGAATACGTTTAGGATACCAAAATATAGGAAAATCATGCATTTTTATAATACCTATTTAATAAACCGACTGTTTTTTTTTTTTATAGAAATCTAGCGAGTTACGATGTCAAGTATCATCGGTAGCTGGCACCAATGCCAAAGGCGTGACCATGTGGGCTCTAGGACCAAACGACGAAGCCTGCGAAAGCGACATCTCTCATGGCTTGAGGTGGCCGAAGACTGCTCCTGGAGCGCACGCAACAGCCGCCTGTCCACCTGGTCATAGCGGAGAGACAAAAAGGTAAGTGGAAAATATTGATTATTCTAAAGAAATAGTCCCACAAAATAAAATATCATTTCTCTATCATGTAAATAAAGTTTATGCAAATAACTTACGAGTATTTTCAGGTTTTGTGAGCCGAAAATCGGACAACGTGGCATCAAATGGATGTTACCAGATTTCTCTGGTTGTGTCGCAGACTCACTCAGGGATATTTATGAGGAGGTAAATAAAAACAATACGCAAGTGCTATGATGATTATGTTTTACCTAACAATTAGGTTGTTGTCAGTTCACTCTGATATCGCTGGGCTACTCTTGGCGCGCTGTGTCGGACGTGTTGCAAGAGTACGGCGCAGTGCTGCGCACCCTGCCGACACACCCGGGCGAGGGCAAGACTCCCCTCATACATGCAGTACACATGCTGCACTACCTATTGTCTGCTGCAGCTCAGCCAGCTGACAGGTACAACAGCACGGAACATCTGCTGCAAATCTATGATCATCTGCTCACACAGCCTGATGCTTTTCTGGATGAAGAGGCAAGTAGTTGCTTTAAAATTTAGGATAAGGTTAAAACAAATTTAATTTTAGTAGTAAAGTATGTTACATTAACTCACTATATTACTTCTATCAGAAAATTTATGATCTACAAAATGCGGTGGTCGACACAGCGGGCATGAGGAGTGACTTCGACAAGCGCTACCACGAGTTCACAGTTACAACGAAACCAGTGCACGACGACAATGTAGCGCACTTCGAGCTCCAGTCAGCTCAAGTGGGAACCGAGGATTGGCTCGTAACATCAGCAAGAGTGGAGCTGGCGGATAGACCTGGCAATGCTTCCGTAGTCACCGTGTTGTATCATGATCTGGGAGCAAGGCTGCCGTCGTTGAGAAGATACGTCGAGTATAAGTACGGATAACAATTTTTTTTACATGTACCAGCGCCAATTACCAGTGCGCAGGGGTAAAAAACAGAACATGTAATATGAATCTTACGATCACTAACATAAGTGATTTAAAATACTTACTTATTTATGGAACAATACGCACTACGGTACCGTGTGGTGCCGGACGTAAAGAATAACACCACCCCATTCTTCCCGTGGGTGTCGTAAAAGGCGACGCAGCCCATTCTCTAGTAAGTCCCTAAGTCACCTACGTTCTCTATACATTTTACCACCATACTGCGATCGCCAACCCGCCTGCCAAGCGAGGTGATTATGGCAAAGCCCCCCAAATTGGGGGAGGCCTAAGTCCAGCAGTGGACGTCTTATGGCTGAAATGATGATGACGCACTGCGAACTTATAAAAATCCAGTTTAGCCAAGTGCATGGAGAAAATGTATGTTGATAGAGGGTCAAATGCAAACTCTTTACTAAGTATATTAAAGCCCAATCCTAACACTCTCTATACATTTTTTTGTAGTTAGAAGAGTAAAAAGGAATGGAGGTTGGCAGCAGATCATGTAGGAGATTGGGACGATGTAACTATTACATATAGTTATAATAAATTTATATTTTTTAAACAAAAGTTTAATCTGCAAATCGATGACGATTAAACGATTATAATTATTTTTCGCACAGATTTGGAATCAGAATGATTTGGTTTGTCATACATATTTGAAACGAATGAATCTATAATTTATAAGCTTAATGCGATCAAAGTATTCGCCATAGCACGGGTTCCATTACAATTTGCAATGTTAGCGTTGAAGATATTTGTTCCTTAGTGTTTGGTATTTTTTAGATTTTTCTAAAATTATGTTTATTTTTGTATTGTTTAATTTTATATTTTTTTTTACTTATTGTTATTTCCCTCCACGTTAGTTATAGCAGCAACTCTTCCAGGTCCGGTCGCGTGACGGAATACACTGTAGCGTCACAACAGGTGCAGGTCTTTGTCAGCGGCTTGGGAGTTGATCCCTCGCTTTCTCACACTGTCACTCTGCTGTTCGCGCACTCCAAGAATTATAGCGCCATTGGTAAGTAAAACACCAAAACATCGCCTGACAACTAAGTCATTTAAAATGTACGCTTGCTCACGTAGTTGGTTTGCGTCAGCACCTCAGCTCGCGTGTGGAGGTCGGTCGCGCTCGGCCCCACACGTGTGGACAAGGCAAGCTTGTGATATGCGCATATTGGAGCACACACACGTCGCGTGCCGGTGTCAAGGAGCCGCCACCATCGTACTCTTCACTGTGGACCGAGAGGCATTCGTGAGTACTATAAGAGAAGTAATGTTGTTGTGGCTACATTAATCGATAAGCACTCAAGAACGATTTTTCAGACAGGAACAGAGACTGACTTACGTAGTATCGTCAAGATCTCAGTGAGCCTGGGAGGTGCGATGTGTCTTGTGGCAGCATTATTGCAGATCTTCGGCCTGGTAGTTGGCAGAAAGACCAGGCTACCGATGCTGCTCAGAGCGGCCACTGCGGGATTTCATTTTGCAGCTATGTTTGCTCTACTTGAATGTGACACGAGGCAGGTGAGTTATAATAACCACAGTCCTGTGTAGCTGCATCAGATAATAAGTGAGTGAGGTATGCTGATATGTCTAACAGGTCTTAGCATGTCCTGGCGGTTGGGGCTGGGCGGTGGCACTGTGCTGGATGGCGGGTTGCGCCACGTTGTGTGCTGCGCTGCTGCTGCTGCATGCCGAGTTGACTGCCACAGCCGCTCGCGCACCCTCTGTTGGACTATTGTGTGGTACGTGTAGGAGCAGACGGGGTGGTGTGCAGGAGGGCCGGGCATGTCACTGTGGCGCCCCGTCAGCTAACAATTTGCATGTAGGTGAAATATTATATAAGTGGAATAAATAATTACACATTTTAGTTATGTACTAGCGCTCGCCGTAAACAGTTGTTTTATTTTACATGACTCATAACATCTAGTACACACGTACGCAGTAGGTACACTTACATCTGGTGACCCCGATATCAGTAACACGCGCCGCGATTTAAAGTAATTTTTTCGTGATTTTCCCGTGTCGTGATAACTGCACTGCACAACCTAATCAGCCTTCCACAAGCGGATCTCCCTGATTTGGTTTTCAAGAGGCACATAGTTATCCAGACATGACGTCAAGCGGAAGTTGTGGAAATGGGGCAGCATTATGCGGAGCAACGGACAACGGACTTAAAGAGAGACTCCTTGCCGTATACGAAGAATACGAAGAGCGGCAGTTCCAAAAGCTGGTAGGTGAAGTGTCGGAAGTATCAGGCGGTCCAAATCAGCTTATCGTTAAGTTAGTTAACCAAGTGAGCAAATTAACCATGGAAATAGCAGCGTTAAAAGCCAACTCACATGGCAATGGACGTCATAATTATAGACGCAATCGGAGCCGGTCGCGCCCAAGATCCCTCTCAAGATCGAGGATTTCGCCCGACAGCCCAAACTGGTTATGCAAGTATCATTTCCGGTACAGGAATCGAGCCCGGAACTGTGAAAAACCATGCAATTGGAAAAAGCCGTCGGAAAACTAAGTCCTGCGTTGACAGAGGCGGTCGTCAGCGCTATCATTCCTTCAAACCGCCTATGCGTTACCGACCGAAAAAGTGGGTATCGTTTTTTGGTTGATACTGGCGCTAACATCTCAGCAATACCTAGAAGAGGAAACCGTTTAAAAACAGACGACACATATAAAATCTATGCCGCAAACGGAACGCAAATTAAAACATACGGTGACAAAACGCTGACGTTAAATCTAAACTTGAGACGGCCGTATCGATGGACTTTCATCGTTGCTGACATTACGCAACCAATACTGGGTGCCGATTTTTTAGAAAAACATAACATTTTGGTGGATATTCGAAATAAACGTTTAATAGATGGTACGACTGGACTTCAGAGGAACGCAAAGTTAATGAAGTCAAGCACACCAACACTTCGGACCATAAACTTAACCGACGATTATGCAGACATTTTGGCAAAATATCCAAATATTTTAAAACCGCTCGACACACAGTCGCAACCCAAGCATGACGTGGTTCATCAAATCATTACCAACGGACACCCTGTTTACTCCAAGTCAAGACCTTTGCCAGCGGACAAATACCTAAGAGTGAAGAAAGAGATTGAACACATGCTAGAGGCAGGGTTATGCAGGCCTTCCAAGAGCCCGTGGGCAAGCCCTTTGCACGTGACAACAAAGAAAAATGGCGAATTACGATTATGTGGTGATTATAGGAGATTGAACGCGATCACTGTACCGGATAGATATCCGATTCCGAGACTACTAGACTTCACATACCTATTACCAGGAACCAGTATATACTCAACGATTGATTTAAAAAGAGCATATAACCAGATACCAGTACAAGATGTAGAGAAGACTGCAGTAATAACCCCGTTCGGTCTATTCGAATTTCCAAGAATGCCGTTCGGACTACGAAACGCAGGTCAAACATTTGTCAGATTCCTGAACACAGTCTTAGCTGGACTTGACTTTATTTTCGTGTACATAGACGACATACTAGTGACGTCATCATCAGTCACCGAACACCGACGTCATCTACAAGAAGTGTTTAAACGGTTAGACGAACATGGCATCGCAATCAATCAAGAAAAGTGCGTGCTCGGCAAATCTCAAGTAGAATTCCTCGGATATCAGATCACAAAAGACGGTATCAATCCATTACCAGACAAGGTCGAAGCAATCACCAAATATCCAATACCAAAAACTGTGCAAGAATTACGAAGATTTTTAGGCATGATCAATTTTTACCGAAACAACATTCCACAAGCAGCCCGTCATCAAGCACAGTTGAACAAATACCTAATTGGCTCAAAGAAAAATGACAAAACCGAAATACAATGGACTTCAGAGGCACTAGAAGCATTCGAACAATGTAAAGCAAGTCTAAGCGACGCCGTTACATTGACTTCGCCAACAACGCATTCCCCGCTATCGCTCATGACAGATGCATCCCAGACATGCGTAGGCGCCGTTTTGCAGCAGTATGAAAACGGAAAATGGAAGCCGCTTTCCTTTTTCTCAAAGGGACTGAGTGAAACGCAATCAAGATACAGCACATATGATCGAGAACTGTTAGCAATTTATATGGCAGTAACGCATTTTCAACCTTATGTCGAGGGACGAGAGTTGATAGTATACACCGATCATAAGCCATTATGTCACGCCTTCAATACTAAACAAGACTCCACAAGTAAAATGATAGCCCCAAGGCGGATACGTCACCTTGAGTTCATTGCACAATTCACAACGGACATTCGTCACCTATCCGGTAATATGAACCCAGTGGCCGATGCATTATCGCGAGTCGAACAAATAGACTGCCCGACACCTGTGGATTGGAATGAGTTAGCAGATATGCAATACAATGACATTGAACTCACTCAGCTGTTAACCAACAACAACCTTAGCTGGAAAAGTATGCGACTAACAGGAACGAGACAACTACATTGCGAAAATTCAAAATCAAAATTACGACCGTATGTGCCGAAGTCACTTCGAAAACAAGTATTCGACACTATGCACAACATAACACATCCCGGCATTAGGTTATCAAAGAAAATGATCAGCGAGCACTACTTCTGGCCACGCATGAATACTGACGTTGGTATTTGGGCGAAAACGTGTGACGCGTGCCAGAAGAGCAAGACACACAGGCACAACTCTGCCCCAATAGGAACATTCCCATCTACAGCACGTTTAGATCACGTGCACATAGACATTGTCGGCCCATTACCAGAATCTAACAACAACAGATACATTGTGTCAATGATCGACAGAGAGACAAGATGGCCGGAAGCTGTACCAGTAGCCGAGATAACAGCAAAAGTAGTAGCGGAAGTTTTCATTAACACCTGGATAGCGAGATTTGGATGCCCAAGTGCCATAACCACGGACCAAGGACGACAGTTTGAGTCAGACTTATTTATTAGCCTAACCAAGTCACTTGGTATTAAGAAAACCAGGACTACCAGTTACCATCCGCAGTCAAATGGCTTAGTCGAACGCTGGCATAGATCAATGAAAACCGCGTTAATCGCGCGTGGTAATACGAGAAACTGGTCGAGCGAATTACCCATAGTTCTACTAGGATTACGAGCAGCGTTGCGACTGAAAGAAAATATAAGCCCAGCTCAAATGTTATATGGAACAAACATACGTCTGCCTGGAATGTTTATCGAGCCGAAAAAGCAAGATACATCACCAGAAACTCATGCACAGACTCTTCAGAAGACAATGGCAAACCTAAGCCCGTTTAATAATAAGCACCACAGCACAAGTCACAAACCATTTATCCACCCAGATATGAAATGCTGCGAATATGTATACGTCAGAACGGATGCTGTGAAGAAACCACTAACCCCGTCCTACGAAGGACCTTATAAAGTTTTGGAGAAACAAGAAAAGCATTTCAAAATTCAAATGCCGAAGAGAACATCAATAGTAACAGTGGACAGATTAAAACCAGCTTACATTTTAAGAGATGAAAAGGTAAACGAACCTTTAGCACACCTGAAAAGAAGCATTAGTCAAGCAAACGACCGCAAGAATGTCGAGCCAGCGGAAAATAATACGACCGCGCCGAACACGACACGTTCAGGTCGCGTCATACGTCCGGTGGTACGATTTACAATACAGCCAGATCAGCAGAAGAAAACGACGAAATTAAATAAAACCTAATCGTACAACAGAAACTAGCAAATCACCGCAATTTCAATTATTTTTATTTTTTTGTGTACTTTAATGATAATAACAACTTTACTGTTATGTAGGTGTACTTACGAAATATAAATGTAATTATTATTTTTTTAAAGGGGGAAATAATGTGGCGCCCCGTCAGCTAACAATTTGCATGTAGGTGAAATATTATATAAGTGGAATAAATAATTACACATTTTAGTTATGTACTAGCGCTCGCCGTAAACAGTTATTTTACATGACTCATAACATCTAGTACACACGTACGCAGTAGGTACACTTACATCACCATACTCACGTAAACTGGTTGCAGGTGTGTGCACACTATGCTGGCTAACAGCTCGACTGTGGGGCGGAGCGCCGCTGCATCTGGGCTCGGCCGCCAACGCCGTGTGTGCTGCAGGCCAAGCACTACTAGCCGCGCTAACGCTTACTCTCGCGCTAGCGCTCAGCGGGCGAGCACGCCAACTCAAGCCGGGAACACAAGAGCACGTTTGCAAGCAAGCACGAGTAGTGAGACACACGCTAATACTTTTGAGTACTACGTGTGCGACACAAGTGGCCGCAGTGTCGTACCTGCAGTCCGGAGACACCAGCACGACGCACGTGGTAGTACTAGCCGCCACCGTGCTGGTTAATGTGAGTCAACGTAACTCAATTAAAATAACAAAACTCGATTTTAGACATACTTAGGAACTGGTATTAGAAAATTAATTGTTATTGTCGATAGACCAGTGGACTTCAAAATCTCCCATTTCCCTCCAGGGTATAGGGATGTTAGTGTGCTATGTGATCATGGATGAGGAGTGTCTTCAGGCAGCGCGACGTCTACTCACGCTTTCCTCACACAGCGAGTGGCAGGACCCACCCGAGGGAGATGCCTCACATAGTCGTAAGTGAGGTTCTTCTTTTTGATACATATTTTGCCCCTAAAATATTATAATGCTTTATCATTGAATGAGTTGTGACTATTTGACTACTAAAGAATAGTTTCAATACGATCATAGTTTGATGTAAACTCAACCCAAAGCATAGCCCAACGTTGCCATTCATTACCGGCAGTTTTCAACAACAAGCCAGCTAGTTGCGATTGAGATGAATTTGCCTACTAGTTTCGTCTGTTCTAGGTCGGCATTCGAGAATAAGTGCATGGGCTTCATTAAACACTAGTTGATCCGACAGATATTGTCCTGTTAAAATTTCAAAATGGTCTAGAAATCACACAAAACCCTCGCAAATCCCTTAGACGAAGCAATTTTTTTCGGGCATCATTTCCAATATTTTCGTCCTTAAAAACCTTGTTCAGACTAATACAAACATTTTGAAAAATTACCAATCGGTCCAGCCGTACCCACTCAAGTGACGTGCGTACCATAGAACATAATGTATTTATTTTTGTTTAAGTTATCTCTACTTATTCCTAATTCCAAGAACAAAAATAGTCGTTCAGTACTTATGAAAAAAACCGGCCACGTGCGAGTCGGACTCGCGCACCGAGAGTTCCGTACAAACCTGCAGGTATTCACGGTTTATGTATAAGGTTTATGTTTATGAAACTAAATGGTTTTTTTTTTAATTTTTATATTTGAGTTGACTGAATGAAAGGTAAATTGTGGTTTACGATTTATGACGTATTAAAAAAAAACTACTTACTAGATCTAGTTCAAACCAATTTTCAATGGAAGTTTATATAGTAATGTACATCATATAATTTTTAAGTTTTACCATTCTCTTATTTTAGAAGTTACAAGGGGGGGACACACATTTTACCACTTTGGAAATGTCTCTCGCGCAAACCATTCAGTTTAGAAAAAAATGATATTAGAAACCTCAATATCATTTTTGAAGACCTATCCATAAATACCCCACACGTATGGGTTTGATGAAAAAAAATTTTTGAGTTTCAGTTCTATGTATGGGGAACCCCCAATATTATTGTTTTTTTTTTCTATTTTTGTGTAAAAATCTTAATGCGGTTTACAGAATACATCTACTTACCAAGTTTCAACAGCATAGCTCTTATAGTTTCGGAAAAAAGTGGCTGTGACATACTCGGACAGACAGACAGACAGACATGAAGAATCTATAAGGGTTCCGTTTTTTGCCATTTGGCAACGGAACCCTAAAAACGAAAGTTATTGTAATATTATGCAGCAACTTAAAACATAATTAAACATGATATTTTTCGATCATAAAATTATAGAACAGACTGTACGGAACCCTACATTACTTTAACGACTTACGCGCCGTGCATTCTGCACACACAGCATTTGTACCCATTATTGCAAATAATATGTAAAAGTATATTTCAATAAATCAGTGTTTAACGAACATTCACGGTGGTTGGTTTTATTTCATCACTAAGTGTAGGAAACTCCTACATTAATTTTTGGTCCTTCGAGCATTGCAGGAGGACCTCGTCGCGGTTCGTTGACCTATCGCGCGTACTGGTCAGAGGCACGGTTCGGACTCAAGGTTCTGTAATCAAACCAGTGTGGACTCAATTAAGGAAAAACATCAACTGCATCCTTGACTTGAGCTAATATAGCTTATGTCAACAGCGTGGTAAGCATATCACGGCGTGACGTCAACATCATCGGACTCGGTGGAGCTCATCACCGGGCAGCGCAAGGCTTCAGCGTGCGCTATCAACCTCTGTGGGAGCAGCATCAGGTGCGAGCAGCTACGTGGATCGTCATTTAACCAAGTAAGACTGTTCCTTTACCTACATCATGGAAACTCTTTTAGCCCGTCAATCTGAAATCATCACCAATTTCACTTCAATAAAGGTGAACTTCAACAAGGACAATGATTCTTTCAAAAATGTCAAATATTTGAGGAAACGTTTAGAAGCGTTAGACAACCTCTGGGGAGAGTTCGAGCAAAATCACCAAAAAATATCAAGGACTTGTATCGTTTGCTTAAAGTATCAGCTAGAGTCTACTCAAATTACTTCATCATCGAAATCAAATTTCCACTCCTGAGCAATGAATTGTTTGAGCAAAACAAAATTATATCTATTTCGCAAAAGAAAGGATTACAGTACTATTATCTCATACCATCGGTACCATACATACCTTACAATCTACGCAAGGATACAGCATTTCTTCTATCAGAAGCAGACCTTCAATTATGTAGTCATGTTCCCAGCGATATCTTGTTATGCTCATTAAACATGCCCATTTATGATGTAAACATAAAGCAGTCTATCTGTGAAATCAAAATATTCATCATCATCATCATTTCAGTCGTAAGACGTCCACTGCTGGACTTAGGCCTCACCCAATTTGGGGGGCTTTGCCATAATCGCCACGCTTGGCAGGCGGGTTGGCGATCGCAGTATGGTGATAAAATGCATAGAGAACGCTGCTGCCCATTCTCTAGTAAGTCCCTTAGTCGCCTTTTACGACACCCATGGGAAGAAATGGGGTGGTGTTATTCTTTACGTCCGGCACCACACGATACCAAAATATTCAATAAAAACAATTATGCCACTCCGTAAAATCGTCATGTGAAGAGCAATGGATCAAATTGCACAAGCCGAACACCTGGTTGTATACATCATGTTGCTCGGAATGCCAAGTGCGCATAATTTGCGCCAACGGAGTCACAATGGTCAACCTTGTCGGTAACGCGATTATTACCCTAGGTCAAGGTTGCACATTGAAAGGGGATACATTTAGTATTTATGCTCAAAATAATTTCATCAATCATGTAAATATTCATCATTACATCGAAGTCCCAGAGGTGTCTATGCTAAACAAAATCATGAAAACGTCTGCACCAGAGAACTTCACAGTAACCGAAGATCATCGTCTCATGTGGAATCAGTTAAGGGCTCAGTTTGACGAGGTTAAGGAACAGTCGTCTACAGACCTGAGCATTCAAGACATTCTTCACTATACTGTGCTGTACATCAGTGTAGCTTCGGTTATCATCTTGGGTGACGTTGTCCTGTACCTCATCAGAAAACATCGAAGTACGGATAGAGTATCAGCGTCGCCGGCCCCCCACGGCCAGGAGGCTGGCTGGGTGGGGCCAGTGACGGTCGCGCCGACGGACGCAGCACCGGTAACATTACGTTTAGCGGAATCAGTGAAAAAGTGTAGTGAAGTGTTTACAATTAGCGGTGTAGATAGGGCCACCTCGCCAACGTTTATGTGATCAGTGCACTTACAAGATCGCGATGAATAAAGACATGTGTATTTTAGAATAGTCATTTAAATGAATGTTTTATCACATTTGTATCAAAAGCAATCAGCCTATTATTAGTTTACTATTTAATCATATCAACTAGTTTGTAACAACAATACTCTGCCTATCTATCAATCATTTCAGTTGTCCCGTTTGGGCGGGCAGGATGTACGGAACCTTAAATTACTACAGTTGCGTACATCCTGCCCGCCCAAACGGGACAACTGAAATGATTGATAGATAGGCAGAGTATTGTTGTTACAAACTAGTTGATATGATTAAATAGTAAACTAATAATAAGCTGATTGCAAATAATATGTAAAAATATATTTAAATAAATCAGTGTTTAACGAACATTCACGGTGGTCGGTTTTATTTCATCACCCCAATAGAATCGCCCCGTTATCATATCACTAAGTGTAGAAAACTCCTACACAGACAATTATGTAATCAAACCTCTCATTAAAGGTTTTTTCTTTTATGGCTTGCTTGTCATGAATGTTATAGCAGTATCAAGTTACTACTAAGCTGTTATCATCGTTCTGTTGTAGTATATATTAAGCAAGCTCGCGAGGTGGAGTGCTCGTCGTCTCATGTGTCGCCCGCTAACAACTACTGGCAAGCGTCGACGTTAGAGAGCCCGAACACCATGTACAGGTGAGGACTGAGGTATAACGAAAGTTATTGTATTCAGACGGGATCAAGAGTTTATTCCATGTTTTATTTTATTTTATTTCATAAGGGAAAACAAACAGTAGTATACTAAAAATAAACAGAAACAACTTAACATATAAAGTAAACAAATATACTACCCACTACATTTTCCACAGATTAATACATACAGAGTTACAAACTGGTGGCAACCATTAACTGTAAGTCGGGGCAAAATCAAGTTAACTCTAGATAGGGCTAAGGCATAATTCCGCCTACATTCCTATTTATGTCCGCGAAAACTTTTATATTATATAAATTTAAAAAAAAAAAACAATAGAAACTAAGAATAACTAACTAAAAAAAAAAACTCTTATAATTCTGTTAATATTATTTGCTTATGCATACGGAGTCTACTGCTTATCCCTTAAAATGTTAACTAAATTATGTTTAAAAGTGTTACGGCTAAGAAATAATATGTCGATATCACTAAATCGCTTATTATACGTGTCGACTAAGCGGTGTAGCGGTGAGAGCACACCAGCCTTGGACTTACAGAAGCTGGTAGCATACAGTCTTCTGGTGCGCACTTTCCGCCCATGCACATGTCGAGGAACCAGGTAACATAACCTGTTCACTAAGTCAGAGCAATCAAACTTGTTGCGGCATACATTAAATAGAGTCATAGTCTCAAGCAGCGTACGTCTTGACTGTAACGTGAGTAGGTCGTATTTTTTAAGTAGCCACTGGTAACTAGCTTTTTTTTATGAAAACACCTATAATGCATAGCACGAAGGTACTTACGTTGAATTAATTCTACAATTTCAATGTATTTAGCATAATAGGGATTCCAAATTGGTACAGCGTATTCTAATTGCGGCCTTACTATAGACGTATATAAGTGTAAGAGGGTGGTGGGACGACGGAATTCTCTAGAAGCTCTCATCACAAAACCAAACATCTGATATGCCTTATTAGTTATATTTTCAATATGAATATTCAGATGAAGTTTCGAATCCAGTTGCACACCAAGATCACGTAGACAAGTAACTTTGTTAATAATGCTATTAGCAAGTCGGTAATTAAATTTTATAACATTTTTCTTCTTCGTAAACGTTATACTATGACACTTAGACATACTAAGGTATAGCTTATTAGTAGAGCAATAGTATGAAAAACGATTAAGGTCTTGTTGGAATTCAATACAATCCTGTTCATTACAAATTACTTTGAAAACTTTTAAATCGTCGGCATATAGGAGAAATTTGGAATTTCGAAAACAATGTTTTATATCGTTTATAAACAAAATAAACAATAGAGGCCCTAAAATTGAACTTTGCGGCACTCCTGATGTGACTTGTATGCAGCTAGACTCGAAATCATTAATCACAACTTTCTGGGTTCTATTTGTTATATAAGAGACGAACCAGCGCAGAAGATCACCCCGAATACCATTGAATGCGATCTTATCAAGGAGCAATTTATGATCTACTTTATCGAATGCTTTCTGAAAATCAGTATACACCGCGTCAGTTTGTTGCCTGTTATCAATATTTTCGAAAAGCTGTGTTGTTAATATTAAGAGATTACTTATACAAGATCTGTCTTTAACAAAACCATGCTGTTCCCTAATTAAAACCTGGCGGATATATGGGTAAATCTCAATATGAACAAGTCTTTCAAAAAGTTTATGTTCTGGAAGTACCCTCTACATAAGATCTAACAAGTTCCCTTGTTGCTGCAGGCGCCAATCGACCGGCACGTGTGTGGCGGATATAGTGCAGTGCGTGGAGAATAAGCACCAACTGCAGTCGCCGCACACACATACTCGCGCAATGTGCGACCTCATACTCACAGGTAGTGTCAATATTTTGTGAATACTTGTAGTTAGACTAGGTAGGTACTAAGGACTAGATTGTTGGTATTTTGAGAAATGTCAAGAGATTATTGAGTTATTATTGTGAACCACATCTGGGCTCTGTAATTTGACGCTTTTCGGGTTACTTGCATTATAATATTATTATACCTTAGAGAACACACTATATAGCATAGTTACACATGTGATTTCCCGCAGACGGTGACAGTCTTCACACACGCACACAGCCGCACGTATCATGCATGTGTGTGGAGCTGCGCGTGCTGCCCGCGACGCACGCGCCACCACACAATACAGACATGCGCACTTACAAGGACAGTACCGACACTCCCAAGGTAAATCAATTATAAAAGACATTTATTGACTTTAAATTTCAACTGGAACTCCAATCTTAACATGATTTCACAGGAGAGCTGTACAATCTGCAGCCAGTCGACGCCCGACGTCTCGGCTCGACCGATCAAGAGCTGTCTCAAGAACTGCGTGCCACAGTTGTTGAACAGTAGCTCTTTGCCGTCCATTCACCGCGAGTGCAGCGACGACTACAACCACTCACACATACAGAAAGTCAACACACACTCCCACGACACAACGACTACTCACTCCATACAAACTGACAAAGTGCTACACAAGATGTCACATGACCTAGACTTCCTACTCAACAGGACACCGACCCGAGCCCCCGACCTTTGCTCACACCGCATAGAAGAAGCGCCCACTTAGTTGTATGGCATAAGTGATAGTTGGTAAACTAGTGACATGGAAACAGGGATGTGTTATGTAACAAGCTCAAAGATAATAGTGTACATAAATATTGGACTGTATAAATACGTAACTTAGGATAGGTTTTACAACTTTTTAATGGATATTCGTAATAAGAATCATAATTTATGAAAGAAAAAAAGAGTTATGATAAAATAAACTTTAGTACTTCACACGTTAGATCTAAACATTGTTAATTAATTTACCTATTAAAAGGCCGCCATAATAAATGAGTATTATATTTTTTGTATTCCGAAAATGTTGTTTTCTTTATTATTATTCATTCACTAGCGTCCCGACCCGGCTTCGAAAATTGTTATGACTTCGCGAACCATCAAAATATCTTTATTAAAGTTTCGTCTAATTTTAGAGTATTATAGACATAAACCAGAGTAAATTAATAAATCCAGAGTTGTGAATGAGCAGTGGTGGCCTAGTTGTATATATGGTCGTGACTTACGATGTGTTAGGTCTTGGGTTCGAACCCAGGCAGGCGCTTCACTTTTTGTAAATAATTTAATCACCACTGCCCTCAAAACGGTAAAGGAGTACATTGTGAGGAATCCCGCATGTACTAGAACCAAAAGTTCGAAAACATGTGACGTCTACGAACCCGCACTGGGCCCGCGTGTTATATTACAACCCACTTCTTCGCACGAGGCCTCCTGGCCTGTGTCCCAGCTAGGGATGCCCGATTTTTTGCTTTGAATCGATCTTCTGGATCGTAACGGATTGTAACTTCGTGAATCGATTCACGATCTTAATCGTATTGTATTTAATTGATCTTACTCGATCTCGGAAGATCGTATCTTAATTTTATAACAATGATGAAACAATCAGAATATATTTATTTCACCTAAACCTTCATGGGCACTTATGAAACGTCAGAAGCTAGATGCACGGCTCCAATTTGTTTATTCCTATGGTGAAGAGCTGGCAAAAAAACTCCTTATAAAAGCATAGTCATCATCATCATTTAAGCCGTAAGACGTCCACTGCTGGACTTAGGCCTACCCCAATTTAGGGGGCTTTCCCATAATCACCACGCTTGGCAGGCGGGTTGGCGATCGCAGTATGGTGGTAAAATGCGTAGAGAACGCTGCTGCCTATTCTCTAGTTAGTCCCTTATTCTTTACGTCCGGCACCACACAGTACAAAAACACGGTAAAAAGCATGTTTTCTATATTCAGTTGTTAATTTAGAAAAGTATAAAACGTGTTTTACACTACAGATTGGGTGGAATTGAAGTCATGGGCATTATTTTAAACCAAGGCACTACTCACGATATTAATTGCATTAAGGCTACTATTATGCGAATCAAAAATAGTATTAATGCAAGTATGGAAAATCTCAAAAATGTAGTAAGTCATACAAAGTATCAATTCGTTGCGCATCGCGATAGCGAATGCTGCAGTAGGTACCTACGCCGTACGCATGAACTCTTTGACCCTACGCGACCCACGTGACATAGGTACGTAAGTTACTAACGATTTGATTCATATTAGATTCTAACTTTCCCTTCATAATTTGCCGGCTTAGGACGGTCAAAACTACGTTTATTTATGATACATGAATTTAAAAAAAAAATGTTTACGTATCTACCTAGTTAAAATTAATTTCCTGTAGTTTTGGCGTATTTACAAAGTTGGAATCACAGTATTTACAATAATTGTTCAGGAATCTCAATGTATTAACATTAATTTAAACTACCTATCTTATTATCTAGCACTTACACGTATTTTAAAAGATGCTCAAATGTCCACCATCTTGTTCAATACACAATTGAGCCCTACGTCTGTGATTGTCTTTCAGACTGTTCAACAGTCCCGCGCTTTCATGTGTCGAATGTGTTAGTAATTTTGTTTTTTAAATCGTCTTTTGACTCACTTTCACGTTCGTAAACAATTCTTTTAATTTCACCCCATAAAAAAAAGTCCAGATCGTGTTCACAATCACTGCATTACCGCTGACACTTAATACACTGCAATCCAAGGGTATGATCGAGACGTGAGATGCGCGTGCGGCGATTACGTCACGGGATCAATTACATGCGTCAACGCACCTGCGCAGTCGTTATGACACTGGATCGGGACGCACGCAGCCCCCGCGCGGGAGTGATATCCGTATTTTTGCGAGTGAGGGAGCGGGACGGAGAGAGTTGTCGGCGGGCGGCATGCCTTTTAGCCTATTGTCTGTGATTGTGTTACCGCTTCTAAGGAAACGCCGCGCGCTCGCCGGTCGACCGCAATGACTAGTTATTAGTATTATTTGATGTTTGTTTACTTTTCGTTTCGCGCTGTACTGCGCTTTAAGATATTGATACTTCAAGACTTATTAGCGTTTATGAAGTATTTTGTTTTAATTACTTTAAGTGTTTATTTGCAATAATAAGCCTTTTGCAATATGACTTACTACATTTTTAAGGTTTTACATACTTGCATTAAAATATTTTTGATTTGCGTATTAATAGGCCTAATGCAATCAGTATCGTTAGTAGTGCCTTAGGTTAAAATAATGCCCATGACTTCGATTGCATCCTGTATATTTAAACTTTTCAAAATTAATCATTTGGGCAGACGCACTGGATCAATTCTATTGCGGCTATCTGTAAAGTATTTTCAGCTAGACAAAACAGACGTTCGGAAGGAAAGGGGTACGTTGTTTAGGTTTTAGTTGATATGACTTACCGGCTGAATTACCTATTACAGCTATCTGTCACGACGGCGTCCGTGGAACACTTTGTAGTTAATTTATTAAGAAGATTAAGAAAAAACTAAGAAACACGTTTCCATTGAAAACCAAACTAAAAAGTACAAAATAATGGAAAAAAAAGCGTGGGGTGCGTGATATCAATAAAAAAATACCTTAAAAGCACCCCACGCTTTTTTTTCCATTATTTTGTACTTTTTAGTTTGGTTTTCAATGGAAGCGTGTTTTTTTAGTTTTTTAAACTATTATTTATTTTCTATTTTTTAGGGTGTTTTGAATTTTGAGACGTATGTCAGCGTAGTTTGTGACGTATGCCAGCGTAGTTTTCGAAGACAGTTTTTTTTGCTGTCCTGGTAACCCTGGGATGGATAATGGCACAAATTAGTTTGTGACGTATGACAGCGTAGTTTTCGAAGACAGTTTTTTTGCTGTCCTGGTAACCCTGGCAAGGATAATGGCACAAATTTATGAAATTATTGCATTGTCATTGGTCCTTGACAGGTGTGCAAAGTTTGAATGAAATCTGGTCGTTTAAAGTGGGTCAAAATCGCGCTATAAGGAGTCGGTTACAAACATAAATAATTTTGCATGTATACTGTGCTTTTTACACGCTTTATATTAGCTTCACTTGTATGTTTGTATGTTTGTATGTTTGTATATTTGTATGTTTGTATATTTGTATGTTTGTTTGTAACCGACTCCTTATACTGCGATTTTGACCCACTTTAAACGACCAGATTTCATTCAAACTTTGCACACCTGTCAAGGACTGATGACAATGCAATAATTTCATAAATTTGTGCCATTATCCTTGCCAGGGTTACCAGGACAGCAAAAAAACTGTCACAAACTACGCTGACATACGCCTCAAAATTCGAAATACCCTAAAAAATAGAAAATAAATAATAGTTAAAAAAAACTAAAAAACACGCTTCCATGGAAAACCAAACTAAAAAGTACAAAATAATGGAAAAAAAAGCGTGGGGTGCCTGATATCAATAAAAAAATACCTTAAAAGCACCCCACGCTTTTTTTTCCATTATTTTGTACTTTTTAGTTTGGTTTTCCATGGAAGCGTGTTTTTTAGTTTTTTTAAACTATTATTTTTAAGGAGTTTTTTTGCCAGCTCTTCACCATAGGAATAAACAAATTGGAGCCGTGCACCTAGCTTCTGACGTTTCATAAGTGCCCATGTAGGTTTAGGTGAAGTAAATATATTCTGATTTTGATTGTTTCATTATTGTTATAAAATTAAGATACGATCTTCCGAGATCGAGTAAGATCGATTCAATACAATACGATTAAGATCGTGAATCGATTCACGAAGTTACGATCCGTTACGATCCAAAAGATCGATTCAAAGCAAAAAATCGGGCATCCCTAATGCTATCATACTCGACAAGTTGTAGTTCGTACGGTACATTGTTAAGGTTTTAGTTGATACGATTTTTTCATAGGTTTTAGTTGATATGATTTTTTCATACGATCTTATAGGCGCATACGATTCGATTTGGCTAAGATCGTATCTTGTTGAATCGATTTAAAAAATCGGTAAATCGTATGGTCATGAATCTATCTTCTGAAAGATCGATTCAGGTCGGGCATCCCTAGTCCCAGCAGCAGTGGAAACAATATAACTGCATGCAATACATAACGTATTTTTACGATGTTAGGATTGGTGGTTATCACAGTGAAAACAAATAGAATAAAAATATAGATATCCATGTTTATTCTTGTAAATAAATTCCTACTTTTGAATTATGAAAAGAATGTTAATTAAGAAATAACTAGACTGCGTAATAGTTTGATGCCAAAGCTTAGGGCTATTTCACGAGCATTTACGAACATTCGCGAACATTTAATGGAAAACACATTATAAAATTACGCAGCTGCTGGACTTCTACCGAATTATTGTGAATAAATTGAAAGCAGCCATCCACATCAAAACAGCTACGCTACTGCATCTGCGAGAAACGGCAACTGGAAATTAATTATTTACACAGCAGTTATTTGTATCATCTGAACAGATAAAGTCAAATATCCTCAAAAAGGATCTATCTTGAATGAAAGTAGTTTCATCGTTGCGCATTGTGGTGAATTTGAAAGGTGCACATCCCACCTCGATGCGTTTCATAATCTTCTATAACGGTACTTACCCTTTGAGGCCTGTCTCTGGTTAACCGCGATTTGAATGTCCGTTTACTAGGTAATCAAGTAATGTCTATTGTTATTGCGGAGAGAACACTGTCACGAGGCTCAGTTTCTTAGAAACTTGTTTCTGAACATACGTTATCTAAAAGTAAGACCTAAGAAACTTTATCTAGCTGCCAAATAGAATTTCTGCTCTTAAAGCTGTCCAAAGCAAAATAAATATGATAGTCAGGGTAAGGTAATCGAGGACATGAAGAGTTAGTTGCTGTAAAATTTTGCCACGTTGATTTTTATGAGCTTATGGAAAAAAATGGCGTTCAATTGAAAGGAGTGAGGGGGATATTTCATATTGTAAAAGGCATCCCTGTTGACTTTGAGTGATTCGTGGTAACTTTAGAAAATATGAGAGTACGGTTCGTGATACCTACTGTATGTACACAAAAGGAAAATTGGAATTGGTAGATGGACTGCCGAGCAATGGAACTGAAATAGCCTAATAAACAAAGTACCTAACCCAAGTTAAATAATCTGAACTAATAATACGTAGATTTTGTATTCAGATTTTTTCTCTTACCAGCGTGTCGTTCCTAATGTAAAACATTCAAATTAAAAAAAAAAAAATCTAAAAAACACGCTTCCATTGAAAACCAAACGAAAAAAAACCGGCCAAGTGCGAGTCGGACTCGCGCACCGAGGGTTCCGTACAAACCTGCAAGTATTCACGGTTTATGCATAAGGTTTATGTTTATGAAATTAAATGTTTTTTTTTTTAAATTTTATATTTGAGTTGACTGAATGAAAGGTAAATTGTGGTTTACGATTTATGACGTATTAAAAAAAAACTACTTACTTATTACCATGTAAACATCCACCGAAAATTGGTTTGAACGAGGTCTAGTCGTTCAAACCAATTTTCGGTGGAAGTTTACATTGTAATGTATATCATATTTTTTTTTTTAGTTTTATCATTCCGTTATTTTAGAAGTTACGGCCCCCCGTAACTTCTAAAGGGGGGGGGGACACATTTTACCAATTTGGAAGTGTCTCTCGCGCAAACTATTCAGTTTAGAAAAAAATGATATTAGAAACCTCAATATCAGTTTTACCTATCCATAGATACCCCACACGTATGGGTTTGATGAACATTTTTTTTTTGAGTTTCAGTTCTATGTATGGGGAACCCCAAATATTATTGTTTTTTTTCTATTTTTGTGTGAAAATCTTAATGCGGTTCACAGAATACATCTACTTACCAAGTTGCAACAGCGTAGCTCTGATAGTTTCAGAAAAAAGTGGCTGTGACATACTCGGACAGACAGACAGACAGACATGACGAATCTATAAGGGTTCCGTTTTTTGCCTTTTGGCAACGGAACCATAAAAAGTACAAAATAATGGAAAAAAAGCGTGGGGAAGGTTTTTTTTAAGGTATTTTTTTATAGATATCAGGCACCCCACGCTTTTTACACGCTTTATATTAGCTTCACTTGTATGTTTGTATGTTTGTTTGTAACCGACTCCTTATAGCGCGATTTTGACCCACTTTAAACGACCAGATTTCATTCAAACTTTGCACATCTGTCAAGGACCGATGACGATGCAATAATTTCATAAATTTGTGCCATTATCCTTGCCAGGGTTACCAGGACCGCAAAAAAACTGTCTTCGAAAACTACGGTGACATACGTCTCAAACTAATTTGCGCCATTATCCTTGCCAGGGTTACCAGGACAGCAAAAAAAACTGTCTTCGAAAACTACGCTAGGTACCAAAAAGCGTGGGGTGCCTGATATCAATAAAAAAATACCTTAAAAAGCACCCCACGCTTTTTTTCCATTATTTTGTACTTTTTAGTTTGGTTTTCAATGGAAGCGTGTTTTTTAGTTTTTTTTTAACTATTATTTATTGTCTATTTTTTAGGGTGTTTCGAATTTTGAGACGTATGTCAGCATAGTTTTCGAAGACAGTTTTTTTTGCTGCATAATATATGTATCCGGCATAATATACCTCTAGGTGTGATTTAAAATTGTTACCATTAATTAAGATAATAGATATTAAGAAAAATAAATAATGGATTAGAATTATGAAACATCCTGCTAATAATGTTTACGTATCATACGGTTGAGAAGATACCTACCCAGTGCAAGAGTCAGCTAGATCATTCCATTTCCATTTTCCATGAGACAAAATATCAAATTTTACCATGTGTCCATCAATCATGCGTCAACATAATTAATAATATTTTAATTTTTTACTTATTTAAATGTTCATTTTTTTCTTATGGATATGTAGTAGTCTCTGACTAAAATGTCACGGTGTATACATACATTCCTCCAGTCCGAATTAAAATCAAAGTTTTAAAAGCAAGTCATGCTATAAGGAACATAAGACTCCGCTAAGGTCTCCAATACCAACTGCGTGCAGTCCTAGGGTGAGAAAAGAATCAGAGGGGTAATTGCGTAACTTGCTATCAGTAGAAATTGGTTTCATATTAATAGTTAAACAACATTCATTGCGTTATCTACTTTGTTAAGCCGACAATTTATTCCAACAAATGACGCAATGGTTTAGAAATAATCTTCAATCCGATTCAGATTCTAATAGATAATGCGTTTCGCAATTAGGGTGCAGGTTTCATTTTTTACTGGCAAGTGTTGTTTACATTTAGTTCAAACTGTTTTGTAGCACAAACAGGAGGTGGCAAGTCGTTCCAGCAACGAAAGGTAGTGTATTTAAGGCTTTCACGCAATGCAGGCTAACAGGAGGTAACAATCTTGTCACCCAGTCAATCTCCTTTATAATATTCTGGTTATATCGTCGTAAGAATGGTATTAAAGAGTAAAGTCGCCAGATCAAGCTTTCTGCAATCTAGTTGGCATTTCCGTCAGAAAATACGGGTTCTATTTAAAAAATGAACTTAAGTAACTTCGAAGAACGTCACTATTCAAGAGACTAATTTTGTAAAAGTACCGACATTGTGTCGATAGTTGAGACTAAGCGCTCAATTAAAACACTTCACACTTCCCTTTAATTGGTCACTAAGCTAGATGGTATGTAACTAACATGTACTCTTAAAAAACTAAACTTGTAGACTATAATGCCATAATGATAGTAACATTAATTTTGCGTACCAGACATCAAGGATATCCCAAGTCTTTGGAAAAGCTTTCATTTATCAAATACGAATGAGATTTAGATAGAAAGAAAGAAAAATAGTTTATTCTGCAGATATATAATAAAACGTACATTTAATTCATTTAAATAAAATACCTAGACGAATTAGTAAACAGTAGCCGAAAACTAATATACCAATATATGTTATAAGAAGGCGACGAATCCCTTATATAACGACGGATCACGAATAACTCTTTTATACAACTTTTATTACATAATTTTGAGACATTGTTAAAGCTATCGTTATAAAAAAATTTGCAAGTTGACCTAGACTTTTTGGTTGGGCACCTTACGTGACCCAAATTGATTTGTTAATACTTGTTTCTGTTATACCTAAGTATTACGTCATTTCTTTAGCAATAATTAATTCTTTTCAAATGGTTTCTAGATGTTAGTAACTGTAGCTATTTGGTTTGCGCGCCTTTGACCAATGAGAACCCCCTGAGCGCTGACCAATCAGATTTTTTCTACTGTCTGTCGCGACCGCATTACGTCGGTCGGAGCTTTTCTTGTAATTTTGAAGAAAAGTTGGTTTTTACACCGTGATGGACAGCTAAAGTTTGAAGAAACTCGTTATAAAACACCCAACAGTGATCTGACACTCTGTTTCGTGAAAGTGCTTCGCGTTGTGAGCTGATAAGACGTCCCGAGCTGGTCCGCAGGATAGTAGACAGCAGTGGCAGTGGTTGCAGTGCTGACGTCGAAACCATTTATCATTCTTCAGCTCACAGGGTGGGTTTCCTAGCACTTAATATAATTACTATTAAACCATAACTTATTACAATTGAGATCCTCGCGTGTTGCCGGCTATTTTACACGCCGGCTACACCACTTTTTCTATTTTATATTGTATTTAATCGTAGCGAAAATTCGATTTTACACCCCACGGAGGTTGTGAGTAGTAAATTATTCACTAAGGAGATAGAGTAGTGTCCTAAGTCACGGGCTTTATATTGAATCTTGACCGTAATGAAGGAATCTAGGGTTCGCGCAGCTTTGGAGCTCTGAGGTAACTCCTGAGCCAAGCGAGGGAGTTAAGACTGGAATTCTAAGTGCAGCGATTGATTTAAAATGAAAACATCTTAATTCCACGGAGAAAGATTTTGCATATCTTACGAGGTAATAAAATTCGATGAGCGTTGCGATGACGTGTTGCCATTACTGCTAGATATTCCAAAACAGTGGTTGGCTGAGTCTTATACGTAAAAAAATCAAATATTTTGGACTTGCTCACACAAACATTGGAAAACAACAACGGCCACTTTGTATATTATATACATTATTCTCATTTATTTATTTTCTAACATATCAAGTATATTTTTAAATTTTTTAACAAAAATTTAAAAAAACATTAAAAAATATAAAAAATAGTGAGCCTTCGGCATCAGGAGCAGGGTCCAAGCTGCCAGTGATCAGGGCTCTAGAGAGAGGACCCTCTTGACTATGCTGGCCGTGTCCAGGAGTACTGCCTTCTGAATCAAGCCCTGATCCAGCCGTGTAACGAGTGCCTCCTGAGGTGCTGGTCGATGCTCTTCGCTATTAGGCCATTAACTATAACGATTATCGGTACAATGATTGCAGAGTCCACATCCCACATGTCGACAACCTCGTGTGCTAAGTCAAGATACTTGATTTTTTTATCTTGCTCAGCATTCACGAGATTCTCGTCATGTAGGACAGCGATATCAACAATCATCGCACAACGCTCTCGTCGATCTATCACCACAATATCAGGCTTATTGGCTACAATAGTCCTTTGGGGGTCGCTTGTTTGCGTTTTAGCGTGCCTTTGCTGTGCACTAGTATGCAGCCTGTGAACCTCCAAGTGAGCACTGCCTCGTCTGGTCATGGAAGGTTACGGAGTCACGAAATCAAAGTCCGATTATAGGTTAAGAATGTCCACGTTTATTTCACGCGGAACCCGTAATGACAACCTTCCGATCGGACCAGTGCGCAGTAACTGTTGGTTGTTCTGGCTCTTTTCGGGTCACCTCCGGTGTACCACAAGGTTCCATTCTAGGCCCTTTATTATTTATCTTATACATTAATGACATAAGAGACTGCTTTCAAAATTCAAAATTTCTCCTGTACGCGGATGATTTAAAGGTTTACAAAATTATTTCTGATAAAGTCGATTGTTTTAACTTCCAGCAAGATTTAGACCGTTTCTCTAGTTACTGCTCTTCCAATAAGCTATACCTTAGTCTTCCAAAGTGTCATGTTATAACATTTACCAAAAAGAAAAATATTACTGACTTCAACTATCGTCTTGCCAATACGCCAATCAATAAAGTAAGTTTTCTCCGCGATCTTGGTGTTCTGCTAGATTCGAAACTCCATCTGGATGCTCATATAGAAAAAAATGTTAACAAAGGCTACCAAATGTTTGGTTTCGTAATGAGATCTTCCAGAGATTTTCGTCGACCTTCCACCTTTTTGCACTTATACAAATCAATAATCAGGCCACAGTTGGAGTTTGCCGTACCTATTTGGAATCCTTTTAATGTGAAATATAGTGAAAGACTAAAACTAGTACAACGTAAATACCTTCGAGCTATGACTTTTAGATGTTATCGAAAGAAAATGTCATACCACTTACTTCTTAAAAAGTATGCTCTTCTGACGTTACAGTCTAGACGGAAACTTCTGGAAGTTATGACTCTGTTCAATGTGTGCCGCAATCATTTTGATTGTCCGGATTTAGTTAGGAGTCTGAGTTACCTGGTTCCTCGAACAGTTCATGTACGTGAGGTATGCACTCGACGTCTTTTTGCTACTATAGCCTCTGTAAATCCAACAGGGGCTCGCGTTCACCGCTTCATCGTTTAGTTAAGACATAATAACGATGAATTTAACGTAATCGACATTCTTTTCCTTAGTAAAAATGCTAAATGCATTTTTACTAAGGAAAAGAATGTCGATTACGAGAAGAAAATCCGAGCAACCCTAAAGGATCAGCAAAGTAATTTAAAATAGCGCAATATAATTTAATCACGTATCAATATAATTTAATCATGTATGCACACAAACTTCTTACTTTTTTTTAATTTCAAAATCCAATTCCAGAGTTCTAGGACAATTACTGTTGTATAGGTATTGTATCTGTGTTACCAGCTAGTTTTAAATACTTTGCATTGTAATCTGTGGAGAACGTTGTGGGTAGCAATTGTTCAAAATTTAATATCTAAGATAATATGTCTATCTCTTATTGTGTTACTGTTTGTTTTTCCTTAAATAAATAAATAAAAATAAAAACTGGTCGTCCATTCATTCGTCTCACTCGCATACATTTTTGCTTATCTAGCGTTCAGCCTTTCGCGCTTACATTGTGTCTCTACAGTCCTGTCTGTGATGATAGATCGATCCCAATACAATGTGGCGTGACCATTCTCGAGAACTGGGTCGGCCACATACCTGTAGTATGGTACTTCAGATTCAAGGTTGTACTGCAAAGTAAGTTGCTGGTGAATGATCCTAGCTACTAGATTGTGTCTGTGCAAATACTCGCCGTTAGCGAGACGAAAACAACTGGGAACAATGTCGGATTATTTCACCGAGACGGTGGCATGCCCGACAGATATCAACCATACCATTCTTGACACTGTATTTCCGATATATTTTTCGTCATGATAACTTCATCCATAATCGCACAGACAAAATCTTTGGTTTCCCCAAAGAGGTCGCCGAAACGCAGCCAGGATATGGACGCTAAAATTTCTACATAAGGCCCATGGAGAGCCCGGAAAAAGCGACCATGAAGCTTTTTGCCTTGCCATACTTCCTTACGATCCGTAGATAATACATTATTATTATCACGTTATTTTGTTTTTTCAATTCAATTCTTACTTTAGTGGTTCCTCTTATTCCACTAAAACACCTCTATTAAATTGAGTCGATTCATAATTTTATTTGTCACCAAAATAACTAAAACCTTTGAAGTGGGAACTCTTTGGTTGAGTCCTGTTTTAATAGAAACAAAGTTTATTTGTGGTAATAGTTATATATGCAAATATTACCTCTGCTTGATAACTTAAAGATCCAAATTCAAATCACATTATTTTATGCACCTACGGGTCATAATGAAATGTTAGCCTCTTTTCATATTATGTAGGTAGTTAGGTATAGTTAGATACATTCGTTGTGATTAATAGTGGGTTGTGCGAGTAATGTTACAAAGATTGTTGAGTCGTTAACATTATGCTTTTACCCCATCAAATAATATTCGCATAATGTATGTGTGTTCTTTGTTGGAAAAAATTGTCTGGGGAAAATGGCTAGGAGTATGATTAATGAGTTTTATTGCAAAAAAATCTTATGCGGGAGATGAAGGGTGAAATTGAAAGACGCTTGGAATCACAATGATGTTGTTCTAATAGTTTCTTTGGTATACGTATATTGGATGACAACCACAAATTAGTCAAATATGAGATAGTATCTACAAAATTTTGCTGATGCAATGTTTTGTAAGACAGTAATAATTATATTACCATAAAGTTTTAACTTCAAACGAAGACTATGCTTCCTGTGACCATTTCCAAGTATGCTTCTTGTACTCGTTTCTCAAAGTAAAACCTTGGAATTAGAGAAAGCAGTGCAGTAGGCGTAATAAATGCCAAGTAAATATTCTAATTAGAACGTTGGAGCGTGGCAGAGTTTCAGACAAAAAGCTCGACTAAAACCCGGATAATGTTATGTGCCAACTGAGAGAATTTGTACATGGATGAACACTTAGTTTATCTGTATCTTAAGTTTTGTTGAAATCATTTCAAGAGATTGCCTACTCTTGACTTGATGTGCAAACAAGAAGCAATTATTTCTGTTTAGAGAAAGTGCCAATTATTAATTATTACTATCAAGACAAATATCATTCAGATATCTGTAACCCATGTCAGCACGACACTTATCATGTAGGCTTTACCTGAGTAGACTGAAAGAAAGGGTCACTTTAGGGGCTCACTTTGATGTCCCACTTGTAAGGTTCTGGTGTGATTGTCGTGTGTATGTGAGGCACGTGTGAAGTCTGTGCACGTTATAAGCTACAGGTCCCGAGAGCGTAGGTAATAATTTTGGACATTGGTTCACGTACGTGTCCCCGAGGTTAGACGCGATCGTTATGAGTGACAATTTAGTAGCTTGGTATGTATATTGTATAGTTGTGGTGTATTACAATAGGAGTACCTAACTCCTTAAAAAAATATTATAGGAACTACAAGTACCTATCAATAGTGCTAATAATGCTAAATGAAATGATCCCTGCGTGTAGTGTTTACCGGTGTAAATAACTTGTGTCCTGAATTACAATTGTAAGAAGTGAAAAACAGCTTCCCAGCCCAGTAACTGAGTAATACTATTACTTGGTAAGCCTGGTTGTCAGACTTTCGGGCTCCTGACGACCCGAAATCCACGAATGACAACGTGAACCGACGGCTTAACGTACTTTCCTAGGCATGGGGGATACATGGAATGGAAAGAAGTGCTAATGTGCTTAATATTCATGGTCATCTCTATCAGCCCACGATACGCTTATCCAGAAAATATTTTACCCTGGATGTTTTGGTTAATTGAATAGGTGTGTAACAACATAAAAAAAAAACCTAAAACCACGCTTCCATTGAAAACCAAACTAAAAAGTACAAAATAATGGAAAAAAGCGTGGGGTGCTTTTTAAGATATTTTTTTATTGATATCAGGCACCCCACACTCTTTTTCCATTATTTTGTATTTTTTAGTTTGGTTTTCAATTTTTTTTTTTTAAACTATTAAATATTTTCTCTTTTTTAGGGTGTTTCGAATTTTGAGGCGTAGTTTGTGACGCATGTCAGTATAGTTTGTGACGTGTGTCAGCGTAGTTTGTGTCGTATGCAGCGTAGTTTGTGACGTATGTTAGCGTTGTTTTCGAAGACAGTTTTTTTGCTGTCCTGGTAACCCTGGCAAGGATAATGGCACAAATTTATGAAATTATTGCATTGTCATCGGTCCTTGACAGGTGTGCAAACTTTGAATGAAATCTGGTCATTTAAAGTGGGTCAAAATCGCGCTATAAGGAGTCGGTTACAAACAAACATACAAGTGAAGCTAATATAAAGCGTGTAATATATTCTGTTCTAATGTAATTAAACTCTGTACAGGTATCAATGTTAATCACTCTTTGTAAAAACTGCACTGATGTTGTATTTCGTAGAGAATGGTTAAGGGAATTCAATAGACTATGTGTTGTGAAGGACGATTTCTTGCAGACTGTGGCAAATATGAGTGTTGAATAGACACAATAAGCCCCATCTTATGAATATAGCTAGAACTGGAACTAGTGAGATGGAACCCATTGCAAGCCCTAAGTAAATATTTGTCTGAAATAGCAAGCTTGTTTATTTGATACTGTTCATTCAGATCGAAGATCGATCGATGTTTTAGATGGAAGTGTTTTAAATCAACGGTTTTATTGATTTGGGTAAATCCTTAGCATCTTACATATTGGCACATTCATGACGTTAACATAGCTCCTCATATACGTACTTCACATGAGCTTCTGGTGTATGATGACCGCCAACGGTCTCTCACGGGTAAGGCTTTATGTAGGTATTTACATTACCCCGAAGTGAAAAGTGTTTTTTCTCCGAAATCTTAATAAATTTAGAAAATGCCTAGTATATGTGAAGCTTGCTTGGATAAGCAGAGAAGTTCGAGAGAAGAGAACATAAGTCAAAAGACATAAGTAGATGCTTACAGCTGAGTTTTCCTCTCATTTAAGTTACTTAGTTACTTACTTGCGTGTTATCTCAATGTCAAATTGCTTTTAATTATAGTGCATTTTTCAGACATAAATAAATACGAAAACCGTGTGATTGCGCTAGAAAATTTCGCAAATTGTTTCTCAAGATTTGCATAGAATGAAACGTTTCAAGCTAATTTTGCAAGGAAGCTGTAGGTAATAGTGTCAGTGAACAGTTAAAACGCTTTTGTGTAGCGCTACACATAAGTGTCCCCTCAGCATTTTCTTAATGAACTTACAAACTTCAACAAGGCCTGCATCGTCACAGTTACTTCAACTCTTACAAAGGACTCGTTTCTCTATGATGTGCCTTGAGGACAATACTACTAAACGTAACTGCCTTTACTGTAGCCTGTTTGTACACTAACTTCATTAGACAGAGCGACACTACTGTACAAAATAATAAGTGCTTTTTCGCCTTATTTTTATTCCCCTTTGAGAATTTTATGCAAATCTACAGCGAGGTGGCAGCCATTACAAAGTCCACAAACTTTTGATTATTATTGATATTTGAAAATGTTTTGTGCCAGTTACGCTAACTGGGCTTTCAGAACACGTAAAATAGTGAGATTATGTACAGCAGTTGAAGTTGGCCTTTTATTGTAAATTGTGCTCTAAACGTTCAGGAAATTGAAAAGATGACCACAATATTGATGCTTTTATTTCAAATCGAATGCTGTAAGTCGAACTACGAACGTATGCCAGAATTCTACTACGTAATCGGATTACAGATGGAACCTCCTTTCTTTAAACTACTTTACTCACACTATTTAGAATGTTCGTCATTTGGTGGTATCTAGCATCTTAACACAAACGCGGAAACGTCCCATCCTAGGTTTGATGGTCACCAATTGCGCAATATTTATAGACTACAAAGGCGTTAATTTACAATTATAATCAAAGAAAAGATGCAATGTAAATTAGATCCCCACTTGGTGATTATGTTACAGAGCAAGAGGTCAAATTAAATTGAGACTTTTGTAAGATAAATAATTCGATTCCTAGCTTAGGTCTATAAAATATCTTGATTTCCTGTTACAAACAATGAATAAAGTAAGTTTTGACAATACAGAGAACTTACCTCATTTAAGGAGTCAGGTCTAGTTAGAATCCCTGGAAAACATTCGAGAGGCGAGGGTAGCTCGGCGGCAGCTGAAAATAGCTTCAGATGCAGGAAAAAAGCGCAGAAAGGCGAGTTATAAGGCCTAGGAATAGACGACTCTATGTTAGTTACAATTTTTTTTTATAGTCATAAAATGTTTGTAAAATTTTGGTCAAAACAACACTTTCGTCTTTCAACGTCCGCCATTTTGTGAAAAATAATAATTTTTCAAAATCCTTCGTTCAACCGGAGCATTATTATCATTTACTAAAGATCTCCCTCTGTTTTGTTGGTTTCAGATAATTCGTTGCAGCGCGAGAGTGATCACCGCAAAACCTGTTTTTTCTTGCAGCGTCCTCGGCCATCGATACATATCGCCTTATTTTAAGAATACATTTCTTTAAAAAAATTGTCATGTTTATATGCCGCCAACTCGAGCAAAAAAGCGTACCATTCTTTTCTCGAAATAGTTCAGGCTATTTTCGGTCAACTTTTTACTCTAGGTTGCGAGACTTGGTTTTTTTTACAAGTAATGGTTTTGCTGGCATATCTTTCAAACGGAAAAACTTTTGTTGTAAATTATTTTATCGTTTGGCCACAAAAAAAAAAACGGAAAAAGGCCTTTTTGAACGTTCTAACTAGATCTGACTCTTTAACATGAACCATAGAAAGTACACTAAAATTGTGTTACCGATGACCTGGTGAAGGCCGCAAGAATAGGTTGGATGCGAGAAGCACAGAATAGGTCGAAGTGGCGGTGCTTGGGGGAGGCCTATGTCCAGCAGTGGACGTCTTTCGGCTGAAATGATGATGATGATGACACGGTATCAATCAAATTTCAATGAGTGGATCTTGTAACGATATGTAAATTGCAGTTTGTTCACGTGACCATTGCGCCGGTCACTGAGGTAAGCAGAATGTGCGCACGATGGCCATGAAATGGACGCGTCCTGTGACAACTTTGTTTTGTTTTTCTCGTCCACGTGTAAGCTTTAAGGCACGTGTAATGTGCCGAAAAACGAGCTTAATGTTATTGGATCTAAATATTATATAGGTGTCAACATATATCCCAAAACAGACAGACTGTCACACCTCCCTGTAATCTTCGAAATTGCTGAAATAAAGAGGTCACTTATTTTATTACAGAAATGTTGACATTGAATGTCATAAAAAGACGTACTTAATTTAGAACAGAAACATGACAGTACTAAGCCACGTGGCTTAGAACTTCACGTTTTAAATCCGGTTCAATAATGTTTCGCTGAGCCGTGGTGGCCTAGTGGTAACGGCCGCGACTTACGAGTAGTAGGTCGTGAGTTCAATCCCAAGCAGACGCTTTACTTTGTGTAAATTATTTCATCACCACTGCTCTTAAAACGGTGAAGGAAAACATCGTGAGGAAACCAGCGTGTCTTAGAACCAAAAATTCGAAGACATGTGACATCTACCAACCCGTACTGGGCCCGCGTGGTGGATTATGGCCCACTCCCTCTCACCGAGAGGAGGCCTGTGTCCTAGCAGTGGGAATATTATAGGCTGCTAATGATGATGAACGTTTCGCCAAAACACCATTGAAAAATTTTTAGTTTACAACCAACGTTTCGTATACTATTTATTTCACAAATAACTTATACCGAAAATATTTTATTTTAAAAACGCTCGCTTTACAAATATTTATTTGGCAAATGCTTGTCTCAACAAATGTGCTGTCACGCCCTTTATGCCAGGAGGCTTTTATTTTTGCAGCCACATTATACATATTTTTTACACGCTTTATATTAGCTTCACTTGTATGTTTGTATGTTTGTATATTTGTATGTTTGTATATTTGTATGTTTGTTTGTAACCGACTCCTTATATCGCGATTTTGACCCACTTTAAACGACCAGATTTTATTCAAACTTTGCACACCTGTCAAGGACCGATGACAATGCAATAATTTCATAAATTTGTACCATTATCCTTGCCAGGGTTACCAGGACAGCAAAAAAACTGTCACAAACTACGCTGACATACGTCTCAAAATTCGAAATACCCTAAAAAATAGAAAATAAATAATAGTTTAAAAAAACTAAAAAACACGCTTCCATTCAAAACCAAACTAATATAAAGCGTGTAAAAAAAGCGTGGGGTGCCTGATATCAATAAAAAAATACCTTAAAAAGCACCACACGCTTTTTTTCCATTATTTTGTACTTTTTAGTTTGGTTTTGAATGGAAGCGTGTTTTTTAGTTTTTTTAAACTATTATTTATTTGCTTATGCTTGAGTATAGTTTTCATTTTATTTGCTGGTATATTGGGTTGGCTAGCTGGCATATAGCTAATCATTTAATTTAATTTGTGTCTCTTAATGTTTTACTATATTACCATTGTATTGAATCAAGTTCTTCTAACTGGACAGACAGCTGTGCTGCTGGGGAGTTTGTTGGCCACTTCTTCTTCCCAGCTAGCTTCTAGGAAGTGTGCGACGGGTGGGCGTTTTGGGGGGACTGTCTTTTGTAATTTTGACGTTCTAAAAGTGCTGATCCTCAGCCTAATTTGAATAAATGACTTTTGATTTTGATTTTGTGTCAGATAATATTTAATCATTTATGCATTTTTCATGTAATATTTTTATATTAAATATCATTTTATAATACATTTTCTAAACCAGTCACAAAGTGATCATGACGGTAATGTTTTGCATATTTTTATAGAACTAACTCCCTAAAATCTAGTCGTTTCTGGAACCCGCCGGCCGCTGCCGCGGCAGCACTCGCTTCGCTCCCTCGGCTCGTGCGTAGGAAGTCACAGTTTTAACCTAACCTAACCTCCCCAAACCAGGTCAGATGCCCCGAAGGGTATTTTAAGGTTTAAAAAAACCACAACCTAAATAGCCTGATGACAGAATGACTTTTATTCCAAACGTTGTTTTATGAGATAAAATAAATGAATTATAAAAAGGATTCAGCATGTTTGAGCCGCGTGAGGTTCAAACACAAGGATCGTAGGGTCGGGTGGGTTGCTCTATTCTTCACGTGACCAACGGGCTGATCTACTTTTTTAACCGACTTCAAACAAAGGAGGAGGTTATCAATTCGACTGTATTTTTTAATGTTTGTTACCTCAGAACTTTTGACTGGGTAAACCGATTTTGATGATTTTTTATTTTATTTAGCTGGGTGCTTTCCGTGTGGTCCCATAATTTGGTTCCATTCGCACAATGGAATCCATGTGAAAACCATATAAGTCTTAAAATCCCTTAGGCATGTTAATCTGCGTTTGAAAGTAATTCTCATCTTAGTTTCGATACGTTAGAGATCTTTCAAGAAATTTTGTATTTAGATACAAAAATTCATATGAATAAAAACACAGGCCCTCAAAAAAAAAGTACCCTGCGCGAAAGACCAGACCACCTGAACTTTATGTTTTCGGGGTCGCTGAGTCCGAATATGGTGCCAGAATAGCAAAGTTGGTTTGCGTTTTTTCAGAAAACAGTAATAATGCTGAAAATTTAAGTTTTTTTATGTTGTTAAAAAAAACGCGAAATTCCAATGTGCAATGAAATACATTATACAAAAAATGTCTCGCTGAATCTTGTCTTTACTTAAAGTTAGAATCAATTTGATTTCATATTTTCTCATAATAGAGGGAAAATGCTGAAAATATCGGATATTTGTCATTACACAGTATAAGATCGTTGAAAATGCAAAAGTACCAGTTGTTGTGAATAAAACCATTCAGAATATATTTTCTAGATCTACTGAATTCATATTTAAAGACAGAATTGTATTTTTTTTTCTGATGACATTATGAGAGATATGTTGAAAAAAACGCGAACCAACTTCGCTATTCTGGTACCATATTCGGACTCACGACCCCGAAAACATAAAGTTCAGGTGGTCTGGTCTTTCGCGCAGGGTACTTTTTTTTTGTGGGCCTGTGTAATCGACAAGAGAAAAACTAACCAGACAAGGGCTTATCATGAAAATGCAAAATTAAATCACAAACTCTATTTACCTTAATTATTTCATTTCCTACCTCGAGCCAAAACTTCCATAATCAAGATCTTGTGCGGTCTTTACTCTGAGGCATTCAATTTTCTGAAAACAAAATTAAGTCTGTAATACGTACACGCACCTCGGCGCGACGTCGTCAAGCCTCACTGTTGATACGTCTGGAGAATCATCTCCTACTAATGACAAAATTATATTTACCTTGTCGTGTTCATGTCTCGTAGTATATAGTAGTATACACATTCTATATATTATATAGTATACTAATTATTTATTTAACGTGGAATTGTTAATTAATGCAAATTGATGACAAATTGTTTAAGTTATTGCATCGGCAGATATTTTAGATGTATTTTTGTTAACTCGCTGCATCCATTTCTTCATCAAAATTGTATACTTTTTATATAGAAGTTTTCCAATGTATTTCTGCAAACGCACAATTGCAGGATTCTCACTAGATACTTTTTTCTGTGTTTTCTCTTTTGGCTACATAAAAATCAATAAATTACGCCAAACTACAAAACATAAAGACATAACAGTAGTAAATATACATTGGTGCCGATTCTCTTGTCACAAAATTCTCTAAACTAGACTGAAAATCACTTAAATTTAGTTTATTCCTGTCAAACGACGTATCCTATTCTGAAAATGACTAAAGTGACACAACTTAATTAAATTTTAGTTTGGCGGTACGAATGTCGTTTAGTTACTCAATTTAGTGAAAATGGCAAATAAAATATTCTGAATTTGACCTTTTTCATCTAAGATTTTAATTGTCAAACTAAATCGGACTATTTTTAATCGCGACTAAAAAGGTGCAGATTAAAATTAGTTGTCAAGAACTAAAGAAAGCACAAAAGATTCGTCGCAAAATAAATGTATGGACATAGTAATGGAAGCTGTGATTGCAGTTGTTGTCGATTCGGCAGAAAGGTATTGTAAACACTTTTAAAATTATTGTTAATAGAATACAATACAACATACATTCGTGAAAACAAAGCGATTTTTGTATGACATTATAAGTATCTAGGTTATCAGCTTTGTACTAAACCCATTTCCAGATTTTGAACTAATAAGGAGAAACAATCAAGAAAGGGTGCAATTGGAAAGATTGCGCGATTGCATTCGAACCCATTCCAAATGACAGAAAAATCAGTGACCAGGTGCCTAGCTTCTAATAGCAGAGGGCATTTTGATAAATTTATCTCCTCAATACTTGAGATTTCCCATGACCCATGAAGAAAAGGAAGCTGCCAAAATAGAGTAAGTGAAGTTTTATATTTCTTAGTATTAAAAGGTACTAGTTTTCTTTTAGGCTTTTTTTAAAACCTTGGTTTCTCTGTTTTACTACAGAAAATACAATAGCGAATAGTAAATTAGTTTAAGATAATTTTATGAAAGCATCCTTTTTTCAGTTAAAAAAAAAACTGAGAAATGCACCACTTTTATTCATGTATTACCTTATTTCAGTTTTCAAGAGCTATATATTATGCCCACCACATTAAATGCTGTAGATGGGACCCATGTTGCAATAGCAAAACCTCCACTTAATCACCCTACTGCACCTGGTAACCTTTTCTACAATCGAAAAGGCTATTATATATAGCATCAACTGCCAGATTGTGAGTTTAAACTACATTTTAACTAAGATAGATATACAAGTGTCTTGAAAAGATCATTAAAAAAAAAATACTTTCAGGTATCCAGTGCGAGGGGTAAAATTATTGGCCTAAACCTAAATTTTCTGGGCTCCACCCATGAAGCTGCAAGGACAGCGAGCCAAGTGGTATTGGAGAGGGTACCAGCACCGATTTCCTTGCCGAAGCAAGGGCAATTCGGCAATCGCTTGTTAATAACTTTAATTAAATTAAACATTTTATTTATTTAATAGTAAAACTTTTATTTTCTTATGATTCAATAAACCTATCCATAAATCAACACAAACTACTTAACGATTCAACAAAATATAAAAATTAACAATGAAAACAATCAACATATAATTAAAATAATACCTTAAAACTAAATGAAAATAGTGATGTATTACGCCAACTGATTCTCTCGACAACCTGCCTATGTTTACGGAAGTCCTCGGTGAGATCAGTGCAATCATTGAGAGTGAAGGTGTTGAGTGTGTTTTTATGCTGGGTGATTTTAATGCGCATCCTCATGAACTGTTTTTTAGAGAATTCACAAATTTCTGCGCTGACCAATCCTGGATCTGTGCAGATATAGAGAAACTAGGCAGCACGGCAAATAACTACACTTTTATTAGCGAAGCTCACGGGTGCAGAAGATGGTTGGACCACTGTGTTGTATCGTTATCAGCATGGCAAACGATTGTTAGGGTAGGCATAGAGGAGGATGTATTTTTATCAGATCACTTACCACTATACGCTGAGTGCGATTTGAGTTTAGTTAGGCAAAAGGTGACAACGCAAAATGTCCCGCGCTGTAGCGTAATTTGGGGGGAGAGGGATGAATCACAAATTACTAGATATCACAATCTATGTAATAACAGGTTGCGGAACATTGATCTCCCTCTCGAGTTTGTAAAGTGTAGTTATGGGTCATGCAGCTTAGCGGAACATAAACATGTTCTTGACAATTTATATAAGAATATTGTAGATATTTTATGTGACGCTGCTGTACAAACGAGTGTGAAAGTAAGATACAGGCCAAGAAGAGGTATAGTGTGTGGATGGAACAATCATGTTCGAGACGCTCACCGGCAGGCCACGCTAAAATTCAAAATGTGGGTATTACATAACAGACCGACCACTGGAGTAATTTATAACGAAATGTGTGAGGCTCGAAAAATTTTTAAGGGTCGTCACAAATGGTGTCAAAAAAATAGCGACCAAATTAAAATGGATTTTATAGCTAAACAAAGGGCGACGAAAAATTTTAGCAAATTTTGGAAAGCTACGGGTAAGCTGGATACCAAGCCTGGGCTACCGGTGAGCGTTGGCGGAATAAATGATCCAGAGGGAATCGCAAACTTGTTCATGGAACATTTTAAAGTACGGTCACCTCTTGGTCCCTCATTTACGATGACCGGTGCTGAGTCCTGCCGTGAGGAAGTAGAACCGGTAATGTATTTTTCGGCGAAACAGGTTAGAACTGTAATTAAAAACATGAGTAGAGGCAAATCACCCGGACACGATGGACTCAGCATCGAGCATTTAAAGTATGCAGGTGCTCATCTGCCAAGGGTACTGTCATTGCTTTTTTCCTTGTGCATTAGTCACTCATACCTACCAGCCGAACTAATGAGAACGATTGTAGTACCTATACTCAAAAACAGGACGGGTGATATTTCTGACAAGGGAAACTACCGACCAATCTCCCTTGCGACGATCACTGCTAAAATGTTGGACAGTATGCTTGACACGTGCTTAAAACAATATCTGTGCTTGCACGATGCACAATTTGGGTTTCGACCTGAACTTTCAACGGAAAGTGCAATTCTGAGCCTCAAGAATACTGTCCAATATTATACAGATCGTAAGACGCCGGTGTATGCCTGTTTCCTGGATTTTTCCAGGGCTTTTGACCATGTGTCATACGATATGCTCTGGAGGAAATTGGGGGACAGGAATGTACCGGCCGAAGTTCGGAGAATATTGCAGTATTGGTACGCGAACCAAACGAACAATGTAAAATGGGCCAACACACTCTCTGGAACGTATGGGCTGGAGTGCGGTGTGAGACAAGGGGGGTTGACATCTCCTGGACTCTTCAACCTTTATGTAAATGACCTCATAGTCGAGCTCAGCAGCATGCGTGTCGGTTGTCGGGTTGGTGGTGTTAATATTAACAGTATCAGTTACGCGGACGACGTGGTGCTGCTGGGCCCGACTGCAGGTTCCATTGCAGAGATGTTGAAAGTATGCGAGGACTATGCTGCTGCACATGGACTCGTGTACAATGTTAAAAAATGTGAGTACATGGTTTTTAAGGCCGCCGGTAAATGCGCAGACTATGCCCCTAATCTTACCCTAAATGGCTTGTGCATAAAAAGAGTAAATAAATTTAAATATCTAGGGCACATACTTACCGACGACCTTAAAGATAATGTAGATATTGAGAGGGAGCGCAGGGCATTGGCGGCCCGTGGTAACATGTTGGCACGTAGATTCTCTCGCTGTACCGACCAGGTCAAGATAACACTTTTCAAGGCTTACTGCCAGGGTCTGTACACGGGGGGTCTGTGGACCAGCTACACCAAAAGGTCGCTAGATGACCTGCGCGTCCTATACAATAATATTTTCAGAATGCTGTTGAGACTGCCCCGTTTCTGTAGCGCATCGGAAATGTTTGCACAGAATCGAACTGACGGTTTTCATGCGGTCATTCGCAAAAAAGTCGCATCGTTAGTAACAAGAACACGGGCCAGTAGCAATAGCATTCTGAAAACAGTATCAGAGAGTTTTTATTCTCCCATATTGAGGCATCTTGTGAGGAGGATGGCCAGGTGAGAAATTCGTATTTTTCTTGGTCATCTTCTTTGCAAAATGCTTGAACTTTGAAAGTTCAGTAATAATAATAATAATGTACTACTAACACTAGCTTTAAGTTATTATCACACTAACACTATGGATCTTTGTTGTCTAAATAAAGAAATTACATATATATATTACTAACATCAGTAGCGAGCTGAGATTTTGGAACAATCACTTAATGAGAATAGCAGTTTGATGGACTTGAAAACTCTAAGACGTGGTAATGAAACCCATTAGGTTTCATTACCATTATCTCCGTCTTGGTCATATACCAGGAGATGTTGAACACTGGAAGAGCGAATGGCAGCAGCTAATATTTCAGCAGCCTGCACAATGCTCTCCTGGAGTAACTTGCTATTATTATTATGAGCTTGTTAGTACAAGTCCACTGATGGTGGTTCCCACTAGTGCACAACCATTTAGTAATGGTGGTGCACTGGTGGGCGGGAAGTCCTCGGCAGTTTCCGACGACGGGTAACTCGACCGCTTGACTGCCCCTGTGTTACTGCAGGAGTCCCGCCGTCAGTTTCTGTGGGCTGCTCTTCCAGTACGGGCTGCAGAGAGGGTGAAATATTTTGATACATAGTTGATATGTGAAGTGGGGACAAGAGAGGTATTCCCTGAAATTAAAATTAAAAAAAAAACACTTAATCCATTGAACGTCGCGTGAGCATCAGTGCTCTAATAACAATAGATAATGAATTGTCTTATTTATTGGTGAATGAAAGGTCGACAATTAATTTCTAAAAACCGGTCTTAAATAAGACTATTTATATAGAAAGTCTTACAGCCATTAAAATACCATGAATATTAAAATAAATTACCATTTCCACAAATTTAAAACCATCAACAGAAGCAGAACCAATGATAAAAGAATTTTCTTCTCAATATCATTGAGATCTGCTCCTGCGGGCCCTCCACCTTTGGCCTTGATACAGTTCCTCACTTTCCTGGGTTTTGTGATCAATTTCGCCATCCACACAATCCAAATCTGTAGAAATTAAATTAGTTTAGAAGACACAATGAAAATTATGCATGTATTCAACCAATACAATTTAACACTTGATGTGACATAAACAACTTACATGTTGCCACTGCTCTACAGTCCTTTTTTTTTTTTTTTTGATCACGAGGTGGAAATCCTCATGGATGTCCTCCGCCCTGGGGTGGGCGGAGGGGTCTGTCAGACTCTTACTGACTAAAACAACCCCGGTGTTCCGTCCCACACCTACGTCGGGGACCACGGGAACCAATATGTCTTCCGCGATCCCCAACTGGTGCCGGCCCGCCTTTGCGGGCCTCCTCACGTTGGGGGGGAGTGAGGTGTTAAACTCCCCCCCATACATCACAGAGAGGCGCGCGTGGAACACTACGCGCCACCATCTCGAGTCCGTAGCAATAGGGGGCGACGGATGTCTGCTCTAGAGTCCTGCTGCAGCCCAGTCCATTGAGCTCACTACTGATGTTGGCCAATAATGCCAACACTTCCATATCAGCCTGATTTTCTAAAACAAGAAAACAAAATATGAAACTAGTACTAAACGGACGAAACTATATATTACATAACTATGATAATAGTTATAAATACCACGGGTATAAATAATGCACTCTTAGGTAGTCCACGAGGTAAAATGTGTGTCCCCCCCCGTAACTTCTAAAATAAGGGAATGATAAAACTAAAAAAAATATATGATGTACATTACCATGTAAACTTCCACCGAAAATTGGTTTGAACGAGAGCTAGTGAGTAGTTTTTTTTTAATACGTCATAAATCGTAAACCACAATTTACCTTTCATTCAGTCAACTCAAATATAAAAATTAAAAAAAAAAAAAAACATAAACATAAACGTTATGCATAAACCGTGAATACCTGCAGGTTTGTACGGAACCCTCGGTGCGCGAGTCCGACTCGCACTTGGCCGGTTTTATTTGCTCGCTTGCGCGAATGCATTTCTTCACTTAAATAAAACTCACATAACACAACAAACAAACTCCTCTAAAACAAAACAGACTTTGACAAATTCAAGCAAGGCGCCTTTGATAAGGCTTCCCTTCGGTGACAATAATACCGGTGATTTCAGCTTAATGAACGGAAAACCGTATTTTCGTCTCTCGAGATCATATTTTTATTAGTAAATTAAATTATTTACACTGAAATGAATAAAAAGATAATCATGCTACCTGATAAAAACAAACAAATGCTGCAGGTTGTTGATTTTAATAAATTAAAAGGTTTCTTTCTTATTTAGAACCGCAAAAATCGCCGAAGTTTTAAATCGTTATCGGTGTCCAACCCTAGTAGCTCCCATTGATCTCAGATAATTAAAATAAGTAATACATGTTATTGCATCTTAATTCTTTAAAATTGTTGTTTTATTTAACAACCATAGAGTTATTCGCCATTATTATAATCCTTGTATTTCAAATAAATGATTATTCATTAAAAAAAATAAGAAAACTATTTGATTTTACTCAGATTTTTTTCCACTTCGGATAATTTCGTCCATTTTCATTCACTGTTTATTCAAATCTTGGGCTATGGTTTACTTAACTTAGTGATTGTTAAACTCGAATTTAATTGTGTCAAAATTGGTTTTAATGGTACATATAAAATTCTATAAATCATCGATGGTTAAATTCAACCGACAACTTACATTCAAAGGCTATATTAGCTTTTCCTGGAAAGAAAAGCGAATACTTCTAACGAGCATTTCCTCTTATCTTCGCTCTTAATTTGAGTAAATATTTCTCCAACAAGGTTTTCATTTCAACAAAGCTGTAAAAACTTCGTTATCTTTCAGTTCATTACGAATTTCAATGGGCATAATGATTCCGCCGAGTAGGTGCTTTTGATAATCTCTTGATTTTATTTACCAGCAGGTAACGAGACCTTACTAATGGAAGAGCACTCGCAATGCTCGTAAATAACTGAATAACAGTAATAGTTGTGAATACTTTAGAACTTAGGACAACCTCGCGGCCTCTACGAGCTATTATGTCTGTTTCAAACATAAGGGTTAGCTAGGAATTCTTTTGCCTGTGGTCACCAATCGAAACTTTGATACGTAAATTTTGTGGGACAGTCGCACGTTTAAGGTTTATCCTAGTGATGGTATTTCTGTTTACGACAGAATTAAACTTCCACCATTACATTATTTTCTTTTCAGTTTTGAGTTTATTTTTGTTTTGCTGTACTTGTACCATTTTGAACACAGAACAAACGAATGAAGGAACTACGGTGTTTGTTGTTTTATGCACTATGGTTTCGGCTCATTTTTCTAAACTGCTTCCAGGACAAAACATTTTTCGTCAACTCACAAGCAGAACACTTCTGTCGCGTAACTTTGTTACGAGTCAGAAATATACATTCAGTTAAAAATTTCAGGAATGGATGATTTGCTTATGGATCAAGTTCATTATTCTGTTTATTTTTTTGTTGTTGATAGATTGCGGGGTATGAGTTACAAATGTTACCTTAACTAGGTAGATTAAAAACAGTGCGTATTGCGATTTCCATAATGGACAAAAACATCGGATAAAGAGTTAGTCTTAAATTTTGCATCGCCAATGGATTTCTTGTTCAGAGTCACTGAAAATGCTACAGAAGGCTTACAGTGAATCGACTTTATCAAAAGTACGTGCTTATGAGTGGTACAAAGCATTCAAAAGCGGTCGAGATTTGATGGAAGATTTGCCCCGCTCTGGTAGGCCATCAACGTCTGCAAAAGTTAACATCGCAAAAGTGAAGGAAATAGTAACTGAAAATCCTCATTCTAGTTTGAGAAAGATAGCCGCCGAACTTTCTGTGTCTCATGAGTCAGTCTATACTATTTTAAATAGTAATCATTTGGGTATGAAACATGTTGCCGCTCGGCTAGTCCCAAAAGACCTTTTTACCAAAAACTCAATTGAGCAACTACCTTATTCACCAGATATGACTCCAGTTGACTTCTTAATTTTTTCTAAACTGAAATAACTACTTCGAGGCTCCCGTTTTAATTCTGTAGAAGACATGAAAGAGAATTAGAGGCGAGAACTGAACTTGATTTCGATGATTAGATTATTCGTTAGCGTAAGTGTATCGTTACTGAAGGAGCATACTTTGAAATGATAAAATAAATTCGGAAGAATAACTAACATTTGGCGTATTATTGATCTTTTCCCGGTAGTTTCTTGACAGAGTAGTATTTCAGCTCATACTCAGCGACCTGCACAAACAATACATTTCTTAACACAGGAATTGCTTGCAGCTTGAATTTCTAAACTGTTACGTAAAACAGTGAGTAATCGTCACAAGAGGCAATTCCTCTCAAGTGACAAGAGGTTTGATAGACTTTCCTTTACTTATTTATTTAACCCCCGTCATCGCTTCCGTGAGGAAACAGGTATTTTACAAGACATCTGCAATTTGTTCAAGTGACGTAATTCCTGAATTTTCCACGAAATTTCCTTAGCTTTGGAAAGTAAACAAAGATGTTTATATACTCTAAAGCTGCTTAATATGTAGCTTTAAAGAATGTTTTACGAATTTGCAATCACTGAAGGCTTTATAAACATTCCACTACAAGAACTGAAATATTTCTGGATTTATTTTTGTGATATACCTATTCGTACAATGTGACCACATTTCGTTTAATCTGCTCAAAATTCCACTTTGATAGATATATTTTACCGCAATTTTATAGATTTTCGATATTGCTGTAGCAAAAACACCCGGTGCTTATTTTTTATGACCTGCTCTATTTTTTTCAACGGTAAGCATTACCTAGGAACAATTCGATTTACAACAATATAATAAATTATACCTAAAACAAGATATCTAACACACAGCTTTACTACAATAACGAATCATTGTTAAATGTTTATCCAAGCGCCAATTACTGCCAGTTTTGTGTTATCAGCGAGTTTATTCGAGAATCATGCTCCAATAATATTGTGTTAGCATTCGTTATAAACTTGATTTCTTTCGTTTGTCTTTGATGTTTATCTGTTCATCTTTCAGCTTAAGTTATAGTTCATATTACCATATGAACTTAGAGTTCACGCAAATTTCCTAGTGTATAACAAGATTGAATCTGGTTGCGCTAATTCAATTAGAACAGATTCGAGTAGTATTGTTATTTTGTATCTCTTTTTATGTTAAAAAATGAATTAATTGATGGGGTTGGTTTGCAAAGTCGTATCTCCTGCACATTGCCATTTGTTCGTGTGTGAGCAAGACGAGTACATCGTCACATTTGAACTGAAGCAGAAAGAAAATGGCGATATTTTGGTGTTAAGAACCTGTTGCGAACGCGGCTCCTGCGCTTATCTCGAAGAAACAAGTGAAAGTGGTTAAAGTTACAAACATAATATATGTTACTCAATGCAATCCAGCATCTAGTAAAGGTATTGTGCTTTTGTCCCTTGTACAAACTATCGTTTATCACAAACTTTCTCTCCAAACAGTAATTGTTCGTCATCTCTCACTTCGCGTTAACAGTACTTACTCATTAAAATCATGCTCTGAGCAAAATCTTTTGAAATATTACATTCCAAAACCGATGTTTTTATTTTGTAATACGAAACACCAGAGTAGATCTTTATAACAGTTAAATTAATGTAACAAATTATAATATTATACCTATCCAAATACTTTTCTACATTAAGTCTGCGATATCACATTGCATTAACTTTAAAAACGAGTATCAACATCTATCATTTATTCAAGTCTTTTAAAAGCCTTTTAATCTCTTCGTGAAATAATTCGTTTGTAAAACAGTTTTATCTTTGTTCCGAAGCTGTCTTTCTCATGGATTTAAAATTTTGTTAAAAAAAGTATCACGTTTTCCTGTCGGTCCCAATAAGTAGTAGGAATTATTAGGGTTGACGCTGAAATTGTTGTAATTGGGACTTAAGTGACTTTTATTTTACGACACTTCCGTTATGTGTCTAAAGTTGGATTTCCGCACGAACAGGCACAAGGTAGGTATATAACGCATTAGTCATCGTATATTCGTATAACATTTTGCCCATTTTGCTAGTCGTTGCTTGTCAAGTAAAATTTGGAAATTAATTTTTGATGAACTGACAAGACACCGCTTAAATGTAATTGAAATATTTAAGAATATTTAAATTAAGATTTTAATAAAAACATAATTTGAATCCTGAAATAGGAAAATCTACCAAAACGATCAACTAAACCATTAAAAATAGAATGAAAGCTTTCCAGTGAGCTTTGAACTGCAGCTCAAAGCTTTAACAATCCATTGTCCCGTAAGCACGAAAATAACGAGCCGATTCAATCCAACCGTAATCACAACGTTTACGCAATGATTAATTTTCTGTAAAATCTTTGGAATGAAATATTTGGAATTAAAGCTAAAATGTAAATTATTTAAGCTGATAATAATCATGTTAATAGCATATGGTTGTCACCCCACGGGTGATTTGTTCACAAATCGTGAATTGTTTAATTAAAATCGTGTGTCTTTCCAGTGATAAATCAATACAATTCGGAAACATGTAACGATACGGTTAGCCGGAGGGTTAATCAAGAGGTTTTTTTTAAAGAAAATGAAGTAAAACATATACAAAGATATAAAACGGACGTAGAAGACGTTCATTGTGTTAGAAATAACGGCTTCGTGCTGCTCAGGAGGCTTGGACTCTCACAACAGGATTCGGCAGGATGTAGCAGAATGCAGCACAATCGACAGAGTTCACAAGCAGTATCACCGTCAATTAAGATTAGCATATAAAAACCACTTTGCCCGGTTGCAGGACAAAGAGAAAGAATACGGGCAAACGGTGACGCAAAACTGTGACGTCATAGATTGTGGCTCAAGTAGTTATTTGAAGGCGGGAAGAGAAGTCGCTTACTCCTATTGCGAACACAACATGATGAGATTTGAATCTTATAATACAAAAGATTCACGTTTCTATTGTCTTTGTTTATATTTCATTGCGTGATGTGAACTGTGTTTGCTGAAAAAGGACAAAGTCACCTTTTTAAAGTCAAATCATTGACTAAAATCAAAACAACCAGTACGACACTTTACTGTAAAATCTAGAAGCTTTCTGTTTTTTCCACAACAATTGAACCACTTTACTTTCAGCCTGTTTTATGAGCCCGTAAGTTAATTCAAATCCTAGTCCTAATTGCAACTAAAAGCTCATTAGTCTGCTAACAATATTAATATTCATTTTCGAAACTACACGAGTTCATATGTATGAACACAGAAAATGCTAATACATACGCCACCACTATAAATACTCGTAGAAACGGGTCGTTCTAATAGGTTGGGGAAAAAGTTTCTTCGCATTTTTTAAGAAAATTCAAAACATTTTTTAATAAAGTTTATTTACATTTTTTGACCACGACCTTTTTCGCACGTTCTTGTCATATGTGATCCACTTTTCATCACCAGTTATCAGTTTCTTCAAAAATGGTTCGGTTTCATTACGTCGTAATAAAGAATCACAAATGAGTACACGGTTCATTAGGTTTCTTTCAGTGAGCTCGTGAGGTACCCAAATGTCGAGCTTTTTTGTGTATCCAGTTTTTTTCAAATGCGCCCAAACTGTTTTGTGGTCAATTTCCAGTTCTTCAGCTACGTCGTAACTACTGGTATGCCGATCTTGCTCCACTTTTTCAAAAATGGCATCCATTTTATCCGTAATAGGGCGTGCATCTTTGACATCAAAATTTCCGGATTGAAAACGCTCAAACCAAATTTGTGCTACTCTCACAGACACTACACTAGGTCCATAAACATCGCAAATTTTTTTCGCGGCTTGCGTTGCGTTTTTACCTTTTTTGTAGTAAAATTTTAAAATTTATTGAATTTCTTCATTTGATTCACTCATCTTGACGGTACGAAAAACAAATGAAAATCACACATTTTCCTAATTTGAATTTGGAATTATGTTCTTTAAAATTTAAACTTTCAATGATACATACCAAACCCAGCCAGATACAAATAGTATAGCCAAAGAGATTTTATTACAAGTTCATACATACTATAATGCGAAAAGACTTTTTCCCCAACCTAATATATGGCTCTATACAACAAGACGTTGTCAACCGCGTAGGATTAAAAGGACTTGAGCTACGCGACAATTACAGCTAAATAAATACCAAAGAAAAGGTTATCTTGAAACAAAGTTACTAGCATCAATAAATAAATAGTTTACTGCGACGAGTATTAGTTCCAAAATTAGTAGCTCTTTAGCGTTATGTCACAAAGAACTAAAAGATTACTACCTTATCTGAACAGGCAACTTTTAAAACTTTTAATGCTTTCCAGTAATTGGAGAAACCCACTGTGTAGCTTAAATCCGTTTACTTAGTTATATTTTTTTTAAATCCAATCGTCATGATCATTTTGTTTTAATATATAAAAAGAATTTCATTCTAAGGATATTTTTTTCTGACTTTACTTAAGACAATTTATACATTTTCAACGTATATTTAAAGGAGAGTTGGAATAAATTATTGAAATAAGTGTTGTACTCAGTAAATTTTAGTTAATTACTGTATTTAATTAAGAATAAAATAAGCAGTTCTCAAACTAATTTAATCTAAAAGAGCTCTGAGTTCTGAAATCATTTTTATTTGTTAATTAAATCTTTATTCTTGAAGTGTTAGGTAAAATAATACAAAAACAAGTGGACATTAACATTTTAATTATGCAGTACCGTGACGGCCACATTTTTATTCTTCCTACCTAGAAAACTACTTAACTGAACCAAAAAAATCTGATAACCCGTGGTAATATCAATCAGCTACGGTTTTTCACGTATAGTTCATGATGAATTTTCTCCGGAAAATATTTTTAGGGACTGAGGGGTCCTTTGTACGTTTGGGAATCTAGATCAGGGTTAGCCTCCCAAATGGAATGTGTTTGATACCCTTTTTTTGGTCTTTCACCGGAAATTACGGTCCCTGTCTGGAGGATTGTCTGCAATATGAATAGTACGACAGTAATATAAAATGACCAGGGGCGTTTTGAGTATTACTTGGGAATTCATACTAGGCTTTCAAATCAATTGAAAGTATTGGAAGAGTTGATCTCATGAAAATAAACATATTACACGTACATACATATAGCAAGGCAATATTTCCAGTGCTTTATACAGTAAATATTTCACGGCTTCAAAAATTCAAGGTGACACTTTGTTATTCATAGCCTGCTACAGTTTAAAAGCTCGGCAGCGACCAATGGATGTTTCCAGAATACAAGCCATACTTTTCCAAAGATGTTCTTATGCTAAGCGCGAAATACCCTGCAAACTCCAATTATCTTAGCCTTTAATTTACAGTGACAAAACAAATTCAACAGTTACAACATGATTGACTGTAATACATCAAAATCTTAGAATGAAAGAAGCGGGATGGATATTTATGATGAAAGGTTTTCAAAGAGTTTCTCTTATTTCTTAGGACAACCGTAATTTAGAAGCGATATTTTATTTTTGTGTTGTATATTATGAACTGAATAAATTTATTATTATATATTAAGTCGTATTTAATTATTTTCAAGTAATTTTCCTCCTGTAAAATTGATATTTGAAAAGTCTTTTATTTCCAGTGGAAAATTCTATTTCCCGTGAGCTAATAGATATCGCCATATTGCAGACCACCATGTTTGAAATGAAATGAAATGAATTGCACCTATCCCAGCGTGGTTTGAACCCCAAGATTTGTACTAGCCTTTGTAGCCTCATGATTCATGGTGCTACATAGGCCATTGCATATCAAGAAGTAGACCGGGCTGCGCTGTAATTGTAGGGAAGACGTGCCCTTAGGATAGGAAAGGATTACAGGTCTACCGACTATGCAGCCTTAAGTAAGCATTGGACTAGTGGAGCGAAGAGTAATATTTGTCTATAGGAGGGCCTTTTCACGTCGTCGCCGGCATGTTGATCCAGGTCGAGCTTCGTTAATTATGTTACACGTTGTATAGCCACCCGATTTAAAATGACGAAAAAGGAGCACACACACAATAACACGGTTTGATTTCGAAGTCAGGCGGGTAAGTCCACATCTGTTGCGCGTGTTATATTAAGCAGTATATAACTATAAGTGTATATATATGTACCAATTATATATCAAGCCTTGAATGTCAGAATGGTAACAGCTTATTTACTGAGTACAGGAAAGGGTTTCAATAAGTGAAGCACAGAAAGAGAATACTACACATATATTTCAATTAGGCTTGTTAGTATTAAACAGAAAGCTAGTCGTCCGTTCCAAAACTAGGTCTTCATGGAGAAGAAGGACTAGAAACTCCATGGAAACAGTACTGAAGTATTATATCAACACATTTCTTACATTGCCATACATTATCATTATCTTAAATACATTAATACTATCTCTTGGACCATTGTCCAAAAGAACTCAGAATAATATCAATATAATCAAAACATAACAATAATATCTTGGAAAAGAATATGAATATTCCATTTATATGATTTAAAACATTAGCAATATTGGCAACACTATAAACAGTACAACAACATTGTCATTATAGGCAATAATTAGGATATAATATCAATTACCTAACTTACGTGACCTCTGGTCCATCCTTTCCACACAATAACAGCACTAGAACTAACCAACTGAACATTTGTCAAGAAACTGACTGTTTCACTGTGGCTCCGGCCTTTTATACCCGTTAACAAACAACTATGATTCAAAAGTGACAGTTGAGTCAAATTAGTGTTTGATTTAAGAAAAATAAGTTTGTTATAAAAATCATTTAGTAAATTCAATAATTAAATATTAGACACATAATAATTACATGTATGTATCACGCGCGAGCAGACACGTCCGGCTGTGTCAAAAGCTCAACTTGCATATTAGGTATTGCGGTCTCAACTTTGATCGATGTATTGAATGAAAGCTAAATTACGGTTTACGATTTATAACGTATTAAAAAAAAACTACTTACTAGATCTCGTTCAAACCAATTTTCGGTAAAAGTTTACATGGTAATGTACGTCATATATTTTTTTTAGTTTTATCATTCTTTTATTTTAGAAGTTACAGGGAGTGGGTGGGTGGGTGGGGAGGGGGTTATGGGGAGTTTGGGGGGGGGGTACGTCTTTTATCATTTTGGAAGTGTCTCTCGCGCAAACTATTCAGTTTAGAAAAAAATGATACTAGAAACTTCTATATAATTTTTGAAGACCTATCCATATACCCCATACGTACGGGTTTGATGAAAAAAAAAAAATGAGTTTCCGTTCTAAGTAAGGGGAACCCTCAAAATTTATTGTTTATTTTTTGTGTGATAATCTTAATGCAGTTCACAGAATACATCTACTTACCAAGTTTCAACAGCATAGTTCTTATAGTTTCGGAAAAAAGTGGCTGTGATATACGGACGGACAGACAGACATGACGAATTCATAAGGGTTCCGTTTTTTGCCATTTGGCTACGGAACCCTAAAAAGGTTGTAGCTAAAATAAGGCACTTAATACAAATAAATCGATGTAAAATGAATTATATATTGAATACCGAATTGAAGCTCGGAGGACTAATAGACGATTTGTGAGCGGAACTGCCCTTAGAAAAGCTTTTCGACGCTTCTTGATACAAATAGAATATTTAGCAGGCTGTTGAATTTTGCTTTTGGTTATGAACTGAGCTGATAAAAACCTTATAGAGTTCTCTATAAGTGACTTCCATGTTCATGAGTTTGAGAGTTACCCTTTTTTTCATATTACGTTACTATACCCGAGTGAATGTTTCACCCCATAACCATATATGATGCGATAAAATTTCTTATATTTTTAAAAGCCAGCTTTTCATTTTTTCCACACAATTTTTTTTTTCTTTTGTGTAAACCCAGTGCAGATAGAAACCGTACAGACGGATGTTCATTCTGCTACATCCTCTTGTGTGACATTTTCACTACGTATACATTTCTATTCATGGGTAGCAACCTAAATAAAATGTATTATAGTGCTTTTGGATATCGGAAGAAAGCTTACTAAGCGGATACTATTCCAGGCCTTTAGCAGCAAAATAGAAATGGAGGAAATGTATTTTACCTGAAATACAAAAACAAAAATTGTGTAACGCTTACAAAATATATTCCAAGGATTCCAGGTTCGCGAGATTGTTCAAACGAGATACCGTGGCCCTGGCATATAAGTAACTGAAGGAACATGGGTGGGTTTTAGTCAGTAAAAGTCTGACACGCCCTCCCGCTCCGCCCTGAGTGGGAAAAGTCATTTCATGATATCCATAAAAAAGGATATTCCTACACGTTCAGGTAAGTGCACAAATGCGACTTTTGGACGAGTTAAATCAGGCAGACAGTAGATTCTGATAATAAAGGACATAGAATCATAAAGTTAGGAGCACAACGTTATATAATTACACAAAACAGGATTAAGCAAAGAAAACTTAGTCACTTTCTTTGTCTCGTGTCATAAACCATAGCTGAAAAAGGCGTGATACCTAAATGAAAGTCCTTCTCTCCAGGTGGATGGTTGAGTTATACTGTATTCCATATATATCATTTTCCACGAAATAAAACACAGAAAAAAGACAAATTCTCGAAACCCCATTATAAGTACTTTTCCTGAAGCGATTTGTTTATTTTGTCTCAAACAAGGAACATTTCCAGCGGATTTCTACAATCTCTTACAAATTAAATTGACCCTGAAACACAAGAACGAAATCCTCCAAATTGTCTTTTCCCAACGAATCGACTTTTTGTTACATAGTTATCCGTTACAGCTTTTTCTATTGTGCGTGTGACTAGGTTCGAGCAGCCGTGACTTTTGTCAGTTGACTGAGCAAGGAGCTGGACGGCGACCGTTAAGTAGGACATTCACAATCGACGCAAAACCGTTAGTTTGTTTTAGAAAGCATGCGGTTTCTTATCTTGTGTTATTTTTCGGACCATTAAAATTGTGGCACTTCTAGTGAAGCATTGTAAAGATCTATGTTTTTCTATTTGAGTCTTTCCGATTTCCTAACGTTTAAAATCAAACCAAGAACTCTGATAACAAAAAATATGCACAGGTTATTTTACACGTTCCAAGTTCATTTATTGTTAAGCTTACAATCACTGTTTGTATATTTTGTTAATTCGTTCCATTTAGTTGTGCCGAGCGTTAGAGGACGAAATAGATAATTTGTGAACACATAAAATTTGATGGTCACTCTTAATGTGTGCTGAATGGAAACTACATTCAGCAAAATAGTCGATAAAACCTTCGTTGGTAAGGGAAAAATTTAATATTAAACACGTAGATTGTTTATCGAAACTGTCATAATTCAGGATTTTGAAGGGTATTCAATACAGCCACAGCCAAGATATTAAAACAGATTAAATGACATATTTGCGCAATCAACACAATTTCAGTTAAGAAAAATAAATACATTAACATTTCAGAGCAAGCTGTCCTACCAATCCATTTGATTCACATATGAATATATTCCATAACAACTCGTCTATCAGACACGTTATCACTCGACCGACGTCAATATTCAATTGTTTGATGGAAAAACAAACAAAGCCTTGAAATGTTAAATAAAATACTGGGGTAAATTATATTACTCGCAGATTTTCCATGAAAAATTTAATCCTGCTCTCGTTCGGTGAAACTGACAACTGAATACCCATTGAAACTTTAAGCAGGTTCACAGCTACGCTTCAGCAATGCTGCGTAGTGTATTCAAAATTATTATAACAGTTTATTTATTTTAGTGAATGTCAATGTTACTGACTAGCACCTAGACTATGACTGCATTTGTCAGCTCATCGCCGGCGGACGCGGATGACGAAAGTATCGCGATAGAAATGTATGCCTTATTGTATGACACGGATACGGCATAATGTTGTACGAAACACATATCGATATGGAGATATAAGCAGACTATGCTTTCCGCATCTGAATTCCCCTATCACATGGGACAAAAACATAACTTGCTAAATGTGGCCGTTCAATAAGTTTTCTACCTACATTCGAGATTACAGGCATAATCTATATTATTCTAGAACCTTCGTTTTACATTATACATATTAGGTACATTATGAACACACATTCTAACGTACTGCTTCAATTATGCATGAAATACGCCAGCTCTCAAATTCTAAAGTTACAGAGAAACGCATTCGTTGATAGAGTGGGTCCGGTCGAGTAATCAGCGAGACAAATGTAGTTGATTGAAAATATAAACATTCCGTATACATTTTATGTTGAAATATATCTGTCAGATACGTGACACTTCCAATTTTATCGGATTTAACAATATGAATATTAATAATTATATTGAATTCAATTTAATGCTGTCACGAAATGTATCGATTTTATGTGAAACCTATATCGGATAAGATTAATATTCAGCACACGTTCTGTTTACATAACTAATGGATCCGTCACATTTGTGAGTCGCTATTAATTCTGCCAGTTATGTTATACTGACTTAGGTGAAGCGTCGTGATACTCAAACAAACTCAAAGCATTTATTTCAGTTAATCCATTTACTAGCACTTTTGAATTGCAAAGGAGTCGATCAATCTGAAATATGATGCTAGTTTTTATAAAATTTACTATTTTTCCTAGAAAAAAGTTATTTATGTAAATCTTAAACCCAACCTTTTCCTAGAGAAAAATTGATACGAGTCCTCCTAGACCCCAACAAATATTTGATTCATAGACACGAATTATTGAACGATTTTTAATAACTTCTATTTACTACTACTACTTTTATTAGAAATATTTAGTCAAAACATTATTCACAGCACAAGTTTAAGATTAAAACTTCGATCAAAAATAGCAGTACAAGAAGGACTAGAAACAACAATTCGTTTCTCAAGTGGATGCATTTGCTTGATGCAGCTTGATTTTAAACCTTAAGATGAATGCGCCAGGATATCCTGCAAAATCCTAATTTCCTTCAGTTTCTTATATTATGTTGATTCAAATAAAATTCGAAACCTTAACACGTACGTATTTACAGAAATAGTTTTTTTTGCAAATCCTCAATACCCCTTTAAGTTTATTGAATTCAATTGAATAACTATTTGATGAAAAATTTATTCCATCGAATTAAATGAAATTAGAGTGTTGTATGATGACTTTAATATATTATAATGCTCAAGTGTGTGCACAGACATAGGTGTACTCTATCTTCCCTCACTGTCATAGTTTGTTGCGACGGCAATCCAACACGACTGAAGAGTGAACAGGCGCAGGATCAACGGCTTAGCGTGTTTTCCGAGGCACGGAGATATTACTCCTCTTACTCTCAAAGTACAAGCGGTAAATAAGAAATTACTCTGGAAAAACCCAATAACACTTTGACCGTCTTTACCCCTTTAATGAAACTAAAGACCCCATGTTTCGCAGTCGCACGTGCTACCACAAGACCAACGGAACAGTTCAAAGGTTTGAAGTACATTGGTATGTATTTCGAACATGGAACACTAGAGGACGTTAACCGTCACTAATCATATTACAACACTACACAGGAACTGGATCACGTTCCAATTGTGTCTCCATTTGACAACCAAATCGCTAGTAATTTCATTATTTAACTTATAATAATTTGGCACGCGAAACAACAGTTGTTTAGTTTAACGCAAGCAATTACCTAATGAAGCGCCTGATTGATTGCATATTTCTTAGCCTTTTGTCCATCCCAAAACTATAAAAACTATGTGGTTCAAACTCAAAATGGATGTCTTCTTCACACAGAAATTTCATTGTGATCGATTTGTATGCAATCGGAGTAGACGTACTACTAACCGCTACGTTGCCGGTGCCGCGTCTTGCTACGAAACGCTACGAATGGCTACGTTGATGATCGTTGCTTGATACGTTAAATTCTAAAAGCCAGTTAAATTGCTCGTAAATATGTTAATTTGAGATATATTACCTAATTTTGTTTCTAATGTTATTTATATGTGGAAAATATCATTATAATTTCGTTTCTACACTTCGTTTTACAAGAGTTTCACATCAAAAACCATAACTGTAATAAAAAGAAAATCTGCATAATCCATTGATACAGTTCTCGATATTTTCAATAACTTTCCTAAATATTTTCCAAGTTTCTCATGGTGAATTTCAGTTCTGTGATCCGTCGGCTTTTGTATTTATCAATTGAAGTCTGACTTACAGTAGCCAGTTATTTAATAAACTTTTAGAGCGTATTCAAAACTATTCTTTTTTTTTTTCCAACTGATTATTTCAATGAAATAAAAGCATATTCGAAAGTTGGTTTAGATTTATTGAGCTTATCAGTAGGTGTCAACCTAGAAAACATACATTAATGCTCATTTATTATATTAGCGACAAAACATCGAGATTAATTATTATTTATAAGGTTAATAATAATATTAATGCATGATTCACACTTATCGTGAAGATCAAGGCGGTCATACAGACAGAGACAAAAGGCGAACGATTACGATTACGACGAACGACTTATGATTGAGTTAAATATCAAACTCCACTCCCCGTTAGCCTCAGTAAATATAAAGAAGCACTTTTCAGAAGCTCACAGACTAATCCGTTGTTTTCTCAAATGTTGAGATATTGTTAGTCTATTTAACATCGCGCTCATTAAATATATCGTATATATAAGCGTAACGTATTTACGTTAAGAGTCAAGCAAAAAAAAAGAAAGAACGTTAAACTAAATAATAACGCGAGCTGGTGAAACGACGCAGTAGATTGGGGCTGAAGTTTCACGAGGACGGAGTTGCGAGTAGAAGCTAATTTATAAAAAAAGGTTCTTGAAAGTAGGTTCCTACACAACAGTAACACTAATCGTATGACAATAATCATTAAAGGACCCCATTACACGAAATTGTTTCTCTACAACAATTCTTTTACGCCATGACATTTTGGAAAATGGTGGATTTGAAGTTTTCCTATAATTTTCAATTACTCGTAATGGTCGCCCGTTCCAAGATTAAACTTGTTCCTGCTGATGGCTTTGCTTAAACATTCATAAGATTGTTTACTAAACTTTACCTACTGAAAACGACTATTAGAGGGGTAAATGAAAAATCAAATTAATTTTAGACGTCGTTTGAAAGTTAAAGTGGTTGTTTCCCGGGGTTTAGATCCATTTCGTTTTAGGAGAACTTTGTTTCGTTTTTCTCTCATACACTAAATTGGATTGTAAATTGGTGTATTGGTACAGGAATAAATTTAATATTCACGCAGGACAGAACAGGTCATAAGGAGTATTTTTGGAAAATATAATTATTTTAAGTTATCTACGATATACGTAGATACATGTAAAGAAATACAGTGGTTTGAAATTTAAATCCTAGTTTCGGTAGAATAGACAAACAACAAACAATGAAACATAGGTTTGAATTACTTATTATATATATAATTATATTATATAATAATAGTTACTTATTATATAATACTTATAGATAGGTATAGAACTAGAACCTCAAACTTAACTTAAACAAGTAAACATGGGTTGGGATGCAAACTTATAAATGGTAGGTAAAGGTGGTGGTAGGCTAACCTAACCTTTTTTTTTTGATCACGAGGTGGAAATCCTCATGGATGTCCTCCGCCCTGGGGCGGGCGGAGGGGTCTGTCAGACTCTTACTGACTAAAACCATCCCGGTGTTCCGTCCCACACCTACGTCGGGGACCACGGGAACCAATATGTCTTCCGCAATCCCCGACTGGTGCCGGCCCGCCTTTGCGGGCCTCTTCACGGTGGGGGTGAGTGAGGTGTTAAACTCTCCCCCATACATCACAGAGAGGCGCGCGTGGAACACTACGCGCCACCGTTTCGGGAGGCTAACCTAACCTAACCCTCTATTCAGGTACCAATACCATCGATCATAAGGCAAAACAGAAATGGATTCTCACATTATTTTAAATAAACTTAAGTACCCAATTTCGTGAGACAGTATGTATACAGTGTGACATGACCTGTACCATTGTTATGGAAGCCACAACCGTGCTTTATCTCTATACTAGCTTCTGCCCGCGACTTCGTCCGCGTGTCAGTCGACCCAGAGAATAAAAAGTTTCACAGAAAATTCAACCCCCATTTCACCCTCTTAGGTATGGACATTCAAAAATCCCTTTCATAGTGGATACCTACTCTTCACAAAGAATACACTGTCCAAATTTCATTGCTCTAGGACCAGCAGTTTAGGCTGTGCGTTGATATATCAGTCAGTCAGTCAATCAGTCAGTCACTCAGGACTTTGAATTTTATATATACAGATAATTGAACGTACTGTTCACCAGCCTGCGATAAATGGATTACATAGTCAAAATAAATGAAGCTATCCTTGCGTGATTGATGTCACTAGATTACAAAATTGAATGAAAAAAAAAATACAGTTCCTCTACTCGTGGGTAATTATTGATAGCCATGCGGGTCGATCGATCAGATTAAGCTACGCTTGCCGCGGTTGGCCTGTGGATTGGTGAATATATTTACATGCCGAAACCCCTCCGTGCCTTAGAAACCAAGTTTACCCGTTGGTCTCAGCTCTCATCCATGGATCTTTGACAGTCGTTACGGGAAATACGAAGCCTGAGAGTATGATGACAAGGGGCATTGTAGGACCCAGTCAGTTGTGGAGGTTAGGTAATAAAAGGTCAAATACTTAATTCAGCTATATCCGGTTAGACTGGGAAAAAGCCTAAGATTAGTCACATTTTCCGTGATACGTTTTCTTTAAATGATTAAGAAGGTATTATTATTAGTTTTGTGTCGCAGGTTCCTACATTAACAAAAGCTTATCTATATTCATTTTGTTTACCTTTTGCACTTCTTTTTTATTCACTATAGAAAAGTTAGTTAAGAGAAGTACCCTATTTTCACTTTGAATAAATTTGCAAAACACTGCGGATTATTCTAAGCTGGGCAGAATTCAAAATCAATCCAGATCTGAGACCCAACATTGAATACTACTCCCAAGTCGACGGTAAATTTGTGCCTTTTATTCCTCTAATTAGACGATATGTTTTCAGAAATAATTGTGCCTCTCCACCTTTTCGGAGCCTTGTCGCTTTTCTTATTAACAGAATAAATCAGTTTATCTAATGATATTAATTTATTAATTGCGCATAACTGGCAAGGGTTTATTAATACGTTGAACTTTAGAGAATATCATAGCAACACAGAACTCCAAAGATAATTAATATCAATTAACTAATTCATTCATGATTTTCGCTACGTAATTGCTGAGAAGTTAATTTGGAAGTGTAAAGCTTGGAAGCGTGTTAATCAACTCCAGAGAGGGTAGAGTTTTGCTAATTAATGTTTATACTTAAACTCACGCTATCTTCCCATGGAGGTAAGTAGAAATTGGAGTACGCCACCTGTTACAATTGTTACATAATCCGTTTGCATCGTTTACGTTCATGCATACACGATCACTGGCTGTGAGTACTATGCGCCTGACCTCTTTGAATGTATAAATTTTTAAGGTTTCTATAACAGACATAACTTTCTGAAATAATTATATTACGACGACTGATGTATTTCCGGAAGACAAATCGTGACAAAACGATTAAGAAAGAAAATAAAATCAAACCACAAGTATACCAAGATTACCTACATCAAAGCTATTGCGTTTTGTGCTAAAGTATTACCTTGGTCTGTTCAGTTTATGGCTCAAATTTATTTAGGCGGACTGGTTAATTTTCAGGCCATATATTATGGCCACAGGACAAAATTTTAAGAGGGTTTTATGATACTAAGTCTGCGTTTAATAACCAAGGGACGCTTTATTTCCATACAAAAGAGATAAAATGAAATTAGTTGTTGAGGTTTCCCAGTCTTTTAACCTAAAATGGTTAACTGCAGTTCAAGCCCAAGTGCGGAATTTAGCTCTTAAAAATAGTTAATTTACCAAGAACAGGTCAGAGGCCTCACCAGTTTCTTCCATGTCAACTAAAAACAACGAGTGTGAAAAAAAAGCAATATTTTGAAGAAGCCTCTCAGATAAGTGAGTTAGCTAAAATACAAAAGGTTTTTGGCTTTATTTTGAAATAATTAAACATTTTCCTCAAATTTGACAAATATCTTTTCTTGTCTTTCTAACAATGTAGGTCGGTTACCGAAGTTGTTTCTCACATTTTATTATGATCTTGCACTCTGGAGCAGCACTTCATTATAAATGCCATGTCTGGTGTAATAATTATACTGTTCATATTTACAGAGTTACTTAAGGATCCTAAGCTTCTATATACTTTGGTCGCCTGTGCGATGCACTTAACTATACACAACGCTATATCTGTAGTGGAGGCTCTTCCTAGTGTGGATATAATGTTAAGTGCATTAGTCGCAATTAAAATGGAGTTTTTTCGTCGGGGTATGCTTATTCTGCAAACGAATTTACTCGACAGCGCTTTACAAAAAATGAAATACCTCTAGGGACCTCTGGCCAACTTTTCATCATGTATACAGTTAACTTGCTGAAACACAAAGCTTAACCCAAAAATCGTTACCGACACAATAGACTTTCAGCACAAAATATAAAACGCTATAAAAATATTTGCTATAAACCAACAAATCACAATACAATACTACACCCGTAGTATCAGCTAGTGCGTTATGAAATCGTAAATTAGTCGGATGTCAGCGTTGTCCGAGTATACCGTCAGCATGATACTACTAGTAGGCAATTACGGTATCTACAATTAAACAGAGGAAGACATTAGAAGCGAGAGCTTGATAAATTGCTAGCACTTGATAGAGGAACAATAGATGACTTTAGTCAGGATTTACTTAATTGCATGGATCAAAGGGAAAGAATGGACACTGGCTGAAACGGGAAAATAAACATAAACATTTGAGTAAATATGCGTACACTAATGTTTTTGTATCTTTATGATTAACATGTCTATTTATCATTACTCTAATCTCAAGTAGCATCTACTCTACAAACTCTGTAAGCTCGTAAGACGATGTTACACCTGAAGCAACACAAACATACATTCGGAAATACATAAATATATCACAACTCCTCACTGAATATGAATGTGGTTTTTGTTGCTAAAAGTTATACATATTGGTGCTGTGTTTGAATAAATTATAATATTTACATTTTGGAAAATGCACAACTTTTTCGCGGCTTTTTTTTAACTACATATTAACTTGGAACCAGGCTTGCCCTCTATTGTATGGGACTTACAGATAACTGTTGAGATATGGTGTTCTATTAGTACACTTCTGCCTAAACCTTCGGTGATAACATGCGTGATCTTAGATATATCATTTAAACAAGATGATTACTGAAAATTTGATAAGAGCCAATGAAAATCCTCTCTACAAACGAGATGAGTTCCTCAAATTGATACTACATTCTCTCACTGGCGCTCCTCTGCGAACAAATACTCAGCATTACATAGCAATCATTGGCAGTCAGTGATGTTCGATAAATATCTCATGGGTCACGGGCATATTGTATACTATTAAAATCTTGAACTGAAATAATATTTATGTTAACATTCTGCAGTTCTTTTTGAAGCTGTTATGTCAACCGAAGCATTTTGCACAATAATGTCCTGTAAACGGAACCGTAAACTAGAGATAGCTGGAAAATTTTCAAGAAAAGAAAATCGTGGAAAGACGTCGAACGTGCGACGTAGTTTAATGTGGCGAGTACAATGGCGACCAACAGTGAATACCAGAAACGAAGCTGCAGTACAGTAGTGCAGCGTGTGTCAGTAGGTACATATATCATCATCATCATCATCATCAGCCTGTAGCAGTCCACTGCTGGACATAGGCCTCCCCAATCACACGCCATTTAGCTCGATTTTCGGCAACTCTAATCCAGCTGCTACCAGCCACCCTGCGAAGATCGTCGCTCCACCTAGCCTGACGGCGTTCTACCTTACGTTTGCTGATTCGCGGTCTCCACTCAAGAACACGTCTACCCCAACGGTCATCGGTTCGACGGCTAATGTGGCCGGCCCATTGCCACTTCAGCTTGCTAATCCTATGAGCTATATGGACAACTTTGGTTCTCTGCCGGATCACCACATTCCGGATTCTGTCCCTCAGAGATACTCCAAGCATAGCTCGTTCCATAGCTCGCTGAAAGACTTTAAATTTGTGGACCAGCCGTACCGTGAGTGTCCACGTTTCGGTTCCGTAGGTTATAACAGGTAGGACGCACTGGTTGAAGATTTTCGTCTTTAGGCTCTGTTGTATACGCGACGAGAAGACTCGACGAAGCTTCCCAAATGCTGCCCAGCCCAACTGAATTCTCCTGTTAGCCTCCTTCTCAAGGTTGTTCTTACCAAACTGCAGAGTTTGCCCGAGGTAAACGTATTCTCGAACAACCTTGAGGGCACCGCCATTGACCGCAATCGGTCCCGGAGTTGCGTGATCGTTGAACATAACCTGTGTTTTGTCCAAGTTCATCCGGAGACCAATGCGTACAGAAGAATCAACTAGGCCGTCCAGCATCTGCTGCAAGTCCTGCAGCGATTCCACCAGTATGACGATGTCGTCTGCAAATCTCAAGTGTGAGATGTACTCGCCGTTGATGTTAATTCCGCGTCCACTCCAGTTTAGCGTCTTGAACACATCCTCCAGTGCGTTAGTGAACAATTTTGGGGAGATTACGTCCCCTTGTCTCACTCCTCGATGCAAGGCGATGTGTTCAGTTTGCCGGTCCTGAGTTTGGACGGTCATTGAGGCGTTTTCATAAAGACATCTCAGCTCTTGGATGTATCGCCAGTCGACTTCGCATCGCTGCAAAGACTCCAAAACAGACCAGGTCTCGATAGAATCAAAAGCCTTCTCATAGTCCACAAACGCAAGACACAGCGGCCGACTATACTCCTCGGACTTCTGTATAATCTGCCGCACTGTATGGATGTGGTTTATGGTGCTGTATTCTCCACGAAACCCGGCCTGCTTTGGTGGTTAAAACTCGTCGAGTCTCCGCGCTAGACGATTTAAGACGACTCTTGAAAATAGCGTATATACGTGGCTTAGGAGCGTAATGGGTCTGTAGTTCTTTAAAAGGGTTTTATCCCCCTTTTTACAGAAAAGTACGACCACACTCTTTCGCCACGCTTCTAGAGTTCTCCCAGAGAACAGGACAGATTTGAAGAGCTTCCAAAGCTTTTTCAGTACAGGACTTCCTCCCGCTTTCAGGAGCACGGTCGTTATCTCGTTCTCACCAGGGGCTTTTCCATTTTTAAGCTTTTGAGAACCGTCTCGATTTCGTCTTGGCTGACTTCTGACAGGTCTACTGTGAAGTGGCGGGTTAAGGTGGCTCTAGAATCCTCATTTTCGGGATCAGGTCGAGATGCATGCGATGCGTGCAAACGGCCGTAGAAGTTTTCGACTTCCGATAGGATCTCCGGCTTCGAAACGACGATATCCCCGCTAGATGTAGTCAACTTCGTCAGGTGGCTCCTTCCAAGTGGTTGGACGAACCCTTCTTTCGACCCCCGATTTTGCTCAATTGCTTTCTCTATGAAGCGTGTATTAGAGCGTCGGGGACCCGTCGTACCAATGATCTTATCTTATTGTTGAGTGCCTGATGTTCTGACGAAGTGACAGGTGGGTTTTCACGTCGTTCCGTCATAAGCTCCAGAGTCTTTTTCGAAAGTTTGGACTTCCTACCCGTACGCCGCATTTTGCAAAACCTCACAACTTCCCTGAGGATTCCCACCATTTGGTTGAGGGCCTGGTCGACGTCATTTGTGGTTTCCATGGCAGCGAATCGGTTCTCCAGGTCTAACTGGAACGCTTCAGATCCTAACATAGTTTGGAGCATACTTGGACGGAGCCTAGACTTCATCAAACGAGTTCGCTCGAGCTTGAAATTAATACTCAGAGAGCCTCGGACAAGTCTGTGATCACTGCCGGTATTGAACCTGTTGATCACTGAGACATCTCTGAATATTATGCTTCCTATCCGTTATGATGAAGTTTATCTCATTTTTTGACATAGTGTCGGGGCTTCGCCACGTCCACTTCCTTTGGGGCTGTTTCTTGAAGAAGGAATTCATGAAGAAAAGCCCCTCCTTTTCAAGGAAGTTGACAAGCATTTGCCCCCTATGAATTGTGCTGCCAAACCCGTAGGATCCTACTACCGATTCACTGCAATTCTGTACTTCCACTTTAGCGTTAAAATCCCCCATAACAACGTTGTAGTGGGCCTTAGTGGTGGAATGCAAGGCCTTGGAAATGTCCGAAAAATCCGAGTGTGCCAAGGTCGGTGCGTATACCTGGACAACCTTGAGGCTATACCTCTTGGTTAGCTGAACTACGAGGTACGCTACCCTATTCGAGACACTGGAGACTTCCACAACGTTGTCATAAAGGGATTTGTTTACCAGGAACCCGACTCCGCCCTGGGATCTAGGATCCTGGTCTCTCTCTCACGGAAACACAGGAGGTGGCCTGATTCAAGGGTTATGGTGTCCTCCCCCTCTCTTCGGACTTCACTCAACCCAAGAATGTGCCACTTTATCTTTCCGAGCTCTTCTTCTAGCTGCACTAGGTGTTCGTAAAGCCGTAACGTGCGTCCGTTGTACGTAGCTAAGTTCAGTTGGGTTTGGCGGCTATTCGTAATCCGGGGATTCTTCGCAACCCCTACCTTGCCGTAACCGTGACCGCCGCCAAAATCAGGAATAGCAAGGCGGTCGGGAACTGGGGGCCTAGGTTAATTTTGGCTTGCCATTTGGAGGGTTTGCCCATAATCGCCACGCTGGGCATGCGGGTTGGCGATCGCAGATCACAGCTTCTTGCGCTGGTGACGCTGCTGCCCATCACTAGTCTGTGCCATTTAGCTGTGAAGTTTTTATAAAAGTGGTTATCCCGCCACTTGTCGGTCGTTAGAGCCTCGTTTGCTGTTCAGCAGGGTGCACCACGTGCAGGTGAGGTTGACTTGGTGCACTGAGATGAAAAGTGTGCCCCCTTACACCCTAAATACATAACGTACATATAAAATATGTATGATGATAATGTATATGAATCTGAACTGTACTCGGTTTCGACACATCACGTGTCTTATGATCGGGGTCGTTTTTAAAATTAATCAAAAGTGATAAGCTGTTATTTCCATTTGTATTTGCTTATATTCCTAATCTTTAAACGAGCAGTTCTTGTATATATATATATATATATATAATCTGAATCTCGGAAACGGCTCCAACGATTTTCATGAAATTTAGTATGCAGGGATTTCGGGGGCGATAAATCTAGTTGGGATTCATTAAAAAAAAAACATATTATTCGTGTTTCCAATAATCAACTTTATCGATAATCAACTTAAACATAAATTTATGTTATTTTTTTTTATTGGATGAAAAATAACAAATTGTAATTTGTATTTAAATATAATTTCTAAAAAACACAATTTACCAAAAAAAAAAAAAATGTACCGAGCACAGCTCGGTCAACCAGGTACTAAGTAATAATGTCTGTACTGAACAAAAATATAAAATGGAAGCATACAAATATAATAATTATTAATTAACCGACGAAAAAACCGGAGGAGGTTATCAATTCGAAGCGTATATTTTTTTTTTGTTTTTTTTTTTTTATGTATGACCACGCATAATGTTTTACATAGTAGTCCGATTGTGATCATTCTTTTTTTATTGGAAAGGGTATACTTCGAGGGTGGTCCCATATAAATTTGGGTAAAACAAAATCGAACCTTAAGGGTCGGAAAACAGGAGATGATTGATTGTTCACTCATTGATTGTAATGTATAACCACGCATAACTTTGTACAGAGTAATCCGATTTTGATAATTCTTTTTTCATTGGATAGGGTATACCTTGCCAAGTATTATTAGTACATTAAAGCCACAAAAAAATTACAAAATAAAAACTTTTTAACAAAAACTTAAACCGCCGAAAAAACAGAAAAGCAAAAAAATAATAAACCTTAAAATTTTGAGTCGACGCTGAAAAATCAATGAACTAAGATCACTCAAAGCGCCGAGTCATAATTTAAAGGTTTATTATTTTTTGCTTTTCTGTTTTTTCGGCGGTTTAATTTTTTGACAAAAAGTTTTTTCGCAAATAAACTTGATCGTTTGCTCCCTGGTGAATAATTCTAAGTAGTTCTAAAACGTTTTAAGCAGTTACCAACAAGTTCAGCGTCCACCACACTAATCCAACATGTAATGAGGCACAACACATCAAACACCCACAAAGGAAAAAATTAAATGTCAGCGCCCCCGCCTCCAATTCACCCTTAAATAATTCCTCATTCATTTATTCCGCGTCCGCTCTTCTGTACTGCTCACTGTTTGTAAAACGAAAAGCAAAATGTGGATAATTTGACTTAGCATTGAGTAATTAAATATCTGGGGAGTCAGAACATGAGTTTACATATTTAATAACATAAAATAATAATTATTGAAGAGATTCCTTTTATTCTTCTTTTGTGGACGTCTCCCGCTTTGGGAGGAGCGGAAGGGCGTGTCAGACTTTTATTGACTAAAACCCACCCGTGTTCCTTCAGTTGCCTATGCCAGGGCCCCGGTAACGGGTATTTTATAAGTTGATGGCATGAATAATGAGAACACTATAAATTCTTTCGCAGTTATTGTAGCTCTGTTAACAGCAAACTAGTTTTGACGATAATAAAGATCACTGTAACATTGACAGACTCGTTAGCTTCTTGATGCCAACACAAAAGCATTCTTGTGTAGGGATATGGGATTATTATGTAGGGATTATCTAAGATAACTTAGATTTTGACAGTTGCTCAAAATCAGAGCTAAGATCAAACGGACTGTTTCCACACTATTTGATAGAACCATAGAAAAAAAAGTTGAGGATCACCTCGGTGTGACAGCGGTCATCTAGATGTAGATAAGTATCTCCTTAGTTTATCTGCTTGATACGAACATAGCGAGATTACTATAAAATACTGCCTTTTATTGATGTTTCATGGCGTACATACTCATTGTGCCTTCTAGGTACTTTGTGTATAAACAATAGAGCGAAAACATAGCCTAGAATGCAGTGAGGACTTGTATTTATATTTATACATAAAGCGGTGTGCTAATCCTAACTAATATTAGATATGCGGAAGTGGGTTTGTTTGTGTGTTACGCTTTCACGTGAACGCTTTTACGCTTTCACGTGAACACTTTTACGCTTTCACAAAAATACACAACGGATTTAAATGAAAATTAGCCATAAATAGACCATGACCAGGGTAAGGAAATAAGCTAGTTTTCATCTTGGGTCAAAGTCACGTAGTTAAAAGTTTATAAATATCTTTGTAGACATGACTCAAAGCAAAATACGAAAGCTATTATCGTCGAAGTTGTCTAAAATGTTTGCTCGTGATATGTTTATTTTTGCCTTCTTTTAGATAAATACAGCCCTTTCCCCTGTCACACGGGTTGAGACGAAAATGTTGTCATTTAAGCCTTATCTGAAATGTGAAAATTGTTACAGTGACATGTTACTGCCAGAATAAATAGAAAGAAAAAGAAATAGTAATAAACGAAAAGCGCACAATTTTCTTAAAATGATTAAATGGTTATAACACGTATTGTTACAACCGTTTGACTTAAAGATAAGAATTTTTGAAACAAAACGTTTTTAAAACGTGTTACTGTTTTTTTTTTTAATAAACTGCAAACACAACCGAGAAAAATAAAAAACCGGCCAAGTGCGAGTCGGACTCGCGCACCGAGGGTTCCGTACAAACCTGCAGGTCATCATCATCATCATTCGTCATCATCGTTTATGAAATTAAATGTTTTTTTTTTAATTTTTATATTTGAGTTGACTGAATGAAAGGTAAATTGTGATTTACGATTTATGACGTATTAAAAAAAAACTACTTACTAGATCTCGTTCAAACCAATTTTCGTTGGTAGTTTTCATGGTAATGTACATCATATATTTTTTTTAGTTTTATCATTCCCTTATTTTAGAAGTTACGGGGGGGGGGGGACACATTTTACAACTTTGGAAGTGTCTCTCGCGCAAACTATTCAGTTTAGAAAAAAATGATATTAGAAACCTCAATTTCATTTTTAAAGACCTATCCATAGATACCCCACACGTAAGGGTTTGATTAAAATTTTTTTTGTGTTTCAGTTCTATGTATGGGGAACCCCAAATATTATTGTTTAAAAAAAAAATGATATTAGAAACCTCAATATCATTTTTGAAGACCTATCCATAGATACCCCACACGTATGGGTTTGATGAAAAAAAAATTTTTGAGTTTCAATTCTATGTATGGGGAACCCCAAATATTATTGCTTTTTTTCTATTTTTATGTGAAAATCTTAATGCGGTTCACTGAATACATCCATTTACCAAGTTTCAATAGCACAGCTCTTATAGTTTTTGAGAAAAGTGGCTGTGACATACTCGGACAGACAGACAGACAGACAGACAGACAGACAGACAGACATGGCGAATCTATAAGGGTTCCGTTTTTTGCCATTTGGCAACGGAACCCTAAAAATGTAGTGAGGAAACCATATTTATTTCCGTGATCATTAAATTATTCGTGATCGCTAAACCCGCCAATTCCACACGTTTCTTTCATTCGTTTGTATTTTATTATGATTTATAGAAGATTGTGTTTTAACGCTGCAATTAATTTGTATTGTTTTTTTTTTATTGTTCTTTTTTTTTGGATTGAATATAATGGATTGGGATTGCGTGTTCTTAGTTCAAATGGCCATTCGTTATGATAAGAACATCTGCTGTATACTAAAATGTATAGTCATAGCCCACTTCTATGTTAACTATGGATCATCTGAGTGTATCAAACACATGCAAATATAATAACTTCTCCGTCTAAGCATTTGACTAACTGCTGGCCGTCGTCGAATATTTATTATTGTATTACCTTTTCCGTATATCATGTAATATCAAAAGTAATTACGGAATACCGGAGCTTATTCACCTGATGTCGTCGTTTCATGAGTCTTAATGCAGAGGCTTATACATCATTATGGCTGACAACAGTACTCCACGATAATCAGTCATTCATTTCTTTCCATCTATCATCTTCACACATTTTCACCTGTTCCTTTTGCCATTAAACATTACATAAGAATACATCTAACTTTACATGAAGAAAATGATAAAAATATGTTCTTGCTGTCATATAAAAAATCATCACGTAATTCACGGAGAACGTGTGTGAGTTCAAATAGAATCTACAGATAGACAGTAATAAAGCAATTTTTTCCGTCATTATCTAGTGTGTGATGCATCCTTCTTTTTTACTTAGTTCCCTTACGTCTGAACAAGCGTATGCACATAGATTTACAAAGTTTACTTTTGTTAATCTAGAGATGAAAGGAAATGTTTATATTGAGGAAATAAAAGTACAGAAAAATAAAAAGCTGCTATAAAATAATAAAAATCCCATTTCACGCATTTCAGTTCCAATTGGACCTCTGCTAATCACAAAGTGCATAAAACCGTGAACGTGCGGTACCATCACATATTTCGCGGGCAACAGTTGACGCCTTTGACACGCGCACGCTTATTAATCATTCTCGTCGAACTGAAAGTTCAGCGTACAGCCCGGTCCGGGATGTGAGTGAAAAATTTACATTATGAACGATCCAACCAGTATGGGATAAGATTTATTGAGATAGATATCAAAATGTACAAAATGGTAAATTGTTCTCATTTAAAACAATCGTGCAAAGGAAATGTTAATTATTAAACAACTTGTGACGGTAATTAACGGCCCTATACGTTTCATCACAAGTTGTCCAAGTTGACACTAAATTAGAAGCGTTAATGGTCAAGTTTTTAGAAGCTCTACTTATCGTTGTGCGTTTATATAAGCGCACTAGCTGACCCAGCGAACTTCGTATCGCCTCAGGTTCAATAAATATTGTAATAAACCTACCAAGTTTGACAATCTGGTACACGGTGGTGATCTGGTAAGCGTTTTCTAGCTGACACTCATATGTTTGGTTAGCTCCTACAAAGTTATGATAACCTGGTACTTCAAAGGCATAAAGCGTTATCTAGCTGACACTCCTTTGTTTGGTAAGCTCCTGCAAATTTATGATAACCTGGTACGTCGTCGGCATAAAGCGTTTTTTACCTGACACATAACCAGAGGGTACGTATCAGTAGGAATCCCTTTCATTTTGACGATTCCACAAAATTCATGACGTTGTATGTGTTGCTAAGGACAGGCAATTTTTTCGACCATATGAAAGAAAAGAAAGAAAAATATGAATGATGATGAGCAATAATTAATAACCTTCATAATGATTCAGATTCTGATTAATAGTGTGTTGCGCAATTAGGGTGAGGTTAGGCGACCTCCTACAGAATTATGACTACCTGGTACTTCGAAGGCATAAAGCGTTTTCTAGGCGACTCTTCTTTGTTTAGCGATTACAAAGATCATAAAGCTCCTACCCAATTTATGTCCAACCTGCATATACAACCTGCTTCTTTGAAGGCATGAAGCGTTTTCTAGCTGACATTTTTTTTTTGTTGGTGGGCTGCCCACCCGTGTTCCATCAGTTGCCTATATGCCAGGGTCACGGTAACACTTTTGAACAAATCTCGCGACCAATCAGGTGAGGTGAGCTCCTACCGGGTTATGGCAACCTGCTAATTCGAAGGCTTATAGCGTTTTCTAGATAACACTCCTATGTTTAGCAAGCTCCTTCCCAATTATGACAACCTCGTACTTCCAAGGCATAAAACGTTATCTACCTGACCATCAGGTTATGTGAGATCCTACCCAGTTATGGTTGTGGTATTTAAAGACAACGAGTTTGCTAGCTGACACTCCTGTTTAATAAATAGCTCATACCTTACGCGCTCAGACGTGGGGTTGCGGAGACAGCCTGTTCTGTCTAGCTCATACCATACCAAGTTATGACCACCTTTTTTTTTTGGGTGGGAATTCATCTAATCACGTCTCGCGCTCTGGGCTAAGCGGAAGGCCCGTGTCAGATTTTTATTAACTAAAACCCACCCGTGTTCCTTCAGTTGGCTATGCCAGGGTGAGGGCCACGGTAACTCTTTCGAACAAATCTCGCGATCCTGGCAAGAAGTTATGAACACCTGGTACTTCGAAGGCATAAAACGTTTTCTGACTGATACTGCACTATGATAAGCTCATACCAAGTTATGACCACCTGGTACTTCGAAGGCATATGTGTGTATGTTTGTAATGAATAAACTCAAAAACTACCGATTTCATAAATTGAAAATGCCAGCAATTAGACGTACAAACTTAAGTCGCAGAACATGCCAGCAATTAGACGTACAAACTTAAGTCGCAGAACTCAAGTATTCTTAAATAAGTGTTCTTAATTTTCAAATTTTCCGCGCAATTTTTTATTTTTTTTCTTTCATAAGAACCTTCTCCTGACAATTACAAACACAACAAAAAAAAAAAAGTGAAATCGGTCCAGCCGTTCACGCGTGATGGCGTGACAAAGGGAAATAGGGATTCATTTTTATATATATAGATTTCACCAGCCGTATCATAAGACGAATTATCGTTTGTGTCAAACTTTTAGACGGCTCTGAAGTCCGTTACTCACTGCGCAATACCGCACACGTCACCCTCGCTCACATGTCAATTTTTTAGTACGCAGAAAGTCGCTTGAGTTCCAAACTGACATAATGTCCGAATCGGGCTATATGCTGTCGATATATTTTAGTTCGTTTTATTTATTTTCAAGACATAGAAACTTATTCGTGCCTTTTTAACCGACAAAAAAAAACGGAGGAGGTTATCAATTCGACGCGTATATATATATTTTTTTAATGTATGACCACGCATAACTTTTTACATAGTAGTGTGATTGTGATAATTCTTTTTTTATTGAAAAGGGTATACTTCAAGGGTGGTCCCATGTAATTTGAAAAACAAAATCAAACTCTAAGGGGCAGAAAACAAGGGATGATTGATTGGTCACTCACTGATTGTAATGTATAACCACGAATAACTTTATACGAAGTAGTCCGATTTTGATAATTCTTTTTTCATTGGATAGGGTATACCTTGCCAAGTATTATTAGTACATTAAAGCCACAAAAAAATTATAAAATAAAAACTTTTTAACAAAAAAATAAAACGCCGAAAAAACTCAAAAGCAAAAAATAATAAACCTTAAAATTTTGAGTCGGCGCTGAAAAATCAATGAACAAAGATCATTCAAAGCGTCGACTCATAATTTTAAGGTTTTTATTTTTTGCTTTTCTGTTTTTTTCGGCGGTTTAATTTTTGTTAAATGAAAGTAGTCAACGTCGCTGATATCGGTAGAATAACTTAAAGTCTTTGTGCCAACTGACAATAGGCCTTATAAGGTCCCGAGATAAGATTTATTGGGGAGTTCAGTTGGACATAACTAATTCTATTGCAAGGCTTGAATTTATAGCAATCGCTTTGGTTTGTCTACATTAAACCGTTTAATACCGATCAGTTTAACCAAGAGCTCGGTCGTTCTCCATTTCACATAGCGAGAAAGGTCTTGTTAGAATGCTATTGGAGGTTACCCATTCGTTAAACTATCGAAATCAGGGGCCATTCGGTTGACTTCGTCTTAATTGGATCACCAAATTTTGTTCAATGTGTTTTATCCCACAGAACTGCCATTTTAATCTCTTTCAAGTTTCAGAAAGTTTAAAGTTTGACTCAGTGATGAAATGGGCCTTGGTAGTGTTGTGTGAACACCTGTATAAAATCCGCGTTATAAGCTTTAGCCTATATCAAAAGTGCAATGCTAATTGCAAACATTATACTTGTCGCAACTATTCGTGTTTTATAAGCTTTTATACGCTGAACTTGATCAGCTTATTCAAAAGTTTTCTGGAATAAATATCGTTGAAAAATAAAATGTTCGAAATTTGATATATCAGCTGTAATATGACTGACGGTGTAACAGAGCGATGACCTGGGTAACGTAACGGATCGCACGGTTCTTTACGTTGGAGTACTATGATGTAATCGATCCCGGCGCACGTTGAGAGCTCACCCACACAACTAACAGTTGATTCCACTACAGAACCGAGTTTACGAAATTGCGGCACGTGTTATAATATCTGAAATTGGCATTATGTAGCTTTCTACTACCCCTACTCACTTTCTACAAGTCTTTCAGGGAAACAGACACTAGTCGAAGAATTAAAAGTTCATTGATCTACTTACGTAGCTTTTCCCAGCATAAAATATCCAATTAGCTAAAAAAAGTCTAATTAAGTTAACGTTCCTATAGAGTTCACCTGTATCAATTTTTTTAAAGATTTAATTACGTAAAGGTACGAAGAAAAAGCTTATTTATGTGTTAGCTCCGTCCATACAACCTTCCGTATTTGTATTCTATAGATTATGTTATTAACTTTCTTCAAGCATACTGCGGTAGTGAACGCGTTGTTTCATTTTATGTATTTTATTTCTTTGCTTTCCTGGATACCGTTGTAAATCGATGAAGCAGAATTTTGCCACCTCAGAAGATTGAATCAAAACAATAATTTGTGATTTCATGTGAATCTACCAAACAACTGTTCATTCTATCAGTTCATTTGTTTTTAACCAGTCCGTCGCGAGGCATTTAATTGAAATAATTTCTAAATCATTTGCCACCTCGACGTCTGCCCTCGTTACTTTTGGGTGTATTTGACATTTTAATTAATTATTTATGTATTTGTTTTTCTTTTCCTCATCAGAGTTATGTAAGCTTACAAGTTTAGTCTTATATGACTTGATATTAAATTTTTGATTGGAAACCTATTACCAGCTGTTACAATTTGTTTTGGATCGATATGGAGCCTTTGATCGACACATTCTAAAGAAAATAGGAAACTGTTAGACGAATCCGTTGAAATAAAAACATTACATATAGCACAAATACCTACTATGCTTTAACTTAAAAATCAATTGTTTTAGTGCCAGTATTATAGACTAGTGAATTTTAAGAGGCTAATACGCTAATGTATGGTCACATACGCACGTTGTATGTATTCATTAACGATCTTTTAAGGAGGAGTAATTTGTTCTTGTCGGTACTGGAAAATCGAACACAATGTTCTTAACTTATTACACTGTCTGATAATAAATAACGCTCAGAACCGTTTGGTTATGGTAGAACAAAAAGCAATATAATGGCCAGCCTCACAATGTTTGTTTCGGTCCGGTTATTTCCGAGATAGTGTCGATATTTTCCTTAACCTATCCTGACATATTTATGATAAAGGACCCATAAAGCTCTTCAACTACAGCATTGGACAAGAAAATAAAATTAACGTCAGAAGGACTTGGCATAACTGCAAAACGCTCGTACCAGTGAATTTTTAAAGATAAAAATCAGGCCACTTTTATTTATTTTCATTAGATTTTCTCAAAACGAGATTGCCCGAAACATCAATAAGTCAAAATACGATTAGAAATTATGTAGCGTAATGTTAATTTTGCCTACATGCGGGGGGGATATAAAAACTTGGAATACGTTGGTATAGCATGTTTTCGGGAACACCCAAATACTCCGAAATATTTTATTCCAAATTTCGATGTTCCAATTTTCAAAAGTCCGAATTTTATAATACCTAAGAATTATAATGTCTGTTATTAAAAATCACGAAATTTATTTTACCGAAAGTCGTAAATGCGATTTGTTAGTTTTCCGATTTTCATACGTTCGAAGAATCAAATGCTCAAAGGGGAAAAACAACATTCCGATTTTCAATACTTCGAATAAACTAAAAGTCAACATGTGCTACAAAATTTTGTGACAGAAACGAATTACTGCAAAACCGACTTCACGCGGTCTTGTTTGCCCTACCCTAGAGTGTAATTTAAGCCCACGTAACCGCGCAGGGGTGGGGCGGCCCGCGAGCTGAGGAGCAGGTGGTTTGAAGGCCCGCCGCCGCGGCTGAGGCAAGCCGAAGCTGCGGTGGTGAGCTATTGAAACTCTGTATTTTGAGAATAGTAATTACAAACGTTAGGAATATTGAATTATAAAAATAGGAGTAATGAGAAGTCGGAGTTGTTATATTCGGAATTTTGAACCATTCTGAATGATGAAAATCGGTATTTTGATATTCGTATTTGTAACTGACGGAATAACGTTTTTTGATATAGACCCTATTTCTATCTAGAATACAGAAGTTAAACAAACAGAAATACTGAACATATGATGTAGAACTTTTAAAATTTTTAAACCCATTTCAGACTAACACGATGCGATGAACGCCTGGCAAATGGCTTGTTTGTATATGGTTCAGCCCAAGAACCCGTCATCCCAGAGACAGTTAGATGAGCTGATGTGCAGGTTAATACTAAACTATCTACAACTACTATAACTACCGGTCTAGATGTGCTGAATATGTTTAATTACATTGATGAAATTAGTCCTAATTATAGTACAGATGTGAAAAATTGCTTACATTTCTGAAAATAGAACACATACCAGCGCTACGTTTCACTCTTAAAGAGAAATAGATCTGTTGCCCTTAGTCTGCTCTATCGCGTCTATAAATACAGTTCGTATTAAAGCAGTGAAAAACACAGTACTTTCATGGAAAACTGATCTTGAAACTTTAGACTGTCACAGTATAGTTCACAACAACGCGAGGCGAGCTAAGATAAATGATATTGACTTAAAGCTACGCTCTACGTTATACTCTGAGACAATAAATAAGACAAGTTCAAGAAAAACTGCTCTTTGTGTTCATACAAAGTTCAAAATGATTCAAGTTTGGAATAAAAAATTCGGGGTTAAAGTAGAACGTGCTTCATGAACCATAAAGCACAGACAATGTATACTATTCTGTTAAAATCTCACCGTGAAACCTTAGGTGAAGAGACATAAAAGTGAGCTGTCATTCCATCTGATGCTAGAGATTGACACTAATAACAACTCACTTTATGCTCACTTCACCTAAGATGTCACGGTGAGATTTTTATGGAATAGCACTACTGTACACATCTCACGGTGTAAACTGAGGTGAAGTGAGCTGACAATAGTGCCAATAACTAGCATCAGGTGAAATGACAACTCACTTCACATACGATTTCACGATTTGATTTTTACAGAATAGGGCGGTTGTGGGGCTTGTGGCGAAATAAGAAGAGCCGAACGGGTCGATCGATCAGATGAAGCTACGCTTGCTATGGTTGGTCCATAGATAGAGACCATCGTTACATACCATGACTCCTCCGTGCCTCCGTAAGCACGTTAAGCTGGTCCCAGTTGTCATTTGTTGATCTTTAACAGTCGTTACGGGTCGTCAGTAGCGCTAAAGTCGCACAATCTGTTATTCCATATCGTATTACGCAGTAACTGGGTTGTGAAAGTTAGACAGACAGTCACTCCATATAAAATACAGGTACTCAACTGCGGATGTACTCAAATGTTAGAATGCTAGCCGATATAGTTGAGAAAATGCTAAGGAGATGAGACCGGTTGAGGTTGGGGATTGAATGAGGATTATGATTGACATTCCTGTTTCAGGTAATGGCTAAAGACACTAATGACGCTGCGAGTAGAATTATTGAAAAGGTAACTTGGTTCCAATAACGGTTCCAATTGTCAGTGGAATGAATTAAATTTGAAACTAAAAGCGGTTTCGCTTTGAAAATGGTAACAGTTTGCAGGTAGCACGAAAAGTCACCATGATACACACGTGGTGGCAGGAACATCGGCGCGGAAACTATAACCAAGAATTAGGCACACCATTTTAGACTCCCTAACATGGATGATTTTCGTCCAAGAGACCTGAAAAGAAAAAAAGGGAGACCAATTAAAAGATGGAGAGACATCTTTAAACAGAGATGTGGCCCGTATTGGATGGGATTGGCGCGGTAAAGAGATGTATGGAAAGGTTTAGAAAAGGCCTACGCCGCGGAGGCCGATATTACAAATAAAGTTTAATTTAGTATTAAAAAAAATATTTATGAATGCATGCAAACATTAATATCTATCTATACTATAAAAAGCAATATGTATTTATAAAAAAAAAACTTGTAATAGGAAATAAAGGCTATTTTTATTTTATTTTTATAACATGGATGATTTCCGTCAGTTATCACAAAAAAATCTGTTTCACGGTTTCATAGAAAATTTCAATACATACGCAGTTAAAATGTATGGAGCAGCAATGCCATTTAAATATTCGATGAACAATTTCAACGCAAGGGATAAAAACAAATTTTTACCAAGTTATAAGTTGGGTTCACAGAGGCTCTCCATAATATGCTGTAATAAAATCGTAGCCCATTCGTACTACTTATCATAAAACAAACATAAAAATCCTTCATTTCGTCACATCTTTAACACCTCGCTGTGAATAATTCTGTTTCCTGCAGGTACAGGTATATAAATTTTATCCAGGAAGACATAACTTACCGGAGCGACTGACCACTTTCTCGCTTGTAACATTCACTTCCTTGCGAAGTTTTTTAGCTTTGTTGTATAATTTATTTTTGCAGCAGCCCGGAAGGTACATTTTTGGAGCTTTAGATGAAAAACGCAGTAACAAAACAAAACGCAAATGGTCTATTTTATAATTCTGTTATGCTGCTTTGAAACAATCGTCCGTATTAGTTGGTGCAGGTTTTCAACCAGCCGTATATTCTTTTGATATTCTAGGTTTTATTTAACACAGGAAAGCAGTTTAATTTTCTTGTTATAGATCGCTTCAACATGAACTCGTTTTAGCATAATGCATGTCTCGAGATTTGAGTTTTATCCGGATTTTCAAACAATCTGTGCTCTGGGAATTATTAAACGACTCAGCACTCGACCGGGCAACGCGACGACTAGAAGAAAATGTTCGGAAGCATTTAAAAAGCTGTTGTTGTAAAATGTTTTTTGACTCTTTTTAATATCTATTCGAATATCAACATTTGACCAGTTCAATAAAGAACAGTTTTGTATAAATCAATATTTCGACAAAAGCTATTTTTGCTGTCATAGCGTTGCGTAGCTCACGTAGCGGCCGCGTAGGTTCACTACGCCGTAGCAACCAACGTTTCAGAACATAAATGTGAGTTGTCATTTACTTCATAATTATATTATGTCAATATTAACATAAACCCACGGCCCACGAGCTGCCTTAGCAATTTATGGGCCTATTACCAACCCGGTGGCTCGTTACTTAGTTTCAAATGTTTACCCATTAATAATGTAGCTAATAATATGTGTACCTCCACCCTTGAGAGTACTTGTGTTATTCAACGTTTTCTTCATTTTGAATAGTACCTATGTTGATATTCAAGATATTAAGAGCATTGACCGCTCGGAAACTTACCCACCCAGGCTTCAATATGTTGAGAAGAATACGAGTACGAATAGAGTCGACATGAATGGCCACGTACGAAAACTCTATTTATCTCCCGCTTGCACTGACCTCAAGTGTTTCTAAACAAGCATTTATGTTTACCATACTTAAGTAGTTCAAAGTAAAACAAATATGTAGGTATATGTGAAAAAAAATTTTTGCTTTTACGAGGTGAGTGTCGTCTTTTTGATATCTGGCTGCCTCGAACGACTCAGAAACGCTCATACTCGCGTCAGTGAGACGTAGCATATAACGAAAACGGGACAAGCTCTGAAAAAATGCGTGTCGTAAAACCTATATAACTTCTTTAAAAACCTTTTAAGTCAGGCTCATCTTGGAAAATATTTAATACTAACACTGAAAACTTTACAAAATCCTAAAATTTTACCGTATCTCGCTACGCGAAATTGCTAATTAAATCTTAGTTATGCATAACATTGAGCAGTACAATTTGCTCCATATTAAAGCATCCAGGTCAGGTCTCCGACTCCAAGAAAGCTCCTTCGGAAAGACTGTTGATTTAGGCCCTGTCATTTATTAATTGGAGCAAGAATGTGAACAACAAGTAAGTTTTATCCCTGCATAACCTTTTGGGCACTCAAGCTTGACTTTGTAGATCTATTTACACATCGTAGGAGTATAAAGCTTCTCATTAAATACCACTATGTTATCTATTCAAACTTCTCAAGGTAACATAGTCAGGCTTCAGTATATTCTCCTTTTTACAATCACTAGCTTCTGCCGGCGACATCGTCCGCGTTAACTTATTTTTTTCCCCAACCCTCCCCATCGCATCGAATCTCCTGCCCGTCTTCATATTCGTAACTCCTAAGGCTCCTAGCATGATGTTTATACTCTTTAGATTTCGTCGATAAATGGGCTATGTGACACTAAACGCACCGAGACCGCACCGCAAGATATATTAAGTACGTTAAGTAAAACTCAGTCTTCAGCATTAAAATATTTTGATTTTAATAGGTTGGGGAAAAAGTTTCTTCGCATTTTTTAAGAAAATTCAAAACATTTTTTAATAAAGTTTATTTACATTTAACTAAAGGATGTAGGTACCATTTTGTTCGATAACTTTTTGCCATCTTGTAGGTAGGGACATGATCCCATTGCTATAGAAATTTTGGGACTTCTGGTCAAAATACCGCGACAAGTGGTTTTGGCAGTCCTCTCGTGATGTTAACCTGACACTGCCTAAAGAATTCTGAAGAGACCGAAACAGGTGGAAATCTGAAGGTGCAAGGTCAGGACTATACGGCGGATGCATTAACACCTCCCAGCCAAACTGTCTTAATTTTTGTTGGGTGGCTAAAGATGTGTGAGGTCTAGCGTTATCATGATGAAAAACCACACCCCTTCTGCTGATTAATTCCGGCCGCTTTCTCTCAACTTCTTGCTTTAATCTCATCAGTTGTTCGTAGTTGAGTTCAGAATCGGTGGTCCTGCCTGGTGGTAACAGCTCATAATGAATAATGCCCTTTCAATCCCACCACACACACAGCATCACCTTGTTGCGAGTTAACCCGGGTTTCGCCACAGTCTGTGAAGCCTGACCGGCCTTTGACCACGACTTTTTTCGCACGTTCTTGTCATACGTGATCCACTTTTCATCACCAGTTATCAGCTTCTTCAAAAATGGTTCGGTTTCATTACGTCGTTATAAAGAATCACAAATGAGTACACGGTTCATTAGGTTTCTTTCAGTGAGCTCGTGAGGTACCCAAATGTCGAGCTTTTTTGTGTACCCAGTTTTTTTCAAATGCGCCAAAACTGTTTTGTGGTCAATTTCCAGTTCTTCAGCTACGTCGTAACTACTGGTATGCCGATCTTGCTCCACTTTTTCAAAAATGGTATCCATTTTATCCGTAATAGGGCGACCAGAGCGACGTGCATCTTTGACATCAAAATTTCCGGATTGAAAACGCTTAAACCAAATTTGTGCTACTCTCACAGACACTACACTAGGTCCATAAACATCGCAAATTTTTTTCGCGGCTTGCGTTGCATTTTTACCATTTTTGTAGTAAAATTTTAAAATGTATCGAATTTCTTCATTAGATTCACTCATCTTGACGGTACGAAAAACAAATGAAAATCACACATTTTCCTAATTTGAATTTGGAATTATGTTCTTTAAAATTTAAACTTTCAATGATACCAAAACCAGCCAGATACAAATAGTATAGCCAAAGAGATTTTATTACAAGTTAATACATACTATAATGCGAAAAGACTTTTTCCCCAACCTAATATTACAATTAAAAACGTTACAGTGAGCTAACCTAAAAATACAGATATATGTTATTGCGGTTATTTTTTTGAACTTTAAAAGAGGAACAATTTCGTCCTACATGATTGTTGCGTTACTTAAACCGTTTACGCAGCGCACGTAACGGAAGCTCTCAAGAGGAATACATTTTTTCCCGTTTTTGCAACATTTATCATTACTGCTCCGCTTCTATTGGTTGCAGAAAAGACAAGAAAAGAAAAAAATAAAAGATTTTTTCAATAAGTATTTCCTGAGATCATAGCGATCCACCAAATCAACAAACAAACTCATCAGCTTTATAATATTAGTATAGATTCATACTTACCAGCGCATTTACGAATACCTTGATTATAAACTTAGACCTGAAAGTCGTGAGAACTGAGGACTTAACAACTACTACATTAAAACAGAACTGAGTTGTAGTTGTTATTTTTTGCACGTCAACTTCAAATTAAACGTTGTACTGCCGTAAAAACTATTTATTAACATCTTATCCTCTCTTTCTTCCTCCTTGTTTATTTAAAGAAATAATCCCATCAAAAAGAATCATAGAGAACGTCACACATACAGTGATATCTGTTAAATTATATACAACTCTTATAGCATGTTATTGTTTTTTTTTCATACTCTACGTTGAAGTGTAATGGTAAAATAATACTCTCGTTTCGATCCGTAAATAAAAGCACCGTTATGGCCTAATTGTTTTGAAAAAATTACGTGTTCAAAAACTACGTGCACATCCTGCGGTGATTGTATATTATGTGGTGTAAAGAGTGTGTAGAGAAAATGTGTACAACAACATATTATAATAATGAGAAAAGTTGGCGTAAACACGATGTAACATTTTTTTTTTTAATGTCTTGGATAAATTTAAGCAAATAATATATTTTCATTCCTACTTGCCATGTTGTAGATCGTTGTTAGAGCTACATTTCCAACCTTACCTTTTAAATGAAAAGTGGTGCTTAAGTTGTGTTGACTCATTGTGTTATTGATATTGTGCAAGCCGTGCATCTACATGGATGAAGGAATCAGTGGTGCATGGTATTTTAAGCGTAGGACAATTACCTACAAAAATTTTCGTTGGCAGTTAGCATATAAAAATCTATACATAAACGTTGACTATTGATACAAAAACAAAATAAAACATATTCGAACAAAATACAGTTATTGAATTTTTGCAGGACTTTATTTATACAAACAAAACAACTAAATTCTTACAGATAGGCAATATGAGCCGGTAATCTACTATAAATTCGCCGTAATTACATGAGATGAGCCTCAAATAACGCATGGCAGTATACGTAGTGCATACAAAGGCAGTCTCATTTTATAGTTATGTAGGTATGCCCCAGGCAAAACTCCAACACACGTACCAGTAAGTAGTTAATTTGTGAAAACCACACAACAAATTGTTTGAATGAACACAACCCCCTAGGGATAGTAGTGTTCAGAATTTCTCCTACTTTGTACTGTGTCGTACAACAGTGAACCAGACCGAATTATTCCGTCTTTGTTCAAACAAAACAATCTACTCAAACATTATTATCATCTGAAATCTGTAATTACTAGTTGAGATTAATGTTAACCATAGTTAGTTAGTTATTGTGTATTAATGTGATAAGTTGTGTCGTTGTTTTGATGCATTACCCGAACTGGTTAGATAGTTAACAGATATTGTGCGGATTATTACAAATGCGAATTGGTGTTTAGCTATCACTTTGATGTTATTGTGGCTTTGCATTACTATAAATTCAAGGGCCCATTAGTAACAGAAATGACTTACGAGCCGTTTGTATTATTATTTCATCGCCATTGTTCTCAAAAACGTGAAGAAAACGTCGCGAGGTGAAGAAACCGGAATGCCCTACAACCAAAAATTCGAAGACATGTGACATCTACCAAGCCGCACTAGACCCGTTTGGTGAATCCGCTCCCTCCGACAGATAGGAGACTTGTGTCCCAGTTGTGGGAATAATATAGGCTATTTTGATTACTGTGAATCAGAAAGTATTCATGAAATCAGATATTACTTCCATTTCTAATGTGTATCCAATACACTATAGTAGAGTAATCATGCATGCATAGAAGCGATTCATCTCTTCGGCCATACGGAGTTTCGTAATGTAAACAGAGAGTACAAGACGAGATTGGTGCGGAGGAGCTCGGACCGAAGCCTTCAGGCAACGGAATTAATTATGCATTCAGTGTTAAGTGCTGCTGCTTGTGAGGAACTTGTAAAGTGTTATATAAGTTATCACCATCTAAATGGTACAAGGATAAGTGCTAATATTCGTATAGTGCCATTTTATATTATGTCATTCATTATAAGTAAATCTAAATCTGTGTTTGCTTTTAAGCAAAGTTGTTTGTCCTACCAATACAAAATATCTCGTTTTATCAAAATAATATTTATTTATCTTCTTTCAAGTTAAATAAACCACTTGATCTTAATTGGAATCCGAGTAAAAGCAATGATTGTTATTTTAAATTCTGAAGTGAACTCTCAAGGATAATGTTTCAAAAGTTTTGCGTCAGTTTGTATATAAATGTTGAGCTTTGGGACTACCAAATATTTATATTATACAAGCTGACGCAAAAAAAAAGTTTTAATAAGAGACTACTCTAATTAAAACTGTAATTCTATGACAAAATATGTGTCAAGGATTATTGAGCATGTTCTGAAAACAAAAATGATGGCATAAAATGACATAGTAAGTACATACCGAGCAATAGGAACAGGAACACGCGATAATAAGACTAACACAGTTCGTGTAAATCGGATCCTTGTCATTATCATATATACCCGCAGTTGGAAAACGAGATAGCACCGAAGTTGTTCCCTGTGGAATTTAATATTTCGGCAAAGTTCAACCACTGAAAATTTTCACTATAGTTTTTGTAAAAGAATCCTAATTCCTTTGCGTGCATACTCATAATTATCAAGATGTTGAAGTACTTCTATCATTTTCAGGTAATTAACATCTCACATTTTAGCACCTTTCTGTCTACATAGCTCCTCATACTTCACGTGACCCTAGTTTATGACGACGGTTGACGGATCGAGCACCTTGCTGCCCTCTCACATGGTAATGCTTTATGTACTCACGTTAACCTGAATAAATTATCCTGCGATCCTTTCTAACCCTAATTAAGGTAAGATTAAACTGGTAAATATTGTGTACTTACGGCGTTTAATAATTTTGTTTGCATAAGTAAAGAAGTGCATACAATAGAATGTAGGGACGTTAAACCAAAATAGAGGTACCTAAGTAGATAGATTCCGATGACCTTGTGAAAGCTGCAGGAATCCGCTGGATGCGGGAAGCACAAAACCGGTCGAAGTGGTGGAGCTTGGGGAAGGCCTATGTTCAGCAGTGGACGTCTTTCAGATGAAATGCTGATGATGATGAAGTAAATGTAAAAGAATTCCCTTGTTTTTTTATTTACATAATACATCATCATGATCTTAATAATCATGATCATCATCAGCAAAATTATTGTTGTAATGTTAATATTTTTGGTGTTAATAAATCTTAAATCATGATTTGTTTCCTAAAAAGGCAGAGGTGTACCAAAGACATGATAAATTATGTCATATTATCTTATAATTTGCTTTAAGAAAAAACGATTTTATCGCCCAAACTATGATAAACTGTGTGACTCAAGCAATGTCATGGTGGGCCATGCTCGCCCCGCTTTAGTACACACACAGTTCGAGATACGGAGTGAAACTGCAATGTAATAGGGGACGAGCCTATTGCGACCAACCAGGCAGAAATTCGGACTCCGAACTGCAAATTGTGTTGGGACCTGAATAAAGTCTGTTCGGAAAGCCAAGTGGTATGTTCTCGATACTCGATACCAAGCGTTGTTTATTTATGTTTGCAATGCATATTTCAGCTATTAATATGCGGGAAAACCCACTGCATTTAAAATTCGTGATGTCTCCACATTATTCTGCAAATTATTTGTTAAGACTTGCACAGAATGAAGCGCTGACAATATTATAACTGTGGAGTCTCAAGAACGTGTAATAGTGCAGCAAATAGTTAAAATCATTTTGTTTATGCCAACACCTGAAAATCACCTCAGCGTTAATGCCTAAAGCCTTAATGAACGATAAACTTCAACAACGGCTGCATTGTGCTCGTTCATTTAAACTCTTACAAAGGACTCGTATCTCTATTAATTGCCGTGAAAACAACACTGCTTAGCGTTGTTTCTACAGTAGGAAATAATTACAGATTATGGCATTTCCCCTTCGAGAACTTTGTGCAAATCTACGGCAAGATGGTTGCTATTACAAAATAAACAACAAAGTTATCACGACTAAGTTTTTCTTTAGAGAAACTTTTAATTAAAGGTTTTCGATCGTTTATGCCAGTTTTGATAACTGGGCTTTCAGAACACGTTAAATAGTGAAATTGTTTATTGCATAAGATGGCATTTTAATATTTTTCTGCTGCACCTGTGCAGTTTGCGGCAGCCAGGTATAGAATGAACCTGCCAGGGTTGCGGATTTGTTCAATATAGTTACCGTCGCTCAGACACAGGCAACTGAAGAAACACGGTTGGGTTTTAGTCAGTAAAAGTCTGACACACCCTTACGTTCCCCCCAGAGCGGGAGACGTCAAATATAGAGTGCAAGTTGAGCTTGATTTTAATTTAATTTTATTGGTTCTCCGTTTTTATGCTAAAAATAATATGCTGCACTTTACTTAAAAGAAAGCTTTGTATGCAAAAACAAGATGTACAAAACGTACACTTGTTGATTTAGAATGGTTTGATTTGATTTAATTGTTTAACTCTACCGAACTGTAAAATTCATTACTCTCAAACTCACAAATACACCTACATATATTAAAGTATCTCAGCAGACAGTTGCGTCGCAGCTATTTGCCGGACCCGTAAACTGCTCATGGACACACCATCGTTCTAGTGCAAACAGTCTTCGCATATTATAGACTGCTCGTCATCACAACGGTGTATCTCATTGTGGCCACGCAACCGCTGTGATGTCACATTGCAGATTAGACGTACGCCAAGCGCGTGTTATTTACACGTAGTTTTGATAGCGTTTAATTTACTATTGTAAATAAAGATAGAATGATGTAAAGCTAAAGTAAATTGCTTTTAAAATTACAAAACTAGGTCGATTTAGTTTCAGTATAATGTACAGTGACTATCAAAAAGTATTTTACTGCCAGATGTGCCTGGAAATTCCAGGACATAATCGTGATATTCTTCAGGAAGGCCAGGTGCTTTGTCCTCGTACGCCCGGCGTACGTGTATTACCAGATGTATAAATATCAACGAAGCAGAATGAGTATCCACAGGTGGCGTTCTGTAGTTTTTGTCTACCACATGGGAAGAAGACATAAGTTTATGTTTTTACTGTTATTTAGAACATACATTATTTTCAGTTAGCTATCAGAGAGCAGGTATTTTTACGTCTTACTTGATACTTATCGTTATATCATGGCCAAGTCACGTGAAATTTTTATAAAAATTTGTTAATATTTTATTTCTATGTTATACTATGTTCGTGTGGAGTTTCATCAAAATCCGTTCAATAGTTATTGCGTGAAAGAGTATGAAACATCGAGCTATCCATCCATCCTCACAAACATTTTAAAATTCACTCTCACGTGCAAAAGATCCACAATGTTTCCACACAGCACCAGTCCTACTAGCTATCTGTGGTGCCAGATAGCAGACAGCCCCATTATACGGTATCGATAAAATATAAAAGAGGGTTTGCAACGATATGCAAATCAGAGCTCTTTCGCTTGAACACTACGCTGGACACTGAGTGCCGGGTAAGCAGAACCTGCGCTATGTATAACATGTTACTGGAGCACGGTGGCCCTAAACGAAAAAGCTTTACGGCACATACACATGTGTTGAAATAATGAATATTTAGGCCATTTAAATTGTTTATTAAGGTAATGACCAGAACTGTGTCAGGTGACAGTTTCGCCTGTTGCTGAATGCATTTAATTCAACTAATTTTATAAATTTAAAAGACTACATATTTGGTTGAGTAGATGTTTGTTACTGAATCACAGAATAACTACTTAATGGAGTTTAATGAAATCTGGCACAAAGATAGGGTTTAACCTGGATTAACACATACAGGTAATACTTTTCATGGCGGTAGTACCTTCCCGTGTAATAATTTTTGACCACCACGTGGTCGAAGCCGCTGGCAAAAGCAAGTTACTGTAATAAATAGGTAACTTAATTAAACTCCAGCGATTTACAGAAGTGCCAAAATTACCGTAAAATGCTGATGACGTGCATTAAAGCGAGATACTATAATAGCGTCATGGTTATTTCACTCTAAAGCCCCTCATCAGCATTTCTACGCTAATCTTTGAACTCCAGGTTTCAAATCCTTTCGATAACATCTGACGATGAAATAAAGAAGGTTCTGAAATATAAAGTTTTATAGGCAGTTTTATACCTACTCGTTAGAAGACAACTACAAGAAAAAAATATAAAAAATGTTTATTAGGAGTATGTAAGGCACAGTTTTTAAGTCTATACTGCGGTACTCTGCACCAATATGATAAAATTATAACTAGGTTGTTTGGAGGGGTTTCTTTAGATTTTCCAAACTTCTATAAAAAGTTCGTATCTCTGACTAAGTCGTACTTTGATAAGCTTGAGTCCATACGAGTACCGACAAATAAGACCAAGCGTGAAATCAATTCAGGGTTAATCAATCTGAAAATCTCTTTTCTTTCAAAAGTTCCAAAATCATTGAGAAACTACAAAAGCGACGTTATTGTCAAATGATTTCAGTGACCTTTAAGATTTTTGAGTCATCAAATTTTGATTATCTTAAATATTAACTTCGTAGCTCACGAACTTTAAACTACAAAATCATAGGTTTTTAGAGAATTAAATCATCGGCAGTACCGCGCAGCCCTGCAACATTTTGAAACATTTAGCTATAAACCTACATTCATGACTAGGTACGAGCGAATTATCTACAAGTTTATAGTTAATTCTAGCGGAATCGAAAATATTTTATTCACTATATAAGTTATCTCCAATTCACAAGCATAAACAGTTCCCAGTAGATTACTCAAGGAACAAAAAGACCTTTTATTTGTTCTGTTCAGCTCTATTCAGCACTGCAGTTTGGTGCACCTCGAGATAAGTTTAGCTCGCTCGCTTTGTGCAACTGTAACAATACAGTTTATTGTTTTATTTACTTGTTTACAAAGTCAGCAAAAATGTATAATTGAATGCCGTATTTATTCAATGTTTAGGTTAGTGTTTCAAACTAAGTTAAAGTTGGGCACGCCACAATTGCGGCGGTAAGTCCCCGCTTTGAGGAGTGGTTAGAGAGGTGCCACGGCGTCCTCACCTTCCGCCTAATGCAGGTCCTCACCGGACATGGATGGTTCCTGTTCTGCGCCCTCACACCTCTAGCCGCCGCAGCAGGAGTCACCCCGTGCATCGGGATTCGATTACGAACTCCCGGCCACCGTAAGCGCGGGCCTGCGGGCGATGAGCAATGGGTAGCTCGTCGCCTGGTAAGAACCAGGCCCGTGTCGACTGCGCGTAGTGTTTCACGTGCGCCTCAATGAGATGTCAACAAAACTGAAGGGGTCCTCTAGGACCAATGCCTGCCAGGGCTGAGAATTTTTTTTGAAAGAGTTATCGTGGCCCAGGCATATAGGCAACTCAAGGAACACGGGTGGGCTTTAGTCATTAAAAGTCTGACACACCTTTCCGCTCCACCCAGAATTGGAGACGTCACTAGATGATTTCCCAACCACAAAAAAAAGACTAAGTTAAAGTGTTTCAGTAGTAAACACTTTAACTTAGTTTTGAAATGGGCTAAAGCTATCACGTTTTCTCTTTGTAACGAGTACTTCTTTGATACTTCGAAAACGAGGCTTCGTTTGGTGATTTCAAAAGAATCTATCGTTGAAACTGGCAGTAGGATCAATCAACTAGATTAGGATCCAGTCTGTCAGATGTAGTAACTGGATTTATCTTGGAAAATCCTTTCAGCTTTTCGATCTACGTTTGCGCTAAATTAGAGCAGGTAGGTTTTGCTCTAATTTCAGTATTGTAACCAGAGACTATTTATTTCTCTCAAGTTCTTTTGATAATTAAAATAAAATGAGAATTCACAATGAATGAAAATTAAGAAAACCGGCCAACTGCGAGTCGGACTCCCGCATGGAGGGCTCCGTACCATTATCGATAAAAACGGCAAAAAAATATCTTGTATAGGAGCCTCCCTTAAATATTTGTTTTATTTTAATTTAATTATTTATTTTTAAAGTGAATTTATGTGTAACTAAAACTGTAGTAACTAAATATTCTGTGAATATTTCAAGCGTCTACCTGTTGCCTTTATCAATATCAACCGAAAACGAGCAAAAAAAAAAACACGTTTATTGTTTGGAAGCCGCTAAAATATTTGTTTTATTCTGTTTTTTAGTATTTGTTGTTATAGCGGCAACAGAAATACATCATCCGTGAAAATTTCCACTGTTAAACTATCACGGTTTATGAGATACAACTTGGTTACAGACGGACAGACAGACAGCAGACAGACGGACGGGCAACGTAGTCTTAGTAATAGGGTCCCGTTTTACCCTTTGGGTACGGAACCCTAAAATAAAGCGAAGCAAACATTATCAACGGACAAAAAATATTTTATTTCGTACCACTAATCAAACGTTCGTTATCAAGACCTTGCACGGTCTTTACGTCGAGCTATCTAATTGTCTCGAACCAAAATTAAGGCTGTTATACCTACACGAGCTTCGCCGCCGTGCGCCCGCCGTTTCACAGCCACACCCGTCTGGAGCATCGTCTACTACTAAGAAATAAATGAAATTAACCTTGTTGTGGGTTAACTAATTAATGGATCTTCGTGACAAATTGTTTAAGTTATTGCTTCTGTATTTTAGAGGTGAAGCTGAATTAATCATTTGAGAGTTTCTGTAAAAGCTTGCTGCTTTTATGATTTGGTAATCGTAACCTGATGCAAACAGAAAGAAAATGAATGAGCCACACGGCTAGTTATGTCCTTTCAAGCCGATTAAGACAAATTGTCAATCGATTTTCAATAAAAAAAACCTTAAAAGGAAGCGTAGAATAAAAATTCGAAGTACAATTCTGTGTCTCTAACGAGACGATATTGCACCCCGGGGCAGTGGAACGTTCAGTAAAGTACTTATAACGAAGTTTAATTTACTGAGTTCACTTGTTCATTAATATTGCAGAGATTTTTACTTTTAATTTTATACTAGAACTTTTGCACAAGCCTGCGACTGTTAGTTTTTTTTGCAAATGTGTTTGATAAATAAAGGAACTTTGCAGCCCCTGCACTTTTATATGTATTTGTACATACAAAAAGGTATGTATGGTTTATTTTTCTCTTTTTAGTTATAATACCTACCCCACTATAATTCGTACACTCAAATAAAATCAGTCAAAATAAAATATTTATATGATACCACCACTCAGGCTTACACTATCCATTCAAATAATATGTCACGGATGTTCAGTAATATTTTTAGGAAAGACAATATAGGCATTACTTGAGGTTCAGTTTAACACAAGATGCCGTTCACATGTGTTTTGAGTCCTTTAATCCATTGACACCACAGAAGATCTACAATTAATACAATTTAAAACAAAATTCGGCCAACGATTATCTTTAGGTGAAATACAACGGCAGTAGAACGGTCACAATAACAACATACATCAATTCTCAGCTATTTTGTTCTTAGGACACGCTACGAACGAAGATAGCTTAGAAATGATGGAAAAATTGATACGAAAAACAAATATAAGCATAGTTTTTTAAATTTGGTTGGGCCCACAAAATTCAGAAAAACTAAAATTGATTTCATTGCTGAATTTTAAATATTTAGGTTCAATGTAACGTATATAAACTCACGCCTTTCATCCCATTGGGGGTAGGCAGATCCTACAGAACGCCATCGCTATAATCCGTCAACATGTGTGACCGTTTAGTTGGTGAAATCTTTAGGAAAACGCATTGTACATTTTCCGTCTACTATGTATAAGGCGATTAACGATTCAGATCACCGCATGGACCATAAAATGTTTGTAGTAACAATATCAAACAGTAATTGATCAGTATCGATGTCTTCAGGATGTATTTTGTCGATGAACCAAATCAATATGTGAGCATGAGGTAATTCTCGCTTTTGCCACTCGACCGAATACATCCAACAACTTGTGATGTTGTAATAAAGCTGATAAAAGACTACATTTTTGTTTAAAAACACGTGCTGTAATGTCATGACGATGACTGTATTGCATTTTGTCCCGGTAATTAAACTAGCTATTAAATAATGAGAGGTTGGTGGTAGAAGAGTGAAAATTTAGGATTGTATGTATTTTTTAATGTCAAGTCATAATAAAACAAAAATACAAAAAAATATAAAATAAAATATTTAGAGGTGGGTCACTCTTATCATTCAGGGGTATGAAAAATAGATGATGGCCAATTCTCAGACCTACCCAATACGCACACAAAATTTCATAAAAATCGGTCTAGCCGTTTAGGAGGAGTTTGGTAACAAACACTGCGACACGAGAATTTTATATTTTATAGTATAGATATGATGCATGCAAAAAATTAAACCGCCGAAAAAACTGAAAAGCAAAAAAATTATAAACCTTAAAATTATGAATCGGCGCTTTGAGTGATTTAAGCGGTTTTTATGATTTAAGTGAGCGGTTTAATTTTTTGTTAAAAAGTTTTTATATTATAATTTTTTGTGGCTTTAATGTACTAATAATACTTGGCAAGGTATACCCTATCCAATAAAAAAAAATATCTAAATCGAACTACTCTGTATAAAGTTATGCGTGGTTATACATCACAATCATTGAGTGAACAATCAATCATCCCCTGTTTTCTGACCCATATGGTTTGATTGTGTTTTCCAAATTTATATGGAACCACCCTTGGAGTATACCCTTTCCAATAAAAAAAGAATTATTACAATCGGACTACTGTGTAAAAAGTTATGCGAGGTCATACATAAAAAAAAAAACAAAAAAATATATACGCGTCGAATTGAATAACCTCCTCCGTTTGTTTTCGTCGGTTGAGGAGACCTGGAACACAGGTATTCCTAGTACAGGCTCCAGTCTCCATGACATTAATGTATTTTTGTTACGACTATTACGTATTGTGTGTATTTATCATTATGTAGTGGAGAAAAATAATAATAAACGGTTAAAAATGCCAATTGCCGGAATTTAATAAATATTTTGAAACTAAAATAGAAGGTAGGCAGGCTTTAATATCTTACGTTGAAAATATTTTTAGTAGTAGCTGAGTATTGTTAAACTAGAAAATAGAATAAAAATTGTGTCCTACGCACTCTAAATAAGAGAAAACCAATTTCAATTCGAGTACTCTGAAAACGTCCACATTCAATTTTCTTTACAGTAAAAAATTAAGCTCTAGGTCACCGCAGGTTTCCAATTTACATTCATTTCCTTCATCATATTGGTACTGCAACCCGGAACTGGAGGTTCGGATCCTGAACTCATCGAACAAGAACCTTTCTTTTGTATAATTTGTACTTAGGATTACAGTTGACGTTTCATTTGGTACTTGGACTTTTTAGATCAGTTTTGCGACTGATAGTGGCCTTTTTTTGTAAGAAATAATCAGCTTCTGGTAAAGAATGTCAGTAGCAGAGGATTCGGTTTTATAAATCAACTATTTCATTGACAATAGGCGGCAGGTATGACCCAGATGTATAAACTTAAATGAAGATTTAACTAAAAAAATTACAGGATCATAACAGGTGACATACTGTAGGCTCCCTGTACTGTAGGATAAGGAGTGAGCTAATGTGTGTGTGTGTGTGTGTATTTTATTAACAATATGTAACCAATTTAATTCTTGAAATCGTTGTTCCAAAGGGCCTTATTTGTACCTTTATGTATTGTGTTCCAGGCTTTTTTCAGCCTCCTATATATTTTATCACGAAATATTAACTCCTCCAGCTCTCACTAAAATATCAACAACACTTTGCAGCGCATCCGTTTGTCACTTAACTGAGCTCTAGTATAATATAAAGAGATAACCCCCTCTGTAACTAACAGGATTGAAACATTCCATAAATGGGAAACCCATAAGAATATTTCAAAGTCTGCAAAATTGCCAAAGAACAAAATAATGGCTCGTAACCCTTTCATTTTATACTGGGATTTTGAAAAAAGACCGCTTGAATATCGTATGGTGTAGTTACTTCGGACACTGGCAAATATTTTTTGTGAAATCCGTGTGGACATTCAGTGTGAGAATACTGGCTATTTCCCAAAAATATAAAGTTGACCACTTTTTGTGCCTCTTGGGTTACTAGTGGAAAACTATTTCAGTTTACTATTACAGTATTCACTATTTGTGACCTACATCAGATTCCTTTGTTCTTTTTATTTCAAGTTTACATAGTTTTCTAAATCAGAACTGAGTTAAAGTAGGCACCAAGTTATAGAAACTTGTGAATAAAGATTTGGGATTTGATTTGAGATTTGAATCGTTTCATTTTCGTGTCACAATTTCATGGAAACACTACTAGTCAATATTACTTTATCTATCAGGGCTTTGAGGCACAGCTAGTCATAGTTCGTTAATGACGGACTTGCAATAATCCTTGTCTAAGCTCCACCTGTACTCATCTGGCATCTTGGATCCATGGCTGAGGCTACTTACAAGTAAGTTCGGCAGTACGTAATTAGGTTAATATTTTGTGTCTTGTCCAGCTTAAAGAGAAAATGCAGAAAGATAAATGTAATTTTTTTATTATAAAAACTGTGCCGTCTTACATTAAAACTTCAATTAAAGTTCCAATCTTGGCAATCGTAGTACATAATATGTAACAAAGGAATTATTTTCTTCTCGAGAGTAGTAAGTGTAATTTTTCTACGCTTAATAAAGCCTGATAAAAGAAAACATACTAAAGTTTCTTACATTTCTTGAAAAATAAATTATTAAAGAACAACTTTTGTAACGTAGACTTGCTTAAAGAAACCTCAAAACAAAGTAGACCTTCAGTAAATATTTTCCTAACGTACAAGCTAACCTGTTTCAAAGGCTTTTGTAAAGCTTTTAAAGAACCAAAAGTAAGCACTGGAAACTAAACGTTAAATTTCTCAAATACTTGCGGAGCCGCTTACGATACGAGCCGATACTTGTGGAACACGCTTTTAACAGTTTCTAACTAAATCAAGTGGAGCTTTGACAGAGTAATCTAAAAGTTCATGAAGTCGTGGTCCATCGCATTAAATTGTATCGTGTTAAACGTGTATGAAAATAGGTTTCATCATCATCGTCTGCTTTGCCTTTTCCCAACTTTGTAAGGGGTTCGACCTTGAGTCTTACCGGATGCAGCCGAATATCAGTATTTTACATGGAGCGACTGCCTATCTGACCTCCACAACCCAGTGACTGCCTGGTTGTTTCACTTTTGGGCACCTATAACGACTTTCAAAGATCCACACATTGTAATGACATCCGGAACCAATGACCTAACGTTCTTTCCGAGTCACAGAGGAGTCTTAGTATGAAAAGATGTTCACGTATCTACAGAACAGCCGCGGCAAGCGTAGCGTACAAAAGTAGGTCTGTGATATTATAATTAAGTCAAGATTGAGTACGACAAAATAAAGTAAATAGCCACGAAATGTTCGTTTAAAAAGAAGCATAGCCTCTAAATTACCTGTACATTCACGCATCGATACAGTTTCGTCTGTAACTAGGTCACACAAGTGAAAAGCGAATATGGTTACGTCAACGACCGCGACAAGTCATGAAGTACGTGATACGCTGTTTTGGTCACTAAATAAAAATTTATGTTTGTACACTTATTCATTGTAAAATATTATAATTTGACTAAATTACAATAGTTTGCAATAAAGAAGTTATAGACTAGGTTTCACGGAAATTACAGAACATCAAAGTAAAAACATTATTTTTATTTTTCGTTAACAGTGGTGCAGAAAACAAGTCTGTTGAAATGGTCACGACTCATGACAAGGCACAGTTTGACAAAATTGACAACAACAAACAAAACGGCAATATGTGATGCTAAAAAGGAAGGAAGCAGACTTTTGGAGAGGCCATCTGGTCAAGGAAAGCTAAACAATGAAAGGAATGTAAACAGATGGATGAGGCCTATATGTTACAAGATAGTGAAGAAGTGTTAGTTTGTAAGTTAGTCAATATATTTTTGATTTCAGCAATAAAGGCTTAACAAAAATATTAAATACATACATAGGCGCACGGATACCCAATTAACAAAACGCGACACTTTTGGAGCAACGAGGGCAACACGCCGAATAGTAGGATAAAAAAAACCGGCCAAGTGCGAGTCGGACTCGCGCACCGAGGGTTCCGTACAAACCTGCAGGTCATCATCATCATCATTCGTCATCATCGTTTATGAAATTAAATGTTTTTTTTTTAATTTTTATATTTGAGTTGACTGAATGAAAGGTAAATTGTGGTTTACGATTTATGACGTATTAAAAAAAAACTACTTACTAGATCTCGTTCAAACCAATTTTCGTTGGTAGTTTTCATGGTAATGTACATCATATATTTTTTTTAGTTTTATCATTCCCTTATTTTAGAAGTTACGGGGGGGGGGACACACATTTTACCACTTTGGAAGTGTCTCTCGCGCAAACTATTCAGTTTAGAAAAAAATGATATTAGAAACCTCCATTTCATTTTTAAAGACCTATCCATAGATACCCCACACGTAAGGGTTTGATGAATTTTTTTTTTTGTGTTTCAGTTCTATGTATGGGGAACCCCAAATATTATTGTTTTAAAAAAAAATGATATTAGAAACCTCAATATCATTTTTGAAGACCTATCCATAGATACCCCACACGTATGGGTTTGATGAAAAAAAAATTTTTGAGTTTCAATTCTATGTATGGGGAACCCCAAATATTATTGCTTTTTTTCTATTTTTGTGTGAAAATCTTAATGCGGTTCACTGAATACATCCACTTACCAAGTTTCAATAGCACAGCTCTTATAGTTTCGGAGAAAAGTGGCTGTGACATACTCGGACAGACAGACAGACAGACAGACAGACAGACATGGCGAATCTATAAGGGTTCCGTTTTTTGCCATTTGGCAACGGAACCCTAAAAAGTCGCCTACTGCCAACGAATGGTACAAATCGTCATGGGTTTCTGACAAGGCAAACCAAAAAAGACATTTACAATGTTCTTTTTAATATGCATAACGTTTTAGGATGGCTCTGTTCCATTAATAACAGATAAGAGATAGATCTCAACTGCTCGACGGATGACAGTGAACACTTCATTAATTTCAATGAAGATGAGAATTTAAGAACATTTATTTCTTCCATAAAATTCAAGCTCTTTTTATGGTTTGTGCACAAGGGCTAGGTATCTTATCCAACCATTACTGGTATTATTAATGGTAACAATAACTGATTATATTTATACAATGCACCAATACATACAGACATACTATAAAACGAACTCGCATACTCACAATCGCAGATAATAGTATTTAGTACAGAAATTTTATTGCTAAATGATTGTAAGTTTATCATTTGTTTCATTTTTTTTCCCACAGAGCATATACCTTCAGTTCCAACTCGTTTGTTACTCTTTAGGTCACAGTAGTTAGGGATTCATGGCTGTTCAGGATAAGACGGGAGGAAATGCCCGGGTGTTATCATTGCGTGGATCGTCTGGAAGACACGGTGGAGTATACGGTGGAGGTGTGCCGTGCCTGAGCGGAGCACCGTCGTGTTTTCGTGGAGTCGATCTCTAGCATCTGGCCCTGGTCCAGGCCATGGTACGGAGCGAGAGGACATGGGAAGCCGTCACCTTCTTCTGCGAAACAGTATTCCTCGCGAAGGAGGAGTCGTAACGCATGAGGGACAAGGAAACTATGCGCCCTTATGCCCCTAGTGGCCGCAGTAGGAGACGCCTCGGGCGTCGGGAGTCCATCGTAGAATTCCGACCACCGTAGGTGCGGGTTTGCGGAAGGCGAGCAATGGGTAGCTCGCTGCCCGGTAAGGACCAGACCCGGGTCGACGGCGCGTTGTGTTCTGACACGTTCTTCCGCTTCACTCAGAGTGGTAGACGTCATTCGAAGAATAAAAATAAAAGCATTTAGGAAAAATAACCCAGTTTAATACAGTATCAACTAGAATGGGGTGTTGTGACTGTTACTTGCGGTCTTATACATTGTAAATAATGACATCAGTTTACATATGGTAATAAATTTAGCACAAATAAATAAATAAAAATATACTTGCGTCTGTCCTGCTGGCCATATAGTAGACTCCAGATATTTTTATGAGATCGTATTTATTTATGAGATAACGAAGGTATTAAACAAAATTGATTTTCATGATGCAGGAATTCATTGGGCATCGAGCCGATGAGGTTTTTCTTATCAATCAGTCAATTTTATGGTCCTATATGCCTCTTGACAAAAAGATTCTGAGAACAGGACAGCAAGGTTTCGTCTAGATTACTCGTAATACATATATTTACTCTAGCAGAAATTCTCAGATGTTCAGGATGAAGCAAAGTTTGCGTAATAACTCCAATAATAATATTAAGCTTAGCATAACAGTTATTTGCCTTAGTAGGTACCCAGGTATATATATCTAAAATTGATTTAATCATTATAGTAAGACAACATTGTGGTATTTTTATATGTGTAATGTGTTTGTTCATGCTTGAAGAGAATTCGATATCACATCATATTTTGTCAAATTATTTATCAACCAAATCAAAATTATTTTTATGTCAGGAATATTCCCACATATAATTTACACTGGAATACAAATCCGACTAATATTATAAATGCGAAAGTTTGTGAGTATGGATGTATGGATGTTTGTTACTCTGTCACGCAAAAACTACTGAACGAATTTGAATGAAATTTAGAACACAGTTAGTTTATAACCTGGATAAACACATAAGATACTTTTTATTCCGGTAATACGTTCCCGCGGGATATTTTCCGACCTCCACGCGGTCGAAGCTGCTAGCAAAAGCTCAATTCATAAATTAGGAATTATCTCATTAAATCCGAAACAAACAAAACAATCATTATAACATTACATACAAAGCAATGTATGCATGCATGCAGGCATGTATTATTTTAGCCAGAATATTAACTTCCACATAATGTGGCTATAGCTTGTGAAAGCGTTGACAGCTTGTTACTTTGTGATCCTTGGCTTTTTTTTGTGTGTGAGAATCATCAAATGACGTCTCTTGATCGCCGCCCGCAAGCTCGCGCCTACGGTGGTCGGGAATCTGCAATGGACTCCCAACGCCCGGAGCGTCTCCTCCTGCGGCGGCTAGGGGCGTGAGGGTGCTGAGATCACCTCTCCCTCACGCACCCCGCCTCCTTCTTCGCGAGCATTACTGCTTCGCAGAAGGAAGTGATGGCTTACCAGTCCCTCTCGCTCCGTACCATGGCTTGTACCAGGGCCGGACGCGACAGGTTGCCGCCGCCAAGACCAATAAAATGTACGGATGTTGCTCTAATCAAGAATAATCCATCAGGATTTTATCAGCAGCTGTACTTGTGTCCGATTTATGGCAATAGACTCGCAATATTATATATTACCCAAAACTTAAACATAGCTCGCTAAATGTGAGGGTACTATTCGTAGACCTCTACCTAACCCTTCTAAAATTACAGGCATAAGGTGATGTTTTTATGTATCATCCATTAACACAAGGAAAACGAAAATACGCAGCTACTTTTATCTGAATACCTTAAAACTGTTTGCCGATGACGTGTTACAAACGATCTACATTATCTCCTCAATGACTCATCGTAGCATTTCTGACACAGTTGGATGAAATAAACCCTGTTGAAATCACTCACGTAACGGGAGCTATAGAAAGTCATGAACTATGAAAGTTTAACTTTTTGTTCTTAGTTTGGAAGGTATTCTTAAAGAAATTGATACTATTTTCCGACACCTTGGTAGGAAAGTGAATTTGTCTTTATAATAGGTTGGGGAAAAAGTTTCTTCGCATTTTTTAAGAAAATTCAAAACATTTTTTAATAAAGTTTATTTACATTTAACTAAAGTATGTAGGTACCATTTTGTTCGATAACTTTTTGCCATCTTGTAGGTAGGGACATAATCCCATTGCTATAGAAATTTTGGGACTTCTGGTCAAAATACCGCGACAAGTGGTTTTGGCAGTCCTCTCGTGATGTTAACCTGACACTGCTTAAAGAATTCCGAAGAGACCGAAACAGGTGGAAATCTGAAGGTGCAAGGTCAGGACTATATGGCAGATGCATTAACACCTCCCAGCCAAACTCTCTTAATTTTTTTTGGGTGGCTAAAGATGTGTGAGGTCTAGCGTTATCATGATGAAAAACCACACCCCTTCTGTTGATTAATTTCGGCCGCTTTCTCTCAACTTCTTGCTTTAATCTCATCAGTTGTTCGCAGTAGAGTTCAGAATCGATGGTCCTGCCTGGTGGTAACAGCTCATAATGAATAATGCCCTTCCAATCCCACCACACACACAGCATCACCTTGTTGCGAGTTAACCCGGGTTTCGCCACAGTCTGTGAAGCGTGACCGGCCTTTGATCACGACCTTTTTCGCACGTTCTTGTCATACGTGATCCACTTTTCATCACCAGTTATCAGCTTCTTCAAAAATGGTTCGGTTTCATTACGTCGTAATAAAGAATCACAAATGAGTACACGGTTCATTAGGTTTCTTTCAGTGAGCTCGTGAGGTACCCAAATGTCGAGCTTTTTTGTGTACCTAGTTTTTTCAAATGCACCAAAACTGTTTTGTGGTCAATTTCCAGTTCTTCAGCTACGTCGTAACTACTGGTATGCCGATCTTGCTCCGCTTTTTCAAAAATGGCATCCATTTTATCCGTAATAGGGCGACCAGAGCGACGTGCATCTTTGACATCAAAATTTCCGGATTGAAAACGCTTAAACCAAATTTGTGCTACTCTCACAGACACTACACTAGGTCCATAAACATCCCAAATTTTTTTCGCGGCTTGCGTTGCATTTTTACCTTTTTTGTAGTAAAATTTTAAAATGTATCGAATTTCTTCATTAGATTCACTTATCTTGACGGTACGAAAAACAAATGAAAATCACACATTTTCCTAATTTGAATTTGGAATTATGTTCTTTAAAATTTAAACTTTCAATGATACCAAAACCAGCCAGATACAAATAGTATAGCCAAAGAGATTTTATTACAAGTTCATACATACTATAATACGAAAAGACTTTTTCCCCAACCTAATATTATTATATATCTAGCCGCCGTTGTAGTTAGGTAATTATAAAAGAAGATACAATAGTATTATGACGTATGACAGGACTACACGGCTGCTACGCCGTAGCCGGTGTGATGACGTCACCGCTACATTACAGTATATTTTTACTGTAGCTAAATCAATTAATATAATACTAAGTCAATTACGGTAAAATTATTAATCAGAAACGCTAAATTTTAAGTTGTGTACATATAGAACAGTGCGCTTATTGGATATGTATTTAATTGTATTAATGGTTGCGCTGCTGTTAAAATCCAACCATAATACATTTAAAACTTAATGTATTTCTAATGCAGTATTTTATAAAAATCTTTGCTGTCTGCACTTTTTCTCCATATAACCTTTAACTGTGCCAGTTTTCTCGCAATTTTCGTGAATCGGGGTACAAACTTTTGCTTCACGTATTAATTAATACATAGATATTGCTTGACTTAGGAATGCTTTGAAGATTTCTTCGCTACCTGACAGAACTGTCCTTTTTGACAAGAGTTTTTTAGTATGTCAACAAGAATATATATTAAACTACCTATAAAAATTTTGAAGACAGTTGATTTACAAGATTTTAAGAAAAAATTGCAAGCGTTTTTATTAGATACTATACTATGTCAGAATATTTAGACGAGAACATTAGATAATTTAGATGATAAAGTAGAACAGAGTTAAATAATTATAATTTAAGATTAAAGTTTTTATGTAGATTATACTTAAACCTAATATTTGTACGCTTTACTAGCAGGACATAGTGATACAATTTATTAATATTAAGCACCATCTTTATTAACCTATGACCACAAATAAAAGACTTTGAGTTTGACTTTCGTGTCGATAGTTGATAGTGGGCGTAATATCTACATATAATAATCCCTCCCACTTACTTATATGTATAGAATAACATTTAGACACAGTCATATCCTAAACACGTTCAACAACTTTATTTTTATACGTTTTATTTTTTGTTTGCTCATTGCACTATGCACTATGCTTTACTGACTCAGAATTATGCATTGCCCCGAATGTAAATGGCATGTCCGACCAAATTAAAAATGTAACACCGACAGGCTCACATTTTTTTTTTGTTATTTATTACAAGAGATTATGTAGTTACTTATCATTTTGTGCTCTTATTGATTCAGGTAAGAGACAGCACACAACATACATTATTTATTTAAACAATGCAACTGTGGTAAGATCGCAATAAAATAGTCTCGTCCATAAAACAAGGAGATTGCCATTCGCATGCCAATTCATGAAAGCAAAGTTAGGACTCTCACAATCAACAGTCATCAGTCAAAAAGCGTTTTGATGTTTTTTTCCAACCACTATTAGTACTTAAAACATTCGGTACCATTAGCACTTGGAATACTCAATTCACTTGATACTCTAATCGCGCCGCGCATAAACAGCGTTTACATAACAATTAAGCTGTAATGTATATTACTCGCACACTCACAGTTTTTCATCGCTCCGACAGTTTAACGAAGAGCGGAACATGTAGGCTTTAGCAACAGACGGGAGTCTCCTAGACACGCTCCAAGAATCGTAAACTTTATGTGTTCTGTGAGGGGTCCTTCTGACCCACATAAACAACAAAAAATAATACAGTTGATATTTTTGTACACAATCTTTAACAAATTTGCTTTTGCATTTTTGTAAGGGTGACTCCTGTGTTCCTTTTGATCGGTGGCTCTAAACATGATTTTGTTTTTAACCGACTTCGAAAAGGAGGAGGTTCTCAATTCGGATGTTTATATTTTTTTATAATTTTTTTTATGTATTTTCGGCCATAACTCCGTCATATATAAACGGATTTGCAAAATTCTTTTTTTGTTTGAAAGGGGTTTATTCCGAAATGGTCCCATATAAATTTCATATAGATCTGATGATGGATTCCAGAGATAGACACAGGAAATCTTAAAAAAATGACAGCAAATCAACCGCGATTTCTGCAATCGCATAAATATGCATTGTTTGTTTGGAATTAGTGCGGAGTGGATACCACAACTAAAAATTTAAAAATAAAATGTTTTTTTTTGTAAAAAAGTTTTTTTTTATATGAGACTGTCGTTCAAAGAACCTTTTTAGGCGATTAGTTTTATAGGACACGTAGCAAAAACTGTAATGACACCATTACAGACCGGTTTCCGTCTTTGGCAAGTCTCCAAAGCCGTGGGAGCAATACTACGACCAGTGACAGTGGGATGGAGGTGGCGCTTTGAGTGATCTTTGTTCATTGATTTTCCAGCGCCGACTCATAATTTTAAGGTTTATTTTTTTTTGCTTTTCAGTTTTTTCGGCGGTTAATTTTTTTGGTAAAAAGTTTTTATTTTATATTTTTTGTGGCTTTAATATACTTATAATACTTGGCAAGATATACCCTATCCAATGAAAAAAGAATTATCAAAATCGGACTACTCTGTATAAAGTTATGCGTGGTTAAACGGGTTCCCTCTATCTGGCAGAAACTTGATGCTCCGAATTTTATTTGGCATAACACACTTGGCATAACCTTCTTTAAACGAATATTTGTAAGGCATAAAAAATGTTTAGCATAATCATTGTTTGGCCGAATTTTTATATGTCCGACTTTACGCTGGCATACTTTTAAGATAGCAGAATTTTACTTAGCATAATTACCTTTGGCAGACTTAACATCCCGCAGAATTTCGTTTAGCATAACATTGATTTAGAGCAATGATTATTTGGTACAATTGCACTTGGCATACTATAAAGATGGCAGAATTTCATTTAGAATAATTTTGTTAGGCATATTGTCATTTCTATAAAATTGCATTTTAATCTTAAATTAAAATTAAAATAGTGTCTCAAAAAGTCAATATATGTTGTGCTACAAAAGTTATTGACAGAAACGAATCGCTGCAGAACCGACTCCACTTAGTCTTGTCTGCCCTACCCCTAGAGTATAATTTAAGCCCGCGTAGGCGCAAAGGGGCGAGGCGGCCCGCGAGCTGAGGAGCAGGTGATTTTGACGCTCGCCGCCGTGGCTGAGGCTGGCCGGCGGAGCCGGCCAACAAGCCGAAGCTGCGGTGGTGAGCGTAAAACCATCTGCGACGATAAGCTCGCGTGGGACCGCTGGAGCCACGCAGCGCCGGAGCCGTGACAGAAAGCATGCATGCTGCATGTTGCATGCTCGCCTGCATGCTATGAGCTTGCTTGCATGCTACTTGCTTGCTTGCATGCTACTTGCTTGCTTGCATGCTACTTGCTTGCTTGTATGCTGCATGCTTGCTTGCATACTGAATGCTTGCTTGCATGCTGCATGCTTACTTGCATGCTGCATGCTTGGTTGCATGCTGCATGCATGGTGTATGCTTGTTTGCATGTCTGAATGCAGTGTGCTAACTGTGATTTTTCTGTAATGTAATAGATGGGCGTTTCAATTATTATAGATATGAAATGTAAGCCAAAAGATGATTCTAACTGTAAAGATTCTGAGATATGATAGTTCTGCCTTTCAAGGACTATCGATATGAAATAATGGCAAGAGACAATTCTGACTGCGAACTTTCTGCGATATGATGGTTCTCCTTTTTAACTATAGTGGATATAAAATTTATGCCTATAGATGATTCGGACTTATAAAATTATGCGTTGTGAATGTATGATAAATGAGTGTATGCCAAACGATTTTCTGCGAAATTAAGTTTATGCTATCCGTTGTTATGCAAAATAATATTATGACGAAAAAAAATCTGCCATAAAGGGTGGACCCTGGTTAAACATTACAATCAGTGAGTGAACAATCAATCATCTCCTGTCTTCTGACTCTTAGGGTTTGATTTTGTTTTTCAAATTTATATGAAACCACCCTCGGAGTATACCCTTTCCAATAAAAAAAGAATTATCACAATCGGACTACTATGTAAAAAGTTATGCGTGGTCATACATAAAAAAAAAAATATACGCGTCGAACCTCCTACGTTTTTTTTCGTCGGTTAAAAAGTTAATTTTCTCAGAACGTTTTGGTAAAATACGAAAATACATGTAATTGTGCGACACATTTCCATGATGGATGTTAAAAACTCGTAATACGGTAATATGGCGCTTCAGCCGACGCAACGCGAACACTTTACGAGATTTATGCAGATTAACCGGGATTTACGCACTTTTGCAGCCTACCGTTAGGAGATGAAGATATGGCGTATATTCTGTTTGCTTGCTTGTGGAAAATATTATAATTACCATCTTCTATTTTTAAGGGCTCATATGGGCTTACACACAACTTAAAAAAAATGAAATAATAAATGAATTCTTTATTGGCATAAAAGTGTGTACAAACAAAGTGAAGCTAGGTAAAAACATCTGTGTTACAGGACCTAGTGTCTTCTTCTAGTCAGTAGGTTCAGGGTTTTATGCAATTTACATTTAATTTTTGTTAATCTTAAACTAAATATAAACATATTTAGTTCAAAATTAACAAAAATTACAATGCAAATAGCAAAATAATAGTTAGTTAGTAGTAATACTAGTCTCTAAGCGATTGTACCTCCGAAGTGAGCGGAAGTTCCTTAAACCAAGTATCTTTGTTTCAGCAGACCTAAAATTAAACATGGATATTGAGTCTGCTACAATATATGTATTTTACCTCACAGATTTGCAAAACGAATTATCAACAGTGTCATAACTTTGATAAGTATTATTCCTTGTAACTTAATAGAAGGTAAAGTAGCAACATCATTAGAGATACAGAGAATCAAAAAGCCATAACGTCTTAACGATTCACATTCATTCAGATGCCAACATAAGGCGTTTTATATGTCTCTGCGCCCTCACGTCCCTAGCCGCCGCAGGAGGAGATGCCCCGGGCGCCGGGAATCAATAGCGGACTCCCGGCCACCGAAGGCGCGAGCTTGCGGGCGACGAGCAATGGGTAGCTCGCCGCCCGGTAAGGACTAGGCTCTGGTCGAAGGCGCGTAGTGTTCCACGCACGCCTCAAAGAGATGTCAGCAGCACTGAAGGGGTCTGCTAGGACCGATGCCTGCCAGGGTCGCGAGATTGTTCGAAAGAGATACCGTGACTCTGGTACATGGGCAACTGAAGGAACACGGGTGGGCTTTAGTCAGTAAAAGTCTGACACGCCCTCCCGCTCCGCCCAGAGCGGGAGAAGTAATTTGATGATATCCCACCCAAAAAAAAAAGGCGTTTTATATTCACGGCGAAAATATTTCATCAATTTAACAGGTAGTCTTAGTCCCCTGAAGTGTTTTCTTAACAATTAATTTGATGGTTTTATGAAAATGGGTCATAAAAAACCGTTTGTGAAGGTCTTCTCTGGGGTTGTCACAACAGATAATTGGTCAGATTATGGCAATTCTGCGTAAAAATGTAGCTGCACGCTTGTTCTGTAAGTATTCTTTTTCATGGCCCGAGTATTTATGTAACCTTAGTTATTTGACTAATGTTACCTAATAGTAATTTTCTGAGGGCAAATTTCTTATGTATGTAAAACTACATTACAATTTCGTTAAGTTTGAGTTTGTGTTAAGGTGTAAAATACGATTTTACAATATTGACAGTGTAAATAAAATATTCAACACTTTTTTGACATTAATAGTTTAAGGAAAATATTGAAGTTAACTGTAAATGTAAACGCGAGATAAAGATGTGATTATGATGGTTGCGTGAATGATAACAAACTTTAAACTTCAAACGCCTTGAAGAAAATATCATGCCTGTATTTTTATGCTGATGGTTATAATATTTCTATTACAACGTATTTCTAGTGTCACTGAGAAAAGAAGAGCTTCTCATGAGACGTTTACCAAAATTCACACGAATGACATTGTATCTCTTCGTTGTTTATTGTATCATAAACTGTAGGCAGATAAGCGAAATTTTAAGGGATGTCTTGCCAAAAGGTGTCCCAAAGGTAACATGGAATTTTACATCAGAGCCACGAAAAGGACATTAATGTTTATCTTTGCACTATGGTTTCGGCTCATTCTCCTAAATTGCTACCGGGACAAAGGTTTGTTCAAAATATTTGATGTTAGATGGATATCGTTATTTCAGCGATGCTTTTGAAACTGACCCTCTTCTTGTTAATGTTGATAAGGTCAACTTTCTATACAAAACAGTTGAAAACACTGAGCTGGAATACAATTAATATCGCTAAACTGTTTTGTTTTATCTATGGTTTAATTTTGGATCCTTAACATATTCTTTGGCCAAGTTTAGCTTAAGGAGTTCTAAGATTTTGAATCCATTGTAATGATTTAGTTAAAGCCCAGTTTCCTAGAGATCATAATTTAGCTTCCAAAAGAAATTTTCGTTCGGGTCTCATATACTTAGAGATTCAGTTATACCTACTTGGTTTAAAAGTTTGATAGTCGTGGTACACTTTAATTAACTATATACAATTTTAAAGGTATCCTAAACAAACCAACATTTGGGTTATATGCTGACCCGTGGTTAGTTAATGGTTGAACTATGAACTTTCGTGTGTGACTTTACAATAAAATTGTTAGTTGGTCAGTATACCAATAACGCTTCAGTTTAGTTAAGTAAGTGCTTTATAGTCAGTTATTAAAGGTCATTTGTCAGTTGAAGTTGAACAAAACTTATTTGTGGCATTGGACTCTCATACATTGTACCTATTTACCTTATTTTTTTTAATTTACAAAGTGTAAATCAAGTCAAGGATAAACAAGTCAAGGATTAAATTAGTAACTTGTAACATAAGTGATGTTTGCAACGTTACACGAGTAATATTGAAGCCACACAAAGAAAAGGAAATTGATCATTCGATATTTGAAGATAGAAAAGTCACAATCATAGAATACTATGCAGATTTATACATCGGGATGTTTAAACGAGAGACATAAAACTAAATCATTTGCTTTAGTCAGAAAACACAGCCAGTCAACAAACTTTATACTACCACAAAGAGCTTTAGATAACTTTGTGAAAAATAAAACCCAAATTCGAATGTCCGAAACTAAATACACGAGCGAATCACTTTTATCACGTAACTTTATGTCACGAGTTATAGATAATATATCACGGACTGTAACATCAACCGTTGATAGCGTGTCTCCTAGATGACGTCACTGATCAGTAGCCCTGGTACACATGAACACGCTGAGAGTCAACCGTTTCCGTTACTAAACAGGGCGCGGTATTTGTGTTCAATTTGAATTCCCATGACTTGCTTTGTCATGAGTTCCAAATATACCTATCCGCACTGGGCCTGCGTGGTAGATAAAAGCCAATTCCATCTCACATAGGGGAGGCCTATGTCCCAGCAGCGGGTACAATATCAGCTGATATGCTGCTTCACATTAAACAGTATTTTACCCAACGCAGGTTTATTGACACAACATTTTAATATGCAAGTCTTGTGCGTTTGATATGTCGCGGTTATGGGTCTTGATATATTTGTTTATAAATGGCCTTACATTATTATTACACTAAAGCATTGTTTAAAATCTTGCCGAGACTGATTGTACAGACGCCACCACATCAAGCTACCTGAATCTGTCAAATTTTCCCAATCAATCTTGAACTTAATGCTGTAGCGATAAAGTTGAAAACCCGTCGCGCGTCCTTATGAGCCCCCGCGGGATCATAAGAAAAATGCTCCAAATGTCGCGTGTGCACCCGTTGGATCATAAGGAATTATTCGCATGTAGCAACATCCTCACGACATTTACTTTTTTTTTTAACTTTTTATTTACTTTGAATCGAACGCGCGGAACCGAGCGACGCGCGACGGGTTAAAGACATTTGATAGATTGTAGTAGCTTTATGTGCTGGCGTTTGTACATACAAACAAAGCAAAAAGGTGATCCATTTACATGCATGTACTACTACTACATTTATATGTAGCAATTAGTAAAAAGAAATGTATGGAATAAAACAGTATCTCTGTTATAATGGCCTCGTTTGTAAAATATATGAAAACTTTTAGGCGTTTTCAGCATTTTACTACGTTTCTGCTAGACTGGTTATAAAAGCACATTCATTTTTAGGTGATCCTTTCGTAATATCTGCTACGACGTGGTTCAGAACGAACGAGTGAGCAGTAATAGGGTGCTTTGTTTTGTAATGTCTCTATTATTATATTTCATTACATTTATGTGGTTCTGCAAAGAACGTAGGTATCTTTGTATAATAGGGAACATGCAATATTTTTATTTTTGTTTTCACTTTGAAGAATTCCATGTAGAATAGACCACCAATATATTAAAAAATTAAAACATTGTAATTTATCGGAAAAAATGCGGTTTCAAATTGACAGTTTAAATTTTCCCGCGAAAACGGACCTATAGTTCTGATGACGTCATTCCTATCTGTCACTGGCCGTATTTGTTGCATATTTTTTCGACTTTCGAGATATATTTTGTAAAAATTTAAAATGGACTATCCATCAACATCAGGTGATCATAACAATACACTAATAATCCGAAAAAAGCCGCGTTTATTCATGTTTTGTGCCAATGAGTCCGTGACTACTTCAACAAAGTTTCCAAATAAATTGTTTTTGACTAGACGTTCTGACCCAAAATTGAGAAAAAAGTGATATCAAGCTGCAAAAAGAAATGACAATTATTCTCCAAAGACCACTATTCGATGCTGTGAAGAACACTTTGACGTAAGTCATAAGGCGAAAGGCGAATATGCATGTATTTAGGTCGTGTGTGTTATACGTCATAAGGCGAATATACTTGATATACGAGTGAGTATGCTTAGTTAATCTGCTTGTACGTAAAAACACGTTAGTTACCTACCTAATACTTACAAAACTTGTCTATAGTAGATTTTTAATTTTACAGTTTGAGATCGACGTCGATAATTGGTAAAAGTTTAAAATATGTGGAGGAAACCTTTTTCTGAAAAAAGATCTCATGTCAACACTAACTCTTGGTAAATTCCTGGAGTCTGCTTTGATAATCCCAACTACCATTTTTATTTAAAAAATGCAATTAATATTCCCATAAAATAATATTCACTTTTACAACCATAACCTCAACAAGTCGTCGTAACAAGAGTGACGTCACTAAACGCTGATTGGTGTTTTGAAATACGTTTCGTTTCAAGAAATTTTTAATACGTAATTATTGTTCAAAATCAACATTATGTAAAATAAAAACATTGCAGTGGCCCTTCTTTTATACTTTTTTAACATATAAATCATAAAATTTTCATAAATATTACATTTGCATCTTCCCTATTGGCCAGGAGCGTTGAGCTGTATTTGTATACTGTATTTTAACTGAGTACCTACTTAGAACATAGATACTAAGAATAAAACTATTGGATGGCATAATGTAAACTACACTTGGGATGTCGATGAAGGTGTTGTTACCAATCTGATATAATACATATATATATTATAGACACATTCCCTCATGGGAAAAAGGCGTGATTGTATGTATGTATGATATAACGAATCACTAATACTCTTTATGCATATAATTACACATAAACTCCCTGTGACGTGCCTACTATAAATGATTAACTCTAAATTGGAGTTAGAACTGTTGAAAGGCCTCCCGTAAGGTGGACAAATAATCTTGTGAAGGCCGCAGGAATCCGCTGGATGCGGAAAGCACAGAACCGGTTGTAGTGGCATAGCTGGTGGGAAGCATGTGCCCAGCAGTGGACGATTGTCGGCTGAGATGATGATTATGATGATGATGAATGCGATTCTTTCTTGTTAACTCTTCACACTTGCTTGTGACGTCATCGACGATAATTAGTGTTGCTATTAAAATAAACTGCACGGGTCTATAACATTACTATTATGTTGAGAGTTGTTCAGTAACTTTATTAGAAATAAATGAAAGTTTATCAATGGAACGGCACGTGCTTCTATCCGCATAGTTCACTTTTCAAACAAAACATGTAGTGTGATGGGGCCAAAAGTAAATCCTGCTGATTAAAAATTCATAAAGGCCTATTCTCGAAGTTCTCATTTTGATACTCCGCCTTAACTAAAACTACTTACCGGAAAATCTTCAATATTCCGCAGCGTTCAACACAGCGGATATAAGCAGGTACTGCTCCATACTTATTTGGGCCTCATAACTCAGATCGTTTGTGAGAGCTGAATATTAAATTACCTTAAACAATATCATCTATAATGTCTGATATTAGATAAGTTTCGGCACGGATATGTGACAAATCTGTCACACTCGACACACATTTAATCATCTCGTAAATTATGGAGGAATAATTACAACAGGATATGGTAATTTGAACCACACTTGTACGGTACAAAGGTTGGAATTGATTTGTTGAAGGTCTTATTAATAATGATCACATGCCGCTTGTCAGACCTAATTAAGAATACAACGAGTAGAATTAATCAAAGCAATTATTTTCATCATGGATATTGCTTTTCATCGATCTGATACAAACTCTCATTGTGAGCATGGAGCAGAACTCGATGCAGAATTATTATAGTTGACTTGTCTATTACACAGAGCAAAATTAAGTCAGGTAGAAGTACATGCCGAGGGTGCAGTTACTGGAGTCACACCGCAACGTCAACTTCAAGGCGTTTGTGGTGCTTGTACCGAATTGTTATCTGCCCGTCGTCATGGACGAAGACTTTTGGCCACAGGACGTGGTGTTCCGTCGCTTCCGTAGACAAGTGCCACAGGACAGCTCACGGACAAGCTAGTGAAGTGTTACTAACATAGTTTAAGGTACTATTTTATTAACACAAGATTTGTATAATACCTATGGATGTTAGTTTGTAAGGTATTGTCTATGGGTCATTGTCACCTGAAAATAAATGTTTTATTATTATTATATACTTTACCTACGAACAAAAATAAACAATTTTCGATGATTCTTAAATGTGGGTGCATTTTGCATAGTTGTTGTATGTTAAGCTTTTGAAGTCGCGCAATCCTCTCTAGAGATGCTCTCAGATGGAAGTCTAATGGATCACTTTATATCTCAAGGGATGCTGACAAAGATGTGAAAGGGTTTACTATAATATTTACGTAGGTTAGAACCATCGAAATATAACAATATCATCATGCCCAACTACCATCTATACCTACATACAATACTACAGCAAACTTTAATCAATACGACGTATTGTGCCTGCTAAACTACTGACAGCAAGCTGTTCTGAATTGATTGTACTGAAATACATCTTAAAGAATCTTTTGTTCACTGAACTACTGTTACTAATCGATTCCAGAAACTTACTAGTTTCTGGAATCGATTAAAATGAAAACTTGCACAAAGAAAAGACGATTCTGTTGGGTATATGATATCCTAAACCTGCTTCGATTTTAAACGAAGAATGAGAAGCGAAATTAAGTTGTTAATGTCAATGTTGCATCGGTAATGTAAACACACTCTTACTGGCTGTAACCAAGGCGTATGACATCAATTTGACAACAATCGTTTTTTATAACATGTTATTTATTCTATTTGCTCATCATCTCAATTTATGTTCAAGAGGGAATCAGAATATATTTTTATTGGTTAAGGAAAAATGGTTTCCGCAATCAATTTTGTTTCTCTGTGAAGTAGACGATATTGAGTTATTTGTTGTGTTAGTGTAACAATACAATCGAAATTGTTTCATAGGGTAAACCATATTTCGCAATTACTATATGAATGAATACGACTTCTGAGGTCTCCAAGACCGAGATTATGGTATGACTCTTTATCAGCCTAAAATGGTAATAAGTTATTTTGATTTCCAACTCTATTTTCCAGTTTTGATTCAGAAGACCAATGCAAACACTACAGTCACTAAAGGCTACATATAGGCAAATTTATACTTCTTGAAAACCTCACCACGTACCACTATCAGTACGTTTTGTGTATGTGAAAAAACGTTTACCTTTGTGAACTCACCACTGAGTGAACAAACGTTCGTCATTCCCTCGAGACTAACCTTTTAGCAATCGTGTGTAGTGAGGGAGACGATAAGAAAATAAAGCTCTGGGAATCTAACAAAAACGGATTTATTCATGCAATAATCAGCTTGATTTGTTTTCTTAAATGTTTTCCTTGGCTACACTTTATTCTCGCTTGTGATTGTCTCGCGAGTGATAAGCCTTTCCCAAATATAGTAATACCTATGTAAGTTTATTCAATTTTACTTTCCAATGTACGAGTTTCAGATATTTATACGATGTCCTTCTTAAAAGAATTTATTTTCATTCTATTGTCAGTTCCTGTCATTTCTATTTCACTTGAAAAATTCGCCATCCACGTAACAATTTCAATAAATGGAGGAAACATGTTCAACAAATAACGTTAGAGGAATCTTTTAACTTTGAGGCGTCAGTCGTAATTCGATTGTATTATATTATCTGATTGTATTATCTGGCTTTTGCTTGATTTTAAATTCTAAAGTTAATATATTGAAAGTCAAAGTTGTTTATGAATTGATTGCTCATATCAGACTGTGATTCATCTACACTAATATCTATTATAAAGAGGAAAAATTTGTATTTTTGTTTGTTTGTAATGGATAAACTCAAAAACGACTGGACCGATTTTAAAAACTCTTTCACCATTAAAAATTTACATTATCTGCAAGTAACATAGGCTATATAACATTACGCTACAACCAAGAAGAGCGGAGCAGTAATGAAAAATGTTGCGAAAACGGGGAAAATCGCACGGGTAGGCGATTCGACGCGACGACGGGGAGGGTAGGGGGAACACGAAATTTAACGCGGACGAAGTCGCGGGCAGAAGCTAGTTAGTATATTAACAATATTGATTTAAAGATTGTTGATGTCTATTATGATGAACTTTGACAAGTCTTTTTTTCTAACTGGTACGTATTTGTTCTGGTCGTGAATACCCCTGAGCTAGTTTTATTTTACCAGCTAAAGAAAAGACTAGAGCTAGAGAAAAGGCCGATGGTATTAAAATATTTTAGTACATGCTTTAACACTTTCAGTGCCAGGTCGAAAAAAAAATTATTCAAAAGTAGACTCTATTCACACCTAGCTTATTTTTGTGATTTGCACCCGGTAGGCGGGTGCACGGCATGGTCGCAAGGTACATAACTACTTATACGTAGGACTCGGATGCGAGTCGTGGGCATGCGAACGGTAATTCCGTTGGACCCGGATCCGGGTTCTTGGCACTGACAACAAACATAATACAACAAATTTAACTGTCCCATACAAATACGAGGTTACTCATACGTTGCGGGATAACGTCACAATTAAGTGGCACCTCTCCCTGTTGGCTCGTATCGCGTCACATTAGCATATTTTTAACTGGCCTGTTAATCTAGTGGTTAGTGACCCTGACTGCTAAGACTGAGGTCGTGGGTTCGATTCCCACCCAGGACAAATGTTTGTGTGACAAACATTAGCAATATTGGCAACACTATAACAGTACAACAACATTGTCATAATAGGCAATAATTAGGATATAATATCAACTACTTAACTTACGTGACCTCTGGTCGATCCTTTCCACACAACAACAGCACTAGAACTAACCAACTGAACATCTGTCAAGTAACTGCCTGTTTCACTGTGGCTCTGGCCTTTTATACCCGTTAACAAACAACTATGATTTAAAACTGACAGTTGAGTCAAATCAGTGTTTGATTTAAGAAAAATAAGTTTGTTATAAAAATCATTTAGTAAATTCAACAATTAAATATTAGACGCATAATAATTACATGTATATATCACGCTCATATTTGCTTTATTAAAGACAGTTCGTATTCTATGAGATAAAACACAGAATATAGGCAAATTGCTAAATCCAATTTTATTTTGCCTAAAGCAGTTTTTGCTTTTGTCTTTAAAGACTGCTACAATCGCTTACAAATTAAATTGACCCTAAAATACAAGAGCGATTTCACCTCCAGATTCGTATTTCCAAACGAGATGGTTTTTAATATTTAATAATACGTTTGAGCCTTTTTCTATTGAAGCGTGGGTGTGATAGGGGTCGAGTGGCTGAGATCGTTGTCAATTGACTGGTAAGGGAAGCAGTCGGAAGACAAAGGTGGGGTCAAACCTAAAATGGTTCAAACTTCCATTGTTAAGTTTTCATTTAGGTACATGATGTGAAAATATCAGCAGAATCAATCTTATAATTGCCAGTAATTAACAAAACTTACATTAACAAAATCCAATACAAAACGGTGATTAACGAATTGATCTAATTCACAAGTTTATTTTGTGTTTGACCCATTTTAAAGTTATTTAAACAAACAATGCGCAGGTGCCCAACGAAGTCAGTGCATAATATATACCTACCTACTTAAATTGGATTGGCATCCATGTTTACGTATTAACAGTTCAATAGAGGGATTCTGAAAGAATGATAAGTATTGTATCAACTATCCTGTATCACTGTATCATACACGGTGCCAAAGACTGTACTTGTTGTTGTTCTGTAAAACTTTTTTAATTAAACCACCCTTTCTTCTGACTTACTTAGGTAACATGTAGCCAAGTCTAATATTGTTGTAACGTTGTCCTGTAACACATTTTGGGACCTTTTATCTTCTCTCCTATCGCAGGTATGCTGGAAGTGATTTCTTTAGAAATAAACATCACGTCTGTTCCAACCTTTTTCCAACCTATTTTCTTCTTGTCTGTTTATATTGTGTGTACTTAAATGGTTAGATTAATAAATAAAGTTTCTGGTAAAAAAATTGCCTGGATGATGCAAAAGCGACCTTTGACTGCTCACGCGTCGCGTTTTTTGCAAGATTTTACTATATTTTATTTTAAGCATAATGTTTGCTGACATGAAACAGTTTCATGACAAAAGTACCTACGTATGTATGTTTTGGTAGGAACGTTTTTCTCTGCGAGGGCTTTGTTTTGCTCAACCCATTGTTTTTTAATTTTTGTGGTAAGTTGTAACAAGAAGGAAAGAGTGGAGGCCTTTGCCGGAGCGGGATAATCCACGCTAGAAAATAAAATGTTTTAACATGGAACTAAGTTGTTCAACATTTTTCGTTGCTTTTTCGACCATGAAGACCGTGGTTGTCGTGACACTTAAGAAAAACATTTTCTAAAATATAAAAAACAAAAGTGAAATAAAAACACTGTAACAATATGTAACATTTCTTATTTCCTAACTATTCAAAACAAACAAATATAACAACAAGAGGAATACCTGGGTCATTTGTACATATTCAATATCTAACGCTGTATATCATCGATCGTATTATATTCAATCTCTCCACTTAGCTATACCGAGCGTTACAGGACGAAATGGACAAATTGTGTGCACATAACATTTTACAGCCACTCTCGTCGACAATTTTACTGGAATATTCTATGGCACTGAATGAAATCAGAATTTTTATTTCGATTGAAAAAGTCAAATAGATTGAGTAAAATTTCGACCACAAGCTTTATGGTGTGAGGAAAATAGAATATTTTTCAAACCTACCAGCCAAATATCGATTTTTATCAATACTATCGATACACAGGATTTTAAAGTGTTTCAACTTAACTAGGTACATTATTGAAACAGTCATAATTTTATATTTACGCCACTTAGATATTTTTGTTAAGAAAAAAATGATAATCCACAAGAGCCATATTTATACAAAGTAAGCTATCCTTGCCAATCAGTTTGACTGTCAGGTGAATATCCTTGACAGCACGTTATCGAACAGATAGATCGCACATAATCGCGTAACACATTTGCCATGAAAATTTTGTCCTGCTGTCGGTCGGTGGAACTGACAACTGAATACCCACTCATGCCTTTGGCAGTTTCACAGCTACGCCAAAAGTTATTGCCAAAATATTGTATTCAGTCCAATAAAATTATACATACGTAGGTTTACAAATTAATGTTTAGAATGCTCGTGACCTGACATAATATGTCGACGCAATTACTGTCCATAAGGGGGCTCCTAAGCGTATGCTTGGAGAGGGGCCAGTTCACACTTCGTTGGAAGACGGGGAAACTGGTCCTCATTAAGAAACCAGGGTGTCCTCCGTCCGCTTACCGGCCCATTGTGCTGCTCGACGAGGTGGGCAAACTCTTCGAAAGAGTCATTGCAGACCGCCTCGTAGGGTGGCTGGTGCGGGAGGGGCCGGATTTGTCGGACAGCCAATTCGGATTCCACAAAGGGCGCTCTACGGTAGACGCTATCATGCGCGTGCGAGCCCTCACGACGTGGGATGCAGTGGCCCGGGGTGGGGTCATCTTGGCGGTGTCTCTAGACATCGCCAATGCCTTTAATACCCTGCCCTGGAGTTGCATCAGGGAAGCACTCCGGTATCACCGGATGCCGACCTACTCTGTCGTGTGGTCGAGGCTTACCTAACGGATAGGGCCGTTGTCTACCCCGGTCACCGGGAAGAATGGAACCGGCGAGAGATGTATTGCGGTGTCCTACATGGATCGGTCGTTGGACCGCATCTGTGGGACATCGGGTACGACTGGGTGCTGCACGCCGATCTCCCTAGTGGCATCAGCATAGTTTGCTACGCTGACGACACGCTGGTCCTGGCGCAGGGCTAGCACGAGGCGGCGGCTGAACTAATGACACGCGGGGTTGCGACAATCGTCAAAAGGATCCGGCAGTTGGGACTCGAGGTGGCCTTGCACAAGTCCGAGGCCATGGGTTTTCACGGTCCTCGGAACGCGCCACCTGCGGATTCCTAACTCACGGTAGGAGGGGTTCACATCGGCGTCGAGCCGACGATGAATTACCTGGGACTTGTCCTCGACAACCGGTGGAACTTCGTCGAGCACTTCCGACGTTTGGCTCCCAGACTGGAGCGGGCTGGGGCTGCCTTAAAGCGGCTCCTGCCCAATCTGGGGGGTCCAAACGCCTCCTGCCGGAGGCTCTACACGGGGATCATGCGGTTCATGGCCCTTTACAGGGCACCGGTGTGGGTGCCCTCATTGAGGCTGCGCCCAGCGCGCCGGTTGAGTGCGGCTCAGAGGGTCATGGCCATCCGGCTAGTCCAGGGATACCGCACGGTCTCCTGCGATGTGGCGAACCTCCCGAAATAATTATGTAATTGCTTTATTTAACGTGTAACATTATGTTACTGATGTGGTAAGATTTAGTTCTAAATTCATATTTTTCATTTCCAATTAAACAAGTATCAGCAATGAGTTGGAACAAATTTATCCCAAGTATGAACTTAACTTTGTATCTATGACAATATGTTTCTAAATTCTTAAACATTAGTTGCTTAACACAATGGTTTCTATGGTTTGACACGTTGTTATGAAATGTGAAGTTGTATCAAGCACGTGTTGGTATTAAGATACCTATTGCATTAAGATGTGTTAGGAGAAAGTCCAGAATTTGCTACCTATGTTTATTGTTGCCACTATGGAATCAGATTGATAACACTTCGACGATATTTTCCTCGCATAACTAAGTTTTGTGTAAAATTAGTAGGAGATGATCCTGAGGTGTCAGTGTCAACACTGATACTATGGAGTATTGATACTGACAGCTCTAGATCGAGTTAAGATGTGCTGAAAGCCTGTTTCATTGGTGAAATTTGGCCTAAATTAGAATCCACATTCAATAACGTATTACAAAATATAGGTTGGTTTTGGATTCTTATTACTTTGTACACGGTAATACGACTGGAAGTCCTATCAACAAAGTTGAGACAAAGTTTGATATAAGTTAGTAACTTGGCACAGAAATACGTTAAACACATTAAATGTAGAACATATGTTGACTCAAACTAACCCATATAAGTTAAGTTCACAAATGTCGTTCAATCACAGACCTTCATTACGTTCAGTCCTTAAAGTAGTTCAACGTCTGAATAATGTGAAAACTTAGGGACTAAACTCCAAGACATAATGCTAATCTACTAAACTTTTCAAAGAAACCTTGTGTGACTATTACGATAATTCTAAATAGTACACAATTAATATGTATGTTTACTGTTAACTATTATGTCCATCTGTAAGTAGTATTTTATTGATTCAAGTACTTACTCTTATTAGTACGTTTTTGGTCTATTTCATCAAACAATGATGGTAGATAATATGATAATGTGTAAAAGAAAATGAGAGGTGAGAAAAGCTCTAGAAACAATGGTTCTATTTATAACTTAGTAAGGTATTCTGCTGGTCCCGAAATAGCTTATTACATTCGCAATTATGATATCGTCGTCATGAGATAACAACGATATCTTATTTGCGAATGGAAGGTACCTAGCCTTGTCGGTGTCCAATCTAACCGGTCCGGATTAACGTACTTTCCGGGACACGGATTGGTCTTGGTCTGTAAAGATGGTCAAATATCCTCGGTCCAACCGCGGGCAGCAAAGCTTAACCTGATTGATTGACTTGTGCAGCTATTATTACTTAGCCAAAAGCCCCTTAATCATGATATTGTCGTACGTAACAGTAATTCTGGTCATTCAGTAAAATTTGGTAACATTGTTTAATATTAAATAAACGTTCTAATTTTACCCAAACGTTTGGTAAACTTGCATTAAATTAAAGAATTTTAGCAAAAGCTACAAGGTAGTAACTGTTAGCTTGTTTAAAAATTAAACGAATAATATGTAATAATAAAAACATGATTAAACAGAACGTGGCTCTACAGTTAATTTGGTTAAACAAATTTGCTCAACAACCTTACATTTGGTAAAATGATTTCAATTATTTATTTTTTTGTTTTTTTTTTATTGAAATAAATACTACATTAAAAACAAGAGCGTAGCTAAAGTTCAAAGCGTACTTATACTTTGGATTGTATTTGTGAAACCAAAGCTATATACCCGGTCGTTTGTCAGTTGTATATGGCGGCAGACAGACGCAGCTGACATGGATCTATCCTAGCTTTTTTTTGTAACCTACTGTGAAGAATGTTTGTGTTAATTAAGCACTGAATGCCTCCCTCTTACTTACGTACCTTAAAGATAGATTATGAGTATTTCTCCACCATTTAGTAAACCTTCGCAAGTAGGTATCCATTTATGTAACTTTACCCCGTCAGTGTTATTAATCATAATTAAGTTCGCGGTATCATGACTTCGTATAACAGAACGAATCAGCTGAAGCTCCAATAATTACCAGGATGTTTGTGGATGAATGATTTTCAAGTTTGCTGATCTGATCAATACTATACAGGCAAAAGTTTTGTTTGTAAACGATTGAATCTAAATCAGCATATTATTATCTGTGTTTGGGGTCTCAACAAATATAAACCACTAGCTTCTGCCCGCGACTTCGTCCGCGTTAAATTTCTTGTGCCACCGACCCTACCCGTTGCGTCGAATCGCCTACCTGTGCGATTTTCCCCGTTTTTGCAACATTTTTTATTACTTCTCCGCTCCTTTTAGTTGTAGCGTAATGTTATATAGCCCATAGCCTTTCTCGATAAATAGGCTACCCAACACAAAAATAATTTTTCATTTCGGACCGGTAGTTCCTGAGATTAGCGCGTTCAATCAAACAAACAAACATACAAACAAACAAACTCTTCAGCTTTATAATATTATAGTATAGATTTATTTGAATTAAAACAATTACAGACATTTTTAATCTGTAATGGAGTCAGTAAGTAAAAAAGATTAAACTAATTGCACATTCTAAAGTATAGTGGGTGCCTATGGAGAACAACGGACACTCCCACAACTCCAATAAGTCCGTGAAGTGTTTTTCTTAAGTTTTTGCGTGAAAAATATTCTCTCCTATTACTTAAACTTAGTCAGTGTGATAGCAATTAGATTTAAATCGTTTTATATTATTGCGTCTGTGGCGTAATTTAGTACTATTAGCATTAAAAACTCAGTCCTAATATATATTGTTTTTTTTTTTCTTATCTAAATGGAACACATTAAGAATTCAGTACACCATTGCATTTTGAGAACTAGCCATTTATAGAATAAGCCATTTTGAGATTGAGTCCTCTACAAACTCACTTGCCCATTTCAGAATTGGACATTCTACTACACCTTAATCATATAGACAGCCTAATTAATTCCAATCACAACGTATTATTCGGTCGTAAAATTAAAGCGTTGTATCGGTTTAAACTTTATATGAAGTTCTAGCTGAATCCTAGGATTCTGATATTACAAATTCCTTCTGTAAGGGCTAAGCCTCCCAACAAATGAACCTCGAAGAGGGCTCTTCTGAGATAAGGGAAGATCCACAAGTGATTATTTTCTTCAGATAGACCTTTTTTGGGAAAGACTGGATGTAATATATGCGTTCACATTATCCCAAGGGTCTGACCACGAACGAATTTATACTTTTATCTGCTGGCCTTGTAAGGTATTTATGTTTATACGCAATGACGTTTTACAGTTATATTCACATACCTATAGTCTGCACATAAGATAAAATAGTAATGAAGAATTTTGTCCCTTTTTTCTGTATGTCTGGACGTATTTAGGTTTTGGGATCAGCGTATTAACGATTGAGCGGGTTGGGATGAAATTCAGCACACATATATATTATAACCTGGATATACATACATAGACAGAGATATTTGTTTTACATAGAGTACTTTTAGTCCCGGGTTATAAATTCCCGAGAGATATTTTCCAACATGCATACGGACAAAGCCGCGGGCAAAAGCTGTGTATTTTAAAATTAAAGTTATAATATTTTTGAACTTACAAAATAAAAAATAAACATTTATATATTACACATACATACAAATTACACATTACATATACGTACATACATTATAGCGATTAGGAACCTTCCCGCCGCTCAAATTAGCACAAGTTTTAACGTACGAGTTCAGGTTCAGTTTTCTAAACGGACATAAGGCACTCTCAAATTGTGAAGTTATGATATTTCGTATTGAAATATTTATTGTCATGCTCATCGTAATGAGTGATTTTCTAATTGTTATCGGATTTGTAAATATCCACATGGATTTAGTTCAAATAGAAATTGAATAAAACGTTTTATTTTGTTACAAGATTTGAAGTGCAACAGTGTGATCTGAAATTATCACAAGATAGCCAATGAGTCAAACACTAGATTTAAATGCCAAGAATTTAAAAAATAATATTTACAAGTAGGTTTATAAATAAGGAAAGTCAAAAAATCGTCTGCATCGTTGTCAACAGGAAAGGTTCCCAAAAGACTGGCAACATTATATGGCAATGCTGAATCTTTGGATAAAAATTAGGTCAGCCCTCTGCTCACGTGAAGAGTCGTACGTATTTGATTTTTGTGAATGGCATCTCCCAATAGAACCTAGCAGGTGGACGGCTACATAACGGGGCTATCCTGTGGTATTCATTTCAAAGTAGTTTGTTCGAGTGCCTCTTTTATTGCTACAATTATTGGATACCCCGCGTGCGATTCCCTATGTAAGAGGGAGCCCCCACCTCTGTAAATACTGGATTGAAAATTCATTTAGAATGAATTTTTCGATTGGACGAATTTCTTTTGTTTTATTTGTAGGGACTGTTATACATATTGTTTGTATCAGGACTTTACAATGCAATATAACGATAAATTGATAATGTCGGCAATCCTTCCGATTAAGCCAATTTGTTTACTATTCATAGGAAGCGCATTGTTGTCGATTTGTATGCAAAATGCGGTAAGATGTGCTACGAACCGCTACGCCACCGTGCTTTGCTACGAAATGCTACGAACGGCTACGTCGATAATCGCAGTACAATAATAAATTCTAAAAGCCCGTTATTGCTGGTAACCATGTTCCTTTGAGATAAATTGACTAGTTCAAGTCAATGACTTCATAATTATATTATTTCATTGAAAATAACTTTTTGGAGTATTTCGATAATTTGGCATAACTTAGTTGGCAATATTATTTGCCATACATAGTTAATCAACCATACGTTTAAATTCCTAAGTAAATAAGTCGTTGGAGAAAGGAAGTAAACATATTAGTAATGTATAAAGAACTAAGGTGGTGGTATTTTATTACCTTCCAGTTCTTATTTATTACTCTCAATATTGTGGTTTCTTCAGATGAAATTTAATGAATATTGTATTTATTGAATATAGCGGTACAAACCTATAGAAGTAATTCACTTATAAATACTTACCATACAACGTGGAGACAAAAATACGACAGTAAATGAAAACACTGGCTTAAGCGTATTTAGGAACTATCAAATAAATTCGAGCACGGGAAACTAAAGAAGTGATTTGAACGAACTAACTAAATATAATTAGCAGTAATGGGCTGACTATGGGTTCTGCCAATCTTAAACTAGCTATAGTGACTAAACTATTCCATATTATTTGATTGGATCTTCGAATGTAGACTGCGAATGGCATCATATCACCTTATATGTATACTAATGATCTTATTCATTAAAAAAAACTTATCGAAGGTTTTAGACATAATTTAGTTTAAGTGCTCGACAAGCTTACAAAAACTTAGATAACATTTTGTATTCATAAACATATTGTTACTAACATGTCATTTGTTACTAACACAATCAAAATTTTGCCATTTTTCAACAGGCATACGAGAGACAACTTTAGTTATCCAACAAATTGACCAACATATCACTTGGTAGATCGACACAACCCACGAGTTGTATAAATCTTTCTGTATCAACCCTATAGCCGAACACTGTCTCTTAAGATACAGGTAACCCTAGTTTAAGAGGCAGGGCTCACCAATTGTCTACAGATTTCTACAGCATAGGAAATTCAATTTGTATTTACTTCCTACCACTAGTTGTAAACCATTTTGTGAAACTAATAATTTAAGTCTGTAATCTCTTTTTGGAAATAAATAAATTATTATTATTATTATTATATCGAATCGTCTAAACGCAAAACAGTGATTGTCTCAAGTATTAGGTGTCAGAGAAACAGATTGCGGCTCGTTATCGCTTATTTGAATGTCAAAACAGTACCATCGAGTACTCTAGACGAGATGAAAACAAGGACCGATGTCAAAGATCAATGACTTAAATCTTTTGCATGCCTACGTGGTAAAATATGGCTGAACTCATATATTTTTTGTCATCATTTGCTGTTACCCATATTTGCAAAATAAAATTATCTTTATCTTTTACCGAGTTACAAGTGATCATGTACTGAATACGAAATTATCTAAAGCCAATCTGCCGTTTTAGTATGAAAGCGTTTAAAAAATAAAACCTATAAAGTTATTATAATATTTCGCTTTTTTTTTGTTATATTTTTTTAAGATAAAGCAAATGAATATTCTACAATATTTTACAGAATTATATTCGTTGACCATGTTTTTTTTTTACATTTTGAATGAAATAAAATGTGTAAATTCACTGACCTACCAGCTTTTGAATGGTTCATGACATGCAGTCTATTTTCTGCATATCTATTTTAGCGAAATTAGTTGCTGTTTTTTCTTCTCACATACATTCTGTCACGCTGCATGAAATCTTTTATCGGAAGTCGGACACAAAAGCCATTCACAAAGGCTCACAGTCGATATCCTTCCGTCGTTATGGTCATGTTCCCAAAAGGCCGCACTACCCAGAATAGGCAATTAACATAAACCATCCTAAATGTTACGGTTAAGGGAAGAGTCTAGCGTTCATGAAACACAAGTGACCAAGCTTACGCATCAAGTTCAAGTTTGGTAGAGGTCTGTGGTGAGGGAAACATAAAGCAGCATAATATATAAATACATTATTATGCGATATTAAGTTAGGTTCTTACTGCAACTTTCCCTTTGGAAAGTACCACTCAGAAGCTATACAAATTAAGAGTTCAACGACTCTTAAGATTGATTTGTTTCAGATAATTTTTAATTTACTGCCTAACTTAACGTCATCATGGCAGATATTAAATATTCAAGTTTCAAAATTGGGTCTCATTCTCATTTATTTTAATGTATTATTAGCTTCCTAAGTCGCCATAAAATTTTCCTTCATACTTTTTTTCTTAGTCATGAAAAATGACATTCATATTTTTTTGCGTCGTACAGGAAGTTTCGGTTCATTTTTTTTAACCAGTCCATTGAATTAAGAATCGAAGTTACATTGCCAATTGACAATGGACATATTATAGTCCTAAAAGGCACACTAGGACACAACTAAGGTTCACTAGGTTCACTTGGACATAACTTATTCCATTGCCATGCTTGAATTTATAGCATTCCCTATGAACAATTAAACACGTCCAGTTTAACCAAGAACTCGGTTACGCTACATTCAGTGTCGAAGAAAAGTCTTGTTAGAGTTTTAATGGAGCTTATCCAATCATTAAACTATAGAAATCAGAGGTCACTCAGTTAATTCAGCAAAATTCGACAGTGAAACTTGTCATTGCAATTTCCAATTTAATCTAATATCATAGGATATATGTTTAAACAATGAAATAAGCTTTATAAGAGACACGCAACTTTCATAATAGCATATCTAGTGTACAAAATGTTGAAAAGGTCTCTCACTTCATCTGTTACATTATATACTGTTGATCGATTATATTCATCAGTGGTGCGGTACTACAATGCCGCACCACTGATGCCTGAGCCTGAAGCCTACTCTTTCAATAACATACATAGCATAATATTTATTCAAAAACAAAAGGCTTAAATATATGTACAGTTTTGCTCATATGTAAAATATTTTCTAAGATACGTGTTACGTGCCTGAATTAGTCAATCCTGTGTTTCAGACAAGAAGAGCTTAAACAGTCTTATAAAATCAAAAGTCTTATAAAATCAAAAGTTGAGAGTAGAAAAATTATTATATAAATGTTAAGTAGCTTATATCTTAGTTTCTAAAATTTAATAGAATTAAATATTTAACGTAGGTGAATACTTACTTTAACACGGTAAATTCTTTGTTTCTTAGTAAGACATACTTTGGAGAGCGTCATTGAGAGTTCTCTTACAGTTTGTGTAGTTCAGTGAATAAATTTTTGCTATATAGTTTTCTCTAGCTAGAAATAATTTGACAGTCTGTTTTTTTTTTTTTTTGAAAACTTTAAATGTAGCTGCTAGTGCTGGAATCTGTTTTGTGTAAAACCTCTTTTGTACTTTACAAAATTAATAATTTAATAGAGAAAACAGACGTTTGGAAGGCAATACTAACATACCCGACAAGTTTTAGTTCGCACTGTTTAGGTTTTAGTTGATACGATTTCTTCATACGATCTTATAGGCACATACGATTCGATCTGGGCGAAGATCGTATCCTGTTGAATCGATTAAAAAAATCGGTAGATCGTATGGCCATAAATCGATCTTCGGAAAGATCGATTCAGATCGGCCATCCCTACTACAGACTTGTCTGGTACTCCCATCGTAAAATGAGCTTTATGAGTCACACGTAGAGCACACATTTGAATGTTGCAATACTGAGTGCTGGCTTAATGTTTAAAAAACTTATCCACTGCATTGACACCTTCGTTCTATGTAAGTCTTAATTACTTATTTGACTAAATATTCGGCTCATTTTCACTATATATGGCACAGTTGGTTCAATAACAGCTTTCAACTGTTTATTTTGCTTTTAACACAACATAGAACTTCTGTTCTTATGGTCTTTAAGTATCTCCGTGCAGTTTTCTTAACAGTTTGCTTTATAAGCCATAAAAATAAAACTTTTCCTTCTAACAACTTACCCGATACTGCTACCGGCTGACAACACTTTCGAATGTGCACATAGAGTAACAATCTCCAGAATGTTTGAAGCGAGACACTGCTGCGAAATGCATCCACTGAAGTTTACTAACAAACGTTGTTTGAACACCTGTATAACTTCCGCATTAAAAGCATTTGGTTAAATCATAAGTGCAATGCTAATTGCCTGGTTTTGCAAACATTATCCTTGACGCACTTCGGAGCAGTACGGAAATTATACAAGTGCAGCTGCTCGTATTCGATACTAAACTTGATCAGCTTAAGCAATCGCTATTTGGAACGAATTTCGCAGAAACACTATTTAATGGGATCCAGATTCATACGTTCATACATTGGTTTGATCAATATTACAGTCAAACATCCACATTCATATATTGAAATGTTCATGAAAATGTATAAAGCCCACCCTTACAAAATCTACTTTTGGCCACTACTTTTATTTCATTACACTGTTATAAGAAACACAATTTATAGCCCTTGAAAAATTGCCGTCTCATTAGTTATAACTTATTAAACAAAATGGAACGAAGCGGATTTTCGGCAAAAATGTAGCAAAAATAGGAGTTCAAGAAGTTATTTCATGTTTCTACTTAGCCTATATTTAATAAGATACTTGAATTGTTTCCAGGCTATAGGCCAAGAGTTATTAATATCTGTAGACAGTTGTGGGTATTTGACTACATGTTCTTACTGTGTTTCAAAAAGTATCTAGTCTCTGTAATGCTATGAATACCAACTACACAATAAGTTTAACTAACTGTCTTATTGAGTCCACCAACATCTTGAATATTCAAGAATTAATTTTGTAAATGGTTCAGAAAATAGAAGTTGTTTTTTGCCAGCTTGGCCATAAAATGTAAGTCTTTATATATTTTTTTATCATATTGCTTCTTTCTGCAAGCAAACTGCGGGAGAACCTAAACGCTTTGTACTATTTTATCCATTTAGATTAGTTCGTTTTTCTGGACCACACCGCTATAAATTATGATGTCAAATAAAATTTTTTACAAAGAAAATCTGAAGCCGAATATTTCCTCTCCTGAAAATTGAATCAACTCCTTACTTTATGGAGTCGTGTTCAACCAGTAACCGGTTTGTTCTATTATTTCAGTTTCTTTTTAACTATACCGTCGCGAGACGTTTGAATGAATCATGTCTTTGTTATTTGCCACCTCAACGTCTCCCCTCGTTATTTTTGGCTGTTACATTGTATTTCGTCCGTGCTCTTTTTTCCTTGTCAGAGTTATGCCAGCTTTCGAGTTTATTCTTTCATAATTTGATATTAAATATTTGCTTGGCTTGAAATAAAAAAAGAAGAAAACAGGAACCTCTTTTTTATTTTGTACTAGCTTTTGCCCGCGGTTTCGCCCACGTGGATGACGGAAATTATCGCAAGAGGACGTACTAGCGCGGTTAATGTATTAAGAATGCATTAAACCAGGTTATATAGGTAATTACCCGCGACTTCGTCTGCGTGGTATTTTTAACAAAAAAGTTTTTCGTTCGTTTTTTTTTTCTTGAGATTCTATTTGTTTTTTTTTTCTAAAATAAAAGTAGCTTAAGTTACTCCTTGTTACATCAGCTATCTGCCAGTGAAAGTCTCGTCAAAATTGGTCCAGCCATTTCAGAGATTAGCCGGAAAAACAGACAGACGGACAAACATTGTAAAAAATGTTGTTTTAGATGCGGGTTGATTGCAATGAAAGAAGTTAAATTATTGAAAACACTATTGTATTGTCTTAAAGGTAGAATGAGCTTAATGAACTGCTGGTATGTGGCAATGAAGTGAGTGATGCGGCCCTTGTTGGCTGTAACGAGAACGCCTGGCTGACTTGATAGCCTAACGCGAACTGAACTGATTATTGTGTGCGGAAATGAACGTGTGACGCAAACTGCTGAATTGCAGAATGTGCCGTTGCACCGTACAGTATATGAACCGTGTATACATCCATATACACTTAGTAAAAAGAGGTTATTTTAATTAAAACAGACACTCCAATTTTATTTATTTGTCTAGATGTCTAGATGACATCGAGCAGACTGCGTTTTAATGAAAATAGTTTTGTATTAGGATATTAGATTTGATTGCAAAACTATTGATGAAAGTCACGAGAGATATGGAATGAATAACTATTATAATAAGAAGTCTCCGTACTTAAACGATTTTAATAACTTGACGGGATTAAAGTAGGATACGGACTAATTCATAGTTATACAAATTTTATGTTCTTGTAGGGATACCTCAGGTTTAGCGGTTATGAAGCGATTTCGCTAATATTAAAAAAGTAAAGTAAATATTTCGTAGTAAAAATACATTGTGATTCCTAGACTAACTAAAACTAGTAAGTCATTTCTTATAAACAGTATCCGCTTCTATAACAAGTTATCAAAGTCAGTTATTGAACTAAGGTATGGAAAGTTCAAATCAAACATCAAAGTGTATTTATCAAAAAAATATATTATAAGATAAAGACTACGTTCAAGACAAAGAAGTTTAGAATAATTCTTTCTGCACATGTGGGATTCCTGGTACCTCATTAACAGGATAACCATGTAAATCTCTATATAATACACCCAAATGACGATGTACATTTGTTTTTAAAATTCCTCTTTGACATATCTACTCATGGTCACACTGGTACCGTGTGGTGCCGGACGTAAAGAATAACACCACCCCATTTCTTCCCGTGGGTGTCGTAAAAGGCGACTAAGGGACTTACTAGAGAATGGGCAGCAGCGTTCTCTATGCATTTTACTACCATACTGCGATCGCCAACCCGCCTGCCAAGCGTGGTGATTATGGCAAAGCCCCCCAAATTGGGGGAGGCCTAAGTCCAGCAGTGGACGTCTTACGGCTGAAATGATGATGATGATGATGATATCTTCTCATTATTTGACATAGATACCTACAATTCTTATCTGAACTCTTTATTATTGGTTGTCATGGATATGACATTTGGTTTAAATAGGTTATTATGTTTTATGAAATACTATCAGTTATGTAGATTCTTTTATAGGTATTTTTTGAATGTGAGGACGTTGTAGGCCTTGTAGACTGTAGAAACTTTTCTTTTTTATTAAGTACCTGGTACTTGTTGACAGTCCTGCACTATTAACACTGTAATTTGAAATCATTGTAAAAGCTAATTATTTTTAAAAGAATAAACATGGAGTTTCTTGCCGGCTCTTCTCCATACGAATCAACATTTGGAACAAAGCACCTAGCTTGTGACGTTTCAAAAGTACCCATGTAGGTTTATGTGAAATAAACATATTTTGATTGAATGTTTGTACAAGCACCATTGTGCAGAGGCATTAAAACCTGACTCGATAATTTTGAAAAAAAAAACTGTTAGAATTTACATAACTACAGTAATGATTGTAACTACAGGAAAACATATTTCCAAGGATCTTGTCTGTCCTTATTTTTTTAAGTTGTCGGTGATTGCATAGATTTTGGACACACAGGCATAAATGGTATCAACAGTTTGCTAAAAAAATGAGAATTTTACGTTTTATTTTGTAATTCAGATCGATGCAATTTCAAGTTTTTTTCTTAAAAAAGAAGAGATTTATGACTTTTAACGGTTTTTCAGAACTGGAAAGGCGTTAACACTGTTCTCAACTTAATACATTACTTGATAATAAATTAAACCCAGAATCCTTTGGTTACGGTCGTATAAAAGGTACAGGATTTGTACTTTTTAAACAAGGTAATGGTACTATTTAACTTTCAGTCCACCCGCAGGCTGGTTCATGTGCATAGAGATTTGATACTACGTTGAATCAAAACACTTTTTACATCAACGTTAGAGTATCTAGATCTATACCAGCAAAAATAATGATGAAATTTGAATGACACAAAACCATTGGTAAGTCAATGTAATCTGCATCTCATCATCATAAAGTCTATAAGATTAAGTAAGTTTGATAAAACCTCCGGCAATCATATTAATTTATACCTTACCAAACCTGAAAGGGAATTGTCCAAACTTGGCCATTTTTAAACACGCTGCTATACAAAAACGTAATTTACCAATAATTTTAGTTCTATTTTAGTAAATATCTGAGACTTAAAGTGTAGGGTAATCTCTCCACTGTATTTAACGCAGTTTTCATTTAATCATATTTAAAAAAAATACTAATATACGATATAAATGATAAAAGACTTAAAAATGATAAACTGAAGAGTGCATTATACCTGAAGAACTTATAAAACAATAATCGATTCCATATGTATCGATACAATTATATATGTTTTATTTGGCAACACAATGCTTTAAAAATGTTGTGTTAATTGTCAAAATGACAGTTATCATTCACTTTGTTTTTTTTTTGCATCGTGAGTGTTGTTTTTGTAAGTTTTATTACGATTACTTTGGCTGTTTCTAAATAGATTCCAATTCTCTCCTTGTTGACGACCCCGGCACTTCCATGGACCCTGAACCTTGTATTTATGATGAACCTGGCACATCTAAAGCAAGTTTTATTTCATGCATAACCAATTTCAATAAAATGTTAAAAAAATATCTAAATATTAATCTTGATACAAAACTAGGTTTATATTGGCATTCTTACTGATATGAACTATTAAATCATTCATATAGTATTAGCTGAACTGTTTGTTTACAAGTGGCCAAAGTCCCATAGAAGTTGGTCAATGCCCTTTAAGCTTAAGATACATCTTCTCAAACATGGACACACTCGAATTTCGATGTGCAGTCAATCAGAAGGTATAAAATGCTCATACATACAAATAGCTTACGTTCAAAGAAACACACATTTTGTAAACTAAGTGAGGATTACATTTCGTAAGTACTTTTTTTTTGGGTGGGAAATCATCAAATGACTACTCCCGCTCTGGGCGGAGCGGGAGGGCGTGTCAGACTTTTACTGACTAAAACCTACCCGTGTTCCTTCAGTTACCCATATACCAGGGCCAAGGTATCTCGTTTGAACAATTGCAGTAGGTACTCAGGGCGAATTTCAGCAATAGAACTGATCCTGATCAACTTTTATCATTCCTAACTAGTTTCAGTACCACGATATAATAACTACAAATAGCGATCAGCAACACTTACAAAGACTGGAACTCGATACATAAATGAGATCTCCGTCTCTTGAATAATTCAGAAAACCAGTGTTAATATTCTTGTTAAAAATCGCTTACAAATGGAATTAATTCCGCGCGATGAAATTTTCTGTAGCAAATGGCTTTGTAAAACGGTTCAACCGATTTGGTATTTTGACTTTTTGTATAATTTTGGTGACTCTTGTTAGATTTTTAAGAAACCGTTTTGTTCTGACTATCAAGGCACGAATACCTCGATTATTAACATGGGTTTAATATTCGTGCGGGCTTATCAACCACTGCACTAAAACACAAATGAATTTTATTTGCTATACTAGCTGACCCGACAGACGTTGTTCTGTCTCTTTGATGATATTTGAGCACGCATTCTGTCAATTCTATGTCAAATGTCATAATGTTACATTAAAAAAGTTTACATTGTCCTATTGTATGGTTGTTAAGTATTCTTAAATAAGTGTTCTTAAATTTCTAATTCTCCGCGCAAATTTTTTAATTTTTTTCTTTCATAAGAACCTTTTCCTGACAATTACAAACACAACAACAACAAAAAAAGTGAAATCGGTCCAGCCGTTCACGCGTGATGGCGTGACCAAGGGAAATAGGGATTCATTTTTATAAATATAGATTTTGAACGTCAACTATAAATTCAGTTCTACCGTGAACATACTTCATAAACATCATGACTTAAAATATTGTCCCGTCTCGTGAATTAAAAAAAAAAAAACAAAACAAATAAAACCGAGAAACTCAAATATGGGTAGAAAGTATCTGCGAAATTTTAAACAAATGTTAACCGCTAACGTACGGGTGGACCTATACTGGGACGACAAATATCAAAAGATCTAGTTTTTGTTTTTTTGCTACGGTAAAACAATTTTTCAACGCGTTAATAAAAGCACCATTATCTCCTAACTGCTTTGAAAGCATAAAATACAAAACAAACACTCGGACCAGTAGTGAACGATCGCGTATAATTATCGGTTTACATAGTGAGAAAAGAACTAGTTTATTATAATACCTCGAACCTTTTCCCTACCTCGAACCTTTTAAGAGCAGTGGTGGCCCAGTGGTAATGGCCGTGACTTACGAGTAGTAGGTCGTGAATTCGAACCCAAGCAGGCGCTTTACTTTGTGTAAATTATCTCATCACCACAGCTCTCAAAACGGTGCAGGAAAACATCGTGAGGAAACCACCACCACCACTATCGTGGTTCTTAGAACCAAAAATTCGAAGACATGTGACATCTACCAACCCGCACTGGCCCCCGTGGTAGCCCACTCCCTCTCACCGAGAGGAGGCCTGTGTCCCAGCAGTGGGAACGTTATTGGCTACTGATGATGATGATGATGAACCTTTTTTTTGCAAAAGAGTCTCTTGAGTGTTCTGCACTGCGATGTATCTAGTTACTATTGCTCTATAATTATTCTGTCATAAAACAATTCATTACATCAACTATTATAGTACACTAATGATAATTTCACAACATTACGAACATAATATGCAGGAACAGTAGGTGTTGTCTTATGTGTGGTGTGTCAGTAGATTAAATTGTTATCTCATTATGCTCATAAAAAAGCCTGATTAACAAATCTTGTATATACGATCATGATACACGCACTAAGTGTTAAAAGTGAAAGAGTTATTTATACCTGTAAATGACTGAGGATAAGACAAAAGTAATGACGAAAAGCAATGCTTACCCAGTTTCTCAACGGCAAGGTTCTGGAATATATATAGTAAGTGGTTACGTGTATTGGAGAATACGACAATCATTTTGAAACAACACAATACCGAAGACGACGTCGAACGAAAGGTAAAATTGAGTAAAACATTTTTTTTTGGGATTTCAAAGAAGTTTTAAGCTTTGCAGTTTTAGTTTTTCTTTTCTTTTTTTTTGTGTTTATCTTTGCAATATGTGCTTAAACTCAATTGCGTGTGGCCCTTTATACTTACAAGAGATGAACTAAAGAGGCAACCCGGTGGATAGGACCAAATGTAAGAAACGACGAAGGCGGCTTAAGAAGCGCTGCACATTTACCCAGAAATTACATAATTCCAGTAGCAGGAAAACAATGAACAAAAGAAGGTGCAGGCAGAGAAAACTGGAATAACTTGCATTGATACTCTCACCAAGTCCTGTCATTACTACATTCCTACAATACGGGTAAAACCCATATTGTAGAACAGCATTAATAATAACTAGTCCGATATCTTGGGTGTTCCGCCATGTTGGATTTAGAATGAAGTCACGCAGTTAACCATGCAATGTCATCCAAACTAAATGTGTAGACAAAAGTTTTGTTCAATCGGTTGAAGATATCTGCTTCAAAATTGAGTTGCAAGACTCCACCGGAACAAACATAGTTATTTAAATAGCAAGTTAAATAAAAGCTTGTAATAATTAAAGCATGATACTGAAAGTATCACATTTCTTGCGCATCTCTGTTTCATTTATAAGATTTTGGGTCAAAAGAAAAATCTTATTGTTGTCTTAGTTGGACCGTCTAGTCGACCAAGCATTTTCATAAGTTTTGGCCGCAATTTTCTGTAAATGTCGTTCCTCTAAAAACTACTAAAACTAACTCCTATTGCAGTTTACTTAAAAAATCTGTTTCGACCCTCGATATAAGGGGAAATGTTGGGCGCTCGTCCAACTTTTGACATACATAGAACTTGCGTACGAGCACTGGCATCTCTTCACGCACATGAATACGGTTTATGGTTTAAGAAATTTATTTCGCTCAAAAAGAATTCAATTTTTCACTTCTATGAGGAAAACATAATAATTAATATAAGATAAGCGACGCTTTTGCTTGGTAATAAACTAAAATTAAGATACGAGTATATAAACGGTAAATACTTACAATTTATGCATTTTTCAGATGGTGCTTTAATAGCCTTTTAAAAGTTGGAAGTGATTTAGATTCCTAGATTTCTTTAGGTAAAGAGTTACAGAGTTCAGCCCCCTCATATACCGTAGTTAGTCCTTCTACCGTAGTTAGTCCTTGGTGCTCTTAAAATTATATGGTTAGCCTGCCTCTTCATGCACTTTTGGATTTGCATTATTTCTGTAAATGTTATTTGTGTATGTATGTCTTTATTAATTATTTTACGTACAAGTATGCAGGTGTTGATGTGAATACCAACAGTATTATTCCTGCAGTACAGTCAGCAGAATGTGTGTAAATCGTAAAGCGCTTTTGACCGTGCAAAAGTCGGAAACGAATATTACTAGTAGCTACGTTAATACGTTATGCTGTGCTACTTGAATACGATGGAAAGAACGAGGGAAGGTTCACCATTAATCTTGGACTATACTCCATTTGTTTAGGTAGTTAACTAAAGGTAAACAATCTTGATATGTCTTTTTATATAAAATAAATCGTATAAAAGACCAACAAATATTATTTAAATTAAGTTACTTACCTAACATCGGTTTAAGTAAATACCTAATTGTAAACATTTTTAGATTCAATTTTTAGACAGTTTTTTAGATAAAAGACATGTTAAGATTGTTTACATTTAGTTAACTACCTAAACAAATGGAGTATAGTGCATATTGAAAAACGTAGGCTAAGCGTCATTAGCAAGCCAGAAAAGATTATATAGTTGCCCTTCCCGTTATACTTTTCCTGAACAAACATCAGAGGGGTATACAATCAAAGGAGTTCTCTAGTATTTCCGCCCTATAACAGTCAAATATAAAGTATTTTATTTTTAGAGAATGAATGTGATACTTGACGTGGATGTCCCTCAATTTTAATAAACGTAATTTAAACAATTTACCATTTACTAAAGTTTCTCAGAATATAACCAAAATTTTACATCTCCACTGTTAGCCGACACATACCTTCATTGCGTCACACACTTTCAATTCTATTTTGAATCATTTTGAGGGATAATACTGAACCATTACTTCATGTATTAGAAAAAATTGTCTGCTCGACCACGTAACTAACGCAATAAACTGTCAAAATAAAAGCCATTGCCATTACTAGTGTATTAAGCCATCACCCTGCTGGTCGGTTTTTTTCATGATACATTTTACATTGATCGGAGGAACTTAGCCTGTTGGCTAGTATGGTATATAAGGTAACATATAATTGTCCACCTGGGTAAATGTGTGGGTAGCCGATTTATATACGTGAATTATAGCGTGCTATTACTCGCGACTTCGTTAGCGATTCAGAATGAAAGTATTTTCTATTTTCATATACATGTCATGGTCTATCTGTGTGTCAATCTTTATCCAAATCTGTTTGATCGTTTTAACGTGAAAGCTTAACAAATGAATAGACTTACTTTCGCATTTGTAATATTAGTAAGGGTTTTAAGTAGTTTTTGCCTGATGACTTATTTGTGTACCTAATCTGATATCAAATTTTGGTACCTAGATAGCTCTTGCTCTGCACCAAACCGCTCTTATGATATCGTATACACAGCTTATCTGTAATGACTACTGAGGGAAGTGAATCTGTTGCTAGGCAATCATCCGTCTCATCTAAGATCATTAGGGCCTAGCTGTTAGCAGAGCTATTATACCGCCGACGTTGCACATTGTTAGGCATTTACCTGTAATAAACATAATACGTGTATTATTATGTCATACTGTTTACGTGTGTGTATAGTTTAAGAAAATTAATCATTGGTGTGATAGTTCAAAATATTTTCTAAACCTAGTACAAAATACCCATTCTCTAGTACACAATGTAAACGAAAAATCCAAACAATTCTTATGGCATTCTAACCAACCATTTGTTCTGTGTTACAAGAAAACCTAATTATGGTTAAAGAAATTAATTTTCTCAATAAGAAATTAAAAATATTTCACTTACTTGAGAACAATTTGAAAACAACTTAAAATATTAACAAACTTTGGCAATTAAACTATGCAGATATTGTTTTTCATTATATCAAATCATTTAAGTGCATAAATAAAATGCACATAAATGTTTGATGTCGTGCACAAATTATTAAACACAAAAACTTAAAATATTTCGATCCACCCGCAAAAGAAGTAATTGTCAAATAGGTATTCATTAAGAATGTGAACCCGGTGCCACTACATAGCAACACAGCAGTAGGACAAGTATGTTTAAGTTAGTAGTGTTTTATCATTTAAAATGTGATTTTTGAATTTAGTTTTGAAAATATTAAACGAGTTCGCATTCTTTACCCCTTTAGGTAGCTTATTGTATTATTGTACTCCCGCAAAAATATTTTTTCTCTCTCCATTGACAGTTCGCACTAATTCTTTAAAAAAAAAAAAATAATAATCTGTGATTATAAAATCTTATTGGTTTTAGGATTGTCGTATTTGTCTCATTTAGGAATGCATAGTCTAGGAACGTGTTTGAACATGCTACAAGCAGTTTAAAAAAAAAATATTTCCCAACTGGTATAAAATGCCTTTGATGTTGAAAACCTAACGTATTTTCGCAGAGGCTTAAAATAATCTGTACTGGCAGTTGAGAGGCAAGTGGGATAAAGTATTAGCGCAGAGTATTTAGGCCTTTTACTGGTAAAAGGTGGTCTGCGGTTTTGTTATTCGCTTTAAAGCAAGCCCCTCATTTACATTTTTTCAGCCGAATAAGGTTCAAGAATGTTCATATTGTGATTTAGACCATCATGGCCACTTTTTAACTCGGTATAAATATGGTGGTGTCTTTAAAGAAGTTTCAAAATGAACACTTGCCAATCACCAATAGAACTATTTTACTTACAATATATAAAGGAGCTTCAAATATCTTTTAGTAAACTTGTAACTCCTAACTCGGAGTGAATCACTCTAAAAGCGGCACCACCAATATAAGCTTATAAACTCAAGTGGCATCTACTTATTTTATAATATATTTAAGTATACGAGCTCTACTCCAAAGCGCAGCAGCGTTCTCTGTGCATTATTATACCACCATACTGCGATCGCTAACCCGCCTGCCAAGCGTGGCGATTATTTCAAACTCGCCCAAATTTAGGGCAAGCCTATGTCCAGCAGTGGACGTATTTCGGCTGAAATGATGGATGGTCACCCATCCACTAACAGATCGCAGCAAGCGTTGGTTAACCTTCTTAACTTCTAACTTAAGATGTATTGCTCAGATCTGAAAGCGCTATCGTGTTCGACTTCAAGATCACTTCTGTATATCACTTAGACATCTACCTACCTATTTCGTATCAGTATGCTGGTTTATTGTCGAGATGGTATTCCTAAGAATACCACACAATAACTTATTTCCGTGCTTGTGCCCAATGATTATGCTATAACGAGATCTTTCGATACTTACAAGTTTAAACTATGCACAAAATATTACCTACTGATATTTCGTTGTCTCACCATACAAAACGATATTTTTAAGATTCATTTAATATTCAAACCGACGCTGTAGACCGCCAGACCGCATCTGTTATTGGACCTCTCCCGGGAGCTAGCACTTTCAGAGGACGGAATAATCTGAGACAACCGGTATAAATAAAACAGTTTTATTATTCTCCCTAGAGTTATTTCATGATCCTTCCAAAAGTTATTGTTAACAATATAAGGTAAAATTCAATGATATTATATACAAAAATACGTAGATAGGGCATTAGCGTGCGAAAATTGTTGCCGACAAATCACAACAATTGGTGTGATTTGATTTAGTCGGCTAATAGCAGCGAGCGAAGCAAAGTGTGTTCGTGGCGTAAAGTATCATATCGAAAATGCCAAGTTGTGTTTTAAGAAAGTGTAAAAACTATCGTTCCAAAATAAGTAAGAGTGAAGGAAATTCATTATTTGTAAGTATAGTAAATTAATGAATATTTGTATTATATCACAATTATATTTCACATTTAGAAATAAATTTCCATTTATTAACATGGTGGTTGGAAAAGGATAGAGAATATGATAGCAACTGCAGCGCGACATGGTCAAATAGCATGCGTCATAGATGGTCATAGATTAAATTAACCAGAAGCGAACTCGTAGGCACAATTCATATCATTCGTTATCCGCTTGAATACGCAACGTGAGTTTTGTTGTTAGTTAGTGAGCGTCTTTCTAACAACAATATTATGATGATCATAATAAGTCGTAGCTTTCAACGTTTTATAATTGAGTATTTGATTAGTGATAACGGGTTATTAGATGTTTTATTAGTAAAATTAAAATGTATGTATATCAAATATTTATTTTCTCATTATCTTTTATTATTTGACAGATTTCCGAGTGATGATTACACAAAAAACTTTTTAACAAAAAATTAAACCGCCGAAAACACAGAAAAGCAAAAAATAATAAACCTTAAAATTATGAGTCGGCGCTTTAGGTGATTTTTGTTCATTGATTTTTCAGCGCCGACTCAAAATTTTAAGGTTTATTATTTTTTGCTTTTCTGTGTTTTCAGCGGTTTAATTTTTTGTTAAAAAGTTTTTATTTTGTAATTTTTTTGTGGTTTTAATGTACTAATAATACTTGGCAAGGTATACCCTATCCAAAGAAAAAAAAAATATCAAAATCGGACTACTCCGTACAAAGTTATGCGTGGTTACACATTACAATCAATCAGTGAACAATCAATCATCCCCTGTTTTCCGACCCTTAGGGTTCGATTTTGTTTTCCAAATTTATATGGGACCACCCTTGGAGTATACCCTTTCCAATAAAAAAAGAATTATCACAATCGGACTACTATGTAAAAAGTTATGCGAGGTCATACATAAAAAAAAAACAAAAAAACAAAAAAAAAATATACGCGTTGAATTGATAACCTCCTCCGTTTTTTTTCGTCGGTTAAAAAAGTAAATAGGTCAGCATAGTTCAAGGGGAAAGAAGTCAACATGACTGGATTCCTACAAAAAGAAGTACAATATCATATACTCACTGAGTAGATACATAAATTATCGAAAATCCAGTACGCAGACCTCAAAATTATTTAGAATTTGTGAGTAAATAGATAACAATTGTGTTTGTTGTTTTATTTAATACATCATTATCAGTGTAATATTCCTAGTTAAAATCAATGTCTCTTCTGTGGAAAATCAGCATAGGAACTCTATGATTCACTAGTGCACTTCAAGCGCAACACACTACAGATCTCTTTCTCATGATACATAATACGTTCCGTATTATCTATCGCAGTCGTCGTCGACAATTATTATACATCTGTAGGTAAGTACATTTGTACTAACAACGGAACGATTTCTGATCGCCGCGCGCCGATAAGTATGAACGTGGCGTATCTTTACTTTATAATATCATTGGTAAAATTAGAAAACCTGGCCAGGTAAGTATTTATAGCACAAGCAAAAGTTACACAAAGCTGTGAGTGTAGACCTAGTTATTCTGACTTTTCGTTTATGGGGACCTTTTTTTCTGAATTTGTGTATAACAAAGCAAAAATAGCTGAAAATATTCTAAGCCCTTGGGAATAAAAGAAAAACAAAGTTCAGGTCGTAAATCCCCTCAAGCCATGTGCTGTCACCGCAACGTTGTTACTTGTTGCGCCGAGCCACGCCGGTGTGTCGTCGGGCCGCAATATACTCGCAGATTTATACCAGGACTTGAGGCATTCCGCTCCAACTGCATCACACAACAGTTCACACATGACAAAGTTAATCTGCAGAAGTCTGCGGCTAAAATAGTTTTGATATTATATCGCCTTTTCGTTTGTTTATTTTTTATTACGTAATCCACAGACCACATTAACAGTAGGTATGTCATAGTCAAATTAATTCTCTGACAGTTTTCCCACCGATTACTAAAGCTAGCGGCGGCGCTTGCGTCAGAGTGCAAGGGTAAATGAATACGCTGCGTTTGGCGCCGCAGGTACGCGACGTATGCGCCGCGTTACTGCGGAGTCATGTACAATAAAAATATTTTGAATAATTTTTATGTGTTTACAATAAAGCAAAATCCCCTTAATGGGTTCTCTCTCACATATCCTTTTATTTTTATGTTCACGTTTTCGCAATAATTTTCTTTTGAAAAGCAAAGCCAACAATAGAGTTTCCTCGTCAGAATCCATTTTGTTTATTATATTTCCGAAACGACAACGCATTGTGTGACGTCTGCGTTGCGTTAACGCCGCGTTAGCGGCGCGTTAGCGCAGCGTTCAATTGACTCCAGATGAAACCCGCAACTACGCGACGCCTGCGCCGCGTTGTTGCGGCGTCTACGCTGCGCATACGTTTATCGAACGCCTACGCTGGACAAACGCTAGTGTGAAGGCGCTCTAAACTACAAAAAAGCAACGCAGTTGCATAAATGATCCCGATCAGTTTTGTTACGTGTGTGGAAAGTTCACAACAGATGGCAAAAAAAAAGTAGTTGCTTTAATTTTAGGACTCCAAGCTGACTATACCAAATTCTGCTGTTTCTCTTGTGAATGGGATAGTAGGGATCGGTCAAAACATTACACTCGTGAGCACTAGCTAGAAAAAACAGCTTATATCCCGGTATAAAAAACTTCGTTAAGGCCTTGGACAAAAATGGTTCTGGGTTTTAATACTTGAAAAATAAATTTCCTTCTCTTAGCGATGCCAAGATAAAAGAAGGCATATTTGTTGGTCCTGACGTAAGAAAAACTCATGAAGAATCCAGTTTTGGCAGCATTAAACGACGTTGAAAAAGAAGCGTGGTTGTACTTTGTAGATGTGACCAAAAATTTTCTTGGCAATCACATATCTCCGCAATTTGTAAATATCGTCGAAGCAACGTTAAAAGCTTATCAAAAAATGGGATGCAAAATGTCCTTTAAAAATACACTTTTTGCAATCACATCTTAATGTCTTTCCACATAATGGAGAAGCCATAAGTGAGCATGGAGAGCAATTCCACCAAGACATCACATCATTTGAAAAACGCTACTAAGGCAAATGGGAACCCTATATGCTTGCCGATTAATTATTGTTGGTCCATCGTTAGAGAAAAACCGGAGTTGTCCTACACCAGAAAAGTAAAAGATCTAAGCGATCGGAATCTTTTAAACCATTGTAATATTATAATTAATTGTTTTTGTTAAAAATATGAATATAAATATTAAAAACCACAAGAGCTACCTTCCACTTTTTATTTTTCGTGCGTTTATACCTTGGCTACGAAGATTAAAAATATATATATTTTCCTTAGGTGGGAGAACAAAGCTATTATTTTGTCGATTAGTGTTGTTTTCTGCACCGGTCGACGTCATCATGTCAGCGCCGGCTGTCACTGAAAATCAGCGCTGGGGCTCTGTCTCGCATAGGGTCACAACATTATACTGAGTGATAGCCGTTTTGCGTGAATGTGACGCATGTTTTCGCTCAGCTTTTTAAATGTTGTATGTTTCTGGTCTCTCTGTGCGTCTTGTTTGCTACAAATAAACGTATTTTCTTTTTTCTTTCTTTTCTTTTCATACTTGACTGAATTCAATTATACGGTGGGAATGTATTTTCTTATGACAATTAAACGGGTTTAACCTTAGGCAATTACTCCAGTCGTCCGTCGGCACATTTATAGCCTCATAATTAAAAACAGTGTTTGCGCACACCACCACTGAATATTTTATGCACTGAGTGCTCAGTGAATTATTTCTCATTTTCACCCGAGGATGAACGCCAATGTGTACATATCAGCCCATTGGGTTAATTATACCTACTAACGTGCCTGTAAACAAAACCACTTTGTACAGAACAAACAACAAAACCACTGTGTAGTTTCACGCCAACTGAATTACCACCAACAATGTTTCGTTGTCTCACCATACAAAACGATATTTTTAAGATTCATTTAATATTCAAACCGACGCTGTAGACCGCCACATCGCATCTGTTATTGGACCTCTCCCGGGAGCTAGCACTTTCAGAGGACGAAATAATCTGAGACAACCGGTATAAATAACACAGTTTTATTTTTCTCCCTAGAGCTATTTCATGATCCTTCCAAAAGTTATTGTTAACAAAATAAGGTAAAATTAGAAAACCTGGCCAGGTAAGTATTTATAGCACAAGCAAAAGTTACACAAAGCTGTGAGTGTGTAGACCTATTCTGACCTTTCGTTTATGGGGACCTTTTTTCTGAATTAGTGTATAACAAAGCAAAAATACCTGAAAATATTCTAAGCCCTTGGGAATAAAAGAAAAACAAAGTCCAGGTCGTAAATCCCCTCAAGCCATGTGCTGTAACCGCAACGTTGGTACTTGTTGCGGCGAGCCACGCCGGTGTGTCGTCGGGCCGCAATATACCCGCAGATTTATACCAGGACTTGTGGCATTCCGCTCCAACTGTATCACACAACAGAAACCAGTTAGTCACCAATTAATAAAACAAGGGAACTTAACTTGAGTTTTTTACATTCCTCCGTAACGAGAATCGAATTTACATGTATTGCTTTAGGAAATTACTGAAGTCAATGAAGATTCCTTAGACTAACGAATGAAGTGCCATTCTTATTATTCTTATTCCCGAAGTTACCTCTTTCTACAGCCAAGCGTAGAAAAGATTTGGTTTATTCTGTTCCTAGAACTAAAACGGTATTTCCTAGCAAATTTTTTGATCATATCGGGCCTCATTTATACAATAAGTTGTCTAAGAGTGTGAAGTTGCGTGATTTGTCAATCTTTAAGTGCAAAAAGATTTTAAATGATTTTCTACTTCAAATTGATTATGTTAACACAGAAAAGTTATTAGTAAGCCTATCATAAATATAAACACATAACAGTTATTCACACACATTCAGTCACATACACTAATTACCTATATCAACACACAACATCATACAAACATCAACACAACATCTTGTTTTTAAAACTATTTTTGTCTAAATATTTTGCATATACTAAATATTTTCAAATTTTACCCACCTTCGAGTGGTAGTAGTGATCGCAATGTATTAATTAATACCGAACTACCTTCTAAATATCTCAAATATTATGTTCACTAACAACGTGTGTGATTATTGGAGAACGAGGAATACTGACCTACCGTGATACAGTTTTTACTAGTACGGAGGTCAGTGTGAATTACTCTCTGACAACCATTTACGTTTGACACAAGATCTTATTCGTTTTTAGTTTCTTTGTTTTTTTTTATACATACATAATTATAACTAGTTGTATCAAAGGTTGTTATTGTGCTACTAGAAATAAAAAATGTTTTATTTTATTTTTATTGATAAACTCTCAACGCTCAGCAGACGAGGAAAGCTCTGTGTAAAACTTATTAGTTGGATAAATTCATTATTGCTGCTCGGACGCGGATCGTACTGATTTTTTGCAGGACTGGCCAGCAATGAACATAGTTGTCAATAACTTTACTGTTCTAAAAAAAAATGTATTTTAAAGTAACCAGTAGTAGTGTAGTAGTAGGCTGTACTTGAACGATAAATGGGGCTTAATCTTTTCACGTGAAACAAAAAACTAGGCTTGAAACCACACGTATTCAATTTTTAAATGTTCAAATCATCTTTCATTTGTTTTTGGTGCCATGGCTACAAAAATTAGAACGATTAATTTTGTTTGTTGTTGATAATTCTTTGATTGCTATTATGTAACTTACGGTCTAGCTAGTATGCTAATCATTTAATTTTATTAACAAATCAGTATTTATGGTGTCTATTAATTGCAACACATTTTGAATGATACGCTTGAGAGTTAGCCAAACTTTTTTTTGTGGGGGCTTATACAACATTTCGATATTTAAAGCCCAAACTAAAGTTGACCAAAGTTTAGAAAAATCCGCCAATGTTTTTTATTGTGTACCTACTAGGTTAGCGAGTCTATGATTGGTACCTACGTGTAGCGAATTCCTTAAGATTTGGTGTGAAATATGTCATTTTTAAGTGAATTTACAGTTCTAACCTTATTTTTTAGTGTGTAATAGTTTCGGGGGTAAGTTAAAAAGCGAAGATGTTTTTTAAATTCGGAATTTTATTTATAATATATTTAATTCGAAATATTAGTTAAGTTACATACGTACTTATTCTGCAAGAGTAATATAGCAAGTACTCATGTTTGTGGCACAGATATGTGACATAAACACAACACCACCTGCCAGCTAATCATCTGCACTGTCACAAAGCAACTAATAGCACTACACATCACAGAATGTCTCAACTTGCTGAAGTTTTTGCTGCACAGAAAACCCTGGAGGATAATTTTTTGAGGAAGATGGGTGAGCTTGAAGCACAAATCCAGTGCGCCGGTTCTTCCAAGAACACATTGGCAAAGATAGCCAAAGAGTTTCGCACTTTCCGGGAGCTCATATTTTCCACGCTTGGTCTGCTGCGAAGTCAAATCGGTGAATGTGCCAAATAAATTGATGGTCTGAAGACCAGGCACCAGCGGAAAGCTTTGGTTTTCCAAGCTCTTGCTGAAGTGGACAACGAAGACAGTGCAGCAGTCATTCTGGAGATTCTCAATACGAAGCTTGCCCTCAAAAATCTCACGGTGTCCTCAATTAAAGCCTGGCCTGTCCTATGAGGCCTGGAGTCAAAGGCAAGGATCATCCCAGGTCTATCCTCGTTAATTTCACCAGAGTGGACTTCAAGGCCTCAGTTTAGAAGGCAAAGAAATGCTTGAAAAATTCCAAAATATCTGTGCAGGAGTTTTTGCCCAGAGCAAGGCCATCTGTCTTCGGAAGGGTGCACGAACAATTTTGCATGCGGTCGTGCTGGAGTCATCATCGTCATCATCATTTCAGCCGTAAGACGTCCACTGCTGGACTTAGGCCTCCCCCAATTTGGGGGGCTTTGCCATAATCGCCGCTCGGCAGGCGGGTTGGCGATCGCAGTATTGTGGTAAAATGCACAGAGAACGCTGCTGCCCATTCTCTAGTAAGTCCCTTAGTCGCCTTTTACGACACCCACAGGAAGAAATTGGATGGTGTTATTCTTTACGTCCGGCACAACACGGTACACGGTGCTGGACTCAAGACGGCGTTATCTGCATAAAGGCCTCTGACGGAAGTCGGCAGAAGGTTACTTCCATCGACGAGTTAAAACCCTTGATAGCCAAGTATCATAAGGCGTCAGGCACGACTCCATCAACAAGATGAAGAAGTATCGTTTCTGCCGGTAGCCTGAAAAACATTACGTCATTATGGTGAATATTTACTTTGATTTCTTGTTGTTGTTTCATATATTCATAATCTTTACTTACTGCTGTGTAGTTGTCCCGTCAAATTCTTCTATTTGGTTTGTGCCCCGATTGTTCACGTAATTTCTATTTTTAATATTGAGTAGTGAATTGGTTTTTCCTCTCTTCAATTTTTATTTTCGTCAACCTCAACTCACGTTATTTTGTTGTAAGTGTCATTTTGTCAAAATAGACAGTAATGTTAAATTGACGTTGACGTTCCAAGTATTAGTTCTGAAATAACTAGTTACTTAGTATTATTATATTAACGTTTCAGTTTTCTGTGCACTTTACTCAACCTGCTGTTGGGTCTTGTGTACGCCATTGTTTTTTTTTTTCGTAACTTTTATAGTTTTTGTATATGGGAACTACGGTTTTAGCTTTGTAAAGTAAACTAAAAATGTGAACAGGTTTTGTTATATTTAATTTGTTCTGAATATAATGTTTGAATTGCTTTTAGTGTATGTGTTGGCTGGCAGGTGGTGCAGTTGCACTTATTAGTTACTCCGTTTTTAGCAATAGCATATTAATTTATTTTTAACTTAACTGCAATTTATGTCAGATAATGAGTCTTATTTTTCTGCCAATCAATCTACTGCCTCTTCTAGCGTGAAAGTTTTTGTTTTTCAGCTACACCCTTGGTGTACTTTATGCAACAAAATTTCAATGATCAGTCTAATCGGTTGGTGAATGTGTGTCATATTAATGCTCAAAGTGTGCCTAGCCACTACAGCGAGCTGTATGACTCATTTAATAACAGATGATAGATGTTTACATACATTTGTAAATGCAATTTTAAGTAATGCTTACAAGCACATATATAGGGTAAAATTAAATTAGCTGGAAATACATAACCTACGTGTTTACAAATTACCCATTTCGATATCTAACGCAACAATAAAAAAAAACAGTCATTCAATGGTCGAAGGTAATCGATTGGCTGGTTCTGTAATTTTTCATGGACCGTAGATATTTCTTACGAATTTTTAATAACCATAACGTAATATCAGTGTCAGTGTTATTTAAAGCTTTAAACAGCCCTCGAAAATTTTTTTTTCTATTTCATTCGATTTAAATTTGTATGTTTTTTTCTTTTTGTTTCTTCACATTTCATTCGGTTTTTTCCTATACTTTACTTTACGTATTTAGTAGGTTATACCTACCCACTTATCTTGCTTTGAAAATAACAACTTATTTTCCCTTTTCCTCTAAACAAGAAGTAAGTAGTCATATATTCCTTCTATTTTATCGCAACATAATACTTAGGTTTCCTTGGAAATAATTAGACTTTCTGTTAGCAAAGTCAAGGTAATAAATTCCAATTTCAGGACCCAGTAATAAAAATGTAAGAATGCTGTGTTTTGGTATTGTATAAATGAAGAAAGGTGACTAAAGGTGACTTGAGGTGGAATGAGGTATAAAGTTAAACCGGAAGACAAAAGTAAGACTTATTTGTGCTGGCTTCGTGGAAACGAGTCTTGGTTGTTTGATGTCCGCAAGCTCGAGACACCATTCTTTACTCTGGAGCCTCCGCCTCACCATTAATAAATGTTAAGCTGTTCTTGAAATAAAAAGATGTTTAAGTAAAACTGTTGCCTACCTACATAAAGTCTGTTTAAGTAAAAAAAGATGTTTAAGTAAAACTGTTGCCTACCTACATAAAGTTTTTAACTGTAGCAAGAAACACATGTTGTCTACATCTCTTTATCTAATTTCCTATCGCAGGTACGCTGGAAGAGATTTATTTGGGCATAATCTTCATCTCTATACGTGTCCTTTTTTCCTGTTCTTTTCTTCTTGTCTGTCTGTTTATGTGTTTATTAATGGTTAAATAAATAAAGGGTTTGTGCTTTCTCTACGAATACATAACGTCAACAACATTATTTTATTATCGCAACCACGATACTGTCGGCGATAGCCTCGTTACGTTGAATAATTGCAGTAATGTTGCACAATATTATCCTCCTTCCTACAGTGAGCCGCTCAAGGTAGGAGAGAACTATTTTCTCCGTCATAATAAAATCTACGGGTATTATTTTAGTTCACATACCTGTATGTACATACTTCCTCTTCGCATGAAGTATTTACGGTTATAAATGTGCATTTTAATTTTCTTACACTGAGTTAAATGGGCCGCAAACGTGTCTGTGGAGTTAAAGATTTAAGTTTTGATTTCGTTTTACAATATCTTATATCCATTATAAGATTGATGGCCACTATCAATCGATGATACCAAGAGTTCCAAGGAATTTCCAAATATATACGACGATGAATTGATAGTATCAAAGATGTGATGGCGTTTAGCATTGCGTATCATCTGATTACATCTGTTCCTTGCAATCTTGTATAATATCCAGTTCTCGTCAGTACGATTCCTTTTAAATTTATGGAACTATACCTTTAGACATCCATGGTGCAGGTGGGCGTTTAAACTTTACCTTTTTGACGGGAGCATGAATGTTATAAACGTTAACTACAACATCGTTGAAGATGGCAACTTTGTTGTCAATTGAAGTGGCTTCCGTCATAGGCTCCCAATTCACCACAGATGCATCTTCCTTGAGCTTCTCGACATTCATCCGTGCAAAACAATGCCTGTACAGAACTTTGGGCTTAGATTTGGGAGGTTTCAGGATATAAGAAAGGAAAATCATGTCGTGATGAGGAAAGCCAGAAGCGTCATGTGTCATCGCCAACAGAGTTATGGTGAGTAGGTTTGAGTGGCAGCACGTGCAGACTAGCTGACTCGATCAAGTGGAGGAGCTTACGGGACCGAGGGGAATTTTGGGCAAGGATGTTTGTGTTGAAATCACCCATGATGATATGATGTGCGTACTCCGAACCCAATGATTCAAGTACTGATTCAAATTCAGTGAAGTACTCAACAGTGGGAGGACAGTAGACAACACCAATAATGGTTTTGGCTCCTTTGACACAGACTTCAAGAAAAATGAACTCAGCAGAAGCAGAATAATTTGAAGAGGAAGAAGCAAGTATTCTAAACGGAAAGTCATTGCGAAGATATATGGCTACTATGATATGGCTGGAGTCACACACTATATCACAATTTGGGTGATAAACTCGTTTTATCTTAAATGCTAGCAGCACGGCGTCGTGAAATAATTTCTTACTCATTATATAAAAAATATAGTTATGTTTCTGTCCGAGGCCAAGTGATTCGAGAAAAAAAAAGAAATATACTAGAATCCTATAATCTATTCGATTAGCCAGACAATACAAATCCGTTAAAAAGTTGTGATAATTATTGGTTACCCATTTGGACCCAAATACAAATGAAACAAAGATTTATGAAAAATTGTTTATTAAATAAATGACAGGAGGCTTCTGAGGGGAATTGAACAAAAAAACAAAAAAAAAACAATTACTAAGTATTAAAAAAAACACTGTCCTTGTACAGGGACAATGGGCTCAAGAATGGTATTTTTCAAAGCAATTATTATTTTCAATGCATAAGGTTTTTATGCATTTTTTGCATTGCCATCGTACTTTTTTATGGCAAACAACGCATCGTAGTTGGTTAGGCAGTCTCTGAGGAAAGTGTTCAACTCCATCTGCTGCCAGTCCTGGTACTGCGGATGATGGTTTTCGTCTTCGATCTTGGCGTCCATCAGATTTCAAGTAAGATCTCGTGATGGTACGACGAAATTGAAGCTGATCTATTTTTTCTTCATGGGTCAGAGTATGCAGACGCCAAGCATTAGCAATAGCTAAATCTAACATATATGTAAACAACACCCACCACCATTTTTTACCTCGAATTGCGGATCTGTATACTGCAACAGACTGATCTGCTTGGTCGACACCACCCATGCCTTTATTATAGTTTTGGAAAACGTGTGGGATGTCCATATCTACTTTTTTCTTCTGTAAACCGTCCCATCTCTTTACCTTGCCCAACGGGTGTACGCTGTCAAAGTTGGTGCCCATAGTACACACGCTATTGTCAAGTCAACAAACGAACAAAATTTGATTAGTAGTATCAAATCTGTAATCATAATGAGCTCTATTCTTCTTTTTCATATCTTTGACCGATATTAGAGGACATTTTTTGGTTCTATTTTCACGAACAGTGCCCGTTGCACGAAATCCGGACTCGCGCAGTTCTCGTAACAATCCATAACTGGTGAAAAAATTGTCAAAATAAGCAATATGCTCATTTGGAACGCATTGTGTTTTTTCCAGCAAAAGCTTCACTACTTTTGATCCTAAGGGTTCGTTATTTGTTTGTAATGTTGATTTTCCACAGTAGATGTCAAAACCGTAACAGTATCCATCCGAACTAGCTATCATCTAGTTCTTGTACCCAAACCGCACTGGCTTTCCTTTTATAAATTGTTTTGCTGGATGACGTCCAAAGTATTTGACCATAGATTCATCGATAGACAATAATTCGTGAATTACACCCCATTGCAAAATTTTTTTGATGAGAACGTCAGCCAGTGGTCGTATTTTAAACATTTTATCAGTGGATCCGACAGCAGCTTCATTATCACAAAAATGTAAAAACTTCTTTATTTCGAAGTACCTATTTTTCGACATGGTTTTGGAAACAATTGGTATGTTGCAGTCCTCATCTAGAGACCAGTATAAACGTTCCCTTGGCAATGTATGGTACCCGGTGAATATAAGTATTCCAAAGAATTTTTTGAGCTCTTCAATGGTCACATCAAAGTCGTGTTTATTATTTTGTGCGGCATACAGTTTTGTATTGACTAAAATCATCTGCATGAATTCTTCATCAAAAAACTTTTCAAATGTCTCTAATGGCCCTAAATCTTTTAGCTCAATAACTAAGTTTTCTTTGTGCCTGTTTAGATTTTCATCAGTCGACGCAATATTTTCGTATGAGCTTTCGCATTTACGCCACTTTGGTTCAGTTTCCGGAGGTTTTCTAACTTGCTTTTGTAAGGGCTCTTCATCACTGCTGACCCAGTCGTTATCACTTTGAGAAGCAAAAACTTCTACTCTGCCAGGAATGTCCCGAGGTAATACATTCTGTTGGATGTTGTCTTCGTCAAACTCTTCTTCATCAGTGAGAATACTTGGATCTGGAGGAATAGCTACCAATTCATAATCAGTTTCCAGATCGTCTTCTTCGTTCAAAATACTGTCCAGTGCTTCTTCAAGCCCTCGGTAATCATTTATTAGATCAAATTGCCTTTTAGTCATTATTGATAAGGAACGAGTGCTAAAAAAGAAATGAAAAAAAAAAATACAAATTTATTATAAAAATATAAGTGATGTGCCCAATAGGGACACTTGAATAAACTATGACCTCCCGTCAACAAAACTTCAAAATAAACAGGTATTATCAATCTATATTCTTATTGATAGTATTAACTAAAAATAATCAAAAGAAAGTGATAAAAATTTACATAGCAACATACTATAAAAAGCCTTACCTTGTGAAGATAATATTTGTTTTGACTTCTGCGGACGAAATTAACAATTTGATCACTTTTTTCTAAAAAACTGTCAATATTTAAAATCAAATTCATAAGATACACTACTTAGCATACGAAATTCAGTTTAAAACTAAAGACATCTAAAATATATGAAAACTTGTGGGTAGTTGAACAACTGTCCCTGTACAAGGACAGCGAATCCAAATGGGTTAAGATTCCGTATCTAGAAAATATATCACAAACGTCTTTGGTACGCCCGTGCTAATCCCGCTGAATATCAGAACATCGAGTACTCTAACTTAGTTGAAAAATAAATCGAGTCACAAATCATCAGCTTCTGAATACGATAGTAAACTTTTAAGTTTATTTTGGAGCAAAAGAAAAGAGCGTAGTAATTGGGCTATTAATTCAATGAAAGATTCGACGATATTATGCGGTGGCATTGGATGTAGGCTGAGATAACAATGGAAGCATTTTTGTGCGGATAGCCTTTCCTAAACCAAGCCATTTTTTTAGATCGTTCTGCCCGTTAACGATATGTATAAATTGGGCTCATTTAAAATTCATGAAATTGTAGGAAAAATGCAGCTTCATGGTAGAAGCTACTTTTTTTAAAGAAAACAAAATTGCTTATGCACATAACACAAAAAATAAGCATAAAATGCACACATCCAAAGTCGCCATAAGCCTCGTATTCAAGTAGAAAAAGATTTTCAGTTTTGTTCATTGCTTGATGATGTCAGCACTTGAGACCACATACGATAAAAAATGATCTACGTTACGATGCTGGCAATTCTATTATAACAATCGTAACAAAACAAAATGCCGATTAAAAAACAGAATTAACACAAAGAAAAATGAATTAACAAGGATCTTTTTTTTTGGATGGGAAATCATCAAATATGACTTCTCCCGCTCTGGGTGGAGCGGAAGGGCGTGTCAGACTTTTACTGACTAAAACCTACCCCTGTTCCTTCAGTTACCCATATGCCAGGGCCACGGTAACTCTTTCGAACGAATCTCGCGACCCTGGCAGGATTAACAAGGATCTTAGAGGTAATTTATTTTTTGAGTTCATGCACTAAAAAACCAAGATTTTCTTGTCCAGCATTAAATAACTTTAACTAAATAGCAGACTGTTTCCTCAAAATCATTCGTAAATTACCAGCTTATTGCTACAAGTAATTCCAACAAAGTACGTAAATGGTTATGGAATGTTCTTTAGAAGCTCTACAATGTTTCTAGGCCACTAAAGACTGCGTGGGCAGATCAAAGTCTGAGTATTCACATAGTTAGGTACTTCAAAAGATGTTCTTTGAGTATCCACACTGCACTGACCTGTTTACGATAGGATAATTAGGAAAATATATACATATTGAATTCAATTAATTTAATTTGATAACTATGTCGGGCTACCCGCAGCTTCACTCATGTAACACGTCCTATAACTTCGAATTAGGGATCGAAGGACAATCATCACTTTGCCATTACTCATATTTTATTGATAGAGTGGATCATAGACTGACTCGAATGAATTAAAGACTTAAATGATGTAGCGTTGTTATTACCATATCTACAATAAGACGGAGAGAGGAGATTGGTAGCGACAGCTTGATGAATTGCTACCACTATACCGAAAAACAATTGATGAGGTAGCGATGAGTCAGGATATACATTGTTGTATGATTGAACAAAAAAATATGTGTAAATAACGCAGATTGCTGTAGGTTCATGTGCCTCTTCGCTGAATCGATAATTAATCGTTCCAACTGTCATTTCTTAGGTGATAAAAATCTCGTGCGTTATGTACTCTATAAACTCTGTACGTGATACCTACTAAACGAGGCAAAAGAAGTGTGTAGAGATCGTAGCAGGTGGCGTTCCGTGGTTTCTGCCTACCCCCATGGGAAAAAGGCGTGATTGTATGTATGTATGTATGTGATGCCTGAGTCAAAAATAAATATTTTTTATTGAAGTAATGTAAAACAATTGTTCACTAAATAAGAATGTTGTTTCAGTTGGTAAAAGTTTCTATAAACAACTGTTTAAGACCCAGCAGGAGGACGTTATAGGCTCACAAAAAAAAAACACAACGTTTACGGCAATTGTGATAGGAATTAATGGAAATCCTGACTACAAAAAAAAAACCAAACCTGAAAGACTGTTGAAAAATATGTGTTATTATACAGTAATAATGTGGTGGTGAACACATTGGTACTGCGCAATGAATATCGAAAGTGAGGATCCAGAGCAGCAGTGCAGCGTGTGAGAGTGCGAATACGGACGACTATGAACTCTATACACCACATGCGATCTGCTTGGTTTTTAACCGACTTCAAAAAAAGGAGGAGGTTATCAATTCGTCTGTATTTTTTTTTTATGTTTGTTAGCATAACTTTTGATTGGGTGAACCGATTTCGATGATTTTTTTTATTTGAAAGCTGGTACTTCCCAAATGGTCCCATTTTATTTGGTTCCATTCGGACAATGGGGTCCATGTGAAAACCATATAAGTCTTAAATTTGCATTTAGTATTTGCGCGACAAATGAACGAATAACGCGATTAGATTAGTGCGGGGTATCTACCATAACTAAAAAGTTAAAAATAAAAACTTTTTACAAAAAAAAAACAACCGACTTCCTTAAAAAAAACACTACAAAGTCAAAAATAACCTTAATTTCGGAAGTCGGTGGCAAAAACCTTAAATACAGATCCTAAGACACCGAATTCTGAAATTAAAGTTATTTTTGACTTTGTAGTGTTTTTTTTTTAAGGAAGTCGGTTGTATTTTTTGTAAAAAGTTTTTTGTAGAACAATTCACGATGAAAACATTTGAAGGTGTTGATGGTGTTTTATGGTGTGTTGAAAATAGTTTTATTATATACAAGTCAGACCTTAAGCTACAATATTTTATACTAAGTTATAAGAAGAAATACACGCAACAACTTTATATGGATTACAAAGTTTTAACAGTCCGACAACTTTTCATCTACCGCGCACTTATCCGCAAACACTCAAACACACCATTAAACACAAGCCATGCCTCCACAGTAAGAAGAAGACCAGTACCCCCGTGTCCTAAAAAAAGCACGAACACGACTTTTGCTAAACGACACTACTCATTCCTAAGCGCCCTCACTTATAACAAATTGAACCCGATTTTGAATATACATTCCCTTAACAAATTTCATTGTAAATCTAAAATTAAAGAATATCTTTTAACTCTTGACTATAGTAAAACAGAAGAACTATTGAAATCGCAATATACATGACCAACAACTATATATACACCCACACAAACTCACTCATACTCACACACAAATTCACTCACTCATACACACACACACACACACACACACACACACGAACACACACAAACTCACTCACTCATGCCCACACACACACATGCACGCACACTCTCTTACCACATCTTTTTCACACTAGAATTAAAAACATGATTGTATCCCTTAAAAATAAATACTACTTACTTACCTGTAGTTTGGTATAATGGACGGATGGATGACCCCTGTAACACAGGTTCCACCTAGCATGGGGGTCATTGATCAAATATCTGTGCACCTGTAAGTCCTAAGCTGCAAATGCTGCGCATAACTACTTTGTAATTTACTTTTGGGAATAAATGATTTTATTATTATTATTATTATTTATTATAATTATATTTTATGTAGTTATAAATTAATTTCAGGACTGATCATTGAACTTGGCACTCATTTAGATCTCACTTCTTTTGTCGTTGAAGTCAACAACAAAGGCATATATCATAATAAGTATTGAACTTGTCTCTCATTTCACATTTATGTTTTTGATGGATTGAATGAATTACACTGAAAAAATTGATATTAAGTTTTTATTCGTATTTAATGTGACTTCCGTTCTTATTAATGCAGTCAAGAAGACGTCGACGCATGGGAGCAACCACACTTAGGTCGCAGCGCTTTAATATATTATTATTTATTCCGTAGTCATTCTTCTTGTAAATAACTAACTAGTAACGTTTGTTAATGAAAAGCAAAATGTCAATATCTCGACTTTGTATTGTGTAATTAAATATATCGGGACAGAAATATTGATTGTAAAGTTTGACAGAATTAGTATTCAACAGTGTTTCGGCACGAATCGGTGGGTTGTTCAAGTCAATGGAGGATGAAATTAGATACTGAAGATGTTTTGAAATACTGGTGGACTATGTGGATTTTAATTAACTTTTATGTGATACATAAACTACGAAAAATGCTGACTTAACAAAACAATCTTAATATTAAAGCAAAACTAATTTCTCTTAACATTTGTTTTAAAACTAAGATAAATAAAAGGGAAATGTAGGAAATAATCTTTAGAGCTTAGCATCCACGTGTATGTATGTATGTTAATCCGGTCCGTTCGTAGGTCGTTGTACATAATTACCGGCTAATCACCGGCGGATATTCCGGTTCACCTTCGCCCCAGTTTCACCGGCTGCTACCGTTAACAGGGCAGCTGCTGATCTGTGTTATAATTTAGTTTGAATCTTTTTCTTTGTAATTTTAAAAGCTTATTAATTCAGAATATATTTTGGATAAAGAATTTAGCACAAATATGCAAAATCATAAAATGCCTAATTTACTATAGTTTACATATATATATTGTAAATTGTTCTTTGTAAGTTTCATACATACCTACTTTTATGTACGTTATTGTCATACTAACCCAAGCATACCATTATTTTTTAGTGAATTGATTTCATAGCCTTACCTGAACAAAGCTGCGCTACATCCACAGTTTCAATAAAACCTAATCAAAACGACAATTAAGAAATCAAAATCATGGTTTTCTAAAATTAATATTTAACAGATATTTAAGATTACTATAATATAATAGGTAGGTACTTCATGAATAGTTTAATTGCGTCTCTAGTTAAATAGCTTATTAGTTTTTTTTTTAAATATGACTATGACTACAGTACAGTTTGTGACTATGCCATACAATAGATGGTTTCAGAATCCAGTTTAATACATTAAAGATAAACTTGTGTAAAAAGTTAGCTTGCAATTTATTTTCCTTTGTATACTTTTAGGTAATGACAACTGTCGACTGTCACACGTGTCTTAAATGATAATGTTCACATTCAAGACAAGATAATTTTATAACATACTAGCTTCTGCTAGCGGCTTCGCCCGCGTGGATGGCGAAAAATTCACCATTTCAACCCCATATTTCACCCTCTTAGGAATAGAATTTCAAAAAACCCTTTCTTAGTGGATACCTACTCCTCACAAAGAACACACCCTCCAAATTTCACGTCTCCACGACCAGCGGTTTAGGCTGTGTGTGTTGATATATCAGTCAGTCAGTCAGTCACTGAGGACTTTGAATTTTATATATATAGATTACATCGAGAAAAATAGAAATCAAAAGGAAAAACTATATGAAAGTTGTACCATTATGGGAAAATAAATTTGTAAAAAAATATAAAAATAAGTACTGCACCGTCAGTTTTTGAATGACTGCTGTTCGTCGTTTTCTTTTTATTATTGCAAGATGACTCCTAATACGTTTCGTGAACAGCGTATATCATTTTAATATCGAAGGAATAATTGAATACCTGAGCTTATTCGCCTGTCAGTCTTGACCAGACGCACCATACTCGGTGACAATAGCACATTTTTTACTTCCCATCTGATATTGTATTTAATTTTCACCTGTTATCCTTCTACCATTTGATCAAGAATGCAAATTAATAAACGAAGAAAATAACTGCATGTTATTTTCATGAATAAGACTGTTTTGTTTATCAGATAAAACAATCGCACCATTACACTTTAGCTATCAACTTTCACAACAATACGTGTCTGGTTTTTATGTGCACAATTAATGAAAAACCTTTCAAAATTTACATGATAAATGAATGAAATGAAATAAATGTGTGCGCTATTACTCTCGTTAATCTGAAATAAAATGTGTTTGCTTCCACATTTTGATTCAGATTAACGAGAATATAAGTTCATGTTAATCCTAGTTCGTCAAAACGTTTTCAAACACAGGAGGATATTATATACGAGAGTAGGTATAAAGAAAATTAAATAAAAAATATTAGCTACTTCATTGCTATTATTGTATTACTTTAAATTCGATAAGTTCAAGATTCAATTGGACTTATGCTAATCACAATATTCTTAAAACTGTAAACGTTCCGTACAATCACAAAATATGTTACGGGCAATAGTTGAAACTTTTTAATATACGAGTGTGATATGTACATGTAATTATTATGAGTCTAATATTTAATTGTTGAATTTACTAAATGATTTTTATAACAAACTTATTTTTCTTAAATCAAACACTGATTTGACTCAACTGTCAGTTTTGAATCATAGTTGTTTGTTAACGGGTATAAAAGACCGGAGCCACAGTGAAACAATCAGTTGCTTGGTGGATGTTCAGTTGGTTAGTTCTAGTGCTGTTGTTGTGTGGAAAGGATCTACCAGAGGTCACGTAAGTTAAGTAATTGATATTATATCCTAATTATTGCCTATTATGACAATGTTGTTTTACTGTTTATAGTGTTGCCAATATTGCTAATGTTTTAAATCATATAAATGGAATATTCATATTATTTTCCTTGATATTATTGGTGTATTTTGATTATATTGATATTATTCTGAGTTCTCTTGGACAATGGTCCAAGAGATAGTATTAATGTATTTAAGATAATGATAATGTATGGCAATGTAAGAAATGTGTTGATATAATTTTTCAGTACTGTTTCCATGGAGTTTCTTGTCCTTCTTCTCCATGAAGATCTAGTTTTGGAACGGACGACTAGCTTTCTGATTAATACTAACAAGCCTAATTGAAATATATGTGTAGTCTTGTCTTTCTGTGCTTTACTTATTGAAACCCTTTCCTATATACAGTAAATAAGCCGTTACCATTCTGACATTCAAGGCTTGATAATTTGTATATATATATACACTTAAAGTTATATACTGCTTAATATAACAAGTGCTTTAATCATTATCGATAATTTTAATGTCCAGCATGTTTTAAATCATTAAGTCCCAATTTAAAACTATCATGAATTTATTCACGATTGTTTTAAGGAATGTGAATTATTGAACAACTTAAGATGAAATTGGTTTCTTGCCAAGTTCGGGCCACTAATGGCCAAGTTCCCAGTGGCAAGCAAAATATTCTTACATTATGTTATTGTAAGTGCCTACCTACATAATAAAATACTTACCTATATTGTGACGACTTTTTTTATTATGGATTGAATAAGAAGTGAGTAGGTACATAAGAGGAAGTCTGAAAGTGGCACCGGTTGATGAAAGTTATGTGGAAATCTAATGTCATGTTATGGACATGTGATACAAAGGAAAGTTCTGAGTATGAATGTCGATAGCTATATGATTAGAGGGAGAATAGGCTGATGATGAATAGGGGGAGAAACGATGGATAGAGAATGTGAATGATGACATGGTTAGAGAAAGGGGTTGACTTCCGAGATGACGACTAATGGAGAAGCATGGAAGAAGAATACATATTGCGTCGACCTCAAATAAGTTGGAATACAGGCAGGAGAGTGATGATATAGCTTTATGTCACAGTAGCTTGTGAGTTTAGACTTCCTAGTTTATCAAATCTTTTATATTATACTTCGTAGATGAAAATAAATATTTATTTTGAATTTATAATTGTAAAATGAAATGTTAACTTTATCGAAATAAAGACTGCTCATCATCGTGCTACTTCGGGTTGGCTTAACCCGTTTTTTTTTCCATTCTCCTCTGTCAACCGTCATGCTTTTATTCAGTCCCTTCTCTTTCATATCATTCTTCACATAATCGATACATCTTTTTTGCTTTTGACTACCTCTTCCTTAGAGGCATAGCAGTCGGATTTAAATTTAAATGCTGTTCTAAGCTTTCCATTGTTTTGTCGTCTAACTTCATATAAAGTCAAAGTAACGTTTTCATTATTTATGCTTATTGTACAAGATCAAAGACATTTACGTTCACTTGCCGGTTCACTTACATGTCAAAAGGTAATTTCGACGCATATGGCTTTTATGTACAACTTGGAAATAATAATTATGGAAAAACTAAGTTCCAGTTAAAAATAGTTTAAGATGCTTACAATAAATTATTGAATGTCTTCGTTTCTAGTCTATATATATTTACTTTCTATTCTAGGAATAACAGCATGCGGTGAGGTACTCAGCAATTCACAGAAGTAAATGTAAAGTAGACTTGGTTTTGTGGCAAAGAATAGAATTGAGCAATAAAATATTGCTCACTAATATAATTTCGACAGACAGCTAACTTATTTAAATTCTCTGCTTTCTATTGCCTTATCAGTTATCACAAAGGGTTTTGTGCAAGACTTTTAAAAAAGCTCTGTTGCTCTGTTGCGGTCTGCCTTTTGCTGTTTCTATTATCAAACAAATTACACAATCATGATAACCAGGAATGGAAAAAGAAATTTACCTATTCATTTTCAACTCTGACTAATCTTTCTGTACAGTGGAATATTTACTCATTTATTTGGTAAAAAAAAGCTTTTCAGCAAGCCATTAAATATACAATACAGTTTCTTTTTTAGGGGACCTTGTAAAATGCTTATGATATAGGAATTCGGGAAAATTATTGTTTTAATTTAATCATTAATTATGATGGTACCTACATAACATTGTAGTGCATGTGCACGTGTGTATGGGTACATACAATAGAATTTCCAAATAATAGATATTACTTTACATTTTATCACTTATTAAACTCGACTCAACTTATTCGTCGACGATCTCGATATCAAAGCTGAGACGTTCTCAGTCAGTGAATGGCCGTTATACCATCAATGTAAGTCTAACTCTGATTTAACATTTAACTTCGACACGAACTCAATTGACTTGTCGCCGTTGATGTTATCGGAAGTTATTAATTTTCATTAGTGCTCCTTAAGTCTGCTCTGAGACTAAAAGAGAACTACAGACTAAAAATGAAGGAGAATTCTAATACCTATTTATTCATTTGTATTCTACTATTACTATAAGTACTAAAACAAATTATTGAGTAAAATATTTAAAACGGATAGAAACCTTTAACCTCGCTCAAAAAGCTTTTTCCGTCCGATTCCGTTTCAATTCTTTGCGGGTCTGCGTTGCCTCGTTTTAGAAAACGAAACATCCTCTCCTGCAGCGAACTATTTCGGACATACCGTAAGAAAGCTTTTGTATCCTATGTCATTCTGTTGCAACTTTACCATCAGGTGCTAGTGAGATTTATATTGTGTTCTAAATAAAATTTAAATACGAATCTATACTGAAACACATCTGCCGATAGAATTGGTAAATACAGGCAACATCTGTGTGCTAAATTTCAAATACACGAAAGAACATAAAACATTTCAAGGATTTACATAGTAAGCGAAATAGAAACCCGAATAGCATGCAAATTGACAGTTGATAAAAGAAAAGCAGAATATCTTTTAAAGGATCAACAATATTGAATTTGCTAAAAAAAAAACTAACTGCTTTTAAATATTTTAGTTCAAGTACATTACAGTAGCGGCCGGCAAAAGAGCACTACAATTGAGAGCATTATTATTATTATTAATCACTTTATTTCAGATAAAAAATAATCCATAAAATAAGAAATTACAAAAATACAATTAATACAGAGATATAAATTAAAATTCGAACACATAAATTATTATAATTATAGGTTAGTAAAATCTTATGCACTATGTTAATCAACACCCATCATAATACGTATCCACTTGTTCTGGATAGAACAATCCGCACGAGATACAACCATCTGCAGGATATTGTTGCAACAGCCTCGCACGCGTTGCAACAAGGAGGCTACTTTCTTGCGTTTCACCGCGTGAAAGCCGTCCGTTCTCGCTTCAGCAAACATTCCGGACGCACTATAATAGCAAAGCAGCCGCATCAGCATCCTGAAGATGTTGTTGTATTGGACAAGCAGTGAACTAGCAGCCCGGCGAGTAAAGGTTATCCACAAACTGCTCTAGTATAACGATTGGCAGTATGCCTTGAATAGTGTAATTTTCACTGCCCTTGAGCAGCGAGCAAACCTGCGCTTAACCATATTCCCCCTGACTGCCTATGCTCTGCGCTCCCTCTCCATGTCCCCGTCATCATGCAAATTTTCTGTTACAATATGGCTCAGATATTTGAAGCTGCTCACCACCCGCAGAGCCGCACCATTAAGCGTAATACGCGGAACATGCACTGGACCACGCTTTCCACTCTTGAAAATGAGCACTTCGCTCTTCTTCAAGTTATACCTCAGTCCATGTTCCGCCGCGTACACCTCACAAATTGACAGCAGCTTACGTACCGCCCCCACTGACGGTCCCAGCAGTACCATGTCATCTGCATATTACTGATGTTATTTACGCTCACTCCGTCAATAAAACAACCCACATGAGTACTGCTGAGCTCGCCAATGAGGTCATTAACATAAACATTGAATAACAGAGGAGAGGTTATCCCCTCCTGCCGCACGCTACACTCCAATGCCATATGCATCAGATACCGCACCAGCCCATCTCACCTGGTTCCTGTGACACGTGTACCAATGGCGCAACGCGGAGATCACTTCAGCCGGCACACCCGCTACTTCCAATTTGGCCCACAGCTTGTTATATAACACCCTATCATAGGATAAGATTCTTCCTGGATACAATGGCGTCGCCTTCCCCGTGTAGTACCCGACAGCTTGCTTAAGACTCAAGATTGCCCTCTCTGTTGACAGCCCACTCCTGAATCCAAATTGGGCATCATTCAGCTTTATGTGCTGCAGGAGAATGTTGTTAAGCAAGCTGTCAAATACTTTAGCCATTATAGTGGCCAGCGACATGGGCTGATAGTTTTTCTTAGCTGACATGTCCCCAATCTTGTCACCAGCATTACAAGTCTATAATTTTGTTCCACGTAATGATTAAATTGTAGAAATTATTGCGTAACAATTAACACACAAATTAGAAATAATCAAGTTGTTGACTTTTCACCACGATTGACATATTTGTAAGGTAAGGTACTTTCGTTGTAATGATATGGGTTAGGATTTTGTAGATCAGGCACTTGCAAGATTTACAAATTCGTAAATTATAGCTTATAAACGTAAAGTCTTGGCACTGGTTGCAGACTGCAGCCAAGATATGTATGATTCCTAAGTAGTACCTGTGCAGAACATTTTATTTGACAATTATAAATTCCAGAATTAAAGACTAAAACGATTACAGTATAATTTCGGAAAAGTTTACTTTTAATAGTAGCTTTTTAATACAAAAGGTATTCGCAGCTATCGTTAAAGTTATAAGTACGAGCCAAAATTGTTTTAAACTCTGTAAAGTCAATTAAGTTTAATCGTGTAGTAATTGAATAAAGTTAAATGAGCCAGTAAAGTAAATTATTATTATTACAATAAAGGAAATTCCTAGAATATTAGCTCTGGAGTAATTCGATTTCGCTACTATTCAAGAAACGTACTACTCTCCAGGCTGCCAGGATCAATATTAATACGCTTTAAACTTTTAAAAACGTTATGATTCCGCTACAAGCCGCTAGGTTACATTTTGTTCAGCCTATAAATAGCTTTTTTTTAAATTGTATTGTGTTACGTAGAGTTTGTTTAATTTGGTTTGTGGTATTCCTGTGAGAGTTCTAATAAATTCTTTATAACCCGCGGAAAACTACGATACTTCCAATAATACCTCGATGTCAATATACGACAAAATACTTAGGAGTTATGAAGACCTCATGACCGCCATATTTAATGGCGTCCTGAGCAACAATATCTTCCTGTAAGCGTAGAACGAAATCTCCGTTATCAGTATCCCCAAGCCAAGCTAGCATACGTCGGAGCCTTCCAGTTACCGTCCTATCAGTCTTATGAAATTTCTTTACAAATCTAAGAAAAGCTTGTTTAAAAGACCGTTGTCTCAAAGACTACACCGAAGAAAGTACCTTATCCGCAACGAGCAGTTTGGTTAACGAACCCAACATCTATACATCCAATAAGCTCACCGCATCATAGAACACACAAGGGCCAACTTACAGCGTAACACGATGATGAGAACTTTATCCATCTTCATAACGAAGGCCTTCCAAAGTCTGGTACAGTGTCTTTTTTTTTTTCTGGATGGGAAATCATCAAATGACTTCTCCCGCTCTAGGCGGAGCGGGAGGGCGTGTCAGACTTTTACTGACTAAAACCCACCCATGTTCCTTCAGTTGCCCATGTGCCAGGGTCACGGTATCTCTTTCGAACAATCATGCGACCCCGGCAGGTGGTACAGTGTCTTATGTGGCTTTACCAACTTGGTGTTCCGGACTGTCTCATGCTGATCTTATGAGGTTTTTGTCAAATCGCACCAAGGGACCCCTCTCCTCTTACCACAATCGCGCAGGAGTCCCTCAGGGTTCCGTGACATCTCTTCAAATTTTCACGCTTTTCACCAACGATATTCCCAAAAGTAAAAAGGCCCAGATGGCTCTATTAGCCGACGACACCGACATTTAAAACACTAGTTGCAATTAGAACTCTATCGCTCGTAATTTAAATATATTAGGCGCTTGGTTCCTTAAATAGAGAGTCCACGTCAACCCCGAATAGAGTCAAGTGGAATTCTTCTTGAAACCGCCCCGACTACCTCCCGCTCTCCCCAGTCCGATCACTTTGTATAGTATGCTAATTCCTTTGGAGAAGCGAGTCAAATACCTAGATGTGGTCCTTGACCACCATCTTACTTTCAATGATTTCACGCCACACGTTTTGAAAAATGTAGTTCCGAGAAAAACGCGTTTAAAGTTTCGGGTAAAATTACGCCGAGTCAACCATAAAATTACATTTTATACTTATATTTCTTCAATCCGCGATTCCTGCTCCATACATGGAGCCTTCCTCTACTTCAAAAAAAGCATTTTCCGCATTTCTTTCTTCTAAACGAGCAGTTCGGGCTTCCTTTGAGGCGTTTGAGAAGTTCGGATTAATCCAGCCGAGCCAGTATTGAAGTCGTGACACTAAAATAGCTATATCTCTGGAAATAATTATAATTTTGACTAATCCTTTTGAGGACATATTCTTGAAAGGTTAGCTTTGAAAACATAAAAAAATGTTTTTTTTTTTCAAATTTCTCCACTGCAATACTCCCTTAAATACATCCAATTCTATCTCTTGGACAATGGTCTAAGAGATCTCAGAATAATATCAACACAATCACAATAATAACAATAGCTAGGAAAGGAATACGAATATTCCATTTTATATGATTTAAAACATTAGCAATATAGGCAACAATATAAATGGTTGAACAAAATTGTCATAATAAGCAATAAGTATTACATAATATCAAATTACTTAACTTACGTGACCTCTGGTCGATCTTTTCCACACAACCACAGCACTAAAACTGACCAACTAAAATCTACCGAGGAACTGCCCTGATAACATCATTCCAATCCTTTTTAACCGACTTCAAAAAAGGAGGAGGTATTATCAATATAATAAATAATAAAAAAACCTCCTCCTTTTTTTGAAGTCGGTTAAAAAGCCATCGTCAGTAGGTCAAGAATTGATTTCTTTGTTGTACATACTTGTATCTAAAAACATTGTGCTAATGTCGAGCTGAAAACCGTCTACGTTTCCTCTCAAGAGTTTGTCTCAGAATTTATGATAAAGTTTAATAAAAGAAAAACTGTTCCAAAAAGTTACGGAACAAAAACCTGCTGCATTTGTGTTCCAAGTTCTTCATATAAAAACTTAACTATTAGCTTCATGCTATTGTAAATATCCTTTGTGCTTCGATAAAGCTGTAATACGACGTCACACCGCTTGAATGTTAGATTACAATACTTTAACGTTTTTTTTTTTTTAAACTGCGTTAGTGTTGTTAACATCTACGCGGTTGCTACGACGTAGCACACGTGACAACATCGCTACGCTTGCTAAATACGTTGTTGAAATTTGGATGCCGAAACGTGTACCTATCTGTTTTGACTGTAGTAAAATCATTTAATTATTAATAATGCTATAGGGAATAAACTTACCTACA